>OY751537.1:1649839-2246110 GCA_963570955.1 Caenorhabditis afra | reverse complement strand
TCTTTCCGAGGGTTCGTTTTGTCGATCGGAGCGGCTCTGCCGGTGGCGTTTGTGCGTCGGACGCTCTGTGAGGCGAGACGAAGACTTCCTCCGTTTGTCTCGATCGCACAAGTCTCGCGTTATAGATATCATCTTTGTAATTTCTTCCATTGATTCGTACCCATAGGTTTGTTTCATCTCCACTATCAATTTCTGCATGATTTCGACCATGCTGCGGATCTTCATGGGTTTCCGGCCGGATCCTGACTACTTTTCCATTCAAGGCAAAAAATTACAAAACTCAGAAATAATTTTTAAAAATTTAAATAAAACAATTTTTCGGAATCACTTTGCGTCTAGGCAAAAATATACAAAATACAGAAACGTTTTTTTTTAACTTTTTGAATTTATTTCGCGTCTGAGCAAAAAATTACATAATTCAGAAATAATTCAAGAATAAAAAAATGTGTTTAGAATTATTTTGAATCTAGGCCAAAAATCCCAAAACTCCGAAATAATTCAAAAATTTAAAAAAAGTGCTAAGAATTATTTTGAATCGAGGCGAAAAATTCCAAAACTCAGAAATAATTCAAGAAATGTTTTAGAAGTTGTTAGGAAATATTCTGCGTCTAGGCAAAAAATTACAAACTTCAGAAATGATTCAAATTTTTTTAAAAACTATTTGAATTTTGTTTGCGTCTAGGCAAAAAAATCACAAAATTAAGAAATAATTGATTCAAAATTTTTTTAAAAAAATTATTTAGAAATATTTTGTATCTAAGCAAAAAAATGACGAATTCAAAAACAATTTGAATTTTTTTTTTTAACAATGTAAAATTGTTTTTCGAATAGGTAAAAAAATTTTAAAATTAAAACATAATTCAAAAGATTTTTTTGAAAATTATTTAAAATTGTTTTGCGTTTAGGAAAAAATTGCAAAATTCGGTAACAGAATTTGAAGTGATTTTTTTGTTTTCTGGATTTCTTCCCAGTTATTCACTACGTAATTTTTTAAATACTGTTTTCCCCCACTCGCCACGTTTCCTACGAATTAAATTATTTCTAAAAGCCTACTTTTCCTTTTTGAATGGGAATATTCGAAAATGTCTTACCAATCGGTTTTTTTGCTGGCTTACCTCTTTTTTTTAAATTTTATTTGCCGGATTTTTTTTTATTTCTTGGACAACATTTTCCGTTGTCGGTAATTGGGAGAATAGAAGGGGATAGTGTAGAAAATAATCAAGGGTGTCACTGTAGAAAATAATAGAAGGGGGTACTGTAGAAAATAATAGAAGGGGTTACTGTAGAAAATAAGAGAAGGAGTTGTTGTAGAAAATAAGAGAAGGGATTGTTGTAGAAAATAGTGATTAAACAGGGATTAAAAAGCATAAGCGGCTATCCACGACGGCCATTGGGAAGGGGAATGAATGAATGTTGGCAGGAAGGACGGGCGGAAGTCCTAACGAGAGACGGAGAGAAATCCGTTCGTTAGCAAACAAACTCCCTTGTCTCCCATTTTTCCATGTTCTCTAACCACCACGGCCGTCCTGAAGTATCAATCGATTCAAGGTTATTCACAGCAAAAAGCGTTGGAAAGGAAGAGACGTCGACGTCGAAATTGCGTGCGGACTGAATGGCACGGGCAGCCGCGTGACCTCGGGTGCCTAAATTTTACGCTATTCGATAAGATTAGAATGAAAAGGGAACACTGAGTACGAAGATAGGACGAAAAAAAACAAATCAACCAGGAATTAAACAACAATCAAGGACAATGTGCCCCAAAAATTACGATTTTTGATAGACTGAATTTATAAACAAAAGGGCAAAAAATTGAAAATTTTCCAATAGTCAGCTTATTTTTGAAAAAATGTTCACTTTTTTAAATTCCCAATTTTATTCTTTCAAAAAACAGTTCATTTTTCAATACTGTTGATTTATCTTCAAAAATGTTTCATTTGATTTTCAATATAGCCAGTTTATTCTAGAAAAACCGTTTATTTTATTTCTAAATTTAATACTTTAAAAAACCAATTGTTTTTTAGCATTAATTTATTTTCAAAAGTTTTCTTTTTTCAAACAGCCGGTTAATTTCTGAAAATCGTTAATTTACTTTTAAAAAAATCTAAATTTTTTTTAGACTCAATTAATGTTCTAATAAAGTTTATGTTGCGAGGGCGCGTTGGTCGCCCACGCTGGAAGTAGCGTGACCCTTGAAGAAGGACACACCGTGAAGATATGAAGACTGAAGATACATTCATTCTTTGCTCTGGTTCTCGTATACCCTAAGTATTCCACTTTTCCTTCTCTCAATAAAGTCACTCTCTCGACGCGGAAAATAACAGTTTATTTATTTTCAAAAAAATTCTAAATTTACATTTCAAAAAATCAGTTATCTTTTTAGTGGCGTTAATTTATTTTTAAAAATTCTAAATTTTATTCTTAAAAAATCAGTTGAATTTTAAATAGCGGTGAATTATTCTCAAATTTTTCCAATTTTTTTTATAGCAACCAGTTTTGTTCTGAATACTGTTTATTTATTTTAAAAAAATTCTGAATTTAATTTTCATAAAATTAGTTTTTTTTTCATAGCATTAATTTAAAAAATTGATAACATTTTTAAAATAGCACGTTTTTTTAATTTGTTTATTTATTTTTGATAAAGTCCCATTTTTATTTTGAAAATACAAAAGCTATCTGCGCGAAATGTTTGTTTGAATTTAATGCAGTATCGAAATTGTTGCTTAAATTCAGCATGTCAGCAGCGTCCTACGTTCTTGCGAATTTTTGACAATCCTTTAAAAAATTCTGAAAAATCAACTGATTGTTTTGTGTTGAAATGTTTGCAAGTTGCTCATCTACCATATTTATAGTGAGCTGAACCACTTTTTCTTCATTTACCATTCTCACTCTCTCTCTCTCTCTCTTGTTGTCTCCCAACTATCGTCTTCTTCTTTACCAGAATGAACCAAGCGGCTCCGCCGCCAACAGTGCGCATTTCACCGCCTGTAGGTGGTTGCGTTTTCATGGGTCCGGTGGCCGAGTGGCTCGTGTGTTTGTCTGTTGGGTGAGGGTCCCTGGTTCGGTCTTTTGTGGGGTCATTCTTGTTTCTTCTTGCCCTTGGAATGCGGACAAATAAACAGACACACAGACACACAGACACACAGATATACCCCGGACGGTTTTTATTAATAAGGAAGATCCCTTCACCAACCCCATTACTTCTTTCCTTCTACCATCCTTCTCTACCACCCCTTTGGCAAGCACCGTCTCCCTCTATTGACGCCAACACACCCTTCTTCTTGCCTCTCTTGGCAGGTAGGCTCGTTTCGTATTGATTCTCACTAAACCTGCCTCTGGGGACCGGTGTTGATCCTCGTCGTTCCCAGACATTGCAGATGGTCGTCATTGTTACCTGGAGTCTCAACAACGACTGGTTGTGTCCAGATTCACTCTCTCGTCCTGTTTACTTTCTCCTTTTTTTTCCCTACTGATTATGATACTAAATTAATAAGCTGGAATACTGCTCCTTGTTAAGATCCAAATATTTAGTTCTTGTCTGCCTCACAAAATATCGATCAATTTCACTTAACGTTGTTCAATTCTCTCCAATATAACTAGTCGAATACATCAAGGACTTCTCCCGACGAGAAGTTCCTAATGGAATTTTGTGTCAAAATAGAAAACGTGAAATCTCCCTCCCTTTACGATAGCGCTCATTTATTCTCTGTCGCTTTGCCTCTCAACTCCATTGCTCATCTTACACAACTGTGGCGGCTGGGATCCCAGTTCGCTCTCCCTCCCTCCACCAACAGGAGTCTCAACAACGACTGGTTGTGTGTTGTTTTCTTGGACCCTTCTCTACCTCTCTCTCTTCTTTCCTCAACCCTTCTTGTCTGCCACCCTCGGCCCGTACCATCTCCCTCCATTGACGTCACCACCACCCCCTCGCCTTTCGTAGCAGGTGGCTCGATTTTTGTTGATCCTAAACCAGCCTCTGGGGATCGCTGTAGATCCTCGTTGTTCCCAGGCATTGCAGATGGTCACCATTATTGCCTGAAGCCATAACAACGACTAGTTGGATTCCCGTTTTTGGTTCCATTGTGTTCACATCGATCGCGCTCCGTTCTGTTTTGAACTTGACATCGTTTTTTTTTGCGATTTGTTTACAGCGGTATACTGGGTCTTATCTCACGTTTGTATTTTAGTTTTACGGTATCACCGATTTTTGTTTTTGGCTGTAGCGACGGACTTACCCTTCTTTCACCACTCAAAACAATCCGTCCAGGATTCCTTCCCTTATCACAGATTTGATAAGCGGAGGAATGTTTTGACACCCCCCTTCTCTTCTTTTCTCATACCTTTCTTCTTTACCATCCAAGTACCGTCTCCCTCCCTCGACGTCACCACCCCTCCCCTTTTCCTATCTTGGCAGGTAGGCTCGTTCTGCTTTGGTATTCGATGAGCCTCCTTTTAGGGACAGGGACCGGTGTAGATCTTCCTTGTTCCCAGGCATTGCAGATGGTCACTTTTACAACCTCGAGTCACAAACACGACTGGCTAGGTCCTCATTCTTTCTCTCATTCTGTTCATGTTTCTCGCTCTCATAGTACCACTTCTCATATTTCTTTCTTTTCCAACGTATTTAGTTTTCAGTTCATCGATAAGAATGAGTTTCTCCTGTCAAACCAAGAAAAGCGAAGATTCGCAAGAAAAGAAAGAATTGAGTCAAACGGAGTTGCTGCGACGAAAGGCTGAGGAAAGAATGCGAAACCAGATTCACACTCTCGGTTACGAAAACATCCTTCCGATCAACTTGAGAAAAATCTTGATGGATGACTACGAGCTTCTCCGTACATACAATTTGCCGAGAATTCCGTCGCCAGTTACTATCGACACAATGGTCAAAGACGTTAGTTTATGGCTGTCATTGTCTTTTCTATTTTCTATTTTTACAGTACCTTAGAACCACTCTGTCCAACGATTGGCACTCCTTCCGAAGAAACGACGCCAGCATTCTCTTGGATCGCTTCAATGGGTATTTCGGGTATGCTACAAAGCCATTTCTCTCAAAGTTTTCTTATCACACATTTTCAGACGCCGTTTTGTCTACGGACTGGAACTTCAGGACTACAAGGCTCTCACACTTGAAATCGCCACAAAGAACAGCTTCCCGAGAGATGATTTGACTGGCCACTGCCCCAACTTCTGCGCCTCCGCTTACTACGGCGTTGTCCATTTTCTCCGCTGGGCAAACGATATTGTGAAAGTCTTGCAAAGCGAACTGACTGACAAGAACCATGACACAACAACGGTTTGTTTATTGAATATGGAATCAGATATCTGAACAATGAATCGAAATTTCAGTCGATCATCAACAACCTCAAAGGATTCCTCGTTTTCATCGGTCAGCACATTGGCAACTACTACGACAAGAGCACCTACTACATGCCGGGACCTCCGATCGATGTGCGTGACCTGAATCCAAAAACAATGTCTCTCATGACAGTCAGGACCATGGAGAAGTATGGAGCCGCAATTGGATCCTACCCCGTCTGAGCTCCCACCTCTTTCCTTCCAAATTTTCAAAATTCTATCAAAACCCACCCCAATTTCATCTCTGAGTCAGAATTTTTTTTCCGCCGTTTGGCAACAATATCCGCTAATTCACTTCCACTACCACATCTTCATAGTTTGCCCCTTTTGAAAACCTGGTTACCCAACAACGATCCAAACGCTAATCAAGATCGGAAATTTCAATATTGTGTACCAAAAGCTGTATATGGTGACCTGTTCTTCCTAATTTTGTTTTGAGCATTTTCCAATTTGTTCAAAAAATCTGTTTACGAGTTTTTGTTCTTGTTCTGTAATAAACCCTCCTACTTTAATCAGTGTTTTTGTTTTCTTTTTGGAAACATAAGTATATAATATCATTCCTAGTTTTAATTTCGCTGGAAAAATAGCTTTTCCTTACTTTCTTAGCTTTTGCTCGTGAATCGGCGTTTGGTTTTTCTCGCGTGAAGACCGCTCCCTACAATGGTACGGCAATCAAAGGGGTCAGATAAAGTGGGCCTGCGTAGAATCTGCAGATGGGTCGACAGGGTCAAACATCCTCCCGAAAGTTTGGCTCCCTGCGTCACATTTTTTCCTGTTTGTGGAGGCCATCCAACACCTTCCTTTCGTCCACCTGGGACTTGATGTAACCATCTTGTTCTCCTGCTTTTACGCTCTCTTATTTCCTCTCGATATTCTTTTTATTTACACCTTGAGTGAGAACTCCGAAAATCGTCATAAAAAACTAGGAAGCATACAGCAACGGTGAAGAAAAAAAACGATCTGCCCCATGCCAGGCTCGAACTGGCGACCTTGGCATATCCTATAGACTATAAGTACCACGCGCTAACCGACTGCGCCAATGGGGCACACTGGGGGAGCGAGCGCGAATGCAGTGACCAAACAGCTGTCCTCCCCTTCTTTGCTCCATCTCGTCGTCTCCTGCGCCTCCCGAACAAACAAAGGGGCGCTCATTGAGTATACTGCCTCTCTCACACTAAACCCCTCACAATTTTTCTTTCTCCACCCTGCCGAAAAATAATTCCAAAAATTCTGAAAATTTCCAACATTTTTTTCGTAATTTACGGGATAAACTGTCAAAAAATTATTCTAAAAATTCTGAATTTTTTAAAACTTTTTCTCGCAATTCACGGAAGAAATTGCCGAAGAATAAATCTAAAGATTTGGAAATTTTCCCATTTTTCTCTCGCAATTAACGGAATTAATTGACAAAAAATGAATCTAAAAATTTTGTCTCGGAATTTACGGAATGAACAGCCAAAAATTATATTTGAAAATTCGAAAGTTTACTATTTTTCTCTCGAAATTTACGGAAAAAATTGCCAAAAAAATGATTTAAAATTTCTGAGTTTTCTCCTTTTTTCACGCGATTTACGGAATTAATTGACAAAAAATGATTCTAAAGATTCGGAAATTTTTCTATTTTTCTCTCGCACTTTACGGAGGAAACTGCCAAAAATTATATCTGAAATTCGAAAATTTCCCTATTTTTCTCTCGCAATTAAAGGAATTAATTGACAAAAAATGAATCTAAAAACTCGGAAATTTCTTCAATTTTGTCTCGCAATTTACGGAAAAAATTGTCAAAAAATGATTCAAAAATTGTGAGTTTTCTCCATTTTTTTCACTCGATTTAAATAATTAATTGACAAAAAATGAATATAAAAATTCGGAAATTTTTTCATTTTTCTCTCGCAATTAACGGAATAAATTTGCAAAAAATGATTCTAAACATTCGAAAGTTTTCCTATTTTTCTCTCGCAATTCACGGAAGAAACTGACAAAAAATGAATCTAAAAATTCGGTAAATTTCTTCAATTTTGTCTCGCAATTTACGGAAAAAATTGTCAAAAAAATGATTTAAAAATTATGAGTTTTCTCCATTTTTTTCACTCGATTTAAATAATTAATTGACAAAAAATGAATATAAAAATTCGGAAATTTTTTCATTTTTCTCTCGCAATTAACGGAATAAATTTGCAAAAAATGATTCTAAAAATTCGAAAGTTTTCCTATTTTTCTCTCGCAATTCACGGAAGAAACTGACAAAAAATGAATCTAAAAATTCGGTAAATTTCTTCAATTTTGTCTCGCAATTTACGGAAAAAATTGTCAAAAAAATGATTTAAAAATTATGAGTTTTCTCCATTTTTTTCACTCGATTTAAATAATTAATTGACAAAAAGTGAATATAAAAATTCGGAAATTTTTTCATTTTTCTCTCGCAATTAACGGAATAAATTTGCAAAAAATGATTCTAAAAATTCGAAAGTTTCCCTACTTTTCTCTCGCAATTTACGGAATGAACAGCCAAAAATTATATTTGAAAATTCGAAAGTTTACCTATTTTTCTCTCGCAATTTACGGAAGAAACTGACAAAAATATGATTTAAAAATTCTGAGTTTTCTCCATTTTTTTTCAGATTCGGAAATTTTCCCATTTTTCTCTTGCAATTTACGGAATAAATTTGAAAAAAATGATTCTAAAGATTCGGAAATTTTTCTATTTCTCTCTCGCAATTTACGGAATAAACAGCTAAAAATATGATTTAAAATTCGGAAATTTTTCCAATTTTTTCTCGCAATTTACGGAATGAATTGCCAAAAAATAAATCTAAAGATTTGGAAGTTTTCCCATTTTTCTCTCGCAATTTACGGAAAA
The DNA here is from genome assembly GCA_963570955.1 of Caenorhabditis afra. Lineage (NCBI taxonomy): Eukaryota > Metazoa > Nematoda > Chromadorea > Rhabditida > Rhabditidae > Caenorhabditis > Caenorhabditis afra. The sequence goes on along the minus strand of OY751537.1, from coordinate 2,237,898 downwards.
AATTGTCAAAAACATTATTTAAAGATTCTGAGTTTTCTCAATTTTTTTCACGCGATTTACATAATTAATTGACAAAAAATGAATCTAAAAATTTGGAAATTTTTTCATTTTTGCCTCGGAATTTACGGAGGAAACTGCCAAAAAGTATATCTGAAATTCGAAAGTGTCCCTTTTTTTCTCTCGCAATTTACGGAAGAAACTGACAGAAATATGATTTAAAAATCGGAAATTTTTCTATTTTTCTCTCGCAATTTACGGAAAAAATTGTCAAAAACATTATTTAAAGATTCTGAGTTTTCTCAATTTTTTTCACGCGATTTACGGAGTTAATTGACAAAAAATGAATCTAAAAGTTCAGAAATTTTTTCATTTTTGCCTCGCAATTTACGGAATGAACAGCCAAAAATTATTTTTGAAAATTTGGAAGTTTACTATTTTTCTCTCGCAATCAAAGGAATTAATTGACAAAAAATGAATCTAAAAGTCCGGAAATTTTTTCATTTTTGCCTTGCAATTTACGGAATGAACAGCCAAAAATTATATCGGAAAATTCGGAAGTGTCCTTTTTTTTCTCTCGCAATTTACGGAAGAAACTGACAAAAATATGATTTAAAAATCGGAAATTTTCCTATTTTTCTCTCGCAATTTACGGAAAAAAATTGTCAAAAACATTATTTAAAGATTCTGAGTTTTCTCCATTTTTTTCACGCGATTTACATAATTAATTGAAAAAAAATGAATATAAAAATTCGGAAATTTTTTCATTTTTGCCTCGCAATTTACAGAATGAACAGCCAAAAATTAATTTGGAAAATTTGGAAGTTTACTATTTTTCTCTTGCAATTTACCGAAAAAATTGTGAAAAAAAATGATTTAAAAATTCTGAGTTTTCTCAATTTCTTTTCACGCGATTTACGGAATTAATTGACAAAAAATAAATCTAAAAGTTTGGAATTTTTTTCATTTTTGTCTCGCAATCTCTGGAATAAATTTGCAAAAAATGATTCTAAAAATTCGAAAGTTTTCCTATTTTTCTCTCGCAATTCACGGAAGAAACTGACAAATAATTAATCTAAAAATTTGGAAATTTCCCCATTTTTGCCTCGCAATTTACGGAATGAACAGCTAAAAATTATATTTGAAAATTCGAAAGTTTACCAATTTTTCTCTCGCAATTTACGGAATGAATTGCCAAAAAATAAATCTAAAAATTTGGCAATTTTGTCAATTTTGTCTCGCAATTTACGGAACGAACTACCAAAAATTATATCTGAAAATTCGAAAATTTCTTTTTTTTTCTGCTCGATTTACGGAACAAATTGCCGTGAAAATGTTCCTGAAATTCTGAGTTTTCTCTATTTTTTCCACGAAATTTACGGAATGAATTGCCAAAAAATAAATCTAAAAATTCGGAAATTTCCCCCATTTTTTCTCGCGATGAACGGAATAAACTGGCAAAAAACTATTCTAAAAATTCGGAAGTTTCCCATTTTTTCTCGCGATTTAATTTCCCCTTTCATTCCATCAATGTAGTGCTGAAGAAGCGGAGAAGTCGGACAAAACCGAAGCTGAGTGTTTTTGTACATAGGTCGGTATAGGTCGTTTTAGTATTTTCATAGAAACAGGTCAATTAGACCCCTTAGCAAGCCAAATATCCCATTTCTGAAAAGATTTGATATTTGACGAGTCCAGAAGCCAAAAAATCGAGCAGATGCCTGATATGTGCCGGATTTTAAATTTTTTCTGAAAATAGAAGGTATTCTCTTATTACTTCTTTCAACGAAAGGGCCAAGACTTTTTATTCTGGAAAAGAAAAAGAAATACAGAAACCGAAAAATCAATTTTAAAAAGTTGAAGATAAGCCAATAACTGGACCAATTAGAAAAAAAGCTGGAATCAAAGATAGAAAAAATAGGTTAGTGGGGACTATGAGAATAAAAACCAACAAAATTGGACAATTCGTGGAGGCGAAGAAGGTTACAGAAGAGAAGAAGATTTGGAAGATTGAGGTGGTGAACCATTGGATTTTTTTCTGATTGACACTGGTGATTCTGAAAAAGGTAGTTGTGATTTGCTTGCAGTATTTTCCACCCCACCGCTGGTTTCTTTCTAGTACTCACCTCAAGATTTGATTTGTAAGTGTTGATGGATTGTTGCTTCAAACGTATTTGGCATGACGTCTGGGGGACCTGAAATTCAAAGTTATTCGTCTCAAAAATCCCAGGGTTTTCCTCACTTTTATTCGAAGAGGAGAAGTAGAGTCGCATTTCGAATAAAGCCTTGTACTATCAATGTGTTGCGAAAAAGATGGTGGCTTCGCAGATAGCAAACTATCAATAGGTTGCGAGGAGATATTATGGCTCTAACCCAGATTGTACTATCAATGTGTTGTGGAGAAGATGGTGTCTTCACATATTTTGTACTATCAATGTGTTGTAGAGATCCATTGATTTGTACAAATGGGAACCCCCCCCCCCCCCCCCCCCGCAGTTTCCACCGATGAGGTCCCGTTTCAAGCGGGAATTCTCATCGCAGTGGCGGAGGGCCATATGAATTGAAATCATTATAACTCTCTGAAAACAGAAAGTTCCGGAATGCTGATGCATGTGCAAAATAACCTGACGTTTCCGTCGTTTTAATTTGAAGGATGTTGGATTTTGGCGACGTTGTCCAGAAATCGTGCCGTCCTTGATCCAGAATTCCAATTAAAAGACACGGGGGAAAAAATCGACCCTATAAGGACATGACCGCAAAATTGTACTCTAAAATATATCAAATAAAACTGGGAACGTCAAAGTCAAACTTACAAAGTACTGTAGAGCTCAAAGGAGCCCACACGCAGCGATGTCCACACTTCCCCATTTCTGCAAAAAAAGTAGTTGATGATAAGGAGGAGCGGGAAAACGTTGAATCATATTTTTGCCCAGGATTCCAACTTATTTTGCACCCTCCTTGGCCATTCGGCTAGACCATCCGTTTTTTTCACTGGCATTTCTAAACTTTCATGACGATTAGGTTGCCTATTTTATTTCTGTTCACCATTTTCAAACACTTTCCCTTCCAACTTACTTTTTTTCCGACCACTTCAGAATTTCTGGCCCCCAAGATAGTTTTTGGGAGCGAGGGAGGAGAGGAAAGTGGGAGTGAGGAGCTCCCACAAAATAAAAGCGAGCTCGGATCTCGACGGGTGGACTGAAGGGGCGGAGCTTAGAGGAGAGAAAGCTCCAAAGAGCGGGGCGTGCTCAGGCTCCGAGTGAATGTCGACTAAAGGCTATTTTGATCATCGGATTAAGCGATAAAAGGAAGAGAACAAACAAGGAACGTCATATACATAGTTACCCAGAGAAAAACGGGAAAATGGTTCGAAAAAAAAAAACACTTAGAGGAGATACTTTCGTCTCGGAAACTCGGCAAATATAAACATTCTAGATAAAAAATGTTCTTCGATGATTATCTAGCAATTCCAGCCAATTGCGGCGCATTGAAATGGACACCAAAAAACCTTTTTCAATTGTGAAAGCCAGAAAAAAAAGTGTTGAATCTCTCCTCATTCCATCCAAATTCCCTCTTTTTGTAACATTTCTTCCTTCTATGTTCTTATTAACAAAATTTCCACTTCCTCCTTCTGGTTGCACATTGATAACACGTCATAAGGGTCCAAACATCCAACTACTCTGCTCTCTTTTCACCCTCTTCTAATCTCTTATCTCTTTTATTTGTCACTTTTGGCATCGGCTCAGCGAGGGATATTCTTGCGATAAACTTACTCTGAGAAGAGATTATACGCGTGGGCTCACAAGAAAAAATCCGATAAACATGATTCAATTCACACGTACGCCCAGGTGACAGAAAGTGACGAGATGGAGAAAGTAAAACCTGGTTTCGAGGAAAAGGAGGATAATTTTGTATTGTTTTCTAATTTTTAGACAAAGAGGGGGAGTGTGTTAGACATAATAGACAAAATTAGATAAACATCACTTTTTTCTAAAAACCTGTCGCATTGCAGAATAGAAAAATTCTTGGGGATCATTAGGAATCGAAGAGAGGTTTCACCGATGAACATTTTCAAGCAGACACGTTACGGACCGGGCCGGGCCGACGAACCATCTTTCACCTGTCCTGATTTTCAATATCAGATGTTCGGTACAATTTTTCGAACTTTTCCAAAAATTTTCATTTTTTATTCCCAAATTACGAGTCTGTTTTTAAGTAACTACTTATTTCATAAAATAAATTCATTTTTTTCAAGGAAATAATGTTTCTCCTCTCAATTCGTTAATTGGAACTGTGCTTTTTTTTCAGTTTAGAATTTAACATCTATTTCTGACGGAATAATTTTTTCTAAAAACCTCAATCCCAAAATATCTTTAAAAAAACAGCTCACGGAAACATGACAAACAACACAAATGACGTGGAGAAGCCAAAGTCCAGTCCACAGGGGATTAATGTGTTAAAAAAAGAGAAGACGCGAGCAGGGGGTTTTGTCACCTCTCGCTTCGAAATATGAGCTCTTCTTGATGATGAAAACCGGAACACTCAGATGGACACTACAAAATTGGGGCTATTTTGATTTGGACGACCGCTGGACATATAAATCAATTTTGAAAGATAGAGCAACATTGAATGTGATTAATCAATCGGTTGTAAAATTTTTCGAACATTTTTGAATTTTGAACAACATAAAAAAGTGTTTGGGAGAATGCGCACCCAATTCAAATGAGACTTCTGTTTGCTTTTGGAGTCGTCACATACCTATTTTTGTTTATTTTTTTTTTTAAGAGCTTTCCGGATGTGAATATGTGAAATACGGAATCTGGTCAGAATTTCAAAAAAATTCAATGGAGTTGTCAGTTTTTTGTTTCTTTGAAGACGTCGATAGATCCAGATGGCCATGGCCACGAAACGTTGGAGAATACTTTGATCAATTCAGTTACTATTCAACTGTTCTAGTTCAGAATTTGAAATAAAAACCAAGCCGCAGTGCTTTTTTTCTTGATTCAGATGACTTTAAAGACGTTGGTGTTTGCAGTTTCAGTGGCTAAGATTTCTAGAAATCATAATATAAAGTGTTGATGTTTTTTTCTGACAGATGCTCCACGCGACAACTGACCATAAATATACTCGGGTATACCAGTGTATACTCGGATGAGCCAAGTTAGACTTGCACCTCCTGAATACTACATGCGAGTATCGATGTGTTTTCTGGCATAGTATACTTTCCATCTGTCTGCTATGGCCTCTAAAACCACTCCCCTTACAGTAAAACTGTGTTTGACCCCGCCCACAAGTGATGACATCCAAACTGGACGGTTAAGATCCATTCATTCGTTCTCGGACTGTCTTCTCCGGTCAGTGTTAAAAAAATGTCTTCTATTATTTCTGCTCAACTCACCAACAAAGACGAATGGAGTCGTTTCGGGCCATATCTTGTGGAGCAAATGCTGACGAAACCAGGAAGGCGTCTGTTCCCACAGCCCACTTATTCCGTGTCAAATCTCGATCCCACGAAAGAGTACACAATGTCATTGCGTTTCGATCAAGTCGGTCGCTACAAGTTAGTTTCTATTTTTGTTATTTTCACAGTTTCTTTGACTTTATCAATTTCAGGGTTCGATTCAACGAAAATAAGAAACAATGGGTGGAGACTGTCGATGAAGCTGTCCAGGAAGGAGAAGCGACGATCTCTCATAAAGGCGGACCTAAATTAGGATCCTTTTGGAGCTCGAACTTCAGTTTCAACGCAAAAATCACAAATTATCCAGAATCAGCGACTTCCGATTTGGTAAGTTCTGTTTTGGAGGAAAACCTTAACTTGACATCTTGCAGGCATATCTCAAAAGCCAAATTAAGTACATACCTGTGTTGGTTGTGACTGAAGTTGTGAAAGATGAGAATGGTGATTATCACACCGTTGGACTTGCTCAAACGTTCAAATTCTCGTGCACTTCGTTTGTGGCCGTCACAAGATACTTCTGCAAGGAGATAGTAGATATCAAAGTCGAAATGAACAAATACGCTGGACGGGACTCGAATAAGAGGAAAAGAGCAGCTGTTGGGGAGAAAGAGCAAAACTCCCCGAAACGCGTGTGTTCCGGTGAAGGTTCTCCCTCAAGAGAAAACTCCCCGGATTCTGTGATTCTCACTCATCAAACTATGACTACTCCGCCAAGTGAGATTGTTCCGTCCAACCCACCTCATCAGCTCCAGCCACAACCACCAGCTCACATTCCAACCACCAACAACTCTGCATCGTTCAACTTCGAGCAGAACAACTGGAATCTACCTATGATGAACTTCCCGCCCTTCACTGGAAACAACAACTTCCAACAATATTCGGGACCGACCAACAACTTCATGCAATTTCGACAATACTATCCGCTCGGGCAGCAGTACAACAATTACATGCATTATGGCTACAATCACTATTTTTAACGATAATAATTATTAATGTGAATTTTATTTTTCTGTTACTGATTTTTCAACTGAGTTAATAAATATCTTAAGAGAAAATCTGTCCTAAATTTGACAAAATTTGGGGAAGTACATCCAACTCATTTTAACCACGTTTCAATAGGGGCAGGCCAAAATCGGCCAAAATTTCGAAATCCCAAAAGTGCTGATTTTTAATCTCGAGACTTCTTCTGGATGATTAGATGCTTTCCTGTCATAAAAATTGACTTTGGGAAGTCGATTCTTTTCTGTTTCGAAAAATTTTTCTGAATTGCTGTTTACTATGCTTTTTTTCAGAGCTATTGCATTAAAAAATTACCGAATTTACGGAATCGCTGGTTAAAAAAAATGTTTTTTGAAAAGTTGTCTATGATCTAATTTATTTTCATAAAACACAAGTTCAATGCATCTTGTTCTTCCCATTAAAGGCAAATTTACGGCGTCTTTTTTGTTCCGGAGCATCTTTACCGAAAATGACGCATTGTTCCTGGAAATAAAAACCATGATGAAATTGAAAGTTGAAAATAAGATCACCGGGAATGTCCGCACCATGCGGCTATCGGCAGGACAATTGAATGCCTCTTTGAATGCTGGGTGTTGGGCAAACACATTTATTCTAATATTTGTCGTCGAGTGTGGGTCTTCTTCCAGCGCGGCTCCGGGAAATCCCTGTAGAACCAAAACTCTCAAAAACTATTTTTGATTTGATGTTTACCGAGCAAAAACTAAATGCTGATGCGTAGAAAAACAGTTGATGGTAAGTGACGTTCATATGATGAAGATGGAGGTACACATCCTGAAAACTGTCTCTCAGATTTCATAACCTCTAAAATTTACATACGTCCTTGGTGCTACCGTAAATATTTTCGAAAAGTTGATGAGCGAGCTGCATTCCCAATATATCGGCGCCATTCTCGTCGATTTGATTGTCAGCCACAAAGCACGAATCCTGCAGTTTTGAAATTAAATTTGAGAATTCGAGTTTATGAGTAATACCTCTTTGAATTCATTGCAAGTGGCGTTGTACTGCCGCTGAATACACTGATTTGATTCTGCGGATGTCGTGGGAAGGAGGAGCATACTCTGCGTATTATGGTCTTCAATGAAACTGTGACTAACTTCGTGTCCCGCCACGACTCCAACAGATCCCAACTGAACATTTCAACTTGTCTTAAAACTGTCCAACTAGGTTACTCACTTTTGCAGCCAACTCCTCGGCGTTTCCAGCAATATGGTATAACGGGAAGCCGAAATATAACTCCGGATGGTAGTTACGAGCATTGAAATAATTGAAAAATGGCTCGCGACGTTCGAATCGTTCCGAAATGAAAATCACGTAGAGAAGACAGAAGAGGTTGTCTTCATCGGGCACGTCACGTGTGCACTTCAGGAACTCAAACTCATAGCTCATCAGATGTTCCAGGGAGTCTCTGAGCACCACTCCATAGTTGTTTTCCAGATGGATTTGTTTCGCAACTTCTTTAACCGCGTTTTCGATGCCTTGATTGTTAACCCATGGAGTTTCCTGAAAATTTTAAGAATTGATCCTAGCATATTTAAATCTCATACCTCAACCCATTCCACAATCAAATCTAGCATATCGTTAATGAAGCCGTTGACGACCTCGACACCGTCTCGCAGGTCCGCATCCAAAATGATGCCTGCTGCTTCTACACTATTCAACGTCATTTTTGCAGCGACGTCTAGTGCTTCAATCACACTTGCCATCACGAAAGGAGTCGCTGATTGAAAATCGTATTTCGAAAAAAAGATGGCGGGGAGTGTCGCACTGATCCGGAACTCAAGATTAGAAGCAGCGCGTGTGCAGTTAGTGTCTCCTGAAAGAGGCGATAGACATGCATCCTCTTTGCATTCCTCGGAAGATCCGAAATGAGCCATTGCTTGAATCCTTTCAAGTAGGGGCTGAGTATCCAGTCCGCTTTCACATCTGAACATGAATTTGGATATTTGAGATTATATCCTTAACAAACGTTGTCTGGAACAAGTCAACGATGTATCCAACTGGCGAATCGTTCACTTCCGCTATTTTCACACCTTTTACCGCTTCCTGAACAAAGTTCACTTTTGATTAAATGGCACTTTTCTCGATTAAAAATACCATAAACTCCAAGTGTCTCCCAATGCTATCTCTTCGTAATTCCTTGTATTTGGAAACTATTGGATGGAATTCGGCGGCGATAAGCGAAAAAACCAAATTCAGCGGACACGCATGGCGGTAAAAATTGTCGCAAGGATCGGACAACTGATCCACATTTCTGAAATTATTGGATAACGTTAGAAGATTTACATCGGACATCTAGTGGACTTCTCACTTGAATGCTTCACGAATGAAGTCGTATCCAAAACTGGGGACTGCCAGCAGTAGGAACAAATAGAAATGTTGGATTTCCATTCTCAGAAAATTTATTGGACTCGAAACTTGGCTCATTTAAATACCTATACTCACAAAACCCTATTCACAATCATACATAAATGCTTCTATTATAACCAATGTATTGTAGGTGTTCCCTCCTATTGAAAACTGTCTTATTGCGGCGAACTTTTTGAGTTCTATTATCACAAAGGAAATACCATTTTCGCCTTTTGTTAAGAACTGAACAAGAGAAACTTGTGCGGAATTAGAAATTCATCTCGAGAAAAATTTCGGCCAAGTCTTCGGCCCCATGATTTGTCAGTCGATTTCTCAGTTTCTCATTTTAATGGAACAACCTTTTCATGGTACAATTTATTTCTCGCAGTCTTCAAAAACATACCAGACACCAAATATACCAAAAAATAGGCCAAAACATTGCGGTTAGTGATACAGAAATCATTAGTTATCGTTCGAAGTCGATTGGACGTCGCTGCTCGAGCCTTCATCGTTTTTCGGAACATCGTCGTTAGTTGGAACATCCTCGTTCGTCGGAACATCATCGTTAGTCGTGACGTCGTCGGTCTTCGTGACGTCGTCGGTTTTTGGAACATCGTTGCTCGGAACATCGTCGTTAGTCGGCACATCCTCGGTCTTCGGAACGTCATCGTTAGTCGAGACGTCGTCGCTCTTTTGGACGCCGACCATCGTGACGATGATCGTCAGGACATTTTTCTTTGGGCTCTGCTTCTCCGTCAGCTCATCGTTTTTCGGAACATCGTCGGTCTCCGGGTCGTCGTTAGTCGGAAAGTTGTCGAACTTCTGGATGTCGGTCTTCGGAACATCGTCAGCCTCCGGGACGTCGTCAGTCTTTGAGACGTCATCGGTCTTTGAGACGTCGTCGTTCTTCGGAATATCGGCTGTTTTCGGGACATTCTCGCTTTTCGGAACGTCGTCACTTTTCAGAACATCGTCGTTCTTCGGAACATCGCCGGTCTCCGGCGCGTCGTCGTTCTTCGGAACATCGTCACTCTTCAGGACGTCGGTGCTCTTTGAGACGTCATCGTTTTTCGGAACATCATCGGTCCCCGATACCTCGTCGTTCTTCGGAACAACGCCAGTATCATGGACGTCGCCGATCTCCTGGACGTCGTCGTTCTTCGGAATATCACCAGTATCCTGGACGTTGCAGGTCTCCTGGACGTCGTCGTCCTTCGGAACATCATCGGTCTCCTGGACGTCGCCGGTCTCCTGGACGTCGTCGTCCTTCGGAACATCATCGGTCTCCTGGACGTTGTCGTTCTTCGGAACATCATCGGTCTTCTTGAGGTCGTCGTTCTTCGGAACATCGCCAGTATCCTGGACGTCGCCGATCTCCTGGACGTCGTCGTTCTTCGGAATATCACCAGTATCCTGGACGTTGCAGGTCTCCTGGACGTCGTCGTCCTTCGGAACATCATCGGTCTCCTGGACGTTGTCGTTCTTCGGAACATCATCGGTCTTCTTGAGGTCGTCGTTCTTCGGAACATCGCCAGTATCCTGGACGTCGCCGATCTCCTGGACGTCGTCGTTCTTCGGAATATCACCAGTATCCTGGACGTTGCAGGTCTCCTGGACGTCGTCGTCCTTCGGAACATCATCGGTCTCCTGGACGTCGCCGGTCTCCTGGACGTCGCCGGTCTCCTGGACGTCGCCGGTCTCCTGGACGTCGTCGTCCTTCGGAACATCATCGGTCTCCTGGACGTTGTCGTTCTTCGGAACATCATCGGTCTTCTGGAGGTCGTCGTTCTTCGGAACATCGCCAGTATCCTGGACGTCTCCGGTCTCCTGGACGTCGTCGTCTTTCGGAACATCTTCGCTACTCGGGACTTCGTCGCTCTTCGAAACATCGTCAGTCTTCGGGACATCGTCGCTTTTTCTGCTGGTTTCCGGAACGCTTTCCTTCAGGACGCTTATCTCCGGGACGGCGATTTTCGGGACCCGTTTCTTTGGGACGCTTTCCGTTGAAACGCTTTCCTCCACGACGGCAACTTTCGGGACCCTTTCCTGCATGACGGCTATTTTCCCAATGTTTTTTCAGGACGCTTACCTCCGGGACGGCGGTTTTCGGGAAGCGTTTTCTCAGGCCGCTTTCCTCAGCGACTGCGAATTTCGGGACGCTTTCCTGCAGGAAGGCAATTTTCAGGATGCTTTTCTTCACAACGCTTACCTCCGGGACGGCGATTTTCGGAACAACTTCCTCCGCGACGGCCACCTTTGGAACGTGTTTCCTGAGGCCGCTTTCTTCCGCGACGGCAACTTTCGGGACCGTTTCCTGCAGAACGGCTATTTTCCCAATGTTTTTTAGGACGCTTACCTCCGGGACGGCGCGTTTCGGAAAGCGTCTCCTCAGGCCGCTTTCTTCAGCGACTGCGATTTTTGGGACACGTTCCTTCGGGGCGTTTTCCTCCGCGACTGCGATCTTGGGGACGCTTTCCTGCAGGACGGCAAATTTTCAGGATGCTCTTCTTCAGAACGCTTACCTCCGGGACTGCGATTTTCGGAACAACTTCCTCCGCGACGGCAACCTTCGGGACGCGTCTCCTGAGGCCGCTTTCCTCAGCGACGGCAACTTTCGGGACCGTTTCCTGCAGGACGGCTATTTTCGCACTGTTTTTCTTCTGGACGCTTACCTCCGGGACGGCGCGTTTCGGGAAGCGTCTCCTTAGGCCGTATTCTTCCACGACTGCGATTTCCGGGACACGTTCCTCCGGGACGTTTTCCTCGGCGATGGCGATGTTCGGGACGCTTTCCTGCAAACGACAATTTTCTGGAGAGTTTCCTTCAGGACGCTCACCTCCGGTACGCTTTCTTCCGGGACGTCGTTCTTCGGGACGCTTTCCTCGGGAACGGCAATCGCTGGGACATTGTTCTCCGAAATGGCAAAAATTGGGACCAATTGTTCCGTGACGCTTACTACCGGGACGTTTTTCTTCGGAACGGCGAACAATACGAGGAGCTGATCTTTGTCTAATCCGTCTGGCATCTGGGCAATTCTCTGGCAGAGAGTGAGGTGTAGCTTCGGGATGTCCAGAAAATTGGCGGCTCTGGTCAGCCTGACGATGTGTTCGTCGTTGTCATTCAGGAACTTTTTGTCCCAGTACGTCATCGGCATATTCAAGTCGAATGGCAGTTCGTCATCCTTGTGCTTCTCGCACCAAACAATAATCAGCTTCAGAATGTCGTCATCGATTCTTTCGAAGACATCCAGTCGGAACTTGCCGTCGCTGTCGGGTCTCCTGTCCGGACTTTCGACGATGTTGATGAGGACAAGGGATTCGCAGGCCGCTCTGGTGGACATCCTCACTTCTTCGCCGTTTTTCAACTTGATGTAGTACACCTCCGAAGGGGCCAGAGGCGCTGGAGGAGCCTGAACCCAATAACCGAAAAGACGTTGCAAAGGGGGAATATGAAACATGATACCACCTGAAAAAATGAAACTTTAAAAATGAGGAAACATTAAAATTACGTAAGAAAACTATCAACGATTTAAAAATGGCTGGGGGTCGGGGTGGAGGGTGGGGGAAGCAAAATAGAAAGGCGAGAAAAAAAAGAGGTCGGGGAAGAGGCGACCGTTCTCAAGGAGGCCACCCAAACGAATGACGGCCGTGTGTTCTGTGCCTCATTTGAGTGCGGTGTGGCGGGGTCAGTTTCCTTTTGGGAAGGAATATCTGCGAATGCTGGTGACCGCACTGCCGACAGCGGAAATCACGAACAAACGATGTGTCGGCATCGCTTTCAAAGAAAATTGTTTAGAAAACAATGAAGAGCAAACAAATGAAAATTTAATTTGATAAAAAAAACATTGAAAAAGTTGAAAAAGTTGCGATATATTGTCCGTTCAATTTTCTTGGCACCGGCGGTCAAAAAAATACGGAGGGGAGGGGGAGGGGGGCGGAGCCTATTTGGCCATGTCACCTCTCCGCAGTTTTTTTAGGAACTACCTAAAAAATAATTTGCAAGAATAATAAGCGTTTCTCTAGCTTCAATTTCAAAAAATTTGTCAAAAATTTAGGGGATCACAGAGTTATAACGCGGCCAAAAAAACAATATATTCTTCTGGCACGGGTAGTTTTCGTGGCTTTCTGATAAAAAAAAATTCGCCCTGCTCTTCCCAAACACCTAATATTGAAGGGGGGATATATGGGTATAGTTATGACGCGTACTGTATTTAATTTTTTGAATAAAATAATTTTGTTAAAAGAACAATTTTCGAGTGTATATGGGCGTTTGCAGTGTAATCCGGAACTTGGAAATTTAAATGACAAGCAGCTTTACACGCGGACACGCTCACTTTTCTACGTTAGACTCATACGCCCTGGAATCTCCAATGCTCTCATCCCTCATACTGTACCTACTGGAAACAGAAAATGACCCTTCTTGATGGTTTGTTAACACGAACCTCAAGCTATAAAGGGTGGTCCATAACTTCCCGGAAAAAAAGTTCGACACCATGCGGAAAGTCATTTCGGAAATAACCACTCGGTCTTTTAACTGAGCCTCAATTTTCGAAGATTTGTTTCGAAGAAGGCGTCATGGGAGGAATGCACATTTTCGATTGCTTTTCCGAGAAGTTTATTTAACTGATTAACATTTGACATTCAAAGTTTAAATCATAAAACCGAAATTATTGAAAAAAGAAAAGATTGTAAAACAATTTGATAATATTGGTGCAAAAAGTAGGTAAAGAAAGTGAGTTAGGGGAATCACAAACAGAGATGACTGAGTTAGTGGAAAAAATGACTTAGGATTGATTTAAAAGGATGGACGGGTGAATAAATGTTTTCATTGATCCTGCTGTTTCTTGGTTTTCGGTTGTCTCTTCTTCTTGTTGTTGATTTTGTCCATTGCTTTTTGAATGACGACAAGATTTTGCTGAAGGTTCTCAATGTCCGCCGCCAAGAATTTTGTGATTTCGTCGATGTATGAAATGGGCTTCAAAGTTTCAACCTGAAAATGAAAGGGATTGAGTAGAGAAAAGCAAACCATAATTGTAACTGACCAAAGGGACTTGTGGAATAACCTCACAGTGCTGACGCAAGTAGTCCAAAGTGATTTGAAGGATCTGGATCTGCGGCAGTGGCTTCCCTTCCTTCGGAGTGGCCAGATTCTTGGTAACAATCCAATGGTTCAGTGCATTGTAAGCCAGTGCTTTCTGGTCTCGGCGTCGTTTCTCTCGCTCCTGGAACACTTCCTGGGGCGATTTTCCACAGTCGGACAGTACTGGTGGAGGAACTTCCAGCATTTGACCAGTCAGGATTCGAACCGCCTCGTACATCACTTCCTCTTGTCTGTAAGAACATCAGTGTTAACGACGGAACGGGAGAAAACCATGGAAACTTACGAAGAGGCGAGTGGTTTCACGAGAATTTTCATTTCGTCGAGTTTTGACTTCAAAGTCTGCTGTCTTCTCTTGTCCACTACAGATTTGGTCTTGAGTGAGTATGGTGCAGTCAGCATATTCTATAAAAACAAAATTAGTGAATGGGGAATGAACAATGTGAGGGAAATGAAGACGGGAGGGGTAGTCACCGGAAAGAATGAGGAGAAATGGAATGAATGACCGGGAGGAGGTACGAGTCCGCTTCCCAGGTCGAGGGGCGGGGCGAGCAGAACTCGTCAGATGGGCGGAGCAAAAAAACGTGTCTCTTCCTCCGTAATATGCCGTGAGGCATTTTTTGAAGTCAATGAACAACTGAATACTGTACAATGTGTTTCAAAAGTATAAGTCCACCGCTGAAATTTCAGATTTCGGACAAACCAGCAGTTGTCATGCCAAACCAAACAAGTAAAAAAAAAACTCGTGAAATCAGGCGGGGAAATTTTTTCCAGGGAGTAATATGAAAAAAAAAACAATAAATTGAAAACTTTTGAAATAAACCGACCGTTTCCAAAGTTTTGCCCATGTTGCTCCTTTTTAATTATGCCCCGTGGTCCCCATCTCGCACAATTGGGACCGAACCATATTTTGGCATTCAGTTCTATCGAACATTCGCTGATGAGGCGACCGCAGTTGTTGATCATTCAGAAGTATTTAGAGAATCCACTCTTTAGTTTTTCTGGTTGGGGGATCAACTCAGATTTTTCAAATATTGAAAGGGGTGAAAGGTAGGAGATCGCGAAAAGTCAGGTCACCACTCTGAAACTCTTCACTCATGAAGAGGAGGCTATACAAACCGCGTGGCAGGGCTAAGCTTCCCTGTACGTAATCAAGGAAAGGCTAAAGGTCATAAGATCTATCTTATCCCGACCTCTGGATAGCGAGAACGTCGAGTCACCGGTAGCACAGTGGTTAGTGCATCAGACATGTAATCTGAAGACCCGGGTTCGACTCCAGGCTGGTGACCTGACTTTTCGCGATCTCCTACCTTTCACCCCTTTCAATATTTGAAAAATCTGAGTTGATCCCCCAACCAGAAAAACTAAAGAGTGGATTCTCTAAATACTTCTGAATGATCAACAACTGCGGTCGCCTCATCAGCGAATGTTCGATAGAACCTCTGAAACTCTTCACTCATGAAGAGGAGGCTATACAAACCGCGTGGCAGGGCTAAGCTTCCCTGTACGTGATACAAAGATACTGAAGATATGTTTTTTTTTGAGACATGGGAACCCAAAAGTTCAGAGCAGATATCATACAAATGAAGACATGTCCATTTTTCAAACGAAACGCTTAACGGAACGGAAATGTTAGCATCATGAACACCTCCTTTCTGATGTCCATCAAAGATTGCCAAGCATTGCACATGACACTTGCGACCTTCGGGAGACACTGTAACTTCAGTTTAAACACATGTCTCGTGAGAAACATGACTGACAGTGGATGGGAGACGTCGCGTGCCCTCGTGTGAACTTCGCACATACACTTCACAGAGGCCGCCGTGAGAACGGGTGTTGCCACAACGGAAACAGGTGCACATTGACATGTGCGTTGTTTTATGACTGTTTTCAAGTTATGTTTTGAATTCGTCTCAAAATTCCGCTCAGTATTAGAGGATTGGCTGTAAAAAATGAAAAGCATGATTTTACGTCTTCTGAATCGGAAGACGTTTATTCAGATGTTTATTTGGCTGAAGTGACGCACTCTGTCGTACTAGTCTTGGGATTCTACTCTCACAGAAGTAGTTAGGATGAGGTTAGATAAAAAAATCTTGAACGTCTTCTGAATCAGACCAACATGCTCAATTGATTGGTCTTGTAATTGTGGGCAGATTCCTATATTAGCATGCGTAGTTATCTCTAAAATGAAGTGTTTTAGCGTTTTTCAGAAGAAACCTTAAAATGAAAAAAGGCCATGTGGTCCTATATATTCCAGAGGTTGTGTGACGTAGTGATAACACTCTCAAGTACTGATTTGAATTCATCAATACCTAAAAACGGTCATGTTGCTTTTTGACACAAATGCTGACGTTTTGGCGCTCAAACCGCACTTTTCTTGATAAAAACTTGAAACTAACATTAAAGGATAGATTGCAAGAAAAACAACACAATTTCTAGAACCTAACATGTTTTCTTTTTTCACTAAGTTCCCTCAAACCGGGCCATTTTTTGAGAAGTCTGTCTAATAATGATGAAATCGTCTCATTTGTTCTCAAATCTGAGAACCGCGAGTTCGAGGATAAAATTCCAAACATCTCCTAATTTGTTTTGTACCACTCTTTCTTTCAATTCTAATAAGAGGGGTAATTATGAACCGTTTCACATAGCGGTCATTACCATATGCCACGTGTCCTCCCTTGAACTTCGCACATACACATCATAGAGGCCGCCGTGAGAAAGTCTGTTGCCAGACATATGTGCATTCTGACATGTGCAACATTGGTCTCGTTCCGTTTCTGGTTACTGTTTTAGTTATACCGTAAAACCTGTATTAGAGCGGCATGTCGGTCTAATTTTCAACCCTCTAATTTTAAAATGAAATTTCGAAAGTCCACAGGGGGACCGTTTCGATATTGGCGTTTTGGGCGCCGGTCAATTAGAGGTGCCGTCCAAATAGAGGTGCCGGTCTGATACAGGTTTTACGGTATATTTTAAAAACGATTTTTGAGTTTGAAAAAATTTGGGTGTGATTTTAGAGAGCTCCAATGATGTTTCTATGCTCTCGCGCCAAAAAATTCCACTAAGTCTCATTTGAAAAATTTAGATTGCAAAATAGCAGAAAAAATATTTGGCCTCATTTATTAAAATAATATTTATTAAAATAATTAATATTATAAATAACATAGGTAGCATAGAAGCATAGCAATTTTTCAAATATCTGAAGCCTGTGACGAAAGCGACGTCGGTTTGCTGCCCCCACACAGCCAATTTTGTCATCACATGCTGGAAGGCCTGTGTTCAAGACGGCGGTCCCAACTTCGAGAATCTCCTTTTTAATGGAATTTTATGACTGTTATTTCTGTCACCATCTATATACTGCTTTAAATGAATATCAGGTTTTCAAATTTCAGTAACTTCCCAGAGGGAAACTAATGGGGATCGTCAGAGGAAAGAGGCTCCCATGCTCCGCCCATCTGACGTGTTTGGCTCGAACCCGCCCTCGACGTGGCAAACGGACTCGTACCTCCTTCCGGTCATTCATTACGTTTCTCCTCATCCTTTTCGGTGACCAACTCTCCCCTCTTCATTTCCCTCACATAGTTCTTTCTCCACCCACTAACATTGTTTTTATAGAATATGCTGACTGCACCATACTCCCTCAAGACCAAATCTGTAGTGGACAAGAGAAGACAGCAGACTTTGAAGTCAAAACTCGACGAAATGAAAATTCTCGTGAAACCACTCGCCTCTTCGTAAGTTTCCATTGTTTCTCGTTCTGTCGTTAACACTTATGTACTTACAGACAAGAGGAAGTGATGTACGAGGCTGTCCGAATCCTTACTGGTCAATTGCTGGAAGTTCCACCACCAGTAATGACAGACTGTGGAAAATCGCCCCAGTAAGTGCTGCAGGAGCGAGAGAAACGACGCCGAGACCAGAAAGCACTGGCTTACAATGCTCTGAACTATTGGATCGTTTCGAAGAATTTGGCCACACCGAAGGAAGGGAAGCCACTGCCGCAGATCCAGATCCTTCAAATCACTTTGGACTACTTGCGTCAGCACTGTGAGGTTATTCCACAAGTCCCTTTGGTCAGTCCCAATTATGCTTTGCTTTTGTCTAATCAATCCCTTTCATTTTCAGGTTGAAACTTTTAAGCCCATTTCATACATCGACGAAATCACGAAATTCTTGGCGGTAGACATCGAGAACCTTCAGCAAAATCTCGTTGTCATTCAAAAGACAATAGAGAAAATCAACAACAAGGAGAAGAGACACCCGAAAACCAAGAAACAGCAGGATCAATGAAAATCAATACATTTATTCACCCCACTATCATTTTAAATCAATCCTAAGTCATTCCTCCCACTAACTAAGTCAATTCCGCTTGTGATCTCCCTAACTCACTCTCTCCGCCTACTTTTCGAACCAATCTTATCAAATTGTTCGATGTTCTTTTTTTCCAATATCTTCGGTTCCATAACCTGAGCCGCGATCAACATTTTTCAAATGTGTTTTTGTTTTACTCAATTTTTTTGTGTTTTCGCCTCATTTTAAATGAAGAATCTACTATTCGATTGTCTCAATGCAATCATTTTGAAAAAAAATTCAAAAAAAAATACTAAATCGAATCGTGTCAAATTATTCCGATCTTTCGAATTCCAAAACTTTATGACTATGACATTCCGAAAGGCTCTTGTTGAAAACAAAACATCGATCAAATACAAAACAAAACTGTATTTTTTTATTAGTCTCTTATTGCTGACTGAAATAAAAACAATAAGTATTTTTTTTCGGTATCAAGTCCAAACTCTTCAGAATTTTCACTTTGATGATTTTTTTTTGGATTTGTCATTAGTTTCTGGAGATTCTTCATCTGAAGAAGGCGTCGCATCCGAATCGAGCTCTCTCGGTTCAATTGGTGTTGTGTGGGAAAACGTTCGAATTCGGATAGAACCAAATTTATTTTTGCTTAGATGAGAAGACATACGATCAGAATTAATTTATATTTAAATTTCCTTTGGTTGGTATAGTCGGGATGGAAAAGGTGTTGACGGTCTGCAACGAGATCGAAATATTTCAAAGCGTTGGCAAAGAAAAAGCAAATTTGCTTCTCCCGGAGCTGAATGGACGTTTTCTAACCGCCTACTCAGCTGATTTTTTTACAAGACAAAAATAGCTCACTTTCGGGATGTCATTTGAAGTTGTTCGTCTTCTTTTTATCCAGCTCTTCGATCTCTTCTTTCTCCTTTTTCATTCGCTCGAAAAAAGCCGTCGCTTCTTCGACGGGTTCTGCTTCGCGTTTGAACAATTAAAGCATTGATCTGAAACTGAGAGTACGAATTGGCTACTGGTGTTTTGTTCTCTACCATTCCAAACTGCTCCTCGAGTCCTGAAGGCAGGAAGAAGTAAAAACCATTGGTTGCTGATCCATTTCTGCAAAATATACATTTTTGAAAAATGACCGTTTGAAATAAATCCAAGAAATATCCCTGGTTTTCAATTTTTTTGATAGAAACTTTTTAATGTCCTAATCCGAAAAAAATAATAAAATCTCAAATTTTTCAGAACTTTTCGATTGGAAATTTTCAAAAAAATCTTTTTTCTTAATAAAAACCGTGAGAGGTATATTCATCTGTAGGTCTGTGTGTCTGTCCGCATTCCAAGGGCAAAAAAAATAAGAACCACCACAGAAGTTCGAACGAGAGACCCCCACCCAACATGCAAACACACTAGGCACTCGTCCACCACACCCTTGCAAGCGCAACCTCCTGCGGTGAACTGCGCGCTGTCAGCGGCGGAGCCGCTTGGTTCATTCTCGTAATCTAATAATTCAAAGGCTGACGCGGTAATTAGGAGCTTACTGCGGGGGCAACCACAACTAATGCTAACCGAATAAGATCAGATAAGCCGGTAGGGCGGTAATTAGGTGCTTGGGAGAGATGAGAAACCGCCGGGTGTGGTAGGTTGATAAGGGTTTAGGCATTTCGTAGGTTAGAGTACAAAACTAGAGAGTTCACAACTCACACTGCAATGTTCACTGGCTCGTCCATTTCCTCTTCCGCCTCGTCGTCGACGTCTTCGTTGGCTTGACTTGTCGTTGATCTGAAAAATCTCCATGTTTGCCTGGAAGCTTTCGAACAACCGATTGTACTCACCTTCCGACGCACGTAGAGGCTGACCGTCGGCTGGAGGAACGCCCAGTACTCGTAGCCGATCGCCCCTTCTTTCGTCTGTTGGGAACGTCGGTGTGCGGCGGCGTGGATCTCCGCGATCGTCTTCTTGTTTCGGATCGACAAGATCCACATGTTGCGGGTGGCGTGCATTGCTTTTCGGTAGATCTTGTACGATCCGCCGGGCTGCACAAAGTGTCCGGTGCGGCGCCCATTTCCTCGCGCTCGTCCGCTTCTTTCTTCTTCCTTCCATTTTCTCCCACAGCCAGTTGTGCTCCCGTAGCACGAGCAGAGTGACCTTCGCGATCCTGATCTTCAGGTCAGGGTTCCGGATCGGAGCTCGGACCTCCTGGCGTCGCACGAGGAAGTCTTCAAGACCCAATGTGCAGCTGTCGAGTATCGCTGGCATGTCACATTTCTCGAGTGGCTTGATTTCCGGGAAATCGATTTTCGGGAAATCGATCTTCTTGACAGCGGCGTCGACGACATTGATAACCTTAAGACTAGTCTGATGAAGAGAAAAACGAACAACAAGAGGAGGTAGACCTTGTTATCTAATAAAATTCTTAGTTATATTCGATTTGAAATAAAAATTGAAATTTAATAATTAAAAAAATTTGCTATTTAAAAAATTTTCAAATTAATTATTCACTTGATCGGGATAAAGAAAAATAATTTTCTTGTTGACTTGAAAAAAAAACCGAAAAAACCAGTGAAAAGAAGAAAGTCAATAGAAACATTTCAGTTTTTTTTCCTGCCCAAATTTTTTTGAAGAAAATTCTTGAAAATAATTAAATAAAATTTGCATGATTGGTGTTTTTTTAATTGAATAAAGTTCGATTAAATAACTTTTTTTTATTAAAAAAAATAATTCAATGCAATTTACCTGATTATTTTTTTACTACTTAAAAAAAATTGTCGGAAATAATTCAATAAAATTTCCCTAATTCTTGTTTTATTAAATTGAAACAAATTAAATCTAATTTTTTTCTTACTAAAAAAAAATAATTCAATGCAATTCGCCTGATTATTTTTTGAAAATAAAATTTTAAAAAAATTCCTAATTGCTGCTAATTTGAAAAATTGAAATAAAAAATATAAAAAAAAATTGTTGCTAATTTAAAAATTCAAATTCGTTTTAATATTTTACTTATTCATACAAAATTGTCGACAGTAATTCAATAAAATTTGCATGCTTTTTTTTTCAAATTATTATTTTTATTCCATTGAATAATTTTTTTATGTGAAAAAATACAAATTCAATGCAGTTTCCCTGATTATTTTTTCAAAATTAAACTTTGGAAATTCCTAATTGCTGCTAATTTAAAAAATTGAAATAAAAATAATAAAAAAATTGTTGCTAATTTAAAAAATTTAAATTCATTTTAATATTTTACTTCTTCATACAAAATTGTCGACAGTAATTCAATAAAATTTGCATGCTTATTATTTTTTTTATTAAATGAAATTCAATTGAATAATTTTTAAATGTGAAAAAATGCAAATTTAATGCAGTTTGCCTGCTTATTTTTTCAAAATTAAATTTTGGAAATTTTGGAAAATGCTGCTAATTTTAAAACAAATTTTAAAAAATTCAAGTAAAAAGTTTTTGCTCTTTTAAAAACATTTCAAATTATTGTTTTACTTTTTTATTAACCATTGTTTGAAATAATTCAATAAAATTCACCTGATTGTTGTTTTTAATTCTTGAAAAATCCTAATTGCTGTTAATTTTAAAAAAATGAAAAAAAAATTTGCTACTAAAAAATTAATTGTTTACTTTATTATAGAAAATTGTTAAATATAATCCAGTAAAAAATTTGAGTGATTATTGTTTTTTTAACAATTTGAATTAGTTCTAATTTTTTTCTTTATAGAACATTTTTTTTAAAGTCAGAAAAAAAAGCAGTTAGAAAAAAATTAATAGAAACGTTTGATTTTTTGTTGGCTTACCTTTTTTCATTTTTTTTTGGCATCATTTTCCGTTGTGGTTTGCGTTACTGCCTATAAAAAATTGTGGTTATTATACAAATTGTTACTTTCTTGGAAAATAGTTTAAATTAATTCCATGAATTCCCCCTGATTTTTTGCCATAAGAAACTTTTATTAAAGTAATGCAATAAAATTCCTAGTTATTGCTAACGTTAAAAAAGTCCGAAGAAAGAGCAGAGGGAAACGGAAAACAATAGAGACCCTCCAGTATTTTGCTATCTTACCTTTTTTCTTTTTTTTTTTTGACAACATTTTCCGTGGTGGACACTGGGAGAATAGAAGAAGGGGGTTACTGTAGAAAATAGTGAAGATGGGGGTTACTGTAGAAAATAGGGGGGGGGGGGGGATAAATGATATGAGAAGCGGCCGTCAGAAGACAAGACCAGAGGGAGAGTGAATGGCTACATCGTGATGTGGAAGGGAGGCTGCGGCAGCGGGACGAGAGACGCAGAGGAAACGACGCGTCAGCGATAAAACCCCACCCCTTCTGTCGCCCCCTTCCCCTACACTCTTGCCGACGCGGCGGTCGCAGCGCACACAAACAAGTGAAATTCGATAACGGGAAGAAGAGAGAGTTTAGAAAAGGGAGAGAGGCTCCGTCGTCCGACCAGCGCATGTGGCTGGTGCGCCCCGGCACGTACACTCTGGCTGTCGCGCCCCGCACGTACACTCGTACACTCGGCTCGCGCGACCAAGCGTTTCTTCTCCATCACATGGCAGCTGCAAGGGAGTAAGGGAGTATGGGAAATGAAAGAGGAGTATGGGAAAGGAAAAAAATACAACAGCAAACGAAGTTTACTTTTGAGTATTTTGCGATGAAACTTATACGGGACGTGCCATCAATGACATTAAAAAACAAGGAATTTTCAAAAATATTTTTTCCTTCAAAAAGATAAAATTGAATGAAGAATTATCTAATTTTTTTCTCGAGAATATTAAAATTATTTGTAATTAACTTTTCCACAAATCAGCCGTTTAGTTTTAATTTTTTTTTCTAAAAAAATTAATTTTCTAAAAATTAATGATTTTTTTTCAAAAATCAGTAATTAAGTTTTCAAAAATTTGAATGGTAGTTAAATTATTGGTGAGAGCGGTTTGTGCTAGTTTCGTTCCAACCGCCACAAGAAGATTCTGCCCTGAAAGTGCACTCCTGACGAACTGTATTTTTTTCAGACCTGAAAGTCGAAATGAGAGATGCTTAAAATATGGATACGATGTGTGAGTGTGAGTGAAAGCTGTTCGTGCTAGGTTCATTCCCAATGCTACGTCACAAGACGATTCCGCCCTGATAGTGCACTCCTGACGAACTGTATTTTTTTCAGATCTGAAAGTCGAAATGAGAGATGCTTAAAATATGGATACGATGTGTGAGTGTGAGTGAAAGCTGTTCGTGCTAGGTTCATTCCCAATGCTACGTCACAAGACGATTCCGCCCTGATAGTGCACTCCTGACGAACTGTATTTTTTTCAGATCTGAAAGTCGAAATGAGAGATGCTTAAAATATGGATACGATGTGTGAGTGTGAGTGAAAGCTGTTCGTGCTAGGTTCATTCCCAATGCTACGTCACAAGACGATTCCGCCCTGATAGTGCACTCCTGACGAACTGTATTTTTTTCAGATCTGAAAGTCGAAATGAGAGATGCTTAAAATATGGATACGATGTGTGAGTGTGAGTGAAAGCTGTTCGTGCTAGGTTCATTCCCAATGCTACGTCACAAGACGATTCCGCCCTGATAGTGCACTCCTGACGAACTGTATTTTTTTCAGATCTGAAAGTCGAAATGAGAGATGCTTAAAATATGGATACGATGTGTGAGTGTGAGTGAAAGCTGTTCGTGCTAGGTTCATTCCCAATGCTACGTCACAAGACGATTCCGCCCTGATAGTGCACTCCTGACGAACTGTATTTTTTTCAGATCTGAAAGTCGAAATGAGAGATGCTTAAAATATGGATACGATGTGTGAGTGTGTGTGAAAGCTGTTCGTGCTAATTTCATTCCCACTGCTACGTCACAAGAAGATTCCGCCCTGAAAGTGCACTCCTGACGAACTGTATTTTTTTCAGATCTGAAAGTCGAAATGAGAGATGCTTAAAATATGGATACGATGTGTGAGTGTGAGTGAAAGCTGTTCGTGCTAATTTCATTCCCACTGCTACGTCACAGGAAGATTCCGCCCTGAAAGTGCACTCCTGACGAATTGTATTTTTTTCAGATCTGAAAGTCGAAATGAGAGATGTTCAATATATGGATACGATGTGTGAGTGTGTGTGAAAGCTGTTCGTGCTAATTTCATTCCCACTGCTACGTCACAAGAAGATTCCGCCCTGAAAGTGCACTCCTGACGAATTGTATTTTTTTCAGATCTGAAAGTCGAAATGAGAGATGTTCAATATATGGATACGATGTGTGAGTGTGTGTGAAAGCTGTTCGTGCTAATTTCATTCCCACTGCTACGTCACAAGAAGATTCCGCCCTGAAAGTGCACTCCTGACGAACTGTATTTTTTTCAGATCTGAAAGTCGAAATGAGAGATGTTCAATATATGGATACGATGTGTGAGTGTGTGTGAAAGCTGTTCGTGCTAATTTCATTCCCACTGCTACGTCACAAGAAGATTCCGCCCTGAAAGTGCACTCCTGACGAACTGTATTTTTTTCAGATCTGAAAGTCGAAATGAGAGATGTTCAATATATGGATACGATGTGTGAGTGTGTGTGAAAGCTGTTCGTGCTAATTTCATTCCCACTGCTACGTCACAGGAAGATTCCGCCCTGAAAGTGCACTCCTGACGAACTGTATTTTTTTCAGATCTGAAAGTCGAAATGAGAGATGTTCAATATATGGATACGATGTGTGAGTGTGTGTGAAAGCTGTTCGTGCTAATTTCATTCCCACTGCTACGTCACAAGAAGATTCCGCCCTGAAAGTGCACTCCTGACGAATTGTATTTTTTTCAGATCTGAAAGTCGAAATGAGAAGAAGGGCGGGACGTGATCTTCAAGTCGATCCGATCAGCAGCAGGCAGATATCGCGATCGGATCGAGCACGCGATGAAATCTTTCAGCGCCGACTTCTGGATCATCAGGACCTGATGAGCAACTTGATCCGCTCGCTCCTCCCCGTCGAAAGCATCCGCCGGGTCTTGGCGGTGTTCCCGGTGTTGGGGCGGATTGAATTGCTCTCCTCCCTGATGCACAGCCTCGCGAAGACTCCGGAAGAGATCAAACAAAATCAAATGGACCATCGAGAACTTTTTCGAGACAATTCCTCGCTTCACCCGGATGAAGGCGTGGCGCGGAAGTTGCATCTGCTTGCGCACATCTCGTTCCATATCTTCGGCGGCGCTTTAAATGTGGTCGGCTCTCGGAGCCGGGTATTGAGGTCCTACACGCAGTTATGCGCGATGTTTTCAAAACTAAAGCATTTTTAATAAAATGCTCAATACTAGATTTGTCTCCCAAAATACATCAGACTCAATTTTTCTGAAAAAGTACTATTTCAGCAAACTTCCTATATATCTTTGAATGAATGCTCACAGGAAACTCATAACCGAACAGGATCGTTAGCAGCATAGAAACCTTATTCCTGAAGTCCATTGGAGACTCCTTACACATGACACTTGTGTCCTTCGGGAGACACTGACACTATAACTACACCTTCAACAGATGTCGTGAGAACGATGGGGTTGAATGCGTCGCTTGTCCTCGTGTGAACTTTGCACATGCACGTCCCAAAAACCGTGAGAAAGCGACAAGGGAGGAGGGGGGGGGGGGGGCGGAAACATGGGCATGTTGGAAAATAAATTAATACCGTGTCTTTAGTGCATCTAACGCATTTGACATGTTTTTGTTCCTTCTTGTCCTTTTTGTTATAGAATAAAATATGCCCAAGTTCAAATGACTAAAATCTTATTGATAGTTGTTTAGGAATTGTGTTGAAAGTTGAAAACAACGCCTGTCATCAGTGCAGAAAACATTCAAAACATCTTCAAGTCCCCTTTTCTGACCTACAGGCATGACACGTAGTGTACTGTCCATGAACAGGTGTTATGACACGTGTTAGGGATACGATCATTGTTTATGGTTATTACTCTGTATTTGTCATCAATATTCAGAATACTCTGTTGTATAATGTTGTTATTGATATTCCCGTGAGCAGGGCACTATTATTTCAGGATCTTTCGATTCAAATGTCATCGTCATTACTACACAAAATTTGAGTTAATTTTTTTCAAATGGTTTATTTGTTACGGTAGTAACTAAAACTAGACCAGAGTGTTTTTTGTGATGCGATATGCCGCCGTCAATCTCGTATGTCACGTGTCCTCCCATGAACTTCGCACATACACTACAAAGACACCGTCGTGAGAAAGTGAGCAGCATGGAAGAGGTGCCAAGTGACACATAACACATTTGTCTTTTTCTGCTTCTGGTTACTGTTTCAGATGTCTTTTTACAAATATAAACAATGCCCGTGTGGGTTTTAAAGCTGGGAATTGGTCTAAAACAGCTGCAATGATGTTTTTACGGTCACATGCCCAGAAATGTCAAATTTTAGGTTTTTTTTTGGCAAATTATAGGCAACGCAAAAAAAATATTTTTTATTTCATTCATATCCACAACATCCATAAATAAAATTCAGATAGCATCGTGAGTTCATGTTTTCACATTCAAAAAAAAAAACTTATTTTTGTTGTTCGATTTCTCTCGGACTTTCAAAAGTGACTGTCCTCGTTATCAACTTTTAGCCTGACGTTTCTTGACTTTAGATTTCTTTATTCTGATATCAGAATAACAATTTTCAGAAAATTCCCAGGAGCATACTATGGGGTTGGCCGAAAAAGGAGGATTCCCATGCTCCGCCCATTCGACGTGTTTTGCTCGCCCCGCCCCTCGACATGGGAAGCGGAATCGTACCTCCTTCCGGTCATTCATTCCATCTTTCCTTGTCCATTCCGGTGACCATCTCTCCTTTCTTCTTTTGTCTTCTTCTTCCCCATCCACTAACTTACTTTTTCCAGAATATGTCGACCGCACCGTACTCCCTCAAGACCAAATCGGCAGTGGACAAGAAAAGACACGAGACATTGAAATCTAAACTCGAAGAAATGAAAATTCTCGTAAAACCACTGGCCTCTTCGTAAGTTTCCATTGTTTCCCTGTCCGTTGTTAATACTGATGTACTTACAGACAAGAGGAAGTGATGTACGAGGCGGTTCGAATCCTGACTGGTCAAATGCTGGAAGTTCCTCCACCAGTACTGTCTGACTGTGGAAAATCTCCCCGGGAAGTGCTCCAGGAGCGAGAGCAACGACGTCGAAACCAAAAGGCGCTAGCCTACGATGCACTGAACCATTGGATCGTTTCGAAGAATATGGCCACTCCGAAGGAAGGGAAGCCACTGCCGCAGATCCAGATCCTTCAAATCACTTTGGACTACTTGCGTCAGCACTGTGAGGTTATTCCACAAGTCCCTTTGGTCAGTCACAATTATGCTTTGCTTTTCTCTACTCAATCCCTTTCATTTTCAGGTCGAAACAGTCAAGCCAATTTCATACATCGACGAAATCACAAAATTCTTGGCGGCGGACATCGAGAACCTTCCGCAAAATCTTGTCGTCATTCAAAAGGCAATTGAGGAAATTAACAAGCAGAAGAAGAGACTGCCGAAAACCAAGAAACAGCAGGATCAATGAAAATCAATACATTTATTCACACCTTCATCACTTTCAATCAATCCTAAGTCATTCCTCCCACTAACTGAGTCTCCTTGCGATCTCCTTCTCTCACTTTCCATTATTGAATGCGGGTTTTCTTAAATTTTCTTTTTCTTTTGTTTTTCTAAATATAAACACTGAATCTTGGTTGTTGCAATGAAATCAGTCGAATAAAAGTTTCGGAAAAGTTATAAAAATTGTGGTATTAAAAAAGTCATTTTTTCGGAAAATTCCTCATATGATAGCACAATTTTGAGGAAAATACCGTAAAACGCACTTTTTTTCGGAAAAATGAAGAGCTCTTTTGCCATTATTTTTTCAGTTAGTAGCAAAATATTTTTTTTTGATTTTGAGAAGAAATGCACACTTGAATTTCGCACTGCTCAAAGAGCTGTCGAATTTTAATCTTCCAGAAGACGTTAGAAAATATCGAACGTCTTTGACTTCTTTTGTTATTCAGCAATTTTATTGGAATTTTGATTTTCCCATACCGTCATTTCCAGCGAGGTTGATTGTTCGAATGTCAGATCATTAGGGTGGGACCTGACGCCTGAAAACGCCTGTTTTTCCACCCTACATCATATTTATTTGAAATCTCTAGTGAGCGGATCTTTGGACCGGTCTCATGCTCGATGACATTTCCCAAGAGAAAACCTTTTTTCTGCCCCTTCCCACGTCCCTTGCCACACCGCCTGCAGTCATTCTCTCCGTCTGTTCGTCTCTCGTGAGGCCCCTATCCGATTGGCCAATCCCCACTGATATTCCTTGTTTGTGAAATGTCAGCTGACGCCACCGCTTCTAACGTGTCAAAATCTGAACTTTTCTTCGAAATTGTTCCAATTCACGGCGAGCCTGTGAAGATTTCCGAGAAAGCCGTTCTGCAGTCTGCCCATCTGAGATCTGTCATCAATAGTACCAGTTCGAAGTCGACCAACGAAGATCGCAAATTGTACCTTGTCAAGGAGGAGATTACCGGAGATCTTCTGAAAACGGTTGTTGAATGGTGCGAGAAGCACAAGGAGGAGGAGTTTGTGCGTTTCGAAGAGGATGAGAACTGCGACATACCGGAGTGGGATCAACTGTTCATGCACAAGCACGTCGTTCATATCGAGGACCTGATGATGGCTACCGACTATCTCGACATTGCCAAGTACCATCACTACTTCTGCAGAAAAGTGGCGACGATGGCGCGAGACTTGACCCCGGAGAATCTTCGCATTCTTTTCGCGATTCCAACTGAAGACGAGGAAAGAGCCGCGGCTGAACAATCAAACGAATCTACTTCTTCTGCTAATTGATCACTTATTATTGTTTTATTCGCGATTTATTTTTGAAATTGTCTTTTGAAAACTGTCTGTATAAATGGTGCTAAAATGAAATAATTTAACTTGTAAAAAAACGAAACGCACAAACTCCTCCTCCTTGTGCTTCTCGCACCATTCAACAACCGTTTTCAGAAGATCTCCGGTAATCTCCTCCTTGACAAGGTACAATTTGCGATCTTCGTTGGTCGACTTCGAACTGGTACTATTGATGACAGATCTCAGATGGGCAGACTGCAGAACGGCTTTCTCGGAAATCTTCACAGGCTCGCCGTGAATTGGAACAATTTCGAAGAAAAGTTCAGATTTTGACACGTTAGAAGCGGTGGCGTCAGCTGACATTTCACAAACAAGGAATATCAGTGGGGATTGGCCAATCGGATAGGGGCCTCACGAGAGACGAACAGACGGAGAGAATGACTGCAGGCGGTGTGGCAAGGGACGTGGGAAGGGGCAGAAAAAAGGTTTTCTCTTGGGAAATGTCATCGAGCATGAGACCGGTCCAAAGATCCGCTCACTAGAGATTTCAAATAAATATGATGTAGGGTGGAAAAACAGGCGTTTTCAGGCGTCAGGTCCCACCCTAATGATCTGACATTCGAACAATCAACCTCGCTGGAAATGACGGTATGGGAAAATCAAAATTCCAATAAAATTGCTGAATAACAAAAGAAGTCAAAGACGTTCGATATTTTCTAACGTCTTCTGGAAGATTAAAATTCGACAGCTCTTTGAGCAGTGCGAAATTCAAGTGTGCATTTCTTCTCAAAATCAAAAAAAAATATTTTGCTACTAACTGAAAAAATAATGGCAAAAGAGCTCTTCATTTTTCCGAAAAAAAGTGCGTTTTACGGTATTTTCCTCAAAATTGTGCTATCATATGAGGAATTTTCCGAAAAAATGACTTTTTTAATACCACAATTTTTATAACTTTTCCGAAACTTTTATTCGACTGATTTCATTGCAACAACCAAGATTCAGTGTTTATATTTAGAAAAACAAAAGAAAAAGAAAATTTAAGAAAACCCGCATTCAATAATGGAAAGTGAGAGAAGGAGATCGCAAGGAGACTCAGTTAGTGGGAGGAATGACTTAGGATTGATTGAAAGTGATGAAGGTGTGAATAAATGTATTGATTTTCATTGATCCTGCTGTTTCTTGGTTTTCGGCAGTCTCTTCTTCTGCTTGTTAATTTCCTCAATTGCCTTTTGAATGACGACAAGATTTTGCGGAAGGTTCTCGATGTCCGCCGCCAAGAATTTTGTGATTTCGTCGATGTATGAAATTGGCTTGACTGTTTCGACCTGAAAATGAAAGGGATTGAGTAGAGAAAAGCAAAGCATAATTGTGACTGACCAAAGGGACTTGTGGAATAACCTCACAGTGCTGACGCAAGTAGTCCAAAGTGATTTGAAGGATCTGGATCTGCGGCAGTGGCTTCCCTTCCTTCGGAGTGGCCATATTCTTCGAAACGATCCAATGGTTCAGTGCATCGTAGGCTAGCGCCTTTTGGTTTCGACGTCGTTGCTCTCGCTCCTGGAGCACTTCCCGGGGAGATTTTCCACAGTCAGACAGTACTGGTGGAGGAACTTCCAGCATTTGACCAGTCAGGATTCGAACCGCCTCGTACATCACTTCCTCTTGTCTGTAAGTACATCAGTATTAACAACGGACAGGGAAACAATGGAAACTTACGAAGAGGCCAGTGGTTTTACGAGAATTTTCATTTCTTCGAGTTTAGATTTCAATGTCTCGTGTCTTTTCTTGTCCACTGCCGATTTGGTCTTGAGGGAGTACGGTGCGGTCGACATATTCTGGAAAAAGTAAGTTAGTGGATGGGGAAGAAGAAGACAAAAGAAGAAAGGAGAGATGGTCACCGGAATGGACAAGGAAAGATGGAATGAATGACCGGAAGGAGGTACGATTCCGCTTCCCATGTCGAGGGGCGGGGCGAGCAAAACACGTCGAATGGGCGGAGCATGGGAATCCTCCTTTTTCGGCCAACCCCATAGTATGCTCCTGGGAATTTTCTGAAAATTGTTATTCTGATATCAGAATAAAGAAATCTAAAGTCAAGAAACGTCAGGCTAAAAGTTGATAACGAGGACAGTCACTTTTGAAAGTCCGAGAGAAATCGAACAACAAAAATAAGTTTTTTTTTTTGAATGTGAAAACATGAACTCACGATGCTATCTGAATTTTATTTATGGATGTTGTGGATATGAATGAAATAAAAAATATTTTTTTTGCGTTGCCTATAATTTGCCAAAAAAAAACCTAAAATTTGACATTTCTGGGCATGTGACCGTAAAAACATCATTGCAGCTGTTTTAGACCAATTCCCAGCTTTAAAACCCACACGGGCATTGTTTATATTTGTAAAAAGACATCTGAAACAGTAACCAGAAGCAGAAAAAGACAAATGTGTTATGTGTCACTTGGCACCTCTTCCATGCTGCTCACTTTCTCACGACGGTGTCTTTGTAGTGTATGTGCGAAGTTCATGGGAGGACACGTGACATACGAGATTGACGGCGGCATATCGCATCACAAAAAACACTCTGGTCTAGTTTTAGTTACTACCGTAACAAATAAACCATTTGAAAAAAATTAACTCAAATTTTGTGTAGTAATGACGATGACATTTGAATCGAAAGATCCTGAAATAATAGTGCCCTGCTCACGGGAATATCAATAACAACATTATACAACAGAGTATTCTGAATATTGATGACAAATACAGAGTAATAACCATAAACAATGATCGTATCCCTAACACGTGTCATAACACCTGTTCATGGACAGTACACTACGTGTCATGCCTGTAGGTCAGAAAAGGGGACTTGAAGATGTTTTGAATGTTTTCTGCACTGATGACAGGCGTTGTTTTCAACTTTCAACACAATTCCTAAACAACTATCAATAAGATTTTAGTCATTTGAACTTGGGCATATTTTATTCTATAACAAAAAGGACAAGAAGGAACAAAAACATGTCAAATGCGTTAGATGCACTAAAGACACGGTATTAATTTATTTTCCAACATGCCCATGTTTCCGCCCCCCCCCCCCCCTCCTCCCTTGTCGCTTTCTCACGGTTTTTGGGACGTGCATGTGCAAAGTTCACACGAGGACAAGCGACGCATTCAACCCCATCGTTCTCACGACATCTGTTGAAGGTGTAGTTATAGTGTCAGTGTCTCCCGAAGGACACAAGTGTCATGTGTAAGGAGTCTCCAATGGACTTCAGGAATAAGGTTTCTATGCTGCTAACGATCCTGTTCGGTTATGAGTTTCCTGTGAGCATTCATTCAAAGATATATAGGAAGTTTGCTGAAATAGTACTTTTTCAGAAAAATTGAGTCTGATGTATTTTGGGAGACAAATCTAGTATTGAGCATTTTATTAAAAATGCTTTAGTTTTGAAAACATCGCGCATAACTGCGTGTAGGACCTCAATACCCGGCTCCGAGAGCCGACCACATTTAAAGCGCCGCCGAAGATATGGAACGAGATGTGCGCAAGCAGATGCAACTTCCGCGCCACGCCTTCATCCGGGTGAAGCGAGGAATTGTCTCGAAAAAGTTCTCGATGGTCCATTTGATTTTGTTTGATCTCTTCCGGAGTCTTCGCGAGGCTGTGCATCAGGGAGGAGAGCAATTCAATCCGCCCCAACACCGGGAACACCGCCAAGACCCGGCGGATGCTTTCGACGGGGAGGAGCGAGCGGATCAAGTTGCTCATCAGGTCCTGATGATCCAGAAGTCGGCGCTGAAAGATTTCATCGCGTGCTCGATCCGATCGCGATATCTGCCTGCTGCTGATCGGATCGACTTGAAGATCACGTCCCGCCCTTCTCCAATGTCAGCGATGCGCTTCTCGACGTCCCCAATCTTTGTACGAACCATTCGAAGCTTCACCCACAAAAGCCACACGGTCCGAGACGGAATTTATACTATTCGCGGCGTCGCGGGAAAGTATATCTTTGATGCGCTGTCGGCGGAAGCTCACAAGCTCGACTGTGAGGTCGCCGGGATCTCATTCTCGGTTGAAGACCAATAGGAGCTGCAAAATCTACTCACTTTGTTCCATCGAGCCTTTCTTGTTAGCAGGGCAGGAAAGACGTTCTGCTTGAAGAGTTAGATTCTTCATTTTTGAATTGAAAAGTTTAGCAGAGGCTTTATTTTGTCATTAACTATATAGTTGTTTTCAGTTTTGATTTTTACAAAGCAGTAAAACCGTAGTCAGTTAGCAAAATTAGCAACTTCCGATCAATTCCCAGAGGCATACCACGGGCAAGAGAGCCACGTTCCCATGCTCCGCCCATTTGAAGTGTTTTGCTCGCCCCGCCCCTCGAAGTGGCAAACGGACTCGTACCTCCTTCCGGTCATTCATCCCATTTTTCCTCGTCCATTCCGGTGACTAACCCTCCTTTCTTCTCTTGTCTTGTTCTTCCCCCATCCACAAATTTACTTTTTCCAGAATATGTCGACCGCCCCGTACTCCCTCAAGACCAAATCGGCAGTGGACAAGAAAAGACACGAGACATTGAAATCCAAACTCGAAGAAATGAAAATTCTCGTGAAACCACTCGCCTCTTCGTAAGTTGCCTTTTTCCCGTTTCGTCGTTCACACTTATGTACTTACAGACAAGAGGAAGTGATGTACGAGGCTGTCCGAATCCTGACTGGTCAACTTCTGGAAGTTCCACCACCAGTACTGTCTGACTGTGGAAAATCTCCCCGGGAAGTGCTCCAGGAGCGAGAGCAACGACGTCGAAACCAAAAGGCGCTAGCCTACGATGCACTGAACCATTGGATCGTTTCGAAGAATTTGGCCACTCCGAAGGAAGGGAAGCCACTACCGCAGATCCAGATCCTTCAAGTTACTTTGGACTACTTGCGTAAGCACAGCGAGCTTATCCCACAATCCTCTCCGGTAAGCAACAAGACAACTTTTTCAATAAAATACGTTTTTATTCAGGTCGAAACAGTCAAGCCGATTTCATACATCGACGAAATCACAAAATTCTTGGCTGCGGACATCGAAAATCTTCAGAAAAATCTCGTCGTCATTCAAAAGGCAATTGAGGAAATTAACAAGCAGAAGAAGAGACAGCCGAAAAGCAAGAGACAGCAGGATCAATGAAACTCACTCCGTTTATTCACCCCCTTCATCACTTTCAATCAATCCTAAGTCATTCCTCCCACTAACTAAGTCAGTTCCCTTTGTGATCTCCCTCGCTCACTTTCCTCACTTTTAAAACCAATTCCTTTCAATTTCTTTAATTCATTTTTCTGTAATTTCGGTTTGATAGCCTTTCCTTTTTAACTCGATCATAATTTTTCAATTTCGTTCAACGTGTGCTTATTTGTTCGAGTGTTGTATCCTCCCTTTTTTTTTGAATGAATCTGGGAGAGCTCAAAATTAATATTGAATTGCTGTCAGAACCTTATCGACATGTGAAATATGGAAGTAGGTCGAATAAACTTCTCGGAAAAATTTAACAAATGTGTGTCATTTTAATAGTCGACAGAATGCTTTTAGAACGGGAAAAAAGACAGGTGGTATCAATATTAGGGGGCGAGATAAAAATGGTACAACATTGTTATTCACAAATCACTCCAACGGCGGCACCTCGTCGTCTCCCATCACCAAACAAACGTACTTGGAGCCAAAAACTGGATTGGGAATCGGATCAAAGCAGAATAAGGCATCAAACGCGAGAATCGGCGACGGGATCGTGGAGAGGAAGTGGAACATCGGCCTGGATGCTTTAAGTCGTTTGTTCTCGGACGGACAACTTTCTGCGACGTCAAGTGATCGGGATTATCGCGAAGCCGTGGTCCTGGCTCCGGCGACGTGTTGTTGGCCTGGGCGCGATTTCATAGTGCTGGTTTCGCTTTTCGATTTTGATGAGAAAAATCGATGAAAACCAAAAAAGGATCTCTTCGCAAGAATAAAGAAAAAACGGAAAAGAGGGTAGGCTCAGTGAGAGGACGCCGCCTTTTGACATTTTTTTGTGGTTTCGAGGCGCACAAGATTTTAAGAGGTGCTGTTGCGATAGACATCGAACGATGGCGGAAAGGGCGACAAGAGCGGTTGAAACGCGATTTTATCACCGACCGCCGTACCAGCGTCACTCACAGCCTCATTGGCTCAGTGGCAGAGCGTCTGTCTAGTAAACAGAAGGTCGCTGGTTCGATTCCAGCATGAGGCACCGATATTTTTAAAAATCGTTTTGATCAGCTGCTTCCGAAAATCTGGGAGAAAACAATTTTCGAGGTTGACAGAGAGTCCACAGTGAACGTTGGCGTTTTGATTAAATGTTTTCAATCCGAGCTTAATAAAGCCGTTCCAAGCGTACGGCAACAGCCTTACCCGATTTCTAAAATGAAAGTCTCATAAAAAAGGACCGATCGGAATGACAATGTTTCGAAGTTTCTCAATTCGAAACTTGAAAACTTGGAATATTCAAAAGTCGGAACAAAATCCAAAACGTTTCGAAAGCAAAAAAAAGCGAAAAGCTGAATATTTCGATACGCTTCGATTTCATCAGTTTCAAAGAGTGTGACTGGAGACTCTTTTAGGACGGTAATTAGAGCGACGGGCAATTCAGTCTCATTTTCACGGAAAGATAGAAATTCCAAATTGGGAGGATGACCAGTCTTTGAGATTTCAAATTGACTTTTAATCCAATAATTCTATTGGATTTCTTTATCATCGTTTTCTGATTATTTTAAATATTTTTTCAGCTTATTTTCAAACTTTTCTGATTTTTTTCTTCTCGGTCGTTCATGTCTGCTTTTCAATATATCTCCTTTCTTTCCAACTATCTTTCAGGAAACATGAAAAATAATAATTTTGACAGCCGGAACCATTCTTTTTTTTATCGGATAAGTGGGAAGTACTCCCTCGTCGAGAGAAAACGATGGCAAAAGAATAACGCGAGAGAGTGCCGCTGCTGTGAGAGACGCAGAGAAACACACTCGTCGCCGCTGGCCTCCGGTCGTCGATCGCCCATTATTCGGTCTTATGCAATCCTGGTGCTGCTTTTTCCCCCGATTTCATACATTATATCCGTCGGTTTTTCGAAAGGAATCTTTATCGTCGCTCTTCAGTTGAGTGCCCCCATGCAGCAACAAGGTCCGCCTAGCAAAAATGGGGATCCGAGATAACGAAAAAAGGAGTGAGTCGGACCGATGTGAAAATCTACACGATCGGGTCTAGAGTCAAGAATCGGGCGGTTCAACAGGACTTGGTAAGTGACAGTTTCCAATTTTCTGTACATTTTCAATCAAACAAGCTTATGTTCAGGTCGAAACCATGAACCCCATCTCGTCCATTGAAGAAATCACCAGCATTTTCCCGACAAGGAGTGCGAACGAGAAAAGAGGAAGTTGTGGAGAAGACGTGCCAGTTCATAACCGTACTCATGGATCTTCTCCACACCATCCTCAAGGCTGCCTCAGCGGCGTACGGCGGACCAATGGTTAGTCCGATCGGTTTTCAGATTTACAGAAACAAAAGTTTTGTTTTGTTTTAGTCAGGGCCTATCCCTATCATCGATTTCGTCTCCGACAAAGGAGAAGACGCAGATTTCGACTGGGAAAACCGCATTTTCTGCGATATCATCGACAATGGAGCGATCGACCGCATCGTCGTCGAAGCACCGAAATTAGGGGACCTACCATTGGAAGCCGATCCGGTGATTTCGAATCAGCCGGCTGCAGATGTTTCAATGCACCACCCGGCAACTTTTTATGATTTTTCTGAAATCGTCTCCTGGTTCACAATCTTTTTTCAGCTCTTCGTACTAACTTCTTCCACTAACCTTTCGTCCTGTGTTTTGACTTCCATATTCTTGCTCCCAGATAACACAATTGCAATGAAAATTCTCCTTAAAATACAATACAATTTTGCATTCAATGTTTCGAACGAGAGGAAAAATAAGAAAACCAAATAAATGTTAAATGTTGAATACAATTTCCAACATGGATTAATGAAATGCTTTTTTGCTTTTTTCAAAAATGTTTTTATTCCTCAATCAAAATATTTTTAATATGTTTTTTGAAAACTTTAATTGACGTAAAAAACCATAAAAAAATATTTAGCCGGTTTTCTTTTTCCATTTGAATTGTTAAATAGTAGTTTTCCAAGTATTTTCTATAATTTTATCTGGCGTCAATTAATTTTTTTATCGCAAGAAAAATTACAGGGAAAACGGAGATATGGACAATTTGGATAACAAATTATTAGTGCGTCTTCAGTGCATTGGACATCAATTTGTTCCTTCTCGTCTTTTTAGTTTCTCGATGCTCTAGAGTAAAATATGTCCACGTTCGAATGATTATACTCTTATTGATACATGTCGAGGAACTATGTCGAAAACAACGTCTGTCATCATTATGTTAGGAATATTTGTAATTGCAACTGTTACATTTGGGAGTAAGAATATTGGAGTTAAAACAAAGAATGATAGGTTAGTGGTTCCCGATTCGATTCACTCATCATTTCAGGAGCAGAGAGAGAGCCAGTTGGGAGCCGCGCTGCTGGCTCTGCTCTTCGGCGTGGAGCACCGCCTCTGCGAGCTCACGCTGTCCGAATAGCACAAGGAGGCGGTTGTATTCGGGCGAAGACTATTCGCCCGCGTCGTCTTCGCAACCACGGAAAGGGTGAATATCGGTTTCTCAATTGTTATGGGATAGAAAATTGATTCTAGACAACCGTGATCGGAGGCAAAGTGTGCCAGAAGATCCAAGTGCACCGCCCCCCGACGAATCGGATCGTCGTGAAGAGCGAAGTCGATTAAGACGTCGTGTTCGAGGCGGAGTACGTACACGTGGACGAAGCGCATGTCCTTGCGCTGGCAGACCAGGTATCATTGTGAACTACGGCCGGGTCTAGTTCAAAATCAATATTCTATTTCAGATCCGTCAGAGAGCTGCGCCACCGATGGATGTCCGGCCTCCGACTCCAACAATGCAGTCGTCGTCTCCACCCTTCGGACGTTCTCCGTCGCCTCCCCGAGCTCTTAACGAATCCACTGATGGCGATCAGCCAGAGATGAAGTGCCGTGGCGAAAATGAGAAAAAGAAGAAAGACGTGCCAGCTCCGGTGCCGGAAGAGCCCATCGCAAGCAGACTTCGACCGAGAAAAACCGTCGCTGTGGCGCCGGCACCGGTCGTGAGAACGACCAAGAAAAGCCAAAAAAAAGAAGAACACACAGCGAAAATAATGATTTCTTCTTCTCTCTCTCTCTTCTTTTTTTTTCGTTTTTCGCTCGATTAATTTCAAATTGTTTTATTATCACAATGATATTTTCCGATGTTTGTATCATAAACTATGATTTCACAAAACTCTCTTTGGGAAATTTTGAAAAAAGAAGAAGAAGAAGGAAAGCAGTTTCCCACAGTCAGTGGAATTCGATTGCAGTCGGCATGTGAACGAACCGTATTCCCATTTTATTGCTCTCGAACAGGCAGTATAAAGGAGCGCAATTCCCGTCGCTTTCAACCAAGAAGCCTACCTGGCTCCAACAAAGCTCTCCTTGTCCTCTGTATTCTCTTCTCTCGTCATCAACGTCTTCTCCGCTATATCTTCGAGGACCAAGAATGGAGCCGATCACAAACGACAAGCTGAATTACTGCCAAGCGGCGTCTGTCTTTTGCGAGGAAGACCTCGTGTCGGTGTTGTGCGAGGAAGTCTTCGCACAAACAAGAGGCGATGATGTTCGAGAGCCGATTGACGATGAAGACGTTAGTTTTGACAATCAATAGTTACTGTAGTTTTTAATCCCACTGATTTCAGCTCATCTCAAGGATACAGAAGAAAATAGTGAGCACGATGGAAGAAATCGTCGAGAAGACGGACCAGAAGACCAGAATGTCGCTGAATGAGTTCCTCAATAAAGTAATTGAGAAGATGGTTGGTGACATTAAATTCCATTCCGAGATGAATTCCGACCGTTACAGGGAAACCACTCGGAAACGCCGCTGATCTTCGCGTGCAAGAAAACCTTCCGAGCAGAATCTTTGGCCAGAAGATACTTCGTCCTCATCGACGAAGACGACGAGGTGGACAACTCGGCCGCACGAAGTCTCGCGTCCCTCTTCGCCTTCTTTCTGTGCGCGGAGAAGACGTCGACTTTCACGAGGGACGTCTGGATTCAGAAGGCGAAGCACTTCGCCATGGAGGCCATGAACATGCTCGTCCAAGCGGCTCAGACGATTCAATCTGCTCGAGCAAGTGTGAGTTTGAATATGCTTTGACCAATTTTTCTTCATTCTAGATGTTTCAGGCTTTCCTTCAACACATAAAGCAGATGACGTCTGATGAAAAAATACGCTTCTTCAACTCCTCAATGATTCTGAAGCCATCGCAACTTCCAACGCCCCAGGACCAGTCCGCCGAGGTAATCGGGATTATGACTAATTGGGATGGATATCAAACTAATAAATATTTCATCATGCGAAACAGTATTTTCGATTATTCTATTCGAACCGTTTGGTTTCCAATCGCGGGTCTCGTGCACGTCTTTTTCCTCGGCAAACTGCAGTTCTTTTAAAGTTAGCACAGAGCTTCTTTTCCTCGAAATACTTTGTGGAGATGTCGTTCCAGACGAAGTCCGCTTGCCTTGAAGCTTTCGCGGATCTCTTTGCGGATCTTATCCTGAAATACGTGGGAGATTGTAGAAGGGATTCGAGTCGAGTATTGGTGTACGGTGAGATCTCCGAATCCTCTACGGCTCTTTTTCGGAGGAACATCGAAGACGACCGCAACTCCAAAGGAATGTGCAAGGAGCAGGTCTTCCGCTTTACGCACTTTTTCAACGCTTCCGCCGGTCTTCCCTTCCGAATCGGGACGACCGCCTTGATCTTCCAGACGAACGGACGGCCGTCTCCACTGAAAAAAATTATGAGGTGACGTTCTTGCAAAGTGAGTCTGGAAGTCGTTGTGAAGACGTGCACAAGAAGAAGAAGAGGGACTCACTCGTTCATGGAATCAGCCATGTCGATCGACGACGTTGAAAGCTCGTGTTAATGAGCAAAGATGACGCGCAAGCGATGGGAGGTGACTGTCTGTTGCATATCATTTCACCTCCTCTCTCTCCTTCCCCTCCTCCTCATCGTCTTCGGAACATGGTAATTCAGGAAGCGGTTGTCGCAACAGTGCAAAGGTGCAAACGGAAGAGGCCAAAATTTGATTACTGTATCAGAAAGAGGGTATGAGTGGATTACTGTATCAGAGAGAGGCCGACATTGAGTTACTGTATCAGAACCTACCTTTCACCCCCTTGCAATTATTATAAACTGACTTGACCTCTCAACCAGAAAATAAAAGTGCTTGTATATTTCAGAATTCAATCTGGCATAACACCGCCGCCTCTTTCACAACAATAAAAAAGAAACAGAAAATAGAGAGCGAAACAGTTTCCTTTTTTTCGCCTCCGAGAGTCACATTATGCGAAATGTCAGACCTACATTATGCGAAATGTAAGAGCCACATTATGCGAAACCTTGTTTAGACAATATAAAAGAGAGGGCCTTTCCCGTCGCTTCTTCACTCTTTCTATTCTTCCGGTTTTTCCGGTTCCGACGATGACGGACAAGCCTCTCGACGTCCTCGGGTTCACTTGGTCTGTTCCGTCAGAACCAGGGAAAACGCAAGGAGATCGTCGATGCGCTCGAGGATCTCGTCGCGCTCGATGGGCCCTACGGGGCTTTGCCGAACAGCGCTGAGATTCTGACACGAAGATGGTCAGTTTCTGTTTTCTCACTGATAACGTAACCTCTTCCATTCCAGCAAGTCGCCGTGCCGCCTGTCCCGGACAACAAACGCCGGACAAAAATAAATTTCTGAATTTTTTTCTAATTTCAGAATAAATTTTTTTTTTTGAGAAAAAAATTTTTCCGAATTTTTTTTCAAATTCAGCATGAATTTTTTCTGAGAAAAAAATTGAAACCAGACACAATTTTTCGTTTTCGAAAAAAAGTAAGTTTGGTCGGCATTTATTTTTTCGCAATTTTCAAAAAAAAAAATGTAATTGCATGGATTTTTTTCCTAAATTCAAAATCAATTTTTTTGAAAAAAATTATTTTCTGACAAAACTGTTTTTTACGAACAAAAACAAAAACCAGACACGGTTTTGAAAAAAAAGTTCAGAAAAAACATTTTGAAAACATTTTTTTCTACAAAAAAATTTGTGCTGAATTTAAAAAAATTCAGAAAAAAGTTTTCCTCACTGAAAAAATTGATGCTTAATTTAAATAAAAAAAAACAGAAGTTGTTTTTTTAAGAAATAAACAAACACCAGACACTTTTTTTTCCAAAAAAGTTGATGAATTTTAACATTTTTTTCTGAAAAATAGATGTTCAATTCAAAAATCAGAATGATGTTTTTCTTTTTTCTGAATTCAACATTAATTTTGTTTTTTTTAATTGTGTCTGGATCTAATTTTTTCCTAAAACACATAATTTTTCATGAATCTTTTTCTTGTTTTTCCTTCTTCGCGTGTCCTCGTGTGAACTTTGCACGTGTACGTCCCAAAAACCCTGGGAAAGAGGTAGAGGAAGGGGGGGGGGGGTTACAGGGAAAACGGAGACTTGGGCAATTTGGATAACAAATGATTAGTGCGTCTTCAAATGACTAAAATCGTACTGATAATTGTCTAGGAATTGTGTTGGAAGTTGAAAGCAACGACTGTCTTCAATGCAGAAAATATTCAAAACATCATCAGGTCCCCTTTTCTGACCTACATGCATGACACGTAGTGTACTGTCCATGAGCAGGTGTTATGACACGTGTTAGGGATACGATCATTGTTTATGGTTATTACTCTGTATTTGTCATCAATATTCAGAATACTCTGTTGTATAACGTTGTTATTGATATTCCCGTAAGCAGGGCACTATTATTTTAGGATCTTTCGATTCAAATGTCATCGTCATTACTAAACAAAAATTGAGTTAATTTTTCAAATCGTCTATTTGCTACGGTAGTAACTGAAACTAAACCAGAGTGTTTTCTGTTTTCTGCGATGCAATATATCGCCGTCAATCTTGTATGTCACGCGTCCTCCCATGAACTTCGCACATACACTTCAAAAAGACCGGCGTGAGAAAGTGAGCAGCAGGGAAGAGGTGCCAAGTGACAAGTGACACATTTGTCCTTTTCTGCTTCTGGTTACTGTTTCAGATGTCGCTGTATAAAAAACAACAATGCCCGTGTGAGTTTTAAAGTTCGGAAACGGTTTAAAACAGCTACAATGATGTTTTTGCGGTCGTGTGCACAAAACTTTCAAATTCTGGTTTTTTTGCTCAGTTATACGCGAGGCAGAAATAAAGTTTTTTATTTCATTCATATTCACAACATTCATCAATAAAATCCAGATAACATCGTCTGTCCTCGTTATCAAACTTGCATACACTTGAAATTTGTTTTATTGAGTAACCTGACGTTTCTTGACTTTACATTTCTTTATTCAGATATCAGAATATCAATTTTCGGAAAATTCCCAGAAGCATACTATGAGGTTGGCCGGAAAAGGAGGGTTCTCATTCTCCGCCCATTTGAGGTGTTTGGCTCGCCCCGCCCCTCGACATGGGAAGCGGAATCGTACCTTCTTCCGGTCATTCATTCCATTTTTCCTCATCCTTTCCGGTGACTATCTCTCCTTTCTTCTTTTGTCTTCTTCTTCCCCATCCACAAATTTATTTTTTCCAGAATATGTCGACCGCACCGTACTCCCTCAAGACCAAATCGGCAGTGGACAAGAAAAGACACGAGACATTGAAATCTGAACTCGAAGAAATGAAAATTCTCGTAAAACCACTGGCCTCTTCGTAAGTTTCCATTGTTTCTCCCGTTCCGTTGTTAACACTGATGTTCTTACAGACAAGAGGAGGTGATGTACGAGGCAGTACGAATTCTGACTGGTCAATTGCTGGAAGTTCCACCACCAGTACTGTCAGACTGTGGGAAATCCCCTCAGGAAGTGCTCCAGGAGCGAGAGCAGAGACGTCGGAATCAGAAGGCGCTAGCCTACGATGCACTGAACCGTTGGATCGTTTCGAAGAATTTGGCCACTCCGAAGGAAGGGAAGCCACTACCGCAGATCCAGATCCTTCAAGTCACTTTAGACTACTTGCGTAAGCACAGCGATATCTTTCCACAATCCTCTCCGGTGAGCAACAAGATAACTTTTTCAATAAAATACGCTTTTATTCAGGTCAAGACTGTCAAGCCGATATCATACATCGACGAAATCACCAAATTCTTGGCTGCGGACATCGAAAATCTTCAAAAAAATCTCATCGTCATTCAAAAAGCAATGGAAGAAATCAACAAGCAGAAGAAGAGACTGCCGAAAACCAAGAAACAGCAGGATCAATGAAACCCACTTCATTTATTCACCCCTTCATCACTTGAAATCAATCCTAAGTCATTCCTCCCACTAACTAAGTCAATTCCCCTTGTGATCTCCTTCACTCACTTTCCTCACTTTTAAAACCAATTCCTTTCAATTTCTCGAGTTCTGTAATTTCGGTTTCATAGCCTTTCCTTTTTAACTCGATCATCATTTTTCAATTTCGTTCAACGTGTGCTTAATTTTTCAAGTCTTGTATCTCTCCTTCTTTTTTGAATGAATCTGGGAGAGCTCAAAATTAATATTGAATTGCTGTCAGAACCTTATCGATATGTGAAATATGGAAGTAGGTCGAATAAACTTCTCGGAAAAATTTAACAAATGTGTGTCATTTAAATAGTCGCCGGGATGCGTTTAGAAAGTGGAAAAAAGACAGGTGGTATCAATATTAGGGGGCGAGATAAAAATGGTACAACAGTGCTATTCACAGCTCACTCCAACGGCGGTACCTCGTCGTCTCCCATCACTAAGCGGATGCGTTTTGAGTAGGAAACTCACTCATCGCCTCATTGGCTCAGTGGTAGAGCGTCTGTCTAGTAAACAGAAGGTCGCTGGTTCGATTCCAGCATGAGGCACCGATATTTGTTTTGATCGTTTTGATTAGCTGCTTCCGAAAATCTATGAGGAAACAATTTTCGAGGTTTACAGAGAGTCCCCAGTGAACGTTGAGGTCTTGATTACGTACAGCAACTTAATCCAAACGTACGGCAACGGCTTTGCCTGATTTCCAAAATAAAAGTCTCCTAAACAGGACCGGTCGGAATGACAATGTTTCAAAATTTCTCAATTCGAAACTTGAAAACTTGGAATATTCAAAAGTCGGAACAAAATCCAAAACGTTTCGAAAGCAAAAAAAAGCGAAAAGCTGAATATTTCGATACGCTTCGATTTCATCAGTTTCAAAGAGTGTGACTGGAGACTCTTTTAAGACGGTAATC
Organism: Caenorhabditis afra; assembly: GCA_963570955.1. NCBI lineage: Eukaryota > Metazoa > Nematoda > Chromadorea > Rhabditida > Rhabditidae > Caenorhabditis > Caenorhabditis afra. The sequence continues at coordinate 2,193,425 of OY751537.1, read as the reverse complement.
AGAGCGACGGGCAATTCAGTCTCATTTTCACGGAAAGATAGAAATTCCAGATTGGGAGGATGACCAGTCTTTGAGATTTCAAATTGACTTTCAATCCAATAATTCTATTGGATTTCTTTATCATCGTTTTCTGATTATTTTAAATATTTTTTCAGCTTATTTTCAAACTTTTCTGATTTTTTTCTTCTCGGTCGTTCATGTCTGCTTTTCAATATATCTCCTTTCTTTCCAACTATCTTTCAGGAAACATGAAAAATAATAATTTTGACAGCCGGAACCATTCTTTTTTTTATCGGATGAGTGGGAAGTACTCCCTCGTCGAGAGAAAACGATGGCAAAAGAATAACGCGAGAGAGTGCCGCTGCTGTGAGAGACGCAGAGAAACACACTCGTCGCCGCTGGCCTCCGGTCGTCGATCGCCCATTATTCGGTCTTATGCAATCCTGGTGCTGCTTTTTCCCCCGATTTCATACATTATATCCGTCGGTTTTTCGAAAGGAATCTTTATCGTCGCTCTTCAGTTGAGTGCCCCCATGCAGCAACAAGGTCCGCCTAGCAAAAATGGGGATCCGAGATAACGAAAAAAGGAGTGAGTCGGACCGATGTGAAAATCTACACGATCGGGTCTAGAGTCAAGAATCGGGCGGTTCAACAGGACTTGGTAAGTGACAGTTTCCAATTTTCTGTACATTTTCAATCAAACAAGCTTATGTTCAGGTCGAAACCATGAACCCCATCTCGTCCATTGAAGAAATCACCAGCATTTTCCCGACAAGGAGTGCGAACGAGAAAAGAGGAAGTTGTGGAGAAGACGTGCCAGTTCATAACCGTACTCATGGATCTTCTCCACACCATCCTCAAGGCTGCCTCAGCGGCGTACGGCGGACCAATGGTTAGTCCGATCGGTTTTCAGATTTACAGAAACAAAAGTTTTGTTTTGTTTTAGTCAGGGCCTATCCCTATCATCGATTTCGTCTCCGACAAAGGAGAAGACGCAGATTTCGACTGGGAAAACCGCATTTTCTGCGATATCATCGACAATGGAGCGATCGACCGCATCGTCGTCGAAGCACCGAAATTAGGGGACCTACCATTGGAAGCCGATCCGGTGATTTCGAATCAGCCGGCTGCAGATGTTTCAATGCACCACCCGGCAACTTTTTATGATTTTTCTGAAATCGTCTCCTGGTTCACAATCTTTTTTCAGCTCTTCGTACTAACTTCTTCCACTAACCTTTCGTCCTGTGTTTTGACTTCCATATTCTTGCTCCCAGATAACACAATTGCAATGAAAATTCTCCTTAAAATACAATACAATTTTGCATTCAATGTTTCGAACGAGAGGAAAAATAAGAAAACCAAATAAATGTTAAATGTTGAATACAATTTCCAACATGGATTAATGAAATGCTTTTTTGCTTTTTTCAAAAATGTTTTTATTCCTCAATCAAAATATTTTTAATATGTTTTTTGAAAACTTTAATTGACGTAAAAAACCATAAAAAAATATTTAGCCGGTTTTCTTTTTCCATTTGAATTGTTAAATAGTAGTTTTCCAAGTATTTTCTATAATTTTATCTGGCGTCAATTAATTTTTTTATCGCAAGAAAAATTACAGGGAAAACGGAGATATGGACAATTTGGATAACAAATTATTAGTGCGTCTTCAGTGCATTGGACATCAATTTGTTCCTTCTCGTCTTTTTAGTTTCTCGATGCTCTAGAGTAAAATATGTCCACGTTCGAATGATTATACTCTTATTGATACATGTCGAGGAACTATGTCGAAAACAACGTCTGTCATCATTATGTTAGGAATATTTGTAATTGCAACTGTTACATTTGGGAGTAAGAATATTGGAGTTAAAACAAAGAATGATAGGTTAGTGGTTCCCGATTCGATTCACTCATCATTTCAGGAGCAGAGAGAGAGCCAGTTGGGAGCCGCGCTGCTGGCTCTGCTCTTCGGCGTGGAGCACCGCCTCTGCGAGCTCACGCTGTCCGAATAGCACAAGGAGGCGGTTGTATTCGGGCGAAGACTATTCGCCCGCGTCGTCTTCGCAACCACGGAAAGGGTGAATATCGGTTTCTCAATTGTTATGGGATAGAAAATTGATTCTAGACAACCGTGATCGGAGGCAAAGTGTGCCAGAAGATCCAAGTGCACCGCCCCCCGACGAATCGGATCGTCGTGAAGAGCGAAGTCGATTAAGACGTCGTGTTCGAGGCGGAGTACGTACACGTGGACGAAGCGCATGTCCTTGCGCTGGCAGACCAGGTATCATTGTGAACTACGGCCGGGTCTAGTTCAAAATCAATATTCTATTTCAGATCCGTCAGAGAGCTGCGCCACCGATGGATGTCCGGCCTCCGACTCCAACAATGCAGTCGTCGTCTCCACCCTTCGGACGTTCTCCGTCGCCTCCCCGAGCTCTTAACGAATCCACTGATGGCGATCAGCCAGAGATGAAGTGCCGTGGCGAAAATGAGAAAAAGAAGAAAGACGTGCCAGCTCCGGTGCCGGAAGAGCCCATCGCAAGCAGACTTCGACCGAGAAAAACCGTCGCTGTGGCGCCGGCACCGGTCGTGAGAACGACCAAGAAAAGCCAAAAAAAAGAAGAACACACAGCGAAAATAATGATTTCTTCTTCTCTCTCTCTCTTCTTTTTTTTTCGTTTTTCGCTCGATTAATTTCAAATTGTTTTATTATCACAATGATATTTTCCGATGTTTGTATCATAAACTATGATTTCACAAAACTCTCTTTGGGAAATTTTGAAAAAAGAAGAAGAAGAAGGAAAGCAGTTTCCCACAGTCAGTGGAATTCGATTGCAGTCGGCATGTGAACGAACCGTATTCCCATTTTATTGCTCTCGAACAGGCAGTATAAAGGAGCGCAATTCCCGTCGCTTTCAACCAAGAAGCCTACCTGGCTCCAACAAAGCTCTCCTTGTCCTCTGTATTCTCTTCTCTCGTCATCAACGTCTTCTCCGCTATATCTTCGAGGACCAAGAATGGAGCCGATCACAAACGACAAGCTGAATTACTGCCAAGCGGCGTCTGTCCTTTGCGAGGAAGACCTCGTGGCGGTGTTGTGTGAGGAAGTCTTTGCACAAACAAGAGGCGATGATGTTCGAGAGCCGATTGACGATGAAGACGTTAGTTTTGACAATCAATAGTTACTGTAGTTTTTAATCCCACTGATTTCAGCTCATCTCAAGGATACAGAAGAAAATAGTGAGCACGATGGAAGAAATCGTCGAGAAGACGGACCAGAAGACCAGAATGTCGCTGAATGAGTTCCTCAATAAAGTAATTGAGAAGATGGTTGGTGACATTAAATTCCATTCCGAGATGAATTCCGACCGTTACAGGGAAACCACTCGGAAACGCCGCTGATCTTCGCGTGCAAGAAAACCTTCCGAGCAGAATCTTTGGCCAGAAGATACTTCGTCCTCATCGACGAAGACGACGAGGTGGACAACTCGGCCGCACGAAGTCTCGCGTCCCTCTTCGCCTTCTTTCTGTGCGCGGAGAAGACGTCGACTTTCACGAGGGACGTCTGGATTCAGAAGGCGAAGCACTTCGCCATGGAGGCCATGAACATGCTCGTCCAAGCGGCTCAGACGATTCAATCTGCTCGAGCAAGTGTGAGTTTGAATATGCTTTGACCAATTTTTCTTCATTCTAGATGTTTCAGGCTTTCCTTCAACACATAAAACAGATGACGTCTGATGAAAAGAATACGCTTCTTAAACTCCTCAATGATTCTGAAGCCATCGCAACTTCCAAAGCCCCAGGACCAGTCCGCCGAGGTAATCGGGATTATGACTAATTGGGATGGATATCAAACTAATAAATATTTCATCATGCGAAACAGTATTTTCGATTATTCTATTCGAACCGTTTGGTTTCCAATCGCGGGTCTCGTGCACGTCTTTTTCCTCGGCAAACTGCAGTTCTTTTAAAGTTAGCACAGAGCTTCTTTTCCTCGAAATACTTTGTGGAGATGTCGTTCCAGACGAAGTCCGCTTGCCTTGAAGCTTTCGCGGATCTCTTTGCGGATCTTATCCTGAAATACGTGGGAGATTGTAGAAGGGATTCGAGTCGAGTATTGGTGTACGGTGAGATCTCCGAATCCTCTACGGCTCTTTTTCGGAGGAACATCGAAGACGACCGCAACTCCAAAGGAATGTGCAAGGAGCAGGTCTTCCGCTTTACGCACTTTTTCAACGCTTCCGCCGGTCTTCCCTTCCGAATCGGGACGACCGCCTTGATCTTCCAGACGAACGGACGGCCGTCTCCACTGAAAAAAATTATGAGGTGACGTTCTTGCAAAGTGAGTCTGGAAGTCGTTGTGAAGACGTGCACAAGAAGAAGAAGAGGGACTCACTCGTTCATGGAATCAGCCATGTCGATCGACGACGTTGAAAGCTCGTGTTAATGAGCAAAGATGACGCGCAAGCGATGGGAGGTGACTGTCTGTTGCATATCATTTCACCTCCTCTCTCTCCTTCCCCTCCTCCTCATCGTCTTCGGAACATGGTAATTCAGGAAGCGGTTGTCGCAACAGTGCAAAGGTGCAAACGGAAGAGGCCAAAATTTGATTACTGTATCAGAAAGAGGGTATGAGTGGATTACTGTATCAGAGAGAGGCCGACATTGAGTTACTGTATCAGAACCTACCTTTCACCCCCTTGCAATTATTATAAACTGACTTGACCTCTCAACCAGAAAATAAAAGTGCTTGTATATTTCAGAATTCAATCTGGCATAACACCGCCGCCTCTTTCACAACAATAAAAAAGAAACAGAAAATAGAGAGCGAAACAGTTTCCTTTTTTTCGCCTCCGAGAGTCACATTATGCGAAATGTCAGACCTACATTATGCGAAATGTAAGAGCCACATTATGCGAAACCTTGTTTAGACAATATAAAAGAGAGGGCCTTTCCCGTCGCTTCTTCACTCTTTCTATTCTTCCGGTTTTTCCGGTTCCGACGATGACGGACAAGCCTCTCGACGTCCTCGGGTTCACTTGGTCTGTTCCGTCAGAACCAGGGAAAACGCAAGGAGATCGTCGATGCGCTCGAGGATCTCGTCGCGCTCGATGGGCCCTACGGGGCTTTGCCGAACAGCGCTGAGATTCTGACACGAAGATGGTCAGTTTCTGTTTTCTCACTGATAACGTAACCTCTTCCATTCCAGCAAGTCGCCGTGCCGCCTGTCCCGGACAACAAACGCCGGACAAAAATAAATTTCTGAATTTTTTTCTAATTTCAGAATAAATTTTTTTTTTTGAGAAAAAAATTTTTCCGAATTTTTTTTCAAATTCAGCATGAATTTTTTCTGAGAAAAAAATTGAAACCAGACACAATTTTTCGTTTTCGAAAAAAAGTAAGTTTGGTCGGCATTTATTTTTTCGCAATTTTCAAAAAAAAAAATGTAATTGCATGGATTTTTTTCCTAAATTCAAAATCAATTTTTTTGAAAAAAATTATTTTCTGACAAAACTGTTTTTTACGAACAAAAACAAAAACCAGACACGGTTTTGAAAAAAAAGTTCAGAAAAAACATTTTGAAAACATTTTTTTCTACAAAAAAATTTGTGCTGAATTTAAAAAAATTCAGAAAAAAGTTTTCCTCACTGAAAAAATTGATGCTTAATTTAAATAAAAAAAACAGAAGTTGTTTTTTTAAGAAATAAACAAACACCAGACACTTTTTTTTCCAAAAAAGTTGATGAATTTTAACATTTTTTTCTGAAAAATAGATGTTCAATTCAAAAATCAGAATGATGTTTTTCTTTTTTCTGAATTCAACATTAATTTTGTTTTTTTTAATTGTGTCTGGATCTAATTTTTTCCTAAAACACATAATTTTTCATGAATCTTTTTCTTGTTTTTCCTTCTTCGCGTGTCCTCGTGTGAACTTTGCACGTGTACGTCCCAAAAACCCTGGGAAAGAGGTAGAGGAAGGGGGGGGGGGGGGTTACAGGGAAAACGGAGACTTGGGCAATTTGGATAACAAATGATTAGTGCGTCTTCAAATGACTAAAATCGTACTGATAATTGTCTAGGAATTGTGTTGGAAGTTGAAAGCAACGACTGTCTTCAATGCAGAAAATATTCAAAACATCATCAGGTCCCCTTTTCTGACCTACATGCATGACACGTAGTGTACTGTCCATGAGCAGGTGTTATGACACGTGTTAGGGATACGATCATTGTTTATGGTTATTACTCTGTATTTGTCATCAATATTCAGAATACTCTGTTGTATAACGTTGTTATTGATATTCCCGTAAGCAGGGCACTATTATTTTAGGATCTTTCGATTCAAATGTCATCGTCATTACTAAACAAAAATTGAGTTAATTTTTCAAATCGTCTATTTGCTACGGTAGTAACTGAAACTAAACCAGAGTGTTTTCTGTTTTCTGCGATGCAATATATCGCCGTCAATCTTGTATGTCACGCGTCCTCCCATGAACTTCGCACATACACTTCAAAAAGACCGGCGTGAGAAAGTGAGCAGCAGGGAAGAGGTGCCAAGTGACAAGTGACACATTTGTCCTTTTCTGCTTCTGGTTACTGTTTCAGATGTCGCTGTATAAAAAACAACAATGCCCGTGTGAGTTTTAAAGTTCGGAAACGGTTTAAAACAGCTACAATGATGTTTTTGCGGTCGTGTGCACAAAACTTTCAAATTCTGGTTTTTTTGCTCAGTTATACGCGAGGCAGAAATAAAGTTTTTTATTTCATTCATATTCACAACATTCATCAATAAAATCCAGATAACATCGTCTGTCCTCGTTATCAAACTTGCATACACTTGAAATTTGTTTTATTGAGTAACCTGACGTTTCTTGACTTTACATTTCTTTATTCAGATATCAGAATATCAATTTTCGGAAAATTCCCAGAAGCATACTATGAGGTTGGCCGGAAAAGGAGGGTTCTCATTCTCCGCCCATTTGAGGTGTTTGGCTCGCCCCGCCCCTCGACATGGGAAGCGGAATCGTACCTTCTTCCGGTCATTCATTCCATTTTTCCTCATCCTTTCCGGTGACTATCTCTCCTTTCTTCTTTTGTCTTCTTCTTCCCCATCCACAAATTTATTTTTTCCAGAATATGTCGACCGCACCGTACTCCCTCAAGACCAAATCGGCAGTGGACAAGAAAAGACACGAGACATTGAAATCTGAACTCGAAGAAATGAAAATTCTCGTAAAACCACTGGCCTCTTCGTAAGTTTCCATTGTTTCTCCCGTTCCGTTGTTAACACTGATGTTCTTACAGACAAGAGGAGGTGATGTACGAGGCAGTACGAATTCTGACTGGTCAATTGCTGGAAGTTCCACCACCAGTACTGTCAGACTGTGGGAAATCCCCTCAGGAAGTGCTCCAGGAGCGAGAGCAGAGACGTCGGAATCAGAAGGCGCTAGCCTACGATGCACTGAACCGTTGGATCGTTTCGAAGAATTTGGCCACTCCGAAGGAAGGGAAGCCACTACCGCAGATCCAGATCCTTCAAGTCACTTTAGACTACTTGCGTAAGCACAGCGATATCTTTCCACAATCCTCTCCGGTGAGCAACAAGATAACTTTTTCAATAAAATACGCTTTTATTCAGGTCAAGACTGTCAAGCCGATATCATACATCGACGAAATCACCAAATTCTTGGCTGCGGACATCGAAAATCTTCAAAAAAATCTCATCGTCATTCAAAAAGCAATGGAAGAAATCAACAAGCAGAAGAAGAGACTGCCGAAAACCAAGAAACAGCAGGATCAATGAAACCCACTTCATTTATTCACCCCTTCATCACTTGAAATCAATCCTAAGTCATTCCTCCCACTAACTAAGTCAATTCCCCTTGTGATCTCCTTCACTCACTTTCCTCACTTTTAAAACCAATTCCTTTCAATTTCTCGAGTTCTGTAATTTCGGTTTCATAGCCTTTCCTTTTTAACTCGATCATCATTTTTCAATTTCGTTCAACGTGTGCTTAATTTTTCAAGTCTTGTATCTCTCCTTCTTTTTTGAATGAATCTGGGAGAGCTCAAAATTAATATTGAATTGCTGTCAGAACCTTATCGATATGTGAAATATGGAAGTAGGTCGAATAAACTTCTCGGAAAAATTTAACAAATGTGTGTCATTTAAATAGTCGCCGGGATGCGTTTAGAAAGTGGAAAAAAGACAGGTGGTATCAATATTAGGGGGCGAGATAAAAATGGTACAACAGTGCTATTCACAGCTCACTCCAACGGCGGTACCTCGTCGTCTCCCATCACTAAGCGGATGCGTTTTGAGTAGGAAACTCACTCATCGCCTCATTGGCTCAGTGGTAGAGCGTCTGTCTAGTAAACAGAAGGTCGCTGGTTCGATTCCAGCATGAGGCACCGATATTTGTTTTGATCGTTTTGATTAGCTGCTTCCGAAAATCTATGAGGAAACAATTTTCGAGGTTTACAGAGAGTCCCCAGTGAACGTTGAGGTCTTGATTACGTACAGCAACTTAATCCAAACGTACGGCAACGGCTTTGCCTGATTTCCAAAATAAAAGTCTCCTAAACAGGACCGGTCGGAATGACAATGTTTCAAAATTTCTCAATTCGAAACTTGAAAACTTGGAATATTCAAAAGTCGGAACAAAATCCAAAACGTTTCGAAAGCAAAAAAAAGCGAAAAGCTGACTATTTCGATACGCTTCGATTTCATCAGTTTCAAAGAGTGTGACTGGAGACTCTTTTAAGACGGTAATCAGAGCGACGGGCAATTCAGTCTCATTTTCACGGAAAGATAGAAATTCCAGATTGGGAGGATGACCAGTCTTTGAAATTTCAAATTGACTTTCAATCCAATAATTCTATTGGATTTCTTTATCATCGTTTTCTGATTATTTAAAATGTTTTTTCAGCTTATTTTCAAACTTTGCTGTTTTTTTTCTTCTCGGTCGTTTATGTCTGCTTTCTATGTAATATATCTCGTTTTTTTTTCTTTCCAACTATCTTCCAGGAAACATGAAAAATAATAATTTTGACAGCCGGAACCGTTCATTTTCTTTTTATCCGATGTCGTGCGAAGTACTCCCTCGTCGAGTGAGAACGACGGCAAAAAAAATAACGCGAGAGAGTGCCGCTGCTGTGAGAGACGCAGAGAATCACACACTCGTCGCCGCTGGCCTCCGGTCGTCGGTCGCGCATTATTCGGTCATGTGCAATCTTCGTGCTGCTTTTTTCCCTCGATTCCATACATTATATCCGTCGGTTTTTGGAAAGGAATCTTTATCGTGGCTCTTCAGATGAGTGCCCTAAGCAGCAACGAGCGAAGTCCGCATAGCAAAAATGGGGATCCGAGATAACGAAGAAAGGAGTGAGTCGGGCCGATGTGAAAATCTACACGATCGGGTCTAGAGTCAAGGATCGGGCGGTCCAACCGGACTTGGTAAGTGACAGTTTCCAATTTTCTGTACATTTTCAATTAAACAAGCTTATGTTCAGGTCGAAACCATGAACGCCATCTCGTACATTGAAGAAATTACCAGCATTTTCCCGACAAGAAGTGCGAACGAGAAGAGAGGAAGTTGTGGAGAAGACGTGCCAGTTCATAACCGTACTCTTGGATCTTCTCCACACCATCCTCAAGGCTGTCTCAGCGGCGTACGAGAGACCAATGGTTAGTCCGATCGGTTTTCAGATTTACAGAAAAAAGTTCTGTTTTGTTTCAGTCAGGGCCTATCCCTATCATCGATTTCGTCTCCGACAAAGTAGGAGACGCAGAGTTCAACTGGAAAAGCCGCATTTTCTGCGATATCATCGACAATGGAGTGATCGACCGCATCGTCGTCGAAGCACCGAAATGAGGGGACCTACCATTGGAAGCCGATCCGGTGATTTCAAATCAGCCGGCTGCAGATGTTTCAATGCACCACCCGGCAACTTTTTATGATTTTTCTGAAATCGTCTTCTGGTTCACAATATTTTTCTAGGCCCTTCCTGACCCCTAGTCCCTATAAAGGTTCAATTGTACTAACTTCTTCCACTAACCTATCATTATTTGTTTTAACTTCGATATTCTTACTCCCAAATGAAAAAATTGCAATTACAGATATTCCTAACATACAATTAAATTCCAAATTCAATGTTTCGAATTCCGCTATATTTTCATTCATATTGAAAAAAAACAGCAATTGGACTATCAAAAACGCACACCTGATATCATCTCAATTGTGTTGAAATTTGAAAGCAACGACTGTCTTCAATGCAGAAAATATTCAAAACATCATCAGGTCCCCTTTTCTGACCTACAGGCATGACACGTCGTGGATTAGCCATGAACAGGTGTTCAGACACGTGCTTGGGATACGATCACTGTTTATGGTTATTACTCTGTATTTGTCATCAATATTCAGAATACTCTGTTGTATAACGTTGTTATTGATATTCCCGTAAGCAGGGCACTTTTATTTTAGGATCTTTCGATTCAAATGTCATCGTCATCACTACACAATATTTGAGTTAATTTTTTTCAAATCGTCAATTTGCTACGGTAGTAACTAAAACTAGACCGGAATGTTTAATGTGATACGATGTGTTGCCGTCAATCTCGTATGTCAAGTGTCCCCCCATAAACTTCGCACATACCTTTCAAAGAGACCGCCGTGAGAAAGTGAGCAGCAGGGAAGAGGTGCCAAGTGACAAGTGACACATCTGTCTTTTTCTGCTTCTGGTTACTGTTTCAGATGTCGCTGTATAAAAAACAACAATGCCCGTGTGAGTTTTAAAGTTCGGAAACGGTTTAAAACAGCTGCAACGATGTTTTTGCGGTCGTGTGCACAAAAATTTCAAATTCTGGATTTTTTGTTCAGTTATACGCGAAGCAGAAATAAAGTTCTTTAATTCATTTATATTCACAACATCCATAAATAAAATCCAGATAACATCGTCAATTCATGTTTCAACATTCAAAAAATATTTTATTTTTGTTGTTCGATTTTTCTCGGACTTTCAAAAGTGACTGTCCTCGTTATCAAACTTGCATACACTTGAAAATTGTTTTATTGAGTAGCCTGACGTTTCTTGACTTAACATTACTTTATTCAGATATCAGAATATCAATTTTCGGAAAATTCCCAGGAGCATACTATGAGGTTGGCCGGAAAAGGAGGGTTCTCATTCTCCGCCCATTTGAGGTGTTCGGCTCGCCCCGCCCCTCGACATGGGAAGCGGAATCGTACCTTCTTCCGGTCATTCATTCCATTTTTCCTCATCCTTTCCGGTGACTATCTCTCCTTTCTTCTTTTGTCTTCTTCTTCCCCATCCACAAATTTACTTTTTCCAGAATATGTCGACCGCACCGTACTCCCTCAAGACCAAATCTGCAGTGGACAAGAAACGACAAGAGACATTGAAGTCCAAACTCGAAGAAATGAAAATTCTCGTGAAACCACTTGCCTCTTCGTAAGTTTCCATAGTTTTTCCCGTTCCGTTGTTAACACTAATGTTCTTACAGACAAGAGGAAGTGATGTACGAGGCAGTACGAATCCTGACTGGTCAAATGCTGGAAGTTCCACCACCAGTACTGTCCGACTGCGGAAAACCCCCTCAGGAAGTGCTCCAGGAGCGAGAGCAAAGACGTCGGAATCAGAAGGCGCTTGCCTTCGATGCACTGAACCAGTGGATTGTTTCGAAGAATTTGGCCACTCCGAAAAACGGGAAGCCTTTGCCGCAGATCCAGATCCTTCAAGTCACTTTAGACTACTTGCGTAAGAACAGCGATATCTTTCCACAATCCTCTCCGGTGAGCAACAAGATAACTTTTTCAATAAAATAGGCTTATATTCAGGTCGAAACTGTCAAGCAGATTTCATACATCGACGAAATCACAAAATTCTTGGCTGAGGACATCGAAAATCTTCAAAAAAATCTCATCGTCATTCAAAAAGCAATGGAAGAAATCAACAAGCAGAAGAAGAGACAGCCGAAAACCAAGAAACAACAGGATCAATGAAAATCAATACATTTATTCACCCCACTATCATTTTAAATCAATCCTAAGTCATTCCTCCCACTAACTAAGTCAGTTCCCCTCGTGATCTCCCTCACTCACTTTTTTCTTTTTTTAAACGAATTCCTTTCAATTTCTCGAGTTCATTTTTTCTGTAATTTCGGTTTGATAGCCTGTGCTTTCTAAACTCGATCACAATTCTTCAATGCTGATGAGTTTGTATTTTTTAAAAATGTTCTAACTCTCCTTCTTTGAATAAATCTGCAAAATTTTGATTGTTGAAGTAACGTTAACTTGTTGTTTGCGCCACGTCGAAACGTGAAATGTGAAATCTAAATCAAATAAATTTTCAAAATGCAATTGGATATATTCAATTAATTAAATTCAAAGAGAAAAATCAAACAACAACGTTACCGCTTCTCCAAAAAAACTGGTCCAAATAATCTAAATCAAAAGTAACACGAAGCTGCCTAAAATAATTCTTTTCATGGGTTCTCGATAGCGCTTGAGCAAACGATTGACTGCTTAGAAAAAGTTTTGTGACTTAGTTTCAAATCTGGGGCTCCCTCAATGTACGTGTAAGCCAAAATAAGACAATTTACCCTTTTAATTATTTATTATTCGATAGGGTCTTCACGGTGTTGAACACAATGATAAAATAGGATTCGTTAGTAGTCAGTAACAGGATGCGTTTGGAACGGGAAAAAAGACAGGTGGTATCAATAATAGGGGTCGAGATAAAAATGGTACAACAGTGCTATTCACAGCTCACTCCAACGGCGGCACCTCGTCGTCTCCCATCACCAAACGAACGTACTTGGAGTCAGAAACTGGATTGGGAATTGGATCGAAGCAGAATGAGGCATCAAACGCGAGAATCGGCGACGGGATCGTCGAGAGGAAGTGGAACACCATGGCGTTGCGTTGCACCTGGGGATCCTCTTTCCTGTTCCGATGAGCCCAGTAGAACTTTCCTCTCATCAAGAAGAACTTCCGCGCCTCAAGAATCGACATTCCAGTCCAAGGGTTCTTCTTGTAGGCAACGATGGTAGCGACTTCGGTAGCGTCCAGCTTTTCATCATCTGAAAGTAGTAATTAAGTGTCAGTTTACAGAAAACATCTAAACTTACTCTTCTTGTTGGACAAACGGCGGGCTGTGTGTCTGAGGAGATAGGAAACAATAGTACTGTTCATTTCCATGCCATGCACAACCACACGATCCGGCTCGTCTTCAGCATCACTAGTCATGTTGAAGATGGAGTCCATTAGCTCCTGATGCAAAAATTCGCCGTAGTGTGGGAACTTTTTCAACATCTGGGCAAGATAGATCATGTCGACGTGGATCGTGTCATCTTCGTTTTCCTTGATAGCCCGGAAGTATGGAGTCCAGTCGCCGGGACCTTTAGCCACTCCCATCCATGTGTCCATCAACTGTTCGTAAGTCTTGCCAACGAGTTCGTGCACAGTTTCGTGGTAAGTCTTGCAGAACAGATACGAATCCAAGGTAATCCATTTGATGGCTGAAAAATGAAAATGTTGCATTTCATTCAATTTTTCGATTAACGTACATGTTCCTTTTGGTAGTGTTTGATTGTTCTTCTGAAACTTGTCGCGCCGAGTTTTCTCTTCTTTGATATACTTGATCAACGAGTCATTAATCTTTGTCTTTTCAGCGTTGCGCTCGGAGTTCTCCGCAAAAGCTTCCTCGAGAGCAGCCTCATCCTCTTCCTTCTTCTTTCTATCCTTGGCGCCCTTCTCGACAGCTTTCTGCTTCTCCTTCATCTTCTTAGCTTTTTTCTGCTGACTGAAATATTAATATAATTAGAACAGTGTTTACTGTGTTATTTCCAACCTCTCCAGAATTTTCACTTTGACGACTGCCTTCTCCGAGGTATTCGTTGTCGCAGAAGACTCCTTTTCCACCAAAGGCGTCACATCCTGAACGAATTCTTGCGGCTTGGAAGATGGTTCAATCAGTGTCGGGGACGTCGCCTTGTTCGGTTCCACAGTAGCTTCCAAAGTAAGCACACCCATTTCGGTGCCAATGCGATCCGTGAGCGTCAGTTCAGATTCTGGCTCCTTCGGCATCATGTCCCTGAAATCAAAAATATCTTTTCAGTTATTAAGACACTAGTTTATTTACCTTTCTTGAACATTTTCAGCCTTCTCCTCGACTGGAACGGACGACGCGCTCGCCTGAGCATCTGCTTCCAGGGAAATAACGGCCTGGATGCTTGGGGATGCCTGCTCGGCTAACTCTCTCGAACATTGACTCACTTCCAAAGAAGGCGACGGCGTTCCCGTTTTCACCGAATGTGGAATGAACTCCTTGGCGGCAACGTTCCACTGCGTCTGTGGCGAAAGATGAAGCTGCTGTGTTGTCTCCGCCAATTCTTCCACATTTTGCCACAATGTTTGCGGTGTGTGCAGGGACTGCGCCAGATGTCCAAGCGGAACGTCTGGCAGAACTGGCCATTCAAACGACTGCGCAGTCGAAGCGGTTGGTTGCTGTCCGTACGGCCATTGCTGCGTCATTTGTGGCAGATATTGCTGCATCGGCGGAGCCTGCTGCATCGGCATTGTCGGCACGTTGTGTTGCATCGGCTGCACGTATTGATGCATCTGGTGACTTTGCTGTATCTGCTGATTCTGCTGCATCGGTTGTTGTGGGTAGTTGATGTTCAACGGGGGTCCGTACTGCTGCATCGGCACCACATTGACTATCGGAACTTGTTGGGGTGCGTTCGGGTAGTATTGTCCATTAAGAGATTCTTGCAGGACTCCATAATAGAACTCCTGATTCACAATGATCGGCGGCGGGCCTAGCGGCGGAACATTCGGGTTTCCTTGAGGTTGTTGCCATTGGTTCTGATTGGGGGCGCCACCACTCATTTTATCCACGTTACCTGGAAAGTAAATATTGATTATTAGTTTTAACGAACGCATTACAAAAAAATTAATTCCCCAGTTCGGAATTTTGATAAAGAAATGGAAAGCAAAAACTCAGTATTTACTGGGAACACCGATACTGTTATGGGGTGAAGCGAACGCGAAAATTTAAAAAAAAAAAACTAGTTTTTCGAGTTTTTTACTCGAACTCAAAAAACAAATATTCTCGAGTTTTTCCGAGGGTTTTTTTCGGTGGCCTTGTGGCCGCGAAAGCCGGTTTTCTAGGCCGGGGTAGATTTACGATCGCTTCCAATTGGTTTTTTAGAGGATTTCGCGCTTTTTTTTTAAAGTTTATTAAAGTGTTAACACATAACAATCGATTATCAGCAGTTTTTATATGAGTAGTTTCGAAAATCAATCGAATTACATGTTCTCACCAAGAAAACGAGGGTTCTGCCTTGTTTTTATCGAAAAATTATCCTCTTCGAGGTCCTAGAAAACAAAAATGTTCGAGGAAGTGTGAGAAATCGCAAAATGGAAACATCACAAAAACAAACGTAAATAGATAATGGCAGAAGAAAACAACAGAAAAACTAAGATTTTATTGATTTTCGTAACTACTCCTGTAAAAACTGTGAAAAAATAAATTATTATGTGTTAAAACTTGAAAAAAAAGCGCGAAATCATCGAAAAAACCAGTTGGAAGCGATCGTAAATCTACCCTGGCCTAGAAAACCGGCTCTCGTGGCCAGTTTTTTGAGTTTTTCGTTGTGCAACGCATCGAGTAAAAAACTTGAGAAAAACAAAGAGTCACCTCTCCCTGAGCAGGGGACCGGAAGGAATGATCCGTTCTCTGAAAACAGTGTGACAAATGGTGAGGGAAAGAGGGCAGGTCACGAGGTCAATACGGTGCGGCGGCACTGACCTCTCAATGGAGCGCGAATGCATACCGCTGTTGGATTTTGATGAGAAAAAACGCGCTTTTATAACCGACCGCCGCGCCAGCATCACCCATCGCCTCATTGGCTCAGTGGCAGAGCGTCTGTCTAGTAAACAGAAGGTCGCTGGTTCGATTCCAGCATGAGGCACCGATTTTTTTTTATTTTTTTGATCCGTTCAAAATTGAAGAAAAAGAAGACATTCTACAAAAATTTGTTTTATCAATGAGATTCAGCTGAGCCGGGAAAAAAAAACATATTTTCTTAGGCTTTTTTTTTGGACGAAAGTTTTGCATTAATTTATTCTGAAAAGAGAAAAGAAATGTCGTACTTAATATGTTATTTTCGAGGCTAATAAAAATTATGTCTCGTTTTTATTTTCATTCAAAAAAATTCAGGAAACATTTCACTAAAAAAAACCGCTTTATATGTTCCAAAAAAAATTCATGCTGAAATACAACAAAAAAAAATAAAAACCAGACACAATTTTTTAGATTTGTGTAACAACAATGAGTAAGGTAATTGATTTTTCTTGATTTTTAGAAAAAAAAACAGGAAAAAGATTCATGAAAAATTATTTTTTTTTAGGAAAAAATTAGATCCAGACACAATTTCAGAAAACAGAAAAGAAAATTGATAATGAATTCAGAAAAAAAACATCATTCTGATTTTTGAATTGAACATCTATTTTTTTAGAAAAAAATTTTAAAACTCATGCAACTTTTTTTTGGAAAAAAAAGTGTCTGGTGTTTGTTTATTTCTTAAAAAAACAACTTCTGTTTTTTTTTAAATTAAGCGTCAATTTTTTCAGTGAGGAAAACTTTTTTCTGAATTTTTTTAAATTCAGCACAAATTTTTTTGTAGAAAAAAATGTTTTCAAAATGTTTTTTCTGAACTTTTTTTTTTAACCGTGTCTGGTTTTTGTTTTTGTTCGTAAAAAACAGTTTTGTCAGAAAATAATTTTTTTCAAAAAAATTGATTCTGAAGTTAGGAAAAAAATCCATGCAATTAAATTTTTTTTGAAAATTCAGAAAAAAAATGCCTACCGAATTCACTTATTTTTCGAAATTGAAAAATTGTGTCTGGTTTCAATTTTTTTTTCTCAGAAAAAATTCATGCTGAATTTTAAAAAAATTTCCGAAAAAACTTTTTTCTCAAAAAAAAAATTATTCTGAAATTAGAAAATAACTCAGAAATTTATTTTTGTCCGGCGTTTGTCGTCCGGAACAGGCGGCACGGCGACTTTCTGGAATGGAAGAGGTGACGTATTCAGTGAGAAAACAGAAACTGACCATCTTCGCGGCGAGACGAGAAGCGAATTTCTCTAGGAAGATCGTCGCACACTAACTCTTGGAGAGAGCTTTCAAGGTCTGGCTCCTGATCTTCTCTAGAATCTCAGCACTGCTCGGCAAAGCCCCGTAGGGCCCATCGAGCGCGACGAGATCCTCGATCGCATCGACGATCTCCTTGCGTTTTCCCTGGTTCTGACGGAACAGACCAGTGAACCCGAGGATGTCGAGAGGCTTGTCCGTCATCGTCGGAACCGGAAAAACCGGAAGATAAGAAAGAGTGAAGAAGCGACGGGAAAGGCCCACTCTTTTTATATTGTCTAAACAAGGTTTCGCATAATGTGGCTCTAACATTTCGCATAATGTGGCTCTTACATTTCGCATAATGTGGCTCTCAGAGGCGAGAAAAAGGAAACTGTTTCGCTCTCTATTTTCTGTTTCTTTTTTATTGTTGTGAAAGAGGCGGCGATGTTATGCCAGATTGAATTCTGAAACATACAAGCTCTTTTATTTTCTGGTTGAGAGGTCAAGTCAGTTTATAATAATTGCAAAGGGGTGAAAAGTAGGTTCTAATACAGTAACTCAATATCGGCCTCTTTCTGATACAGTAATCTACTGGTAGCCTCTTATTTATTTATTAGTTTGATATCCATCCCAATTAGTCATAACCCCGATTATGAAGACGACCTCGGCGGACTGGTCCTGGCGTGTTGGAAGTTGCGATGGCGTCAGAATCATTAAGGAGTTGAAGAAGCGTATTTTTTTCATCAGACGTCATCTGTTTTATGTGTTGATGGAAAGCCTGAAACATCTAGAATGAAGAAAATTTGGTCAGAGCATATTCAAACTCACACTTGCTCGAGCAGATTGAATCGTCTGAGCCGCTTGGACGAGCATATTAATGACCTCCATGGCGAAGTGCTTCGCCTTCTGAATCCAGACGTCCCTCGTGAAAGTCGATGCCTTCTCTGCGCACAAAAAGAAGGCGAAGAGGGACGCGAGACTTTGTGCGGCCGAGTTGTCCACCTCGTTTTCTTCGTCGATGAGGACGAAGTATCTTCTGGCCAAAGATTCTGCTCGGAAGGTTTTCTTGCACGCGAAGATCAGCGGCGTTTCGGAGTGGTTTCCCTGTAACGTTCGGAATTCATCTCGGAATGGAATTTAATGTCACCAACCATCTTCTCAATTACTTTATTGAGGAACTCATTCAGCGACATTCTGGTCTTCTGGTCCGTCTTCTCGACGATTTCTTCCATCGTGCTCACCATTTTTTTCTGTATCCTTGCGATGAGCTGAAATCAGTGAGATTAAAGACTACAGTAACTATCGGTTGTCAAAACTAACGTCTTCATCGTCAATCGGCTCCCGAACATCATCGCCTCCTGTTTGTGCGAAGACTTCCTCGCACAACACCGCCACGAGGTCTTCCTCGCAAAGGACAGACGCCGCTTGGCAGTAATTCAGCTTGTCGTTTGTGATCGGTTCCATTCTTGGTCCTCGAAGATAGAGCAGAGAAGACGTTGATGACGAGAGAAGGGAATACAGAGGACAAGGAGAGTTTTGTTGGAGCCAGGTAGGCTTTTTGGTTTAAAGCGACGGGAATTGCGCTCCTTTATACTGCCTGTGCGATAGCAATAAAATGGGAATACGGTTCGTTCACATGCCGACTGCAATCGAATTCCGCTGACTCTGGGAAACTGCTTCCCTTCTTCTTCTTCTTTTTCAAAATTTCCCAAAGAGATTTTTGTTAAATCGTAGTTTATGATACGAAAATCGAAAGATACCATTGTGATAATAAAACAATTTGAAATGAATCGAGCGAAAAACGAAAAAAAAGAAGAGAGAGAGGGGAAGAAATCATTATTTTCGCTGTGTGTTTTTCTTCTTCCTTTGGCTCTTCTTGGTCCTTCTCACGTTTTTCTCGGTCGAAGTCTGCTTGCGATGGGCTCTTCCGGCACCGGGGCTGGCACGTCTTTCTTCTTTTTCTCATTTTCGCCACGGCACTTCATCTCTGGCTGATCGCCATCAGTGGCTTCGGGAAGAGCTCGGGGAGGCGACGGAGAACGTCCGAAGGGTGGAGACGACGACTGCATTGTTAGAGTCGGAGGCGGGACATCCATCGGTGGCGCAGCTCTCTGACGGATCTGAAATAGAATATTGATTTTGAACTAGACCCGGCCGTAGTTCACAATGATACCTGGTCTGCCAGCGCAAGGACATGCGCTTCGTCCACGTGCACGTACTCCGCCTCGAACACGACGTCTTCATCGACTTCGCTCTTCACGACGATCCGATTCGTCGGGGGGCGGTGCACTTGGATCTTCTGGCACACTTTGCCTCCGATCACGGTTGTCTAGAATCAATTTTCAATCCCATAACAATTGAGAAACCGATACTTACCCTTTCCGTGATTGCGAAGACGACGCGGGCGAATAGTCTTCGGCCGGATACAACCGCCTCCTTGTGCCATTCGGACAGCGTGAGCTCGCTGAAGCGGTGCTCCAAGCCGAAGAGCAGAGCCAGCAGCGCGGCTCCCAACAGGCTCTCTCTCTCTGCTCCTGAAATGATGAGTGAATCGAATCGGGAAAGTGAAGAGGAATCAACTGACCTTGGCCATCGTTTGGAAGTGAAGGGCTGTCGATCAGCATTCTCGCTGACAATGCTGATGGTACAGTCTTCAAAATTTTTTTGATAAAATTCCAAATTTTAGAAAAAAAATTTGATGAAAATCCTAATTTTTTGAGAAAAACATTATTTGACAAAATCACTACTTTTTGAAAAAAAATTATTTTATGAAATTTAAAATTTTTGAAAAAAAATATTTGATGAAAATTCAAAATCAAAAAAAATTTTTTTTGAAAATTCAAACTTCTAATGAGAAATTATTTGAAGAAACTACAAATCATTGAAAAAAGATTATTACAAAAATCCAAGTTTAAAAAAAAACTATTTGATGAAATTCCTGACTTTAAAAAAAATTATTTGACGAATTCCCAAATTTTTCAAAAAAAAAATCCATTTTTCAAAAATCTTAAAAAAAAAAAAGTAAAAAGTTTTTTTCAGATAAAAATTTATTGTAAAAATAAATTTCATTCAAATAAGAATTCAAAAATTATATTAGATTTTTCAAAAAATATTTTTTTGAAACAAAATATTGAAATCTATGATTTTCAAAAAAAAAAATCAAAACAAAATTTGAAAAATCTACTCGAATGAAAAATCGGAAAAACTGATTGTAAAAATAAATTTTTTTTTTGAATAAAAATTCGTTTTTTTTGTAAAAATTATTTTTTTAAAATGAAAAATTGAAATCTATATTTTGAAAAAAATCAAATAAAAATTTGAAAATTCTACTTGTAAAAATTTTTATTCGAATGGAAATTCAAAAATACTGATTGTTAAAAATAAATTCATTTCGATTAAAAATTCGAATTTTTTTGAAAAAATATTTTTTTGAAATAAAAATTGGAAACCAATAATTTTCAAAAAAAATTCAAAAATTCTATTTTTCAAAAAAAAATTCAAATAAAAATTTGAAAATTATTTTTAAAAAAAAAGCTAAGCTAAGCTGTCAAAGTCCCAGTTTGGCTTTTTGCCCCGGAGATCGTGCGCTCTCGCCTTACTAGAATACACATCCGCAATCCATACGTGTCTCACGCCAAAGCAGAGCTTCGCGGATGCACTGTACTTCGACTTTCGGAAAGCCTTCGATTCGGTTCCGCACAACCTCCTGGTCATCAAAGCGCTGAACTTTGGATTGAACTACACCACTTCCGCCTGGATCAAGTCCTTCCTCACCAACAGGAGGTCCCGAATCAAGCTTAAGGACTTCGTATCCAGTGATACCTACGACGTCGTCTCGGGAGTGCCGCAGGGCACAGTACTCGGACCTTTCCTCTTCTTGATCTATATCGACGAGTTACTCAGAGCATTTCCCGAAGACGTCAAAGTCTTCGCCTATGCAGACGACTTGAAGTTACTCAGTTCAAACCCATCCAGCCTTCAATACAGCGCAAACCTTGTCTCGAGCTGGTGCGAAAAATGGAGGCTTGTTCTTGCCGAATCTAAGTCGTTTGTAATGAGATTCGGTCGGTCGAACCCTCGTCACCAATACACAATAAACGGTACTGAAATCGCTGAATCCGACACGATAAAGGACCTCGGAGTCGTCATGGATCCGAAACTATCGTTCGACAAACATATACGCCTAACAGTCCAATCCTCTATGTTCAAGTGCCGCCAGCTGCTGAAGTGCTTTTGCTCGACCAACCCAAGATTTTACTACAAGCTGTTCGACATCTTCGTGAGACCTAAGCTTGAGTACTGCGCCATCGTCTTCCACCCGGACACCATCGAAAGCTCTAAATTGCTCGAGAGCCCGCTTCGTTTCTTCACCAGGAAGGTTATGCAAAGGTGCAATCTGAGCTATTGTTCCTATTTCGACCGCCTAAAACAGTTTGAAATCCTTTCTATTTTGCAGAGACGGATACAAGCTGTGCTCATCGCCATCTACAAAATTCTGGCCGACTACGCGCATTTCCCATCTCTACACAACTACGTTCGTCCCGGGAGTTCACCAAGATACCCGTACATTCTCAAGGCCAACCACGCGGTCTCCACTTCCTCATCGCGACCATTCCTGAATGCGCACCTCAAAATCTGGAATCACCTGGCCTCAAAAATACGCGAACGTCAGTCAAAAGGGAGTTTTATCCGATTTGTTAAATCCCTCTCGCTTCAGTCTCTCATCCCCTCCTAACCCTGGGACTATTGCCGGTCCACATGGGTCTTTCCATTCATTATTAGGTTTCTCATGTCATACTACCTCAATCCCGGTCTCACCTATATTTGTCGCTTTTGTTTTACCAAATAAATGAATCAATTTCAATTTCAAAAAAATATTTTTCTCAAATAAAAACTCGAAACTTATAATTTTCAAAAAACGTTTTTTTTTTTTGAGTAACAGTCGATTAATTTATTTAAAAAAACTTTTTTTGAAATAAAAATTCGGAAATACTATTTTTCAAAAAAAATTTCGAAATTCTATTTTTCTAAAGAATTATTTTGAATTCAAAATTCAAATAATTAATTTTTTAGAAAATACTATTTGTTTGGGTAAAACTTTAAAAATTCCCGCAGTGCGTTGGCACTTGAAACAAACTGATCATCTTTAATTTTTTTTAATCCAAAAAAATGTTTCTACAAAAAAACTTTTTAAGATTAAATATTTGAAAAATATTTTTTTGAAATAAAAATTCAAAAATCTTTTTTTTTCAGAATAAAAAATTGAAAACTCAATGTTTCAAAGAAATGTTTTTTTTTCAAATGAAAACGCGAAAATTCTACTTGTAAAAAATAAAATTTTTATTCGAATGAAAATTCGTATACGATTTTTCAAATTTTTTTTTAAATAAAAATCGAATAATTTATTTTTCCAGGGGTAATTGTAGAAAATCAGGTTACATATTGAGAGAAAAAATAAGAGACCGTCCGTGACAGTCATTGGGAAGAGGAATGAATGGTGGAAGGTGTCGCGAGAAAGCGAGGGCACTTGCTACTAGAAACAGCGCGAAATCATCGAAAAAACCAGTTGGAAGCGATCGTAAATCTACCCTGGCCTAGAAAACCGGCTCTCGTGGCCAGTTTTTTGAGTTTTTCGTTGTGCAACGCATCGAGTAAAAAACTTGAGAAAAACAAAGAGTCACCTCTCCCTGAGCAGGGGACCGGAAGGAATGATCCGTTCTCTGAAAACAGTGTGACAAATGGTGAGGGAAAGAGGGCAGGTCACGAGGTCAACACGGTGCGGCGGCACTGACCTCTCAATGGAGCGCGAATGCATACCGCTGTTGGATTTTGATGAGAAAAAACGCGCTTTTATAACCGACCGCCGCGCCAGCATCACCCATCGCCTCATTGGCTCAGTGGCAGAGCGTCTGTCTAGTAAACAGAAGGTCGCTGGTTCGATTCCAGCATGAGGCACCGATTTTTTTTTATTTTTTTGATCCGTTCAAAATTGAAGAAAAAGAAGACATTCTACAAAAATTTGTTTTATCAATGAGATTCAGCTGAGCCGGGAAAAAAAACATATTTTCTTAGGCTTTTTTTTTGGACGAAAGTTTTGCATTAATTTATTCTGAAAAGAGAAAAGAAATGTCGTACTTAATATGTTATTTTCGAGGCTAATAAAAATTATGTCTCGTTTTTATTTTCATTCAAAAAAATTCAGGAAACATTTCACTAAAAAAAAACCGCTTTATATGTTTTTTTCGATTAATGCATTCTATTTTTAATTTTCAGAAAAAAACTCGTGCAAAAGTATTTTTTCTAGAAAAAAACAATAACCAGGTACACTTTTTTTTTACTTTAAAAAAATTAATTGAGTAAGAAATCCAGTTTTTTCAACTTGTAGAATAAATTTATGCGCAGTTTTTTTTTCTAAAAAATCAGACCTGATATTTTTCCAAAAAAAATTCATGCTGAAATACAACAAAAAAAAATAAAAACCAGACACAATTTTTTAGATTTGTGTAACAACAATGAGTAAGGTATTTGATTTTTCTCGATTTTTAGAAAAAAAAAACAGGAAAAAGATTCATGAAAAATTATTTTTTTTGGAAAAAATTAGATCCAGACACAATTTTAAAAAACAAAATTGATGTTGAATTCAGAAAAAAAACATCATTCTGATTTTTGAATTGAACATCTATTTCTTTAGAAAAAAATTTTAAAACTCATGCAACTATTTTTTGGAAAAAAAAAGTGTCTGGTACTTTTTGGCGGGAGATTCAAACTTTGGAAGGAAGTACCTTCTGGATAACGACTAAATGGATGAATTGTTTAAGTTTTGTTTAATCGACGAGATTCAGCTGTGCCGGGTTGATCGACTTGCAGAAAGACGAACTCGTGTTCACAAAACAAATGTCCTCTTGCAGATGGCCGAGCACTCAAAGTCAGCGCAGGCTCGAATCAGAGCCAGAGTGAAGTGTGCCTCGTTGTGGTTCTGTTGTCCGGGCATGTGTCCGAAGTAGTTGGTCGTCATCTCCATACTTGGAAAATTTTGGGTCGACCCGCCTTTCGACCCGCCCCGACCCGCCCCGCCCCGACCCCGAATTTTTTTTTCGGTTTTTTTTCAACAAATTTTTTCCCACAAATACTATTTTTCTTTCAAAGACTTGGTAGTCACCTATGAGCCAGTTTTCCGACCCTTAATCAGTAGCAACACTCGAGATTTCACGACTTCAGTACAACGACACTCCGAAATTTCGCACAATTCGGTTTCACAAAAGAAAGCGGGTCGAACGGGGCGGGGCGGGTCGGGGCGGGTCGGGGCGGGTCGGCAAAAATTTTGAAATCGACCCGCCCCGCCCCGTCCCAAGTATGGTCATCTCGGTGACGGCCATCCAACAGCTCTTCTTGCAGCACGCGCACGACATCGAAGCTTCCTCCTCCATCGAGCAGACCGGCTTTAGCAGTCCGGCTTGGGAAGCACTGGCGAGCAGAGTGACTGCCATCAGGAAGACGACGCACTTCGAGACAGAGAGCATTCTGCCGCTTTCAGCACGCAGGATCCTTTGGCGAAAGCCGAAGAAGGCTTTTCAAGTGTTGATAGTCGCTGTCAGGTTCGTAAACCGTTATTCAGCAGACTCGGGGAGTTGTGGTTGGCTTCAGTTTTACTCGCCTTTTATACCCGCCTTAGAAACCGCCGCTCCTTTTCCAGGAAATGCTGCACGCGATTTGTGCGAAGGAACTTCTAGATAAATAGGAACTAAGTGAAATAGTGTGTTAGCTACAGAGAAGTAAAAACATCGAGTGATTTCTCGACGAGTGAATGCCCTGGAGACTTGAAAAAGAAAGATGGTTTAAAAATGATCAATTTATTCGGCCTCAGCCTTATAATTTCAAAATTATTACAAAAAATGGACAAGACGATTAAAACAATTAAGCACAGTGTAAAAAAAAAATTAGCACATTTTAATAAAATTGACATGAATTTGCCGGTTGTTGGAGGGCTCGTTGACAGTGATCATCCGACTGACTGTCTTGTTGCCGATTCCGTCGCAGAATGATGTCCATCTGCCGAACTTCTCTTTGAGCCACATGCTGTTGTCGACTTCGATGGTGACCGGGAAATTGTTGATGGTGGTTTTCTGAAAAGACACAATATTCATCTTGATTTGAGACTACGACACACTAACCTGTTTCAGATCCATTTTCTGCTGCTCGGAGGCGGCTATGTATCCACGAAGGAAAATCTCGTCATCTCGGAATAGAGTCTTGTTCCAAGCAAATTTGACGGCATTTTTGACCAACTCTTGCAGTTTGAAGACGGCAAAATACTGCAGATCCAATGGGAGATCAATGAAGGTCGATTGACTGGGAAAGATCTTCCGCAGGACCGGAATCACATTCATGAAGTCTGGATGTGTTTCGGAATCGATCATTGTATAGGCCAATCGGTTCGCGCTAACCAAGTCGATAGTCAGCTTCTTGATAGTTCCGAATCTTGGTTCCTTTTTCACTTGGACAGGAACTTTTCGGGGCTCATCGGTCAATTTCACTTCAGTGAAAAGTCTGTGCTCGTTGCTCCACGCGTTGTGCTCAAGATCCGAGTATCCAGACATCAGTTTGACAGACACTTCTTTGACTTGCCATGTAGAAACAATATGCTCGATGAGAGAAAGTGGGAGACGAGGAGCTTCTGTGGACTTGTTCAGGTGGTCCGAGAGAAGAAATTCGATGTGGTGACAGCTAAGGGTTGATGGGATGAGTATCGAGATGGCCTCCGAGAGTCTCCCCTGCTCATGAGCTTTGTTGAGAATGCTTGTCAAGTGCAGAAGATACCTGGAATTAAGAAACAGTTTTTTCTACGTTTGCCATTCTGTCGACTCACTCTTCTCCAATCGTCAGCTTCTCAAAGTGCTTTTCCGACGGCAGTACCGCGTTCAGCTGAATCGGGCCGTACTCGTTGCAGTTCTCGATGACTGCTTGACACTGATCACATCCGTTCGGGCAGATGTCGCTGGAGCCGATCAACTTCTTTATCTGGATGTGCTCTGAAAAAAAGTAATCATATAGGAAATGAAGGATTGCCAAGAAACTAACCGGCAGAAGCCAAGAGTGAGAACACAAAGTCGTGGACGTCCTGGTCCTCGTCGTAGTCTCCGAATCCTTCGAAGATCAACGTGTGCGGGTTGATGCGAGCCACTTCGAAGAGAAAGCGGAGCCAATCCTGTTGCTCGAAGTCAATCTTCTTTCCATTGAGCAAAAAGCAGTCTGGAGCCATCAGTTTTTGTTCTGGAAGTTGTCCTTCGTCCTCGTCGATTTCCATATCTTCTTCATCCATCTCGAGCTCTTCTTCGTCTTCCATCAGTTCTTCATAGCTATCGAAGTTTTCTTCGTCTTCCATCGGGAGATCGTTGACAGCGACAAGAACGGGCTCTCCAGCAGCGACTGTCAAGGTTTTGTAGTCACGGCGAATTTTTCGGAGAACGGCTTCGTCAAATTCGTGGTTGATAAGGCGGAGGTCCACGATCTCCTTTGTAGATGAGTCAGTCATGTGAGAGAGGATCTTGTCACAGAGCAAGCCGACGGAAAATACAGTGTTAGCAGCGTTGGACTTCATTGTTTCGTTGGATGAGACAACAAACAGTGAGGTATGAATAGCAATCGGAAAGTCCGAATGAATGACTGTTCTTTTCATGGAACATGAGCATATGACACGGAGGGAGGGGCCTGAGTTCGCCCGCCCCTTTTTCCTCCGACCATGGGAAACGTGCACTGTTTGTTGGTAGGCAACTTGGCACATGCGGGTCAACAAAAAGACAGGCGGCGAGGTTGATCCTCATCTACAGCTTTGGAGGGAACATATGGTCAGAAGGCGGCAGTGTGTTGAGGTCACAGAGGTCACACCCGTGGGAAAATGTACGTGCAACCATCCTCAATGTTCACATCTGAGAGCCTTCATACGGTAGATTCCTTCACCGCTTAATGATTCCAATAAAAAAACAAGGACTGCCTTTTTCAAACAAACCAACTCCAGAAAAAAGATATAATATCATCCAATTCATGCTGCATTCCTACATATCTCACTTTTTTGTTCTGCTTTAAAGCAAGAACTTTCCATTTTAAGTAGCTACGTTCTTGTCCACCGTCCAAGGAAAGGAAAAAAGATTTGGTTGCTCGGCATTTCACCTACCAAAATGTCTGAGTTTCCATTAAAAGGAAATTACACACAGCCAGGAGCTTTTTCTCTTAGAAATCGCGTGCAGCATTTCCTGGAAAAGGAGCACCGGTTTCTAATGGGGTGATGCGAACGCGAAAAAAAACTAAAAAAACTAGTTTTTTGAGTTTTTTACTCGATGCGTTGCACAACGAAAAACTCGAAAAACTCGAGTTTTTCTCGAGTTTTTTTCGAGTTTTTTTCGGCGGCCGTGTGGCCGCGAGAGCCGGGTTTCTAGGCCGGGGTAGATTTACGGTGGCTTCCAACTGGTTTTTTCGATGATTTCGCGCTGTTTTTTCAAGTTTTCACACATGAAAATTGATTATTTGCAGTTTTCATAAGAGTAGTTACGAAAATCAATCAAATTTTAGTTTTTCTGTTGTTTTCTTCTGCCTTTATCGATTTACGCTCCTTTTTTGTGATGTTTCCACACCATTTCGCGATTTCTCACACTTCCTCGAACGTTCTTGTTTTCTAGGGTCTCGAAGAGGATAATTTATCGATAAAAACAATGCAGAACCCTCGTTTTCTTGGTGAGAACATGTAATTTGATTGATTTTCGTAACTACTCTTATGGAAACTGCAAATAATCAATTATTATGTGTTAAAACTTGAAAAAACAGCGCGAAATCATCGAAAAAACCAGTTGGAAGCGATCGTAAATCTACCCCGGCCTAGAAAACCGGCTCTCGCGGCCACACGGCCGCCGAAAAAAACTCGAAAAAAACTCGAGAAAAACTCGAGTTTTTCGAGTTTTTCGTTGTGCAACGCATCGAGTAAAAAACTCAAAAAACTAGTTTTTTTAGTTTTTTTTCGCGTTCGCATCACCCCATAAGGCCGGTATAAAAGGGGAGCAAAACTGAAGCCAACCACAACTCCCCGAGTCTGCTGAATAACGGTTTACGAACCTGACAGCGACTATCAACACTTCGAGAGTCCTCTTCAACTCTCCCCAAAGGATCCTGCGTGTTGAAAGCGTCGGAATGCTCTCCGTGTCGAAGTGTGTCGTCTTCCTGATGGCAGTCACCCTGCTCGCCAGTGCTACCCAAGCCGGACTGCTAAAGCCGGTCTGCTCGTTGGAGGAGGAAGTTGCGATGTCGTGCGCGTGCTGCAAGAAGAGCTGTTGGATGTTTTTTTTTCGTTGTTTTTTCATTCAAGTTTCGTCCAAGGTTTTTTGAGGAAATAGTTAAACGATAAAAAAGAGTGAAGAAAAAGAAAAAAAAAACGAAAAAGGAAAGGAAGAATACGAACCAGCAATAGAAGAATGGTGGCCAAGACGTTTACCACTGGACCATGCTGGTACGGTCTGTACCAGCAGCGAAGGCAGTGATATTGAACTCGACTGAGCGAGCTGAGCGGCCACAGCGGCAGTGGATATCCAATGGTAAAAATCTTCAAACTTCGGACTGGAATTTCAGCACTTCAGAGGTCTCGTAAGCCGACTTTGAAAACGGAAATATAGGTTTTGAAACCTCCTCTATCACACTGTGTCGTTAGTTAAGGCTAACTGTATAGTGTACTTAATGCTTTCTCTTGTAAGGCGGGTATAAAAGGAGAGCAAAACTAAAGCCAACCACAACTCCCCGAGTCTGCTGAATAACGGTTTACGAACCTGACAGCGACTATCAACACTTGAAAAGCCTTCTTCGGCTTTTGCCAAAGGATCCTGCGTGTTGAAAGCGTCGGAATGCTCTCCGTGTCGAAGTGTGTCGTCTTAATGATAGCAGTCACTCTGCTCGCCAGTGCTACCCGTGCCGGACTGCTAAAGCCAACTACTTGTAAAATGTTCGTGCTGGTTTCATCGCAATAGCCGCATCACACACCGAATAGTGAACGATTCAAAATTTCAGACGTTTTGTGGCGCTTTCAGAGGTCCCGCCTATCGTATTTAGCGTTTTTTTGACACCTTAAAGTTTTTTCAATTTTTTAAAACGATTTTTCGTAGAAAAATCTCTCAAAAAACCGGTAAAAAGCGAAAAATAGGCGGACACTTTAAAGGCGCATAGACTTTTGCGGCCGTGATATCTCGACGCGACCTGGTGTGTCTGCGTCTCTCCTCTCCGCTCATTTCGAAAAAGAACACGTGCGCCATCTTTTCCCTTCAATTTTCGCCGCCTTTCTTTGTTTTTTCTTGTTTTTTCAGCCGTAAACAGTTCTGATTTGGCTTCTTTACAGATTATTCATGTCTCCTGCTTGGCAACAGTCAATGATGCGCTCGAAAATCGAAAAATCGGCCGGATGATGACGAAAACGGGGAGGTAATGCGGTTTTTACGGTTTTTCTGAAGTTCTAGGCTTTTTTGGTAGAGATTTTTTAGATATCAAGTTGGAAGGTTAAGATAATAAGAATAATGCTCGAAAAACATAAAGAAACGTCCTGAAAACGTGACTTTTCCAGGCTCTCCAATTCGTCGATTATTCCACGCGTCGCAAGAGGGAAACCTACAAAATAATGGTTTCCAATGCACCGGAGGGATCTTCAAGGTACGCTATTTGAGAAATAAATATTTGAAAAGTCTAATTTTCAAATAAAAAAAATCTTTTTGTAATCGCCCAAACGGCGAATAAAAAACTGAAAACTTGGTGTCCAAAGAGCACAATACATTCACAAGACCCAGTTTTTGTTTCAGATCCTTCTTCAGCATCCGGAACGCTGCCGGGCATTGAGAAACAGACGGTGCCCATTACACGGAACCCAATGAAGGAAGGAAGTGAGTGGTGGTCCCAAAGGCGCCAAGATGCCTTTTCCTCCATTCCCTTCCATCTTCTTATGTTTTAGGTTGATCTGATCGACTCCGAATCGCGAAGTAGGCAAAACGATGCGAGGTGCGGAGATGTGGTACGTGTTAAGAACACAAGTGGAAAAAGACACAGAGATGGTGTTGCAGGAACCTTGGATCTACTTCGAACACGGTTTCGGGAAGTTCAGACACTTCAGGTGGCTTCTACGTCCTACCTGCAGACCAGGTGAGCTGAAAAAGCGGGTTTCGGGAAAAGACAGAAACTGGGGTGACAAAGCCCTTCAAGATTCTGAGAAACAAACATAGCTTCTTATTCCATTTGGAATTATAGAGTGAGCTTGGCGTGCTCTAGTTACGAGTTTATCATCAGTCTGCATAATAAAGACAGCTAACAAACGACCGCTTTTTCTAGTACACACGCTGACTTAATCTTCCTATTTTCGAATAAACTTGCTTAATTTCAGGTCACTTCGTTCATCATGCACTTGATCAGGAACTGCGAGGTGCAGCACCTCGGTATGTCATAGTAGCCCGGAGAATGAAACATAGAAAGCTCGTTTTTCAGGAATTTGAACAAATTCGGTTGACAGGCTGCGTTCGATGGTTTCCCTAGGAAAGCAAAACGTCAGTGATCGGTGAAAATCGTCATTCGCAATTACAACTAGTGAAAAATTCCAGAACAAGGCGGAGCGCTTTGTCCAAAGAAAGCATACTTCATGGACGAGCGAGTGATGGGTTGAAGGTGGGCCCCGTGAGCAAAAGCTGACAAGACTGGTAATATCCAATCGAATCGGCTTGTGCCGGGGCTCACCCATACACCCGGACCTCAATTGCCGGAGGGATCTGCAAGGTACGCCCGTGAAAATATTAGTCTTAATTTTTAAAAAAAATTTCTGTTATTGCCAAAACGGTGAAAAAACTGAGAACCTGGTGTCCAAAGCACACAATACATTCACAAGACCCAGTTTTTGTTTTAGATCCTTCTTCAGCATCCGGAACGCCGCCGGGCATTGAGAAACAGACGGACCACATCCCACGGAACCCAATAAAGGAAGGAAGTGAGTGGTGGTCCCAAAGGCGCCAAGATGCCTTTTCTTCCATTCCCTCCCAACTTCTTATGTTTTAGGTTGATCTGATCGACTCGGAATCACGAAGTAGGCAAAACGATGCAAGGTGCGGAGATGTGGTACGTGTTAAGAACACAAGTGGAAAAAGACACAAAGAGAGTGTTACAGGAACCTTGGATCTACTTCGAACACGGTTTCGGGAAGTTCAGACACTTCAGGCGGCTTCCACGTCCCACCTGCAGAACAGGTGAGCTGAAAAAGCGGGTTTCGGGAAGAGACAGGAGCTGGGGTAACAAAGACAATTAGGATTAGCGAACCGATCACAGTTTCCTAATTCATTTGGAAAACTAGAATGAGCTGAGTGAACTTGTTACGAATTAATGGTCAGTCTGCATACGAACAAAATTACTAACAAACGTCTGCCTTCTCTAATGCACACACTATTTCCCAATAAACGTTCTTCATTCATTTTTTTCAGGTCACTTCGTTCATCATGCACCTGACCAGAAGCTACGAAGAACGGCATATCGGTACGCCAAAATGACCTGAAGAGTGAACCAGAGAATGCCCGTATTTCAGGAAACTCGGAAGAAAATTCATTTTGGGTGTGGATTGCAGTTCGCGTTCGAGAGGTCCTCTATGAGGGCTATGATGAAATGTTCGGTTTGAAACGTCATGTGCAGAAAACACCGAGTGACGAATTTCAGAACGAAAAAAACTCTCCGAACAAAGCAGTCTTCATCGGCGAGAGGGTGAGGGGTTTGAGTTGGAGCCCTAAGCAAAAGCTGACAAGACTGGAAGAATCCAGTCGAATCGGCTGGCGCCAGGGATCTTCGACTCACCCCAAACTTTCTTTCAGATTCAAAAAAGGGGAGGGAAGGGGAGAACAGTGAAAGCCATCTGTCCAAACCAGCCATGCAAATGGACCAGGTTTCGGGGTTAGTCATCACTTCAGTCTTTGTCGTTAACTACTCCCACTGCTTGGAATAAGAATAGAGGCACGTTTTCAGATATTTCAGATACGATTTGACGGTTCGGAGAGGGCCGTTAAGACCTGGAGAGGTTGGATTGAAAATAGTTTCATATTTTCTGAAATAACACTACGCTGTCACCCACGTTGTTGTGGAGTAGACGGTTTTTTTGTATTTATTATGCAGTTTATTTTATGCATTTTCGAGAAATCATTTAGTGAGCCGAAGGAAGCAGTTATTTCAAATGAAACCTTTGCGCGGTTAGGGGTCAGGGAGGGGCGTTGAGAAGGAATTTTGCCGGGAGACTAGATAAGAGACTATCGAAAGCGCTTGCGGATTTTTTTTTTGGCCTGGGATTAAAAGTTCGGAAGAGAAAATGTAGTGGTACCTGGGAGTGCGTGCTGGTAGGCTTCCAAGAGCGGGAAGTAGCTGGAGTGCGTGATAATACGATAGTACATCTTCAGGATGAGTAGGACGCGTATAAGGTGGCAAGAAAGCAATCCTGCGGTGACTAAGCGGTGCGCGTTAGAAAGATACGGAATATTGCATCCTTTCTTTATTCTGAAAAATAACATTTATGTGATTTTTAAATTTTTTGTTTTTACTCAGAGTAAAAAAAAATCCGAGTGATTTCCGAGTTTTTTTTTCGAAAATACCTTTGCACAAACTCCACTGGTTTCTGTATTTTCTGTTTGTACAAAAAAATTTTATTCAAAAAAAAAACTTCAAAAAATACCAGTAATTATTGTACTTTTTTGTCTTTACTCGGAATTTGAAAAAAGCAAAGTGGTTTTTAAAACTCGTATTTTTCATATTTGAATACCATTCGAGTGATTTTCGAAACGGTTTTTTGAAATTAGTCATTTTTCCTCAAAAATATTTTTTTTATCCAGTGGCTTTTGTTTTTTTGTTTTTACACGGAATTGGAAAAAAAAAGTGGTTTTCGATATTATTCCTTTTTCAATTTGAAGTAAATTATGTCATAGTAGCCCGGAGAATGAAACATAGAAAGCTCGTTTTTCAGGAAATGGAACAAATTCGGTTGGCAGGTTGCGTTCGATGGATTCCCTAGGAGAGCGAAACGGCAGTGGTCGGTTAGAAACGTGATGGGCAATAACAACGAGTGAAACATTCCAGAACAAGGCGGAACGCTTTGTCCAAAGAAAGCAGAGTTCATGGACGAGAGTGATGGGTTGAAGGTGGGCCCCGTGAGCAAAAGCTGACAAGACTGGTAATATCAGATCGAATCGGTTTGTGCCGGGGCTCACCCATACACCCGGACCTCAATTGCCGGAGGGATCTTCAAGGTACGCCCGTGAAAATATGAGTCTTAATTTTAAAAAAAAATTCTGTTATTGCCAAAACGGTGAAAAAAACTGAGAACCTGGTGTCCAAAGCATATAATACATTCACAAGACCCAGTTTTTGTTTCAGATCCTTCTTCAGCATCCGGAACGCCGCCGGGCATTGAGAAAAAGACGGTGCCCATCCCACGGAACCCAATGAAGGAAGAAAGTGAGTGGTGGTCCCAAAGGCGCCAAGATGCCTTTTCTTCGATTTCCTCCCAACTTCTTATGATTTAGGTTGATCTGATCGACTCCGAATCGCGAAGTAGGCAAAACGATGCGAGGTGCGGAGATGTGGTACGTGTTAAGAACACAAGTGGAAAAAGACACAGAGATGGTGTTGCAGGAACCTTGGATCTACTTCGAACACGGTTTCGGGAAGTTCAGACACTTCAGGCGGCTTCCACGTCCTACCTGCAGACCAGGTGAGCTCAAAAAGCGGGTTTTGGGAACAGACACTGACTGGGGTAACAAAGCCAATTGGGATTTAACGAACCAAACACCATTTCCCAATAAACGTTCTTGATTAATTTTTTTCAGGTAACTTCGTTCATCATGCATCTGACTACAAGCTACGAAGAACGGCATCTCGGTACGCCAAAATGACCTGAAGAGTGAACCAGAGAAGGCCCGTATTTCAGGAAACTCGGAGGAAATTCATTTTGGGTGTGAATTGCAGTTCGCGTTCGAGAGATTCTCTATGAGGGCTATGATGAAATGTTCGGTTTGAAAAGTCATGTGCAAAAAACACCGAGTGACGAATTTCAGAACGAGGAAAACTCTCCAAACAAAGCAGTCTTCATCGGCGAGAGGGTGAGGGGTTTGAGTTGGAGCCCTAAGCAAAAGCTGACAAGACTGGAAGTATCCATTCGAATCGGCTGGCGCCAGGGATCTTCGACTCACCCCAAACTATGTTTCAGAGTGGTCGATTAGAAGCGTCATGCGCAATAACAACGAGTAAAAAATTCCAGAACAAGGCGGAGCGCTTTGTCCAAAAAAAGCATACTTCATGGACGAGCGAGTGATGGGTTGAAGGTGGGCCCCGTGAGCAAAAGCTGACAAGACGGTTAATATCCAATCGAATCGGTTTGTGCCGGGGCTCACCCATACACCCGGACCTCAGTTGCAGATCGAGAGAGAAGGAGAGAGAGAGAGGGGGGGGGGGGGGGTGAGCGTCTAACACTTAAGACCTCTTCATCACCGCCAGAGTGAAAGATCGAGTTGGATCCCTAAAGCAAAAGCTGACAAGGCAGGAATTTTTTTGTCGAATCGGCTGGCGCCAGGGACTTAGCCCGAGCTCTTTTTAGTTAAAAAAAAGGGGAAAGTAAAAGTTGAATGAACATTGTTTCGGAGTTTTAGCATAACTTCCGTTTTTGTCGTTAGCGATTCGCACTGCTCGAAGAAAAATTCAAAGAACGCACGTTTTCAGATTTTATTGAATTGTTTTGATAGGTCCAATTTTTTCCTGAACAGGTAGGATGGAATATGATTTGTGTTGTTTCTGCAATGATACTACGACCGACACTCACGTTGTTGTGAAGAAAAGGTCTTTTTGTGTTTATTACGCAGGTTTATTCATATGAAAAATTGAAAAAGTGTTTTTTATTATTCCAAAAAAAGAGGAATTATTTTCATTTGTTAATTTCTAAAAAAAATTAAATTAAGTAAGGAATTTTTATTTATTTCGCAATAACAGCAAAAAAAAATCATGCAGACGTTTTTCTTCTTATAAAAATAAGATTCACGCAGAATTTTTTTTTGAAAAAATAAGACTCGAAAAGAATTTTTTTCGCTCTCGAAAAAAAATAAAGTGAAACTTTCTTGTTCAGTAAAAAATTTAGCAGATTTTATTGTTTTCCAAAAAAAAAACCAGACACAACTTTTTTGAGATCCGTGAAACAATCAATGAGTAAGGCAATTAGTTTATCTTGATTGAAAAAACAGAAAAAAGGTTCATGCATTATGTTTTTTTTCTCGAAAAAAATTAGATCTAGACACAAGTTTTTCTTTGAAAAAATTTATGTTGAATTTAGAAATAAGAAAACCAGACTTGTCCAAAATCGGCCGGGCACGGGCCGATGACAATTTAGAGAAAAACAATGAAAAACAGTTCAGAAAATTTCGAAAAGTTGTGTTTTTTTCTCTTACAATCTATCCTTGAATGTTAGCTCGAGTATTTTATGCAAAAAAAGTGCGATTCGAGCGCCGAAACGGCAACGTTAGTGTCGAAAACTGACTACTGAACGTATCATTTCAAAAGTCTCGGGCCGGGCCTGTGAAAATTGGCTCATCGGCCCGGCCCGTTACATGAATGAGAAAAACATTTTTCTGGTGAAAAAATAGAAAACCAGACATTTTTTTCCAAAGAATGCTGGATTTGGAAAACCAAATTCAGAAAATATTTTTTAGCAAAAACTCATGCTGAATTTTAAGAAAATATTCATGCAAAATCATTTGTTTCTAAAAAATTGAGTTACAAACCAGACGGTTCTACGATACAATACTTTTCTGAATGGTTGAAAAAAATATGTTTGCATGAGTTTTATTATTAAGAAAAAATAAATGCCTTCTCAATTGGTTTTTTTTCGAAAACCAAAAAAAAATTTGTCTGCTTTTGATTTTTTTTCTTAAAAAAAATCATGCTGAATTTGAAAAAAAAATTGGAAAACCTTCCTTTCTCAAAAAAAATTGCATGTATTTTTCCTGAAAATTGAAAAAAATTGCTGAATTTTTTTTTCGACTTTAACTTGAATTCTTTTATTTAAGACAAAAAATGAATTTTCTGATTTTTTTCTGAATTCATCATCAGTTTTTTGAATTTTTTTTCCCGAATTCCGCACGAATTTTTTGGGAAGAAAAACGTGTATGGTTCTGGTTTTTTCCAATAAAAAATTCATGAAAATACATTTTTCCTAGAGAAACATGCTTTTGCATAAATTTTTTTTTGAGAAAAAATTAATTTCTTCTCAATTGACTTTTTTTCAAAACTAAAAAAGTGTGTCTGGTTTTTTCTCAAAAAAATTCATGCTAAATTTGAAAAAAAAATTCGGAAAACCTTTTTTCCTCAAAAAAAAGGAAAAAATTCAGAATTTTTTTTTCTCAAAAAAAATTGCATGTATTTTCCCTGAAAATTGAAAAAATGCCTTTTTCGAGAAAAAAATTGCTGTTGTTTTTTTCGACTTTAGCTTGAAAGAAAAACGTGTATGGTTCTGGTTTTTTTTCAAAAAAAAATTGCATGCATTTTTTTAAATGAAAATTGAGAAAAGATAAATGTCTTACCCACTTGACTTTTTTTTCGAAAATTGAAAAGTTGTGTCTGGTTTTGACTCGTTCATCGGATCAACCATGTCGATCGAAGACGTTGAAAGCTCGTGTGAATGAGCAAAGACGACGCGCAAGCGATCAGAGGATACTGTCTGTTGCATATTATTTCACCTCTTCCCTCTCCTCCCCCTCCTCCTCATCGTCTTCGGAACATGGTAACTCGAGAAGCGGTTGCCACAACAGTGCACGGATGCGAACGGAAGAGGCCGACATTGGATTACTGTATCACAATTCAATCTGACATAACATCGCCGTCTCTTTCACATTGTGAAATTCACAACAATGAAAACGAGACATAAAGAGGGTCGAGAGAGCGAAACAGTTTTTCTTTTTCCCATTCAAGAGCCACATTATACGAAATGTAAGAGCCATATTATGCGAAACCTTGTTTAAGAACCAGTATAAAAGGAGAGCGTTTCCCTTCGCATCTTCATTCTTCCTATTCTGTCGACTCTTCCGCTGTCCGGAACAGGCGTCACGGCGACTTAAAAATTCAATCAAGTTGCGGTGTCGCCTATTCCGGACAGCAACCGTCGAAAAAAAATTTTTTGAATTTTTTTCTAATTTCAGCATGGTTTTTTTTGAAAAAAAAACCTGCCCGGATTTTGTTTTTTAATGAATGAATCAATTTCAGAGCACAATTTTCATCTGCGAAGGGGCTGAAAAACAGTTAATACTGCAACACCTCTGATCATCGTCCGTTCTAATTTTTAAGTTTCGAGCACGTCATTGACTGCTACCAAACGGTGATGAGTAATCTGTAGAAAAAATACGATAGGCATAACCTTTAAAAGCGCGACAGAACGTCTGAAAACTTTGAATGGTTACGTATCCAGCTTGTGACGTGGAAACTTGAATGGAACCGGCACGAACATGTTTCATCCAGGCTTATCTAGCCGATCCATATCAAAAAGAACCATCATCTCTAGCTGGAAGCTGAAAAAATCCAGATTGTCTGAAACGACCACAAATGGGCTTTAATTTTGTCTGGAACGAGACAGCTGGCACAAAACCGGCACGAGCATGTTTCATCTAGGCTTTTCTATCGGATCCGTATCAAAAAGAACATTCATCGCGAATGGGAGGCTGGAAAAATGCAGATTAAGAATGAAAAACATTCTAGTTGCCACGTTACAGACAACATTTGAAAAAGAAACCAGGCGCAATTTGTTTAGATTCGTGAACCAGCCAATGAGTACGGCTACTTTTCTTTATTTTCAGAAAAAAAAACAGAAAAAAATTAATGCAAAATTTTATTTTTCTAGAAAAAAAAATTATTTTTTTATATGTGTGAGCATAAAGCGAGCGACACAAAATGACTGATTGCAATAATTGATCCGTCAATTTTGAGCCCAAAAAATGAAAATGAATTTCCACTCTTGGGAAAGTTGATTTCTATTGGAAATTCAGTTTTTTCGGAAATGTTCCGGCTATTTTATAAACTACGTCGTCAAGCGCCGTCGCCGTTCTATTCACGATCGGGCCCGTATTATTAGTGCGAGATTTAGGATGTTTATTTGTTCAGACCATCCCCGACGAAAATATACACCCAAACATCGACCGCGGGTTTAGTGACCTCCGCAAGGGCAGATAGCCAGAGGTCAAACCCACATATAAACACACGAGCAATAAACCACTCTCTTCACATTCTTCACTCTCTCATCCGTCTTTCTGTCTGTCTGACTGTCTGACTGTGTGTATCTAATCTTCTGTTCGCGAGTGACCCCACTTCTTCGCCCCGACCGCCGGTCACTCATTCCTCTTCCCAATGACTGTCTCGGACGGTCGCTCCTATTCTTCTCTCTGTATTTAACCTGGTTTTCTTTTTTAACCTGGTTTTCTACATTATCTCTGATTTTCTACAGTAACCCCCCCCCCCCCCTTGCCTTTTTCTATTTTCCCAATAACCGACAACGGAAAATGTTGTCAACTTCTAATTAAAAAAAGGTGAGTATAACGTTTTTTTAAAATCTTTTTTCTATACTTTTTCTTTTTCCTACTACTATTCAACTGCCACGCGTGGCGACACATTTGAAAGGAAGTTAAAGAACTTCGGTGGAAAAAATTTGGTTTTTTGTCGATCTTTTTTTCTTCTTTTTTAGAAAAACAAAAAGAGGACCGCGTGTTCTACACAGCTCCCCAGGGCCTGCCGACGATGCCGCCGCCGCCCAACTACTCTTTCACGCCGGTCAACATTCTGACCAACGAGGCGTACAGGATGTGCAAGGCGAACCGAAAGATGAAAGCGGCGACTCCAATGTAAGCTCTCGATTTTAAACCCTCACATTCCATTTTCCCCACTTTCAGGGTATTCGACCGCCGCCACCCGCCTCCCGCGCTTTCCTGGTTCCGACCGCTGTTTCGGACGCCTCACTTTGCTCACTTTGCAAGAACGTCACCTCATAACGCTGCTCAATGGAGAAGACTGTGTAGAGGAGCTGAAGTCCGCCGCTGCGGGCCTGCACGCCTCGAATCAGCTCGTGTGGAAGATCAAAGCGGTCGTTGCGATCCGAAAGGGCAGACCGACCGAGGCGTTGAAGAAGTGTGTGAAAAGGAATACCTGCTTCTCGCACATTCTCCAGGAGTTGGCGAAGAAACACATCGATCTGGATGCGTCGTTGATCGCTAATGTGAGCTCTCAATCTGAAACCGCCCGATTCGATTTTCTCCACTTTCAGGGCATTAGACCGCCGCTACTCGCTTCCCGCTTTGCCCTGGTTCCGACCACAGTGTCAGACGTCTTCGCTGTTCCGA
The DNA here is from genome assembly GCA_963570955.1 of Caenorhabditis afra. Taxonomy (NCBI): domain Eukaryota; kingdom Metazoa; phylum Nematoda; class Chromadorea; order Rhabditida; family Rhabditidae; genus Caenorhabditis; species Caenorhabditis afra. The sequence goes on along the minus strand of OY751537.1, from coordinate 2,153,874 downwards.
AAAAGACCCGTGGAGGGTTCGGCGATCTCACGGTACACCCTTCTCGCATCCAATTCCTTCCGCAATCTCCCTTCCCATTTCAGGATGACATCAGAAAAGAGATCCGCGAAAGATTCAAGGCGGCAAGTGGACCCGAAAAAATTGCCGACGACATCTCCACGAAGTATTTCGTGGACAAGAAGCAAGTCGGAAAGTACATCCGGCTTCTGAAGGCGCTCAAGAAAAGGTGACTTTGAGATGGGAACCTCTGAGAAGCTAAACAGATTCATTTCAGCAAGGAGCGCAAGAAGCAAAAGGAAATGGAAGAGAACGCCGTTGGAATGGACCATTGATCTTGTGTTAATTTTTCCGTTTTCAACACCTCCTATCCTATTCAATTGTTCACTTTCTTCCGACAGCTTACCTCATAAATCTTCTACTCTCGATTAGTTGTAATCAAAGTTTCGCGCGCTCGCTGCGAGTGCGCCTTCATCAACCGCTTTCTAGGGTTACAAAGTGACGCCGACGGCGGCTCCGGACGTAAACTTTGCTCAACGGGACAATCGGGTGACTGTAGCTCGTTGTTTCTTACCCGCTGCTGCTGACACATTTTTTCGCTTCCTGCTTCCTTTATTGAGAAACTCGTCCAACGACTTTCTGCTCTTCTTGTAAGCCATCTCGACGATTTCTTCCATCGTGCTCACTAGAAATAATATAAAATATTGAAACAACGAAAGGAGGCGAGAGAAGCAGAAAAAGAAGTTAGCAAACAGCCCTCTCGCCCCTTCTCCCTCAAACGCGGCCGCCGCACCGCTTCGTGACGGTTGCGTTGGTTAGAGAACGAAGAAAATCAGGAGGAAAGAGACAGGAGGAGAGACTCTGCAGCCCGTCCTCCCTACAGAAAAAGAGTTGATTGCTTGCATTTATGTTTCTTTGCATCTCTCGGCCCTTCTCCCGCCAGTCTACCCAACCCACATTTCTTCATTCCCCTTCCCAATGACCGTCATGGATGGCCACTTTCATTCTTATCTAATTCCTATTTAATCCCTATTTTCTACAGTAACCCCCCCCCCCCCACCCTCTTTTCCTAATACCCCACAACGGAAAATGCTCTCAAAAAGAAACATGTTAAGACAATGGGCATTTAAAAAAAACAGGTGAGCCAGCAAAAGACTTATTTTACAGAATTTTTCAAATATTCCGAAAAATTAGGAAAGGCATAAGGGAAGTTATAAAACTTTTTTTTTATTTCAGAAGAACATAATTGTAATTGTAATTGTAATTGTTTTATTTCGTAAGTGATAATTGACATGAAAAGTTAGTGGAGAGATGAGTAAACCAATACGAGATAAGTTACAACACTCGATTTGACCGTGAATCAGCCGGTTGGAGTGAGGTGGGGTGGGGTGGGGGTGGGGATGGGCAAGAATTAGGGAATAAGACATATGAGAGTTATGAAGGTTAATATGATACATGAAATGCTATGTGGAAACCTATGGGTCAGGGCGGGCCGGGGACAAGGAACTTAGCCGGAAGACCAACTAAGAGACTATCGAAGGCATTAGCGGAGATTCTTCTAGGCATAAGCTTGGCAACCTTGTTCCAAAGAGGCAGGTGCACGTGCAGAAACGACCCAGGGACAAAGAGTTCGGACGAGAACATGTAGGGGTACCTGGGAGTGCGAGCCGGTCTGAGGTAGGCTTCCAAACGCGGAAAGTGGCTATCATGCGTGACAATGCGGTAGTACGTCTTGAGGACGAGTATGACGCGGCGATGTTGGCAGGAGAGCAACCCGGCGGTGACTAAGCGGTGCGCGTAGGATAGATATGGAGTGTTGCATCGCTGGAAGACCCGACGGGAGAAAAATCTAAGGGGCTTTTCTAATAGTTGTATAAGGGGTGGGGACGTGGGACTGAAAACCTCGCAGCCGTACTCTAGGATAGGCCGAACATATACATTAAATAGTCTGAACATAAACGGGGCATTTAGCGAAAGGAAACTTTTCAGTAGCTGGCGCGATTTCCAGAGAGCGAGGCCGGATATTCGGTGTATATGGGATTCAAATCCGAGATTTTTATCAATCAGTATGCCGAGGTCTTTGACAGAGTTGGATGCCTTGATGGGGGTCCCAGCTAGGTAGTAGACATGTTGAGGGTTATTTTTACCTAAGTGAACCACGATAGACTTAGAGGGAGCTAGGTTTAGACCCCATTTCGAGCACCAATCGCAGACAATATTTGCACTGAGCTGAAGGGCAGTTGAGGAGTCGCTGGTGAGTTTTACGTCATCCGCAAAAGCCGTAACATGGACGTTTGAGGGGAAAGAGGCCAGAAGGTCATTGATGTAAACCAGGAAGAGGAAGGGCCCCAGAACCGACCCTTGCGGGACCCCGGAACTCGCTACGAAGGATGCTGGGGTGGGGGAGTTATTAACTTTAACCATAGAGGTCCTATTTGTCAAGAATGATTCTATCCACGCTACTGTTTTGGAGTCCATACCGAAGTTTAGGAGTTTCATCAGTAATAGGGAATGGGAAACAGAATCAAACCAGCGGTTAGACGCGGCTACCGCCGCGTCTACCCACTGGCTTTCGCTGAAGTTGACGACATGCTTTTTTTGTTGCAAAAAGCTTTTTGAAATACGGTTTATAATATGAATTAGTCTCTCGCCAAAAGGTGCCCCTACCCAAAGTTTGAATCTCCCGCCAAAAGGTGCCCCTACCCAAAGTTTGAATGTCCCGCCAAAAAGTGCCCCTACCCAAAGTTTGAATGTCCCGCCAAAAGGTGCCCCTACCCAAAGTTTGAATCTCTTGCCAAAAGGTGCCCCTACCCAAAGTTTGAATCTCCCGCCAAAAGGTGCCCTTACCCAAAGTTTGAATCTCCCGCCAAAAGGTGCCCCTACCCAAAGTTTGAATCTCCCGCCAATAGGTGCCCCTACCCAAAGTTTGAATCTCCCGCCAAAAAGTGCCCCTACCCAAAGTTTGAATGTCCCGCCAAAAGGTGCCCCTACCCAAAGTTTGAATCTCCCACCAAAAGGTGCCCCTACCCAAAGTTTGAATCTCCCGCCAAAAGGTGCCCCTACCCAAAGTTTGAATCTCCCGCCAAAAGGTGCCCCTACCCAAAGTTTGAATCTCCCGCCAAAAAGTGCCCCTACCCAAAGTTTGAATCTCCCGCCAAATTTATGAAACCTCTCTCTTCCTTTCCCTGCTTTCTTTCTGGAACATTCCATCAGTTTGTGGGAGATTCCAGTTTATTTTTCGAGAAAAGGAGGCGAGAGAGTGCGGGAAAGTGAGAGACGCAGACAAAAACGCGTGTCTCTGTTTCTACCGTAATCCGAATCAATCGATAATTTCCAGTTATTGTAACTGTAGTACCCTCCCCACCCATTAAAAATATCCACTCCTCATGATCCCCCTATCCCCCCAACGGCAGCTGTAACTCTTTGAAAAAGTGATGTTGCGAAATTCAGACTCCCGTATCTACCGTAATCGTCGTACGACCTCTTAGATATTTTGGCAGTGACACTCCCCCACCCTAATTATGCTCCCATTATAATTTGGAGTCAATCGGTTCGGTACGAAAAAGTGTCAAAAATGACCGTTTCTACTGTAGGTACCGTAATCCTACCGTAATCCTGATTAAAAATGTTATAGGGGTGAAGCGTCCCGAGACCCACAAGGCTATGCAAAATATCAGACCGGTCGGTCTAAAGGCTGTGATGTTATTCCAGTTTTAGTGCGAGACATACAAAACTACTCAAATAGTATAGTAAAGATGCTTTGGAGAAGTCTATGTAAATAACGTCAACATAAGTGGCCGGTCTAAGTTGAAGAGCCTTAGCTTTAGTGATGGAGTCCAAGAGAGCTAGCGTGCAGGATCTTCTTGGTAGGAAGCCAAACTGATAGGGAGATAGGCGGTGCAGGAAGGTGTTGCGTAGTTTGCCGAGCACGACTTTCTCGAATAGACGCGCCAGAGGGTGTGTAAGTGAAATAGGCCGATAATTAGACGGATTAGTGCGCTCCCCTTTTTTATAGATCGGGACTACTGTTGTGGTCTTAAGTGCTGTAGGGAAGACGCCGCTATCGAATGATTCCTGGAAGATAAGCGCAAGGGGAAGAGCTATGGAATGGACGCAACGCTTTATGACAAGGTAACTGGTGTGGTCAGTAGAGAACCCAAGTTTGGGACTAATCTTAGCGATAACATTGTGAATGTTGAGCGGGGAGAAGTCGATCTCGTAGGCGAGTGGTCTAGGAGGAGGAAGCGCCGGGAAGGGAGCTGAATACTCGTTAAAAGCAGCGGCAAAGATTTTGGCAAATTCGGGGGCTAAGACTAGGGGATCAGAAGTGATGAAAAAAAAAAAATTTTCTTCAAAATTATAGATCGGGACTACTGTTGTGGTCTTAAGTGCTGTAGGGAAGACGCCGCTATCGAATGATTCCTGGAAGATAAGCGCAAGGGGAAGAGCTATGGAATGGACGCAACGCTTTATGACAAGGTAACTGGTGTGGTCAGTAGAGAACCCAAGTTTGGGACTAATCTTAGCGATAACATTGTGAATGTTGAGCGGGGAGAAGTCGATCTCGTAGGCGAGTGGTCTAGGAGGAGGAAGCGCCGGGAAGGGAGCTGAATACTCGTTAAAAGCAGCGGCAAAGATTTTGGCAAATTCGGGGGCTAAGACTAGGGGATCAGAAGTGATGAAAAAAAAAAAATTTTCTTCAAAAATTTGGAATTTTTTGAATTTTTTTTTTCAAAAATTAGGAATTTCGTATAAATTTTTTTTTCAAAAATTTGGAATTTTTTAGAAATTTTTTTTCAAAAGTTTGGAATTTCGTATAAATTTTTTTTTTCAAAAAATTGGAATTTTTTAGAAATTTCTTCTTCAAAAATTTGGATTTTTTTGAAAAATTTTTTTCAAAAATTAGGAAATTTTTGAAATTTTTTTCAAATATTTGGAATTTCGTATAAATTTTTTCTTCAACAATTTGGAATTTTTTAGAAATTTTTTCTTCAAAAATTAGGAATTTTTTGAAATTTTTTTTCAAAAATTAGGAATTTTTTGAAATTTTTTTTCAAAAATTTGGAATTTTTTAAGAAATTTTTTCTTCAAAAATTTGACATTCCCTAGAATTTTTTTTTAAAGTTTGTGATTTCTAAGAACTTTTTTTTTTTAATTAGGAATTTCATCAAAGTAATTTTTTTCCGAAATTTGGAATTTCGTATAAATTTTTTTTTTCAAAAATGTGGAATTTTTTAGAAATTTTTTCTTCAAAAATTTGGATTTTTTTGAAAAATTTTTTTCAAACATTAGGAATTTTTTGAAATTTTTTTTCAAAAATTAGGAATTTTTTGAAATTTTTTTTCAAAAATTTGGAATTTCGTATAAATTTTTTCTTCAACAATTTGGAATTTTTTAGAAATTTTTTTTTCAAAATTTGGAATTTTTTAGAAATTTTTTGAAATTTTTTTTTCAAAAGTTTGACATTCCCTAGAATTTTTTTTTAAGTTTGTGATTTCTAAGAACTTTTTTTTTTTTAATTAGGAATTTCATCAAAGTAATTTTTTTCCGAAATTCGGAATTTCGTATAAATTTTTTTCGAAAAGTACGCAGCCGGAAAGGCGCAGGTGTTCTAATTTCCTTGGATCCTCGCCAATAATTTTTTTTTCAGCGGAAATCAAGAAAGTCGGCGACACAATGCTCGGCATTTCGACCCAATGCCTTGCCATCAAAAATGTCATAAAACCGACGCCACAGACGGTCACAAACATATGTCGTACAGACCGATACAATGTGCTGAGTGAGAACACAGTCTGAATCGACAGTTCAAAGAGGGAAAATGTCTACAGATTCGCATCCGAACAACTGTGCTCAGCTGTTCTTCCGAATGTCTCTCGAAGAGAAAGGACGGCTGACTCTCGTGATCTCCCCTGTCCTGGAAATGATCGACATCGCGATCGACGCTGACCAAGCGGTGCGGCAGAGATTCGACAGGACGAGCAATTCGAGCGAAAAAGGAGCAGCGGCTCCGGAACACGTGGATTCAAGGTCAGAACGTCTTCACTCTTTCATTCAAAACCGACTCGAATTTCAGATGTGGATCACCGAAGCCTCAGACGAAAAATGCTCTTCCGAGACGCATAATGACGCCTATCGACATGCTGAAGAGAGAAAGGATCGTAAAAACGGAGAAGGTCACAAAAAGGGAAGATCAATTGATTCTTGCGAACGAGGAGATCAAAAGAAAAGACCAGCAGCCCCAGGAGGAAGATTAGCAACTGGAGAGGAGGGAGCAGCAGATTCTCGAGATCGGCGCCGTGATGAAGAGGCTGAAAGAGAAGATCGACGAGATGAACGCGGATCTGAATGACAAAGGCAGGCCATTCTGCAGCTGGATGCCGCTCTGTGCAAGAAGAATAAGGAGATCCGTCGTTTGGGACAGGCAGATTCGGATCAGCAGATTGCCTGCATGAAGCGGAAACACGAAGAAGAAATCCACAAGAAGAACCAAGAAATCGCAGAAGAAGCTGAAGGAGTTGATGCAATACAAACTTGACGTGAGGAGAAAGTTCTTGTTCCCTCTTCCACAACACTTCTTTACAGATACGACAGATTGCATTTCGGGCATTCGAGGCGAAAGACTTCCAAAGCGTAGCGCCCGAATACCAGATGATCTTCAGAGCCATATTCACCACGGACGAATAATTGATCGCTCACCGTTTCAGTTGTCCTCGATCCCGTTTCTTCTTCCATTAACTTCATAAAAAGTAAAAAATCAAGCGTTTTATCAATATCCAGTCAAGACTGAAGACAAAACCGAGCTGGACACGGCTGAAACCACTAAGTTGGCTGAAAATGTCTAACACGCAATTAGATCGCAAACGTGTCGATGGATTTTTGTGAAAATTCTTAGACCGGTTGAAAACCAGGTTTAATCACATATTCAGTCGAGACTGAAAACAAAATCGAGCTGGAAACGGCTGAAACCACTAAGTTGGCTGAAAATGTCTAACACGCAATTAGATCGCAAACGTGTCGATGGATTTTAGTGAAAATACTTAGACCGGTTGAAAACCAGGTTTATTCATATATCCAGTCGAGACTGAAAACAAAATCGAGCTGGAAACGGCTGAAACCACTAAGTTAGCTGAAAATGTCTAAAACGCAATTAGATCGCAAACGTGTCGATGGATTTTTGTGAAAATTCTTAGACCGGTTGAAAACCAGGTTTATTCACATATTCAGTCGAGACTGAAAACAAAATCGAGCTGGAAACGGCTGAAACCACTAAGTTGGCTGAAAATGTCTAACACGCAATTAGATCGCAAACGTGTCGATGGATTTTAGTGAAAATACTTAGACCGGTTGAAAACCAGGTTTATTCATATATCCAGTCAAGACTGAAAACAAAATCGAGCTGGAAACGGCTGAAACCACTAAGTTGGCTGAAAATGTCTAAAACGCAATTAGATCGCAAACGTGTCGATGGATTTTCGTGAAAATTCTTAGACCGGTTGAAAACCTGGTTTACTCACATACTCAGTCGAGACTGAAACAAAATCGAGCTGGAAACGGCTGAAACCACTAAGTTGGCTGAAAATGTCTAAAACGCAATTAGATCGCAAACGTGTCGATGGATTTTCGTGAAAATTCTTAGACCGGTTGAAAACCAGGTTTATTCACATATCCAGTCGAGACTGAAGACAAAATCGAGCTGGAAACGGCTGAAACCACTAAGTTGGCTGAAAATGTCTAAAACACAAGTAGATCGCAAACGTGTCGATGGATTTTCGTGAAAATTCTTAGACCGGTTGAAAACCAGGTTTATTCACATATCCAGTCGAGACTGAAGACAAAATCGAGCTGGAAACGGCTGAAACCACTAAGTTGGCTGAAAATGTCTAAAACACGAGTAGATCGCAAACGTGTCGATGGATTTTCGTTAATATTCTTAGACCGGTTGAAAACCAGGTTTACTCACATATTCAGTCGGGACTGAAAACAAAATCGAGTTGGAAACGGCTGAAACCACTCAATTGGCTGAAAATGTCTAAAACACGAGTAGATCGCAACCTTATTTATACCTTATTTACCTTATTTATTCAAAAAAAAAACCCAAACATCAATTACTTCCAATCACTTATTCAAACATTTTTTTTGAAATTCAGTTCATTCAAAGAAAAATCGTGAACATTATTTATTTCAATTCGCCGATTCAAATTATTTTCAAAATCTAATCCATTTTCACAAAAATACGTGAACATTATTTACTAATTAAAAAAACAGCTGTTTCAAAAAGGCAAACGTTGTGACAGTTTTTTTCCCCCGAAAACCAGACGAATACAAAGGTTGCAATAATTTATTTGTTGGTAATACAAAAGAACCAAACTTTAATTTGAAATGTCAGGTACTGTGAACGGAATTACAGTTTCAGTATCGCAACGTCGAATTGTTTTTTTTCCCATCATTTACCAGAAGAATATTTCGTGTTTTTGGCCGCGTCTTAATTATATGACCTCCCTAAATTTTAGACGGTTTTTCGGAAACGCAAGCTAGAGAAGTGCTGAAAGTCGTTTGGATTCAAAAAAAACTTAGTTCGCGATCGATGGTCAAGAATGCAAATGTACTTCACCGAAGCTTACGGAAAATGGGCACGGAAAAATGGAAACTGAATTCTGTGCACGTCATGATACATATGAGTGGAAATCCCAGAAAAGGAAAACTTTTGTTTATCAAATTCAGTTTATTTTGCTAAGCTAGAAACATGAATGTTAAAAACACAAAAGCTGTTTTTTGAAATTAGTAACTATACGGAAGCTCCAAAAATATGATTTGCAAAAATCATTCATTTTGCGCGTTTCCCAAAAATAACACAACTTTCTAAAAAAGACATTTATTCAGACTGGGTGGGAAAGTGAACTATCACTTTAAAATACAATAAACTATTCAGAAGGTCGTTGATTTTTACAGAATACGATTCATGAGCATGCGGTCCATATTGAGATGGGGAAGGTTTTTACATACTACTGTCAAAAAAATTGACGCATAGCTAACGGTCAAATATGACTGGAACTTGAAATCTATTTTTCCCGGCTGCCCGAGCAATTGATAACCACTAGTTGTATAAGAAACATGAAATCTACCCATTTTCAGTTGTTTAAACAATTGATAACCACCCTAAATAATAGGAATCTACAACCTACCTATTGCGGCCGTTTGCAATACTGCTAACGGTCAAATATGACTGGAACTTGAAATCTATTTTTCCCGGCTGTCCGGGCACTTGATAACCACTAGTTGTATAAGAAACATCAAATCTACCTACTTTCAGTTGTTTAAACAATTGATATTCACCCGAAATAATAGGAACCTACAACCTACCTATTGCGGCCGTTTGCAACATTGCTAGCGGTCAAGTATGACTGGAACTTGAAATCTATTTTTCCCGGCTGTTCGAGCAATTGATAACCACTAGTTGTATAAGAAACATCAAATCTACACATTTTCAGTTGTTTAAACAATTGATAACCACCCTAAATAATAGGAATCTACAATCTACCTATTGCGGCCGTTTGCAACATTGCTAGCGGTCAAGTATGACTGGAACTTGAAATCTATTTTTCCCGGCTGTTCGAGCAATTGATAACCACTAGTTGTATAAGAAACATCAAATCTACACATTTTCAGTTGTTTAAACAATTGATAACCACCCTAAATAATAGGAATCTACAATCTACCTATTGCGGCCGTTTGCAACATTGCTAGCGGTCAAGTATGACTGGAACTTGAAATCTATTTTTCCCGGCTGCCCGAGCAATTGATAACCACTAGTTGTATAAGAAACATCAAATCTACACATTTTCAGTTGTTTAAACAATTGATAACCACCCTGAATAATAGGAATCTACAATCTACCTATTGCGGCCGTTTGCAACATTGCTAGCGGTCAAGTATGACTGGAACTTGAAATCTATTTTTCCCGGCTGTTCGAGCAATTGATAACCACTAGTTGTATAAGAAACATCAAATCTACACATTTTCAGTTGTTTAAACAATTGATAACCACCCTGAATAATAGGAATCTACAATCTACCTATTGCGGCCGTTTGCAACATTGCTAGCGGTCAAGTATGGCTGGAACTTGAAATCTATTTTTCCCGGCTGTTCGAGCAATTGATAACCACTAGTTGTATAAGAAACATCAAATCTACACATTTTCAGTTGTTTAAACAATTGATAACCACCCTAAATAATAGGAATCTACAATCTACCTATTGCGGCCGTTTGCAACATTGCTAGCGGTCAAGTATGACTGGAACTTGAAATCTATTTTTCCCGGCTGTTCGAGCAATTGATAACCACTAGTTGTATAAGAAACATCAAATCTACACATTTTCAGTTGTTTAAACAATTGATAACCACCCTAAATAATAGGAATCTACAATCTACCTATTGCGGCCGTTTGCAACATTGCTAGCGGTCAAGTATGACTGGAACTTGAAATCTATTTTTCCCGGCTGCCCGAGCAATTGATAACCACTAGTTGTATAAGAAACATGAAATCTACCCATTTTCAGTTGTTTAAACAATTGATAACCACCCTGAATAATAGGAATCTACAATCTACCTATTGCGGCCGTTTGCAACATTGCTAGCGGTCAAGTATGACTGGAACTTGAAATCTATTTTTCCCGGCTGTTCGAGCAATTGATAACCACTAGTTGTATAAGAAACATCAAATCTACACATTTTCAGTTGTTTAAACAATTGATAACCACCCTGAATAATAGGAATCTACAATCTACCTATTGCGGCCGTTTGCAACATTGCTAGCGGTCAAGTATGGCTGGAACTTGAAATCTATTTTTCCCGGCTGTTCGAGCAATTGATAACCACTAGTTGTATAAGAAACATCAAATCTACACATTTTCAGTTGTTTAAACAATTGATAACCACCCTAAATAATAGGAATCTACAATCTACCTATTGCGGCCGTTTGCAACATTGCTAGCGGTCAAGTATGACTGGAACTTGAAATCTATTTTTCCCGGCTGTTCGAGCAATTGATAACCACTAGTTGTATAAGAAACATCAAATCTACACATTTTCAGTTGTTTAAACAATTGATAACCACCCTAAATAATAGGAATCTACAATCTACCTATTGCGGCCGTTTGCAACATTGCTAGCGGTCAAGTATGACTGGAACTTGAAATCTATTTTTCCCGGCTGCCCGAGCAATTGATAACCACTAGTTGTATAAGAAACATGAAATCTACCCATTTTCAGTTGTTTAAACAATTGATAACCACCCTGAATAATAGGAATCTACAATCTACCTATTGCGGCCGTTTGCAACATTGCTAGCGGTCAAGTATGACTGGAACTTGAAATCTATTTTTCCCGGCTGTTCGAGCAATTGATAACCACTAGTTGTATAAGAAACATCAAATCTACACATTTTCAGTTGTTTAAACAATTGATAACCACCCTGAATAATAGGAATCTACAATCTACCTATTGCGGCCGTTTGCAACATTGCTAGCGGTCAAGTATGGCTGGAACTTGAAATCTATTTTTCCCGGCTGTTCGAGCAATTGATAACCACTAGTTGTATAAGAAACATCAAATCTACACATTTTCAGTTGTTTAAACAATTGATAACCACCCTAAATAATAGGAATCTACAATCTACCTATTGCGGCCGTTTGCAACATTGCTAGCGGTCAAGTATGGCTGGAACTTGAAATCTATTTTTCCCGGCTGCCCGAGCAATTGATAACGACTAGTTGTATAAGAAACATGAAATCTACCCATTTTCAGTTGTTTAAACAATTGATAACCACCCTGAATAATAGGAATCTACAACCTACCTATTGCGGCCGTTTGCAACACTGCTAACGGTCAAATATGACTGGAACTTGAAATCTATTTTTCCCGGCTGTCCGGGCATAACCACTAGTTGTATAAGAAACATCAAATCTACCTACTTTCAGTTGTTTAAACAATTGATATTCACCCGAAATAATAGGAACCTACAACCTACCTATTGCGGCCGTTTGCAACACTGCTAACGGTCAAATATGACTGGAACTTGAAATCTATTTTTCCCGGCTGTCCGAGCAATTGATAACCACTAGTTGTATAAGAAACATGAAATCTACCCATTTTCAGTTGTTTAAACAATTGATAACCACCCTAAATAATAGGAGTCTACAACCTACCTATTGCGGCCGTTTGCAACACTGCTAACGGTCAAATATGACTGGAACTTGAAATCTATTTTTCCCGGCTGTCCGGGCAATTGATAACCACTAGTTGTATAAGAAACATGAAATCTACCCATTTTCAGTTGTTTAAACAATTGATAACCACCCTGAATAATAGGAATCTACAACCTACCTATTGCGGCCGTTTGCAACACTGCTAACGGTCAAATATGACTGGAACTTGAAATCTATTTTTCCCGGCTGTCTGGGCAATTGATAACCACTAGTTGTATAAGAAAAATGAAATCTACCCATTTTCAGTTGTTTAAACAATTGATAACCACCCTGAATAATAGGAATCTACAACCTACCTATTGCGGCCGTTTGCAACACTGCTAACGGTCAAATATGACTGGAACTTGAAATCTATTTTTCCCGGCTGTCTGGGCAACTTTCTGGGACATTCTATCAGTCAATACTTGATCAATACTTGAACAGGTGATTTATTTTTTTTAGTATTTTTTTTTTAATGAACTGGATTTTAAAAAAATTATTGAATAGGTGATTTGAAATAATTAATTTTCAAGTATTTTTTGAAAAATTAAAAGGATTTTTCAAAATTATTTGAACTGATGATTTGAAACAGTTAATGTTCACTTTTTTTTTTCAAAAATGAACTAGAATTTAAAAAAATATTTGAAATGGTGATTTGAAAAAATTAATGTTCAAGTATTTTTTAAAAAACAAACTGGGTTTTGAAAAATTATTTGAACAGGTGATTTGAAATAATAATTGTTCAATTATTTTTTGAGAATAGAACTGGATTTTTGAAAATAGTTTGAATAGGTGATATGAAATAATTAATGTTCAAGTATTTTTTTTAAATGCAGTTCATTTTTCAAAAAATACGTAAACATAAATTATTTCAACTCACCAGTTCAAATCATTTTTAAAAATCCTATTCATTCTTTTAAAAATACGTGAAAATTATTAATTTCAAATCACCTATTCAAATATTTTTAAAAAATCTAGTTCATTTTTTCAAAAAATACGTGAAAATTATTAATTTTAAATCACCAGTTCAAATAATTTTTAAAAATCCCATTCAAACAAAAATACGTATACCTTATTTATTTCAAATCACCTATTCCAATAAATAACCGTTCATTTTTTGAAAAACGTATTAATTATTTATTCCAAACCACCTTCTCAAATAATTTTTTAAACCCAGTTTATTTTTTAAAAAACACTTGAACATTAATTATTTCAAATCACCAATTCAAATAATTTTTTAAAATCCCATTTATTTTGTTAAAAAATACGTGTACCTTATTTATTTAAAAAAAAACCTAAACATCAATTACTTCAAATCACCTATTCAATTATTTTTTTTTAATCGGTGGTTCAGTGGTAGCATCGGTGGTTCAGTGGTAGAATGCTCGCCTGCCACGCGGGCGGCCCGGGTTCGGTTCCCGGCCGATGCACCATAAATTGGATCCTTCTGGATCCGAAGATGAGTGTTGTGAGTGGTGAAGGTTAGAGCCTCAAACTTGGGTAATTAAACCGTTTATTAAGAAAGGAACTAAACAATAACAATGATAACAAAGGTGTGGGAAAAACTGTGGGGGTACAATGTGCGGAGACCGCAGGCTTTTATAAGAAGCGAGCGGTGTAAGAATGTGTGGGGGTGTGAGGCCTTCACACTGTCGAGACGACAGTGTGGGAGGAGCGTATAGGGGTTAGAGAAACAGAGTAATATGTGGGGGTGTTGCTTGGGACGCACGGAATGCAATATCCGTCGTCCCGAGCGGGGAATCGATTAGGTGGCAAAGAGCTACGCGGTGTAATGCTACAATGCGGGGGATGGATCGTAAGAGAGGTACTCAATCGAGTACAAGTTCATTTTTTAAAAAATACGTGAAAATTATAAATTTTAAATCACCAGTTCAAATAATTTTTAAAAATACCGTTCATTTTTAAAAAAACACTTATTAATTATTTATTCCAAATCACCTTTACAAATATTTTTTAAAAATCTAGTTGATTTTTTAAAAAACTCGTATTAATTATTTATTCCAAACCACCTTTTCAAATAAATTTTCAAAACTCAGTTTATTTTTTAAAAAACACTTGAAAAATAACATCAAATCTACCCATTTTCAGTTGTTTGAACAATTGATAACTACCCGAAATAATAGGAATCTACAACCTACCTATTGCGGCCGTTTGCAACACTGCTAACGGTCAAATATGACTGGAACTTGAAATCTATTTTTCCCGGCTGTCTGGGCAATTGATAACCACTAGTTGTATAAGAAAAATGAAATCTACCCATTTTCAGTTGTAAAATAAACGGTTATTTTGAAAATTATTGGAATAGGTGATTTGAAATAAGTAAGGTATACGTATTTTTTTTTGAATGGGATTTTTAAAAATTATTTGAACTGGTGATTTAAAATTGATAATTTTCACGTATTTTTTGAAAAATGAACTGGATTTTAAAAAAAATATTTAAATTGGTGATTTGAAATAATTATTTTTCAAGTGTTTTTTAAAAAATAAACTGAGTTTTGAAAATTTATTTGAAAAGGTGGTTTGGAATAAATAATTAATACGAGTTTTTTAAAAAATCAACTAGATTTTTAAAAAATATTTGTAAAGGTGATTTGGAATAAATAATTAATAAGTGTTTTTTTAAAAATGAACGGTATTTTTAAAAAAATATTTAAATTGGTGATTTGAAATAATTATTTTTCAAGTGTTTTTTAAAAAATAAACTGGGTTTAAAAAATTATTTGAGAAGGTGGTTTGGAATAAATAATTAATACGTTTTTCAAAAAATGAACGGTTATTTATTGGAATAGGTGATTTGAAATAAATAAGGTATACGTATTTTTGTTTGAATGGGATTTTTAAAAATTATTTGAACTGGTGATTTAAAATTAATAATTTTCACGTATTTTTTGAAAAAATGAACTAGATTTTTTGAAAATATTTGAATAGGTGATTTGAAATTAATAATTTTCACGTATTTTTAAAAGAATGAATGGGATTTTTAAAAATGATTTGAACTGGTGAGTTGAAATAATTTATGTTTACGTATTTTTTGAAAAATGAACTGCATTTAAAAAAAATACTTGAACATTAATTATTTCATATCACCTATTCAAACTATTTTCAAAAATCCAGTTCTATTCTCAAAAAATAATTGAACAATTATTATTTCAAATCACCTGTTCAAATAATTTTTCAAAACCCAGTTTGTTTTTTAAAAAATACTTGAACATTAATTTTTTCAAATCACCATTTCAAATATTTTTTTAAATTCTAGTTCATTTTTGAAAAAAAAAAGTGAACATTAACTGTTTCAAATCATCAGTTCAAATAATTTTGAAAAATCCGTTTAATTTTTCAAAAAATACTTGAAAATTAATTATTTCAAATCACCTATTCAATAATTTTTTTAAAATCCAGTTCATTAAAAAAAAAAATACTAAAAAAAATAAATCACCTGTTCAAGTATTGATCAAGTATTGACTGATAGAATGTCCCAGAAAGAAAGCAGGAGAGGGAGGGAGAGATATTATTGGAGGGAGATTCAAACTTTAGAGGGTGGTCCTTTTGAGCGGGAGATACAAACTTTGGGTTGGGGCATCTTTTGGCGGGAGATTCAATTTTGTAGGGGAAGTCTCTTTTGGCGGGAGATTCAAATTTGTAGGGGAGATCCCTTTTGGCGGGAGATTCAAACTTTGAGTAGGGGCATCTTTTGGTGGGAGATTCAAACTTTAAAGAGGGGTCCCTTCTGGCGGAGAGATTCAAACTAAAAGGCGATTGCCGCATCTAACCGCTGGTGTTTCCCTATGTATCAAACGGTGCGCACCAGAAACGCGTCAACCATTACTTAATTGGGTCGACGCATGGTAGGTCATTCTGACCCACCGCCCGCACGGTTTTCCAATTCATTCGTGTCCCTTCCCCTATCTTGGCTTATTGATTTTATCCTCCTTTTGCTCTTCATAGGGTTTCCCGGTTCATTCGTGTTCACTTCTCTGCCGTAATCAATTGATTTTTCATCGCCCTTTTGCTCTTTCTAGCGTTCCCATTTCCAGTTATATTTTGGCTGTAGTTTTGCTATTCATCTACATGTGCCGTCCCAAAAACATGCTAGTTGTTTCGCGCTTTTTTTTGCTCGCTGTTTTTTAGCTCAATGCTTGAATTCAATCTGAATTAACCCAAACAGTTCTATTCTGATAATACATGGTAGAACAGGAACAGGAAGAAAAGGGACGATAGAATGCAATGATATGTACAGTACCGTGTAAAAGTATACGAAAAAGCCTGGCAGTTTACTTCTCAATTTCAATCCCAATTTCAAAGAATCCAATCGGTCCAAAATTTCTAGAGATTGTTCAAAACACTCCAAAAACATGGTTGGCAAAACGTTAGAACTCCACTGTTAGAAAGAAACAAAAAATAGAATTGAGAAGAAATCTACCCGGTTCGTATACTTTTGCACGGTACTGTATATCCTGAGAACAATAGGCGAACAATATCCTGAGAACAATATGATATTGACCTTTTAGCTGAAATTAAGAGATTTCGTATTCGTTTCACTAATCTCTACGCTCATAAGCCCCTCGTTTCCACCAATCTAGCTAATTGCTCTTTCTTGACATGAATTGACCCGAATAATAATATAAACAGATGGTCCCACGTGTATCAAACGGTGTGCACCGGAAACGCGTCAATCAATTCTTGGGTCAACGCGCTGTGGTTATTTCTGACCCACCCTCCATACGGTTTTCCGATTCATTCGTGTCCCTTCCCCTATCGTGACTGGTCGTTTTTCTCTCCTTTTGCCATATATCATGTCGCACTTTTTCTAACATTCTATTTTCCATTTTTCGCTATAATTTTATTTTAAATTTTCAGGTAATTCTTGGTAATTTCCCCCCCCCCCCCCCCAAGTCGTCCTTCAGTTTCTTGCGAACTGCGGTAGACAACAATGAATAGTGAGTTGTTTGGTCCACTGTCAAAAGAAAACAGATAATGCTTCAGCAAACGGGGATGTTGTCGATCAAACTGTTGCGAGGAGCGTTGGCAAAGCGCGAAGGAAGACGCCGGCGCCCAGCGAGTTCGTCGAAAGAATGACTGAGAGTAAGTGAAATTCACGCTAGTCTCACTGACAATTTTGTTTTTCAGTGTGCCAATAGCGCAAAACGGCTCGAAAGTCGCCAAACGGCTCTCAAAGTGACGACTGTTCGGATAAAGACGACACAGGTGAGTAAAATGAAACATAATGTTGTTTTTTTTTCACTTTCACCAACTTTAATTCATTTCAGAACATTTCGTGCAAAGCCTTTTAGCATTGGGGAGCGAAATAGATGGCCTCCAAGAACAGGTATTCTGATTTTACAACTTTGCTCATTACGTCGCGCATTGCCTGTTGTGGCAGACATCTATTTTTCTGTCTCTCGCTTGCTTTCGCGCCCGGGTGTGTAGTCTTTCATGTGGTTAAAACTACCATCGTACCAAATATGTGACAATTTAACTTCCAGCTCAGAGCAGTCACGCCTTTCCCGCCTTCTTCACCACGCAACGATTCAACAGCGGATGAGTCGCGAGGTGAGCAACTTTTTACTATTCTTTACTACAGTGCGCGTCATAATTATATGACCCCCCTCTATATTAGGTGTCCGGGAACAGCTGAGCGTTTTCTCAAAAAACTGCTAATGCCATTCGATTCCAAATATAAAAGAATCTACGTACCGAATTTTTCATAATGTTGCATTTCGAAACTCTCAAGGCGCATGTTTTCTCATGTAATTGAACTATTCACAACGTAACTGCAAAGAGATCTCATCAGAAACAGACAGTTGAGTTGATGAACCTCGAAAAAGTCGATTTTCTGTACTTTTTCAAAAAATTCGAATCCTTTATGGAAGCATCGAAATTGATTAGAAACTACCTAAAACATGATTTGCAACAATTTTCAGCACTTCTCTAGCTTGCGTTTCCGAAAAACCGTCAACAATCTAGGGGGGTCATATAATTATGACGCGGCCAAAAAAACGAAATATGTACGGGTGGTTTTGAAGGCAACTGGCTTTTGCTACCGTAATCCTGACCAAAAATGTTATAGGGGTGAAGCGTCCCGAGACCCATAAGGTTATGCAAAATATCGGACCGATTGGTTCAAAGGCTGGGATCTTATTCCAGTTTTAGCGCAAGACAACGCCAGTAACTCAAATAGTACAGTAAAGATGTCTCACACTAAAACTGAAATAACATTCCAGCCTTTGGACCGATAGGGCTGATATTTTGCATAGCCTTTTCGGTCTCAGAGCGCTTCACCCCCATAACATTTTTAGTCGGGATTACGGTAGGATTACGGTACCTAAAGTAGAAACGGTCATTTTTGACACCTTTTCGTACCGAACCGATTGACTCCAAATTTGGATGAGAGCATACTTAGGGTGGGGGAATGTCACTACCATAATCTCTAAAAGGTTGTACGACGATGACGGTAGATACGGTAGTCGGAATTTCGCAACATCACTTTTTCAAGGAGTGGCAGCTGCCGTTGGGGGAAATGGGGATCACGGGGGTGGTTATTTTTTATTCAAAAATTTGGCGGGAGATTCAAACCTTGAAGGGATGTCCCTTTCGGCAAGATATTCAAACTCTGGTGGGAGGTCCCTTTTAACGGGAGATTCAAACTTTGGAGAGAGGTTCTTTTGGCGGGAGATTCAAACTCTGATGGGAGGTCCCTTTTAACGGGAGATTCAAACTTTGGAGAGAGGTTCTATTGGCGGGAGATTCAAACTTTGAAGGGATGCCTTTTTTGGCGGGAGATTCAAACTTTGAAGGGATGCCCCTTTTGGCGGGAGATTCAAACTTTGGAGAGAGGTTCTTATGGCGGGAGATTCAAACTCTGGTGGGAGGTCCCTTTTGGCGGGAGATTCAAACTTGAACAGCATTTCTGGGTATTTACGAGCCATCTGAGCTCCAATAACAACATACTTCGCACGAATGTACTGTAGTCGAGTTCTTCGAGGGGTTGTACTTGAAGAGTAGTGAGTGTACTGAAGTTACAGTAACCGGAAATTATTGATCAATTCGGATTAAGTTAGAAACAGAGGGACGAACGGTTTTCTGTGTCTCTAACTTTCGCACACTCTCTCGCTTTCTATTTTCTAGAAAAACGAGTCCGAATCTCCCAACTGATGAAATTTTCCAGAAGAGAGGTGTGAGAGGGTTTCGCAAAAAATTGGCGGTAGTTCAAACAGTGTAGCGAAGGGCCAATTTGTAGCCGCATGGAACTGCTGGAATTTCATCTAAACATAGAAATCAAAAGTAATATGTTTCTTTGATTTCAGAGGTTGATTTTCGTCTTCACGTGAACCTCATCGAGAAGTTCGTGCGTCTTCTCGAAACACAGAAGGAATGCATCATCAAACAGAGAGTCGACGTCGATCGATCTGCGCACGACGTTCTGCAGCAGGCGTTTGAGGACTACCTCGCCCTTTCCACAACTGCAACAGAGGTCACCCCGTGAGTTCTGTAATGAACTATTTTTGAATAAATGCTTTTCTCGTGCAGATCCAGCTCGGGGCTCCAACCAGCTCCAATCGCGCCGAAGACACAAATGTCAGCGGCCGATGTGCAAGAGTACCTCAAGAGAGGTGACATTCAGCATAAAGAGCTAGCTGGGACGCTTGGTAATTCATTTCCCTTCTAGATTTTTAGTCACCAAATCAATTTTCAGGTATCCCGGTGAAAAAGCTGAGAAGCTTCAAGAACGGCACCCTCAAGCCGAATGAGAGAGAGCTGAAGCTCCTATCCGAATTCCACGAAACGGTCGGAAAGACCTCGAAGAAGTCGAGAGAAAGGCTGTCGAATGAAGCCATGGAAGTTCTGAAGAAATTCTCTCAATCGTCAGAGCCCTCGGACGCCGTAAAGATTGCTGAAGTGATCGCCGCGACAACCGGCGAACAAGTTGACCCGAAGAAGATCAAGAGAATGATCTATGACCAGAAGAGAAGAAATGGTAAAAACAACGAATAGAGCGGAATGAAAACGTATGACACCATAAACGAAAGAAAAAAATGAAAAATCTGATTACCATTTTTCAGCGCGTCATTCTCGAACCTTCACAACCGCTTCTCACACACTCTACGACGCTCCTCTCAACCGCAGTTTATCGAAAATTTCTCCTCTAGACTTTTTCTCTCTTTTGGACTTTTTTTATCACATTCGCCCTCGAAGACAAAAACAACGTCGTACTTTTGCCGTATTTTCATTTCTTCCATTTAATATACATCTTCACCACTTTCATATTTCTTATTATATTGTTATTTCCTCTATAAAAAGATATTCATAAAATTCTATCTAGAAAGGAGGCAAGCAACTCACCAGCGTCGACCGTATATTTTTAACATTCGCGTTGCTAGCGTAGCTGAATTTGAGAAACAAAATTTTTATTTTCTGAGGTTTCCACTTATATGTATATCATAGGGTGCGCGGAATTCAGTTTCCATCTTTCCAAAAATAATGCTTAAGTATTTTTTTAAAAATAGAAATGGATTTTTAAAAAATATTCGAACAAGTGATTTGAAATCAAAAATGTTCAGGCATTTTTTTAAAAATTTTGAACGGGTGATTCGAAAAAAAGTGTGCTCACGTATTTCAAAAAAAAAATGGATTTAAAAAAATATTTGAACAAGTGATTTGAAATAAAAAATGTTCAGGTATTTTTTTAAAATGAAGTGGACCCTTGAAAAATGTCTGAACGGTTGATTTAAAATGAAAAATGCTAACGCATTTAAAAAAAAAGAACTGGGTTTTTTAAAAATATTTGAATGGGTGATTTGCAATAAAAACAAGTACGTATTTTAAAATAAAAGAACTGGATTTTTTAAACATAATTGAATGGGTGATTTGAAATAAACAATGTTCATGTATTTTTTAAAAATTAACTGGATTTTTGAAAAATATATGAATTGGTGATATAAAATAAATAATGTTAATGTAATTTTTAAAAAATGAACCTGTATTTAAAAAAATATTTGAATGGGTAATTTGAAAAAAATAGTGTTTACATCTTTTTTTAAAAATGAACCTGATTTTTAAAAAATGTTTGAATGGGTAATTTGAAAAAAATAGTGTTTACATCTTTTTTTAAATGAAGCGGATTTTTAAAAAATATTTAAATGGGTAATTTGAAAAAAATAATGTTTATGTATTTTTTTAAAAATGAACTAGATTTTTAAAAAATATTTCAATGGGTAATTTGAAAAAAATAATGTTTATGTAATTTTTAAAAAATGAACTAGATTTTTAAAAAAATGAACCTGATTTTTAAAAAATGTTTGAATGGTATATTTGAAAAAAATAATGTTTACATTTTTTTTAAATGAAGCGGATTTTTAAAAAATATTTAAATGGGTAATTTGAAAAAAATAATGTTTATGTATTTTTTAAAAAATGAACTAGATTTTAAAAAAAATGATTGAGCGGGTAATTTAAAAAAATAGTGTTTATGTTGCGGAAGTAGAAGGGCTCCTCCTTCCTCAACCAGAGTCATGTCCCACCTTCTCGACGTGTACTTATACTTTCCCTCACAACCGTACGTGAAGGCATTCCGTGACTCTCACGGACGGTCCCTTTACGTGACGTGACCGGTCCTAGTAGCCTACTAACCCACTCACCCGGTTACCAGAATACTCGATAATGGTGAAGCTTCTCTGGAAGCTTCAGTTCTCACAAACTCGCAAAGCCGCACTAAGGCAGACTCACAGGAGGAGACGGTTCTCCCGATCTCCCCACTCACAGGAGACGGCTATCGCCGATCCCTGTTCTAAAGGAGTACGGCTCGCGTCGACTCTTCCAATGAAAGGCGGCGACTACAGTCGACCTTGCAACCGAACACCACTTCTGTCATGAGAGGAGCTTCGTCAGCGTTAGGCCATGAGTGCCATGGTAGCAGCTACTACCGCCGCTCACGTCGGACCGCGTCGGTACCGGACGGGGCGGTTAGCGAACCCTCGCCCCCGGTGGCGTTTATAATAAACTTGTCGGTTGTATTCGTTGTTATCTCACATCACAAGACAATGCTTCGCCTAGGCTTGGGCTCTTTCAGGTTAAACCTCGGTAGGGCGGACTCACCACCCCCTGCTACACCCTACCGAAACAGTTTACATATTTTTTAAAAAATGAACCTGATTTTTAAAAAATGTTTGAATGGTATATTTGAAAAAAACAGTGTTTACATCTTTTTTTAAAAATGAAGCGGATTTTTAAAAAATATTTAAATGGGTAATTTGAAAAAAAATAATGTTTATGTATTTTTTAAAAAATGAACTAGATTTTTAAAAAAATGATTGAGCGGGTAATTTAAAAAAATAGTGTTTACATATTTTTTTGAAAATGAAGCGTATTTAAAAAAAAATATTCGTACAGGTGATTTGAAATCAATAATGTTTATGTATTTTTTAAAAAATAAACTGGATTTTTAAAAAAATTTGAATGGGTGATTTGCAATAAAAACAAGTACGTATTTTAAAATAAAAGAACTGGATTTTTTAAACATATTTGAATGGGTGATTTGAAATAAACAATGTTCATGTATTTTTTAAAAATTAACTGGATTTTTGAAAAATATATGAATTGGTGATATGAAATAAATAATGTTAATGTAATTTTTAAAAAATGAACCTGTATTTAAAAAAATATTTGAATGGGTAATTTGAAAAAAATAGTGTTTACATCTTTTTTTAAAAATGAACCTGATTTTTAAAAAATGTTTGAATGGGTAATTTGAAAAAAATAGTGTTTACATCTTTTTTTAAATGAAGCGGATTTTTAAAAAATATTTGAATGGGTAATTTGAAAAAAATAATGTTTATGTATTTTTTTAAAAATGAACTAGATTTTTAAAAAATATTTCAATGGGTAATTTGAAAAAAATAATGTTCATGTATTTTTTAAAAAAATGAACTAGATTTTAAAAAAAATGAACCTGATTTTTAAAAAATGTTTGAATGGTATATTTGAAAAAAAACAGTGTTTACATCTTTTTTTAAAAATGAAGCGGATTTTTAAAAAATATTTAAATGGGTAATTTGAAAAAAATAATGTTTATGTATTTTTTAAAAAATGAACTAGATTTTTAAAAAAGTATTTGAATGGGTGATTTGAAATAAACAATGTTCATGTATTTTTTAAAAATTAACTGGATTTTTTGAAAATATATAAATTGGTGATATGAAATAAAAAATGTTAATGTATTTTTAAAAAAATGAACCTGATTTTTAAAAAAAATTTGAATGGGTGATTTGAAAAAAATAGTGTTTACATATTTTTTTGAAAATGAAGCGGATTAAAAAAAAATATTCGTACGGGTGATTTGAAATCAATAATGTTTATGTATTTTTTAAAAATAAACTGGATTTTTAAAAAAATAATTGAATGGGTGATTTGAAATCAATAATGTTTATGTATTTTTATAAAAATAAACTGGATTTTTAAAAAAATAATTGAATGGGTGATTTGAATAAAATACTGTTCATGTATTTTTCAAATTGAACTGGATTTTTAAAAAAATATTTGAGCGGGTAATTTGAAAAAATAGTGTTTACATATTTTTTTGAAATCTAACCTGATTTTTAAAAAATATTTGAATGGGTAATTCGAAAAAAATAGTGTTTACATATTTATATAAAAATGAAGCGGATTTTTAAAAAAATATTCGAACGGGGGATTTGAACTAAATAACACTAACGTATTTCTTCAACAATGAATTGGAATTTTTGAACATTTTGAATGGGTGATTTGAAATTAACAATGTTCATGTTTTTTTTAAATTTAACTGGATTTTAAAAAAATAGTTGAATGGGTGTTCTTCCTTATTAATAAAAACCGTGAGGGTTATATCCATTTGTCTGTGTGTTTGTCTGTTTATTTGTCCGCATTCGGAGGGCAAGAAGAAATAAGAATGCCGCCACAAAAGTCCGAACCAGGGACCCCCAACCAACAGAAAAACACATGAGCCACTTGGCCACCGCACCCATGCAAACGCAACCACTTACAGGCGCGCTGTCGGCGGCGAGCCGCTTGGTTCATTCTGGTGTCTCATATAAACGGCAGTGTTCAGTGAGTGAGAATGATGGATTAGTGAAGGGGCCGTGTAAAAATGATAACCGAAAGCCGCAGAGGTAACTAGCATTGAAAAACATTGAAAAAAAAGTAACAACAATTGGCCACCCACACACGTCCCAGATGAGTTGGTACCTCTATTACAGGAAAATAACGTAGTGCGAGGGAGGAAGACAATTCCTATTTCCCAGCGGCTCAAAACTGAAAAAACCCATTCGATGAACACATCTTCATTCAAATTGTAAAAAAACTTGTAATGAAAAATTTAGCATACAAAATAGGCGATCTGTCAGAAAAGGTAAAGCAACAAATGCTACGCACACAAGTCTCAGCTCGGTTGGTACCTGGATTGCGGGAAAGGTAAGAAAACATAAGTTAGGTTTTAAGTGTCGAATAACTACAACTGCAATCCGATGGTTTTCTCATTGTTGGTTTTGGCGGCGACGAGGTTGGCAATCTCTGTGTGCCTTTTCGTCTTCAGTGGGTCCGTCGAGAAAACGTAAGGCTGTAGAAGTTCGGTCGCTTGTCGTGACAGCCGCTGCTTTCCTTTTTGGTTCGTGCTCCTGACTGAGCTTCGAAACTTAGATAGAAGCATGTGTTCTTGTTCGTTGGGCCGTAGTGTTCCATTCTTGAATTCTCTCAGCTTTTCGAGAGGGATTGCTGAAGATTGATTTAACGATTAAACACCAAACAGAGTAATAACTAACCCAAAGTAGTTGACAGTTCCTTTGCCTGAACATCTTTCTTGTTAAGAAACTCCTTTATTTCTTCCACGGTCATTTTTGGTGCCGGACCAGTTTCTGGCTGACCTTGTTCCGTTTTGCTCTCGAGAAGTCTTTTTGTTCCCAGAACTCGTCCTTTCAAGGTGAGGTAGTTTCTCTTTTCTTCGGTGAGGCGCTCTTCCACCTTTTTCCGCTCGGCTTCCAGACGCTCGAGCTCTTGCACGGCCGCTTTCTTCTTCTTCCGATTTTTTTCTTGTGCCTTCAAGTTGGCGCGATGCTTGCTGTCGAAAACAAACATATCCAGATCATTGTCATCAACGATGGGATTCTGAACAAAAAAGTTTTGACCGGTCCTCAACTGTTTCGATTGCAAATAAACGTCAAAAATAAATCATCAGTACGATGAAACTCACCTTCAGTTCACACTTGAGCGATTGCAATCGCCTTCTCATGTTTGTCACAAGTATATCGACATCTGTATCGACTTTCAGTGCACGAATCGGGATCTTATGGTTCCGACGACCATGATAATCGCTTTTCCGAACTCGACTTTCTGACTTTTTGGCCGACTCGGTTGATATGTTATATCGAAAGCGTGATAGAATTCGATTGACGAGTTGGCCTTGAGTCGGTGTACTAGCTCATTCATGTTGTCGCTCATCATTTGGTTCGCGGCCACCACAACAAACACTGTAAAGAGAGATTGGTTAGAGATTTAACTGATTCAAAGCAACTGACCTAGCAATTTTTCAAAACCCTCGAACTCATCTCTGGGCACGAAAAGGCCGTCCCAGAGCGCTGTGCACGCCATGACTTTCTCGCAGATTTCTAACGCCCTGTTTGCGTGGAACATCAAAATTCCGAGCGAGTTTCTTCTGGAGTTGCCAATGTTTGCGGGAAGCACGGCGTGATGATTGGGAGGCAGCTTTCGCCATCGCCTGGCTTCCCCGATTGTGCGTCGAGTAACTTGCGCTCCAAGACCATTGGCTCGGGCCAAGACCATGTGTTCAAAGTATCAAACACCTTCATGAGAACTGTGGGCGCGCTTCTCTCTGAGTGTTGCATGCACACGTAGGCGACGAGGCACCTCCAACCATTTTCGCCGGGGAAACCTGTTTGGCTTGAGAAAATCCCGTTGATTTTCGCGTAGAGTGCAACTGCTTGGTAGACGGTTAAAAAGAGTCGTACAGGCACAGTGTTCCGGATCGAGTCGGCAATTCGAGCGTCTTGAAGTCCAGCGAAGTGCTTCCTTTCTATTATATCCGTGAATGTTTTGCAGCTGATGTTGAAAATGACCGGGACGTGGCTAACATTGACACGCCCGACGGTCAAGCGGAACTTCTTCTTCTTGATTTGCACGTTAAACTCCGGCGTCGCAGAAGCATCTCGTCGTGTCGTCATATCGACGTATTAGTCCATGTACTTCTTGAAGTCAGCTTTGATGTCGCGGTCCGTGACGAATCCAGGAACCACCACGACCGCGTCAGTGTCCTGCCCGGGTACGTCACACCATAAGACGAAGTCACCGGTGGTTTCGAGTGTGGCACCTCCCGATGTGCCATCGCCATTGAGTAACTGAAAGTTGTGATCATCACGATACTTTTTACAAAGTCTGCATGATCTCAAAATGACATCGCGCTTCTACTTCAGCCAGCTCGGCGAGCTCATGTATCCCCAAGTGAGTTGCGGACTGACGCTTCAGATTAGCGACGGTCGTCGGTCGTCTCTTGTTTTTTTCTCTTTCTTTTTCACTGCCCCATTGACCTTTACTATAGATTTTTTTCCGCATCTGAGGTTTTTCTTTCGATAACTTTGAACGAAAGTCACTTCTTACCTTCTTTCACTTAAATTGTTTCGAATTCGGAACTTTTTATTCCGACCCTTCTCGTAGCCTTCTCGACTCGCCCTAGCTTGATTTTCTGTAAATCAAAGGAAAATCTAAGTGAAAATGGGTTTCAGTGAAAATGACTTGACGAGAAAACTGTTTTCAGTGAAAATGCGATGCTCATTTGTAATTTTGTTCCGAAAAGGTTGATGAAATATTAAAAAGTGAAGTGAGGGTGCCGAGACTGCGCTGACGAGTCAAATCACTGATTTTCGGGGCAAACGGAAGAAAGGTGTAGCCTAAGTAGTGAAAGAAATGAGAATGCTGATTGGCGATTGATTCGCCGTTGTTTGATCTCCAAAACAGTTGAATGCGACGAAAATCGCTCAAAAGTAGAAAGAAATCGATAGAAAATTGAATGTTCGAAGCGGAGCATCGTACCATGTGTACTCCAGCAAGACAAGACGCATTTTTCCATTTTTATGACGATTACAATACATTTACTTGGGGGCCAAACCAAGTAAGGAAAGTTCTCCCTCGAATCGTTGGACGAAAGGAAACCGCAAAGAAAATATACTCATCGGAGGAGATCGAGATAAAGTCGAAGGGCGAATGTATTGATTTTTGCGGTAGACAAACGGCTGTAAAGAAGAAAGGGAAACCACTGTTTGTTCCGACAGAAGTAATGGGAGAAAAACACCATAAAAGTAATGGAAACAAGCATAAAATTAAGCCGCACTGATGTTCGACGAGAGTTCCCTGCCGAAAAAGTGGGTTTGACGGTCGGTAGCCAGTACCAGATGTCGACAGAAAACTTTTCTGGAGTGACTTCTCTATCAGTACATAGCCTCTTCGCGGAGATGCGGATCAATGAATAGCTCCTTGTACAAACCTGACGAGATCGAAACCTCGGAAGGAGTTATCCGGCTAATAAGTACAACCCTCATGCAGGCCCTAGGCAGCGTCAAATTACCTTTAACCGGCCGGTTTTGATTTGGTCCAGCTCGTCGCTCCAAAGTATCCGAGAGGAAACACCTCTGCTCATAACAGCGACACCACCTGCCGCAGTGTTCAGCACCCAGCCTCTGCAACTGCGCCGACCGACTCACGCGCGCCCGAGCTTTTTGAAGAGACAAGAAGAATAACTCTCGATATCGTTCTCTAGTTCTCAATGATTTAGGGCCCCTTTACCAGATTGCGCTTAGCGCACCGAACCGATAAGCAAAACGTCTAGTCAACGTCGACGATACCGATGAGTCATGTGCTCCTGTGGGAAGATAGAATGCTGTCGTTGGTGATTTAAAATGAATAATGTTCATGTATTTTTTAAAAAACGAACTGGATTTTTAAAAAAATATTTGAACGGGTGATTTAAACTAAACAACCACTACGTTTAAAAAAAAACTACTAGATTTCTAAAAAATGTTCGAGTGGGTGATTTGAAAAAAATTATGTTTACGTTTTTTTTTTAATGAACTGGTTTAAAAAAATATTTGAACGGATGATTGAAACTAAACAATATTCACGTATTTAAAAAAAAAGCTAGATTTTTTAAAAAATATTTGAGTGGGTGAATTGAAACAAATAATGTTTACGTATTTTTTGAAAAAAAAACTGGATTTTTAAAAAAACATTTGAGCGGGTAATTTGAAAAAATAGTGTTTACATCTTTTTTTAAAAAGGAAGCGGATTTTTAAAAAATATTTAAATAGGTAATTTGAAAAAAAAAAATGTTTATGTATTTTTAAAAAAATGAACTAGATTTTTAAAAAATATTTAAAGGGGTAATTTTAAAAAAATAGTGTTTACATATTTTTTTGAAAATGAAGCGGAAAAAAAAATATTCGAACGGGTGATTTGAAATCAATAATGTTTATGTATTTTTTTAAAAATAAACTGGATTTTTAAAAAAATATTTGAATGGGTGATTTGAAATAAACAATGTTCATGTATTTTTTAAAAATTAACTGGATTTTTGAAAAATATATGAATTGGTGATATGAAATAAATAATGTTATTGTATTTTTTAAAAAATGAACTGGATTAAAAAAAAATATTTAAGCGGGTAACTTGAAAAAATAATGTTTACATATTTTTTATAAAACTAACCTGATTTTTAAAAAATGTTTGAATGGGTAATTAAAAAAAATACAGTTTACATCTTTTTTAAAAAATGAAGCGGATTTTAAAAAAATATATGAATTGGTGATATGAAATAAATAACATTGATGTATTTTTTCCAAAATGAACTGGATTTTTAAAAAATATTTGAATGGGTAATTTGAAGAAAATAGTGTTTACATATTTTTTTGAAAATGAAGCGGATTTAAAAAAAAATTATCGAACGGGTGATTTGAAATCAATAATGTTTATGTATTTTTTAAAAAATAAACTGGATTTTTTAAAAAATGTTTGAATGGGTGATTTGAAAAATACAACGTTCATGTATTTTTTAAAAATTAACTGGATTTTTGAAAAATATATGAATTGGTGATATGAAATAAATAATGTTAACGTATTTTTTTAAAAATGAACTGGATTTTTAAAGAAATATTTAAGCGGGTAATTTGAAAAAATAGTGTTTACATGTTTTTTTAAAAAATTAACCTGATTTTTGAAAAATGTTTGAATGGGTAATTTTAAAAAATTAGTGTTTACATCTTTTTTTAAAAATGGAGCGGATTTTCAAAAAAAATATTTGAATGAATAATTTGAAAAAAAAATGTTTATGTTTTTTTTAAAAATGAACTAGATTTAAAAAAAAATGTTTGAGTGGGTGAACTAAAAAAAATTATGTTTACGTATTTTTTTTAAACGAACTGGATTAAAAAAAAACATTTGAACGGATGATTGAAACTAAACAATATTCACGTATCAAAAAAGAAGAGCTAGATATTTAAAAAAAATATTTGAGTGGGTGAATTGAAACAAATAATGTTTACGTATTTTTTAAAAAATGAACTGGATTTTTAAAAAATATTTGAATAGGTAATTTGAAAAAAATAGTGTTTACATCTTTTTTTTCAAATGAAACGAATTTTTAAAAATGTTTAAATGGGTAATTTGAAAAAAACATTGTTTATGTATTTTTTAAAAAATGAACTAGATTTTCAAAAAAATATTTGAGCGGGTAATTTGAAAAAATAGTGTTTACATATTTTTTAAAAAATGAACCTGATTTTTAAAAAATGTTTGAATGGGTAATAAAAAAAAAAGTGTTTACATCTTTTTTTAAAAAATGAAGCGGATTTTTAAAAAATATTTGAATGGGTAATTTGAAAAAATAATAATTATGTATTTTTCAAAAAATGAACTAGATTTTTAAAAAATATTTAAATGGGTAACTTGAAATCAATAATGTTCATGTATTTTTTAAAAAATGAACTGGATTTTTAAAAAACATTTGAATGGGTAATTTGAAAAAAATAGTGTTTACATATTTTTTTGAAAATGAAGCGAATTAAAAAAAAATATTCGAACGGGTGATTTGAAATCAATAATGTTTATGTATTTTTTAAAAAATAAACTGGATTTTTAAAAAAATATTTGAATGGGTGATTTGAAATAAATAATGTTGATGTATTTTTTAAAAAATGAACTGGATTTTTAAAAAAATATTTGAGCAGAAAATTTGAAAAAATAATGTTTACATATATTTTTAAAAATTAACCAGGTTTTTAAAAAATGTTCGAATGGGTAATTTCAAAAAAAAATAGTGTTAACATCTTTTTTTAAAAATGAAGCGGTTTTTTAAAAAAGATTTGAATGGGTAGTTTGAAAAAAATAATGTTTATGGTTCATGAATTTTTTAATAATTAACTGGATTTTTGAAAAATATATGAATTGGTGCTGAAATAAATAATGTTAATGTATTTTTTAAAAAATGAACTGGATTTTTAAAAAAATATTTAAGCGGGTAATTTGAAAAAAATAATGTTTACATATTTTTTATAAAACTAACCTGATTTTTAAAAAATGTTTGAATTGGTAATTAAAAAAAATAGTGTTTACATCTTTTTTTAAAAATGAAGCGGATTAAAAAAAAATATATGAATTGGTGATATGAAATAAATAATATTGATGTATTTTTTAAAAAATGAACTAGATTTTCAAAAAAATATTTGAGCGGGTAATTTGAAAAAATAGTGTTTTGTCAACGCAGCAGACGCTCCTAGAGCGTCTTCTCCGTTTATATCTCTTTTCCCTTCTCTCTGGTCACGAGACCGAAAGAAGGAGACTCAGCAGGAGACTCTGCCTACCAGCAAAGGGAGGCGGAGCCTTCTGAACAACGGAGGGTCAGTTGGAGCGTACGCAACCCAGCGGATGGGCGCCTGGCCTCTGAGTAAGACCCACCAGAGACTCGGCACCCATCTCCCTCATATTTACTCCACCTCACTGTATTCTCATTTATCCCAATAAAGCAATCTACCCAAGAGTCTCCGGAAAGCCCTTGTAAGGCGAGCGATACAAACCGATAGGTGTCAGGGAACCTATCACATGGAGGTCCCACCATTCCCTTCGGGATCCACTATTCGCTACTATCTACGACTACCAACGACCGATACGCTACGCCAACGACAACCGGAACCAACGTCAAAATCGGTCGGTGAGCGATAGTGAGACCCGTCACTTCGCCTATATCAAGAAGTACGGAGACTCGGGAGCTTCTACCACCCTGTTATCTGTAATTATCTGGAAGAAGCTTCCCAGGATTGCTGTATATACAGTTATGACGTGAAACTCATCATCGGATTGCTGTGCCTTCTTTTCAGATCTCTCGTAAAACTCTCTCTCTCTCTCTCTCTCTCTCCCTAGGATCTCTCTCGGAAAAGAATTGTAAAGATCTCATATCTACCACAAACCGTTCACTAACCCAAGAACCACTCATTCCCAACCCCATTGGACTCTGAGACGTTAGAACACCCACTAACTACGGCGGCCACCCAAGACACGTAGGCACTCGCACACCGCTAGACTTAAAGCGCGCATCGTGAAATCAAGAACGAAGAAGACCCAAGACCAAGTTCGGAAGGAAGGGTGATGGAATGCTTCTGAGACTGCGTTCCGAAGACGCATCCCCACGGGTGGTTCAGAGACACCATTAAGGATGCAGAAGTAAGAACAAGAAGTTCTTGCTGTACTGACTAATCTGAAGAAGTTGGACAGTACGGGTTCTACTGCGCATACAGAACCCCCCAGTCTCAGAAACTACGCCGGGTACACCGGACAGGAACGGTCGACAAGCGAGTACGAGTTCCACCACCCTCTACCGTAGTCCCCACACGGAAAGAAAAGATGAAGCGGAAAAGTAAAATGGAAAGGAGACTCTCAGGGGGCCAGACTACTCGGAAGAGTGAAGGTCTGCCCATATTCTGTCGACAGGGACTTACAATCCGTTTGGAAGCCCTACCCCTGAGAGTACAGGCTAGAGAAAATCCCGGGAGGATACAGTTTCGGTGACCTGGAGGTCGCGACATACCACCTTGCCGCCCATTCTAGTATCCCATTAGGGCCCTATTGCTGCTTGTTTTTCGAGGAGGGCCCGCCACGAAAAACCCACGAGAAGCAGTCAACCCATTCAATCATTAAATGGAAGATCTCGCCTACAAATCTCCACACCGCAGAAGGATCAAGCCACTATCAAGAAGTGAAATTTATCAAGGAACAAAGAGAAACGGACTACGGTAGAAACAGTTGTCACGGATAAAGTTACTCATCAACAACTCGCAAACAAACAGCAGATTACACCGGAGAAGAAAAGGAACTCCTACGCATGCGTAGGACGGCGAACCATCAACATGGCCGCTGCCAAGAAGAGGAAAACAAGAAACGGATCACGCAAACGGCAGCTGCCCACCAGTTCCGGGGAAACGATGCGAGGAAATGTAACATGAAGTGACAAACATGCAGAAACTCCTGAAACAACAACCGGAAAACGAACAACAGCCCAAGAATTTCGACAAACAACTCCAGGAAGAAGCAACTTTACAACATCAAATTCCGGAAGGTAACACAACGTGAAGAAAAAGAGCAAAACAGGAGAACCGAGGATGCAACCCCGAGTGTAACAATCCGAACAGAGTAAACAGTAAACAAAGGGGACGGAACCTCGCGCCAAGGGTCAAGGGGCGGAGCAACAAGAGGAGAGTCATGACACAACTCAAGCTCATTGTCATTTCACTCTCATGCTCCAACCACCCCTTACCTTTTCTGCATTACAGAACTTGGATAAAGTGAAAGTAAAGATCAAGCGCCTTCATCACAGCTCAGCGAAGTAACTGAAAGTCAAAATCGAGCTGTGGAGAAGCCGCCGAACTGGACAAAAAGGAAGGAACCTCCGCACGCCCACTGTCGAACACAAACGAAAAGAAAGGAGCCGAAGAAGAACAGAACCTCAAAGCAGAAGAGAGCAGCAAGCTCGAAGAAGAAAAGGAAGACCAACTAACTGCGAAGGAGGAGTCGCCGAAAGAAAAGCCAGGAACACCAAAAACCAGCCCCATTTCACCAACAGCGACATCGTCCACAAGAAGAGGTGAGCCCACCGGAGAAGAATTTCTATCGGCAAGGAAGACCACTCCGAGAAGGAGACCGGCTCCGGAGACCAGAGTCTGGTCTACCTGGGGATACCAAAAAGGGCTACTTCCCCCTCCCCCTCGACTACCGCTCCCAACAACCGGCCCTGAAGCCAAAGACTCCCCGCCGCGTCACCATGGCGGAAGTGAAGAAGGAAGAAGAAGAACCGATCCCTGCAAGGCTACAATGGCGGTCCAGTGCCACAAAAGAAGAACACGAAGACGCCCGGAACATTCTCCGTAGCCTTCAAGGGCAAGTCCGGAAATTCGGAGAAGGAAGAACCCCGGACCTACACCGCTGGCTAGAAGAGTACGGAGACACGATGTTTCGGATGGGAGTCAGGCAGGCGATCGGCAATCGACTCCTGCCTCTGTTCCTCGAAAGAACCGCGAGAGCCCGATTCAATGGTCTCTCGGAGAACCAAACGGCCACATGGACGGCCACTGTCGAACACCTGACGAAGGCATACTACATTCCGGGAGATAGAGAGGTCGCACAGGAGGAGCTTGCAGGACTCCGCCAAGGACACCTCTCGATCGCGGAATATGGACAGAAGCTCCGGACGCTTGGCGAATTCGCGTACGAACAGACGGACGCCGCAACACGTGAGTCACTTATGGCATCCCACTTCATGCACCATGCGAACCCAATACTGCGCCGGAAGCTCCTGTCGATGGAGACAATCCCGAAGACACTCGAAGAAATGGTTCGAAAAGCGGAGCGATTCCAAAGAATCCAAGAATTGCGAGACGCGGAGGATCTACACGATCTGGTAGCTGCGATCGATCGACTCTCGACGGAACGACCAAACTGGAACGACAACTACGACGATGAAGAATACGAGAACGATCACTACGAGGAAGAAGACCAGGAAGAGATCGACAACTACGACGACGAAGAAGAATATGAGAACGATCACTACGAGGAAGAAGACCAGGAAGAGATCGACAACTACGACGACGAAGAAGAATACGAGAACGATCACTACGAGGAAGAAGACCAGGAAGAGATCGACAACTACGACGACGAAGAAGAATACGAGAACGATCACTACGAGGAAGAAGACCAGTACCACGAGGATGACGAATACCAAGAACAAGGCGGAAACAACGACGGCCGCAACAACGAGCACCAGGAAGAAGGCGGGGATATCAAGCAAGCTATCAGGAATCTTATCACCTACGTCTTCACCATCCTCATTCTCGCTCTCCCCGCGACAACCGGAAAAGATGACCACCCATTCTAACCCTCGGTCGTCACCTCATCATCACAGCAGGAGAGATTGAAAAGTGAAAGATCGATGCGTAACGGGTAATGAGTAATAGTTAGAGAGAGAGAGACCAACAAAAATAATAGATGAGATGAGAGAAATAGAGTGAAGAGAGATCTGTAGTGAAGAAGAGGAAAGGAAGACACGGAACAACCAGCGACAATTGTCGGAGATTGACGAGCAATGTGAGCCGGCGGAAAAGCAGCGGAAGTACTACCAGTCGTCGTCACGGAAGATTCGACACTGATGGAGCCGAACGGAACCAACGAAGCATGGCGCCGAAAACTTCTCAACAGCCCAAACACCTTGTCGGAAGACGTGCCGCGGAGCAACCGAGCAGAGCCAGGCGGGCACTTGAAAATAGTGTTTTAATATTGATTTCTGCAGCCGCCATGATGATTTAAGAGGAAGGAAAGAATGAAGGAAGCCTCCAACAGTGGACGACGTCAGCAACCTTCATCTCGACTACATCAAACCGAACAGTGCCGAGTGTTTCGAGACCGCGACATCGCTTGACATGGAAAGCCGCGAATCGTTTACTCACAAGTCTACCTCGTCCCTCACCCAGATCAATCCCAATCTACTTCCCGATAATTCCATACCCCCTTGTTGTTTTAAACATTACCCACCCGAACCTAGTTTTATTGTAGAGTCTCCTTGCTTCGGAAACGGGGACCGTTTCTCTCAAGGGCCTCAGTGAACCCTCCCGGCCCTCAGTGAACCCTCCCGGTCCTCAGTGAACCCTCCCGGTCTCCTCAGTGAACCCTCCCGGTCTCAGTGAACCCTCCCGGTCTCCTATTAGCTCTCGCATTGATTTATTGATTTTCCCCTTTTTCATTGTTTTTTCCCAATTTTTATTAATTTTCTCCCTCTTTTTTCCCCCTTTCCTTATCTTTATTTTATATCCCTCCCTTCTTTGTCATATCCGTCCCTTCTCCCCCTTCTATTGTCATATATTTATTCCCTACTTTCTAATTTTTCATTTCTTACCTTATATATCCTTCCTTATATCCCCCTTTGTGCTATACGTCCCTATTCCTATTCCTTTCCCTGTCTTATCATACTCTCCTAACTATATCCATTACCTATTATCCATATTCCATAATCTCATCCTTATATGTCTGATCTTCCCACCCACCCTCAGGGGCCCCCCCCCCTAAGCGCCGACTCACCATGTCCGACCCTGACGATTCTTTTGTGTCCTATGAAGCATATTCCTCTCTTTATAAACATGTCCAGATTCTCTCCGACTCTCTCTCCGAACTCCACCATGCCCTCCTTACCTGCGGCTCTCAAGCTCTTCAATCTTCCGTTCTTATGTCTGCACCTTCCCCTCCTCCCATGCCCCCACTTCTTCCGCCCATCACTTTGGCTGCCATTCAGCGCGCTTGCTCCACTCCCAATCCTTCTATTCCCCCTCTTCTTCCACTCATTACAACTGCCAACCCCAAACCTCTCTGCCCCCTTTACTCGGAGGTTCTCAAAAAACTTCCCGCGCTCACCTCCGACAGACTCACTCTCGCTTCCTCTGTTCGCTCACTCAACACCAAAGCCCTTTCATGTGTAATTGAGAACCTACCTGACTCTGTCCTCCCGTCCCAATCCCCTCTCGACGACTGCTTCATCAATAATCTCCTTTCCTCCTCCCCCTCCGGCACCCTCCCCAAACCCACCCGCTTCAACCGTCCACCCCCCCCGCACCTCTAGCTCCAACAACTCCAGCTCATCTACCACTCCCTCTCTCTCCCCCTTCGCTACTCGTCCCCTGTTCCTTCAATTCTCATCTCAAGCCGAACGTGATTCTTTCATCCATGCATTCCCTGCTGCCCTCCGTTCTCTCCCTCCCCACCTTCGCCCCCCTACCTCCCGTCCCATTCGCTGTCGCCGGGACATGTGCCCCGACGAGCTCTCCTTACTCCGTGCCCTCCGCAAGACCTCTTACGACAAGAACGCCGCTTTGGGCGTCCTCAAGTACACTGTTCTTGACCTCTCCATTGTCGAGCTTCCCAACCCCCGCCCTCTCAAAACCCATCTCCCACCAGCCACCAGCTCTACCTCTACCGGCTCGGCTGTCCCCCCTGCCCCATCCACTGTTCCATGTCCCTCATCCCTTGCCCTCTCCCAATAGGACACCCGCCACCGGCAACCCTACCTTCCAAGTCCTTATCCGCCGGTGGCCCCCCCCTCCCCTCCCTTTAACAAATCTCAATCCCACACCTCCTTTTCCCCCGCCTCGATTTCTGTCTCACTATCCAATGTTCGAGGCTGCTCCCAGCCTGACAAACTCTCCCTCCTTATCAACCTCTTCCTTCTTTCCCCCCACCACGTTCTGGCCATTACCGAATCCCACCTTGATGAGTCCACCCTTTCTTCCCTCATTACCTCTACTGGACTACATTTCCATCGCTTTGATCGCTCCCCCCTCCCACTCTCTAATATCAAGTCTCGAGGAGGTGGTGTGTGCCTCTTTGCCAAGCCCGACCTTATCCTTCATCCCATCACACCCCCTTCAATCTCTACTTTCTACCCTCGCCATCGTTGCGAACTCCTTGTAGCCTCCATCGCCCTCCAGCCCTCCACTTCCACACCTCCCACCCTTCCCATCACACTCATTGTTGTCTATCGGCCGCCCGATACTACCGCCCTTGAAGTCACCGAACTCATCAACCACCTCCATCTCATCCTTCCCTCTTCATCCTTCATACTTCTTGGGGACTTTAATTTCCCCCGTATACCCTGGGCCTCCCCCTCCTCCACCCACCCATTCCCCATCTTCCTGGCTTCCCGCTCCCTCAAACAATTTGTCCTCTTCCCCACACACATTTCTCCCACCTCAACCAACACCCTTGATCTTGTAATCCCTTCTCCCGACCTCCCTCCTATCGACATCGTCCCCCTCCCGCCGCTTCTCGGCTCCGACCACTTTACCCTCTCCTTCTCCGTCGTTCCTATCCTCACTCCTCACTCCCTTTCTTCCCCGCCTACTCCCACCCCGTCCCCCCCTCGTCTTAATTACCGCAAATGTAATATCTCTGCCCTCCGCGCCCATATAGCCATCACTGATTGGTCTTTCCTTCACGACCTCCCCTCTCCCACCGCCATGTTCTCTGCTTTCACTCATATTCTCGATGACCTTATCCGCCGCTTTACTCCCATCCTCCCCCCTCGTCCCCACCGCCCTTCTACCTCCTTCCCTCCCAATCTTTCACGACGTCTTAAACGCCTTCGCCGCCTTTTATCTCGTTCCATCCCCTCCAACTCCCTCGATTCCGCCCGCACCTCCTTCCTCCGCAAAAAATCCACCCGCCTCCGCAAACTCCTCCGTCGCCATCTTTGTGCCTCTGACACTTCCGCCACCCACTCCTATTCCTCCATCGCAGCCCGACGCCTCATACGACGTCGGCTCACTCCACGTCCCTCCCTCCCCCCCCTTTCACACCTTGGCTCTCTTATCTCTGATGATTCCGCCAAATGTTCCTGCCTTGCATCCGTTTTCTCCTCCAACTTTGCCTCCCCCCCCCGATCCCACCCCCCCTTGCCCATCCCTCCCACCATATCCCCCCACCACCTCCCTTCCTTTCGACGCCACTTCCTTCGCCCCCTATATTATCGAATCGGTTTGCGCCAAACTCCCCCCTCGCATAAACTTTTCCCCCCATCTCGCCAATTTCCTTATAATCAACAAATGTGCTACACCCCTCGCCCTCCCCCTTTCAATCATCTTCTCTGCCTCCTTTAATTCCTCCTCCGTCCCCTCCCAGTGGAAACACGCCACTGTCATCCCGGTCCCCAAACCTGGCAACCCGTCTTCCCCCAGCAATTATCGCCCAATCTCCCTCACCGACCCCTTTTCCCGTATTATGGAACGTATAATATGCAAATCTGTCATTCTCTCCCACGGTCACCTTTTCTCTTGTAACCAGCACGGCTTCCTGCCAAAACGTTCCTGTGTCACAGCCCTCTCTTCATCCCTCTCCCTTACTCGCCGTCTCCTACACTCTCATGGCTCTGTAGACCTCATCTTCCTTGATTTCGCCCGTGCTTTCGATCGTGTCAATCACACCTTCCTCATCCCCAAACTTCGCAACTTTGGCCTCCCCCCCATCCTCTGCAACTGGTTCCTCGACTTTCTCTCACACCGCTCCTTCTCTGTCAGAATAGGCCACACCACCTCACCCACCTCTTCCCCCATTCCTTCCGGTGTCCCCCAAGGATCTGTTTGTGGCCCTCTCCTTTTCCTCATATATATAGACGACTTATTCGTCTCCCTCCCCCCCAATGTTCACGCATTCGCTTATGCCGACGACGTTAAGCTTCTGTCGTCCTCCCCTCTCTCTCTTCAGCTGGCCCTCAACTCTATTGTACTCTGGTCCAAGTCCAACTTGCTCCCGCTCGCCCCCCACAAAACCATCCACATGCACTTTGGCTCCACAACTGCCCCCTCTTACTCTGTTGACTCCCTCCCCATCTCCCCCTCCCACTCTACCCGCGACCTTGGTGTTCTCCTCCACTCCGATCTCTCTTTCGCTGCCCACATTAAGCGCATCTCTGCACTTGCTCTCCTCAGATCCAAACAACTGCTCCGTGCCTTCCAATCTCGCAACCCCCACTTTTATGTCAATCTCTTCAAAACCTACATTCTACCCCAACTCGAATTCGCATCCCCAATTTTCTCACCCCCTCTCCCACTCCGTTCTCTCTCACCACCTCGAGCGCCCCCTACGTTTCTTCACCAGAGCCATCCTTCAACGTTGTAACCTTCCCTTCCATTCTTACGCCCACCGCCTTGCCCTTCTCGATCTCACCTCTATCCGCCATAGACGCCTCAAAGCCCAACTCACCCTGCTTTATAACTTTATCACAGGTGCCTCGCACTTTCCAGGCCTTTCAGATTATGTCACCACCTCTACCTCAGCCCGACGCCCAATGCTCCTTACGCTCACTACCCCTCTTATACCCGGTTTCTTCCTATTCACGGTCCCTCGCTGGAACGCCATATTGAAAAATGTTCCCCGCTTTCTATCCCCCTCTGAACTCTCCGAACACCTTTCTCGCAGCATTGCTACTGTCTAACTCTCTCTTCTTGTCAGCCTCGCCCCGTGCCCCCGTTTCCACCGGTCTGCTTGCCGGTGGCGGGGTACCACCCGTGCAACTTCGTCCCGTTCCTATCGGTATCACCCGGTGGCGTGGACTGTTCAGGCTACACCTCTCTCCTCCTCTCTTCCTCTCTTCCTCTCTTCTTCTCTCTCCTCCTGTATTCTTCTCCCTCGCTCTTTTCGTCTCCTCTATCCTCTCTCCCTTCTCCTTCATTGTCTTCTTACTCTTCTCTCTTATTCCTACCCTTCTCTCTCTTCCTCTTCCTTCCTCTCTCACCCTGCCCCCCCCCCCCCCACACTTGCGTCTATTTCTTGCGGGATAGACGCATTTACAGACTTGTCTTCCTCTCTACTACTCACCTTCTTCATGTATTGTTTCTTACTCGCGTTAATTGGATAAAGTTATAACATAACAAGGGAGGGGGGATGTCAACGCAGCAGACGCTCCTAGAGCGTCTTCTCCGTTTATATCTCTTTTCCCTTCTCTCTGGTCACGAGACCGAAAGAAGGAGACTCAGCAGGAGACTCTGCCTACCAGCAAAGGGAGGCGGAGCCTTCTGAACAACGGAGGGTCAGTTGGAGCGTACGCAACCCAGCGGATGGGCGCCTGGCCTCTGAGTAAGACCCACCAGAGACTCGGCACCCATCTCCCTCATATTTACTCCACCTCACTGTATTCTCATTTATCCCAATAAAGCAATCTACCCAAGAGTCTCCGGAAAGCCCTTGTAAGGCGAGCGATACAAACCGATAGGTGTCAGGGAACCTATCACAGTTTACATATTTTTTAAAAAATGAACCTGATTTTTAAAAAATGTTTGAATGGGTAATTTAAAAAAAAAAAGTGTTTACATCTTTTTTTAAAAAATGAAGCGGATTTTTAAAAAATATTTGAATGGGTAATTTGAAAAAATAATAATTATGTATTTTTCAAAAAATGAACTAGATTTTTAAAAAATATTTAAATGGGTAACTTGAAATCAATAATGTTCATGTATTTTTTAAAAAATGAACTTGATTTTTAAAAAACATTTGAATGGGTAATTTGAAAAAAATAGTGTTTACATATTTTTTTGAAAATGAAGCGAATTAAAAAAAAATATTCGAACGGGTGATTTGAAATCAATAATGTTTATGTATTTTTTAAAAAATAAACTGGATTTTTAAAAAAATATTTGAATGGGTGATTTGAAATAAATAATGTTGATGTATTTTTTAAAAAATGAACTGGATTTTTAAAAAAATATTTGAGCAGAAAATTTGAAAAAATAATGTTTACATATATTTTTAAAAATTAACCAGGTTTTTAAAAAATGTTCGAATGGGTAATTTCAAAAAAAATAGTGTTAACATCTTTTTTTAAAAATGAAGCGGTTTTTTAAAAAAGATTTGAATGGGTAGTTTGAAAAAAATAATGTTTATGGTTCATGAATTTTTTAATAATTAACTGGATTTTTGAAAAATATATGAATTGGTGCTATGAAATAAATAATGTTAATGTATTTTTTAAAAAATGAACTGGATTTTTAAAAAAATATTTTAGCGGGTAATTTGAAAAAAATAATGTTTACATATTTTTTATAAAACTAACCTGATTTTTAAAAAATGTTTGAATTGGTAATTAAAAAAAATAGTGTTTACATCTTTTTTTAAAAATGAAGCGGATTTTAAAAAAAATATATGAATTGGTGATATGAAATAAATAATATTGATGTATTTTTTCCAAAATGAACTGGATTTTTAAAAAATATTTGAGCGGATAATTTGAAAAAATAGTGTTTACATGTTTTTTTAAAAAATTAACCTGATTTTTAAAAAATGTTTGAATGGGTAATTTTAAAAAATTAGTGTTTACATCTTTTTTTGAAAATGGAGCGGATTTTTTAAAAATATTTGAATGAATAATTTCAAAAAAAAATGTTTATGTTTTTTTTTTAAATGAACTAGATTAAAAAAAAATGTTTGAGTGGGTGAATTAAAAAAATTATGTTTACGTATTTTTTTTAAATGAACTGGATTTTAAAAAAAAACATTTGAACGGATGGTTGAAACTAAACAATATTCACGTATTTAAAAAAAAAAGAGCTAGATATTTAAAAAAATAATTGAGTGGGTGATTTAAAACAAATAATGTTTACGTATTTTTTTAAAAATGAACTGGAATTTTAAAAAATATTTGAATACGTAATTTGAAAAAAATAGTGTTTACATCTTTTTTTTTAAATTAACCTGATTTTTAAAAAATGTTTGAATGGGTAATTTGAAAAAAATAGTGTTTACATCTTTTTTTCAAATGAAGCGGGTTTTTAAAAAACATTTGAATGGGTAATTTGAAAAAAATAATGTTTATGTATTTTTTTAAAAAATAAACTGGATTTTTAAAAAATATTTGAATGAGTGATTTGAAATAAACAATGTTCATGTATTTTTTGATAATTAACTGGATTTTTGAAAAATATATGAATTGGTGATAAGAAATAAATAATGTTAATGTAATTTTTAAAAAATGAACTGGATTTTTAAAAAAATATTTAAGCGGGTAATTTGAAAAAAATAATGTTTATGTATTTTTTTAAAAAATGATCTGGGTTTTTAGAAAATATTTGAATAGGTAATTTGAAAAAAATAGTGTTTACATCTTTTTTTTCAAATGAAGCGAATTTTTAAAAAAATTTTTGAACGGGTGATTTGAAATAAATAATGTTTATGTATTTTTTTAAAATTAACTGGATTTTTGAAAAATATTTGAGCGGGTAATTTGAAAAAATAATGCTTACATATTTTTTTGAAAATGAAGCGGGTTTTTAAAAATATTTAAATGGGTAATTTGAAAAAAATAATGTTTATGTATTTTTTTAAAAAATGAACTAGATTTTCAAAAAAATGTTTGAGTGGGTAATTTGAAAAAATAATGCTTACATATTTTTTAAAAAATGAACCTGATTTTTAAAAAATGTTTGAATTGGTAATTTAAAAAAATAGTGTTTACATCTTTTTCAAAAAATGAAGCGGATTTTTAAAAAATATTTGAATGGGTGATTTGAAATAAATAATGTTCACGTATTTTCAAAAAAATGAACTGGATTGTTAAAGAAATATTTAAGCGGGTAATTTGAAAAAATAGTGTTTACATATTTTTTAAAAAAATGAACCTGATTTTTAAAAAATGTTTGAATGGGTAATTTAAAAAAAATAGTGTTTACATCTTTTTTAAAAAATGAAGCGGATTTTTAAAAAATATTTGAATGGGTAATTTGAAAAAAATAATGTTTATGTATTTTTCAAAAAATGAACTAGATTTTTAAAAAAATATTTGAATGGGTGATTTGAAATAAATAATGTTCAT
Organism: Caenorhabditis afra; assembly: GCA_963570955.1. Taxonomy (NCBI): domain Eukaryota; kingdom Metazoa; phylum Nematoda; class Chromadorea; order Rhabditida; family Rhabditidae; genus Caenorhabditis; species Caenorhabditis afra. The sequence continues at coordinate 2,110,701 of OY751537.1, read as the reverse complement.
GTATTTTTTAAAAAATGAACTGGATTTTTAAAAAAATATTTGAGCGGGTAATTTGAAAAAACAGTGTTTACATATCTTTTTAAAAATTAACCAGATTTTTAAAAAATGTTTGAATGGGTAATTTAAGAAAAATAGTGTTTACATCTTTTTGTAAAAATGAAGCGGGTTTTTAAAAAATATTTGAATGGGTAATTTGAAAAAAATAATGTTTATGTAGTTTTTTAAAAAATAAACTTCTCAATTGAGCAGCGTTATGAGGTGACGTTCTTGCAAAGTGAGCAAAGTGAGGCGTCCGAAACAGTGATCGGAACCAGGGAAGCGCGGGAAGCGGGTGGCGGCGGTCGAATACGAAGACTGTGTAGAGGAGCTGAAGTCCGCCGCTGCGGGCCTGCACGCCTCGAATCAGCTCGTGTGGAAGATCAAAGCGGTCATTGCGATCCGAGAGGGAAGACCGGCCAAGGCGTTGAAGAAGTGTGTGAAAAGGAATACCTGCTTCTCGCACATTCTCCAGGAGTTAGCAAAGAAACACATCGATCTGGATGCGTCGTTGATCGCTAATGTGAGCTCTCAATCTGAAACCGCCCGATTCGATTTTTTCCAAGTTCAGGGCATCAGACCGCCGCCACCCGCTTCCCGCTCTTCCCTGGTTCCGACCACAGTATCGGACGTCTTCGCTGTTCCGAAAAAGACCCGTGGAGGGTTCGGCGATCTCACGGTACACCCTTCTCGCATCCAATTTCTTCCGCAATCTCCCTTCCCATTTCAGGATGAGATCAGGAAAGAGATCCGCGAAAGATTCAAGGCGGCAAGCAGACCCGAACAAATTGCCGACGACATCTCCACGAAGTATTTCGTGGACAAGAAGCAAGTCGGAAAGTACATCCGGCTTTTGAAGGCGCTCAAGAAAAGGTGACTTTGAGATGGGAACCTCTGAGAAGCTAAACAGATTCATTTCAGCAAGAAGCGCAAGAAGCAAAAGGAAATGGAAGAGAACGCCGTTGGAATGGACCATTGATCTTGTGTTCATTTTTCCGTTTTTAACACCTCCTATCCTATTCAATTGTTTACTTTCTTCCGACAGCTTACCTCATAAATCTTCTACTCTCGATTAGTTGTAATCAAAGTTTCGCGCGCTCGCTGCGAGTGCGCCTTCTTCAACCGCTTTCTAGGGTTACAAAGTGACGCCGACGGCGGCTCCGGACGTAAACTTTGCTCAACGGGACAATCGGGTGACTGTAGCTCGTTGTTTATTACCCGCCCGTTGTTTATTACCCACAATGGGCATTAAAAAAAAACAGGTGAGCCAGCAAAAGACTTATTTTACAGAATTTTTCAAATATTCCGAAAAATTAGGAAAGGCATAAGGGAAGTTATAAAACTTTTTTTTTATTTCAGAAGAACATAAAAAAAAATCAGAATTTTCTGCGAATAATTTTTTTTCGAAAATTAGGAATTTTTTGAAAACTTTTTTTTTCAAAAATTTGACATTCCCTAGAATTTTTTTTTCAAAAGTTTGTAATTTCTAAGAACTTTTTTTTTTGAAAATTAGGAATTTCATCAAAGTAATTTTTTCCAAAATTCGGAATTTCATATAAATTTTTTTTCGAAAAGTACGCAGCCGGAAAGGCGCAGGTGTTCTAATTTCCTTGGATACTCGCCAATAATTTTTTTTCAGCGGAAATCAAGAAAGTCGGCGACACAATGCTCGGCATTTCGACCCAATGCCTTGCTATCAAAAATGCCATGAAACCGACGCCGCAGACGCTCACAAACATGTGTTTCAAGGACCGATACCATGTGCTGAGTGAGAACACCGTCTGATTCGACAGTTCAAAGAGGGGAAATGTCTACAGATTCGCTTCCGGACAACTGTGCTCAGGTGTTCTTCCGAATGTCTCCCGAAGAGAAAGGACGGCTGACTCTCGTGATCTCCCCTGTCCTGGAAATGATCGACATCGCGATCGACGCTGACCAAGCGGTGCGGCTGAGACTCGACAGGACGAGCAATTCGAGCGAAAAAGAAGCAGCTGCTCCGAAACACGTGGATTCAAAGTCAGAACGTCTTCACTCTTTCATTCAAAACCGACTCGAATTTCAGATGTGGATCACCGAAGCCTCAGACGAACAATGCTCTTCCGAGACGCATAATGACGCCTATCGACATGCTGAAGAGAGAAAGGATCGTAAAAACGAAGAAGGTCACAAAAAGGGAAGATCAATTGATTCTTGCGAACGAGGAGATCAAAAGAAAAGACCAGCAGCCACAGGAGGAAGATTAGCAACTGGAGAGGAGGGAGCAGCAGATTCTCGAGATCGGCGCCGTGATGAAGAGGCTGAAAGAGAAGATCGACGAGATGAACGCGGGTCTGAATGACAAAGGCAGGCCATTCTGCAGCTGGATGCCGCTCTGTGCAAGAATAATAAGGAAATCCGTCGTTTGGGACAGGCAGATTCGGATCAGCAGATTGCCTGGATGAAGCGGGAACACGAAGAAGAAATCCACAAGAAGAACCAAACGATTGCACATCTTGTGGAAGAACTGCGACAGTGTCGGAAAGGGCCTCCTTCTTCACAAGCGACGAAAGAGAGTAAGAAGAAGCTGAAGGAGTTGATGCAATACAAACTTGACGTGAGGAGAAAGTTCTTGTTCCCTCTTCCACAACACTTCTTTACAGATACGTCAGATTGCATTTCGGGCATTTGAGGCGAAAGACTTCCGAAGCAAAGCGCCCGAATACCAGACGATCTTCAGAGCCATATTCACCACAGACGAATAATTGATTGCTCACCGTTTCAGTTGTCCTCGATCCCGTTTCTTCTTCCATTAACTTCATAAAAAGTAAAAAAATCAAGCGTTTTATCTATATCCAGTCAAGAATGAAGACAAAATCGAGCTGGAAACGGCTGAAATCACTCGATTGGCTGAAAATGTCTAAAACGCTATTAGATCGCAAACGTGTCGATGGATTTTCGTGAAAATTCTTAGACCGGTTGCGAACCAGGTATACTCACATATTCAGTCGAGACTGAAGACAAAATCGAGCTGGAAACGGCTGAAATCACTCGATTGGCTGAAAATGTCTAAAACGCTATTAGATCGCAAACGTGTCGATGGATTTTCGTGAAAATTCTTAGACCGGTTGCGAACCAGGTATACTCACATATTCAGTCGAGACTGAAGACAAAACCGAGCTGGAAACGGCTGAAACCACTCAATTGGCTGAAAATGTCTAAAACGCGATTAGATCGCAAACGTGTCGATGGATTTTCGTGAAAATTCTTAGACCGGTTGCGAACCAGGTATACTCACATATTCAGTCGAGACTGAAGACAAAACCGAGGTGGAAACGGCTGAAATCACTCAATTGGCTGAAAATGTCTAAAACACGAGTAGATCGCAAACGTGTCGATGGATTTTCGTAAAAATTCTTAGACCGGTTGCAAACCAGGTATACTCACATATTCAGTCGAGACTGAAAACAAAATCGAGCTGGAAACGCCTGAAATCACTCAATTGGCTGAAAATGTCAAAAACGCGAGTAGATCGCAAACGTGTCGATGGATTTTCGTGAAAATTTTTAGATCGGTTGAAAAACAGGTTTACTCACATATTCAGTCGAGACTGAAAACAAAATCGAGCTGGAAACGGCTGAAATCACTCAATTGGCTGAAAATGTCTAAAACACGAGTAGATCGCAAACGTGTCGATGGATTTTCGTGAAAATTTTTAGACCGGTTGAAAACCAGGCTTAATCACATATTCAGTCGAGACTGAAGACAAAATCGAGCTGGAAACGGCTGAAACCACTCAATTGGCTGAAAATGTCTAAAACACGAGTAGATCGCAAACGTGTCGATGGATTTTCGTGAAAATTATTAGATCGGTTGAAAACCAGGTTTACTCACATATTCAGTCGAGACTGAAGACCAAATCGAGCTGGAAACGGCTGAAACGTTGCACATGAAAATTGTGTCCATTGGGAGATTACACCTTCAATTCTATTCCGTCCCGGTTCTATTCCGGAAAGTTCTATTGCGGGGTACTCCCGAGATTACACCTTCAACACATGTCGTGAGAACGATGGATAGCAAAGGGGCAGAAGACGTCTTCTCCTCGTGTGAACTTTGCACATGCACGACCCCGAAACCTTAAGAAATAGGACACATCTGACTTCTATTTGTTCTTTTTTACCTTGTCGTTCTAGAATAAATAGTGCCCACGTTCAAATGATTATAGTCTCATTGATAGTTGTCTAGGAATTGTAACGAGAACAGGGACTGTCTTCAATTCAGAAAATATTCAAAACATCTTCAAGTCCCCTTTTCTGCCCTACAGACATGACACGTAGTGTACTGTCCATGAACAGGTGTTATGACACGTGTTAGGGATACGATATGTTTATGGTTATTACTCTGTATTTGTCATCAATATTCAAAATACTCTGTTGTATAACGTTGTTATTGATATTCCCGTAAGCAGGGCACTATTATTTTAGGATCTTTCGATTCAAATGTCATCGTCATTACTACACAATATTTGAGTTAATTTTTTTGAATTTTTTTTATATTCTACGGTAGCGACTGAAACTAGACCGGAATGTTTAATGTGATACGATGTGTTGCCGTCAATCTCGTATGTCAAGTGTCCCCCCATGAACTTCGCACATACACTTCAAAGAGACCGCCGTGAGAAAGTGAGCAGCAGGGAAGAGGGCCAAGTGACACATAACACATTTGTCTTTTTCTGCTTCTGGTTACTGTTTCAGATGTCTTTTTATAAATATAAACAATGCCAGAGTGAGTTTTAAATCTGGGAATTGGTCTAAAACAGCTGCAATGATGTTTTTAAGGTCACATGCCCAGAAATGTCAAATTTTAGGTTTTTTTGGCAAATTATAGGCAACGCAAAAAAAATATTTTATATTTCATTCATATCCACAACATCCATAAATAAAATTCAGATAGCATCGTGAGTTCATGTTTTCACATTCAAAAAAAAAAAAACTTATTTTTGTTGTTCGATTTCTCTCGGACTTTTAAAAGTGACTGTCCTCGTTATCAACTTTGCATACCCTTGAAATTTGTTTTATTGAGTAGCCTGACATTTCTTGACTTAACATTACTTTATTCAGATATCAGAATATCAATTTTCGGAAAATTCCTAGGAGGATACTATCGGGTTGGCCGGAAAAGACGGGTCCCCTGCTCCGCCCATTTGACGTGTTCGGCTCGCCCCGCCCCTCGACATGGGAAGCGGAATCGTACCTCCTTCCGGTCATTCATTCCATCTTCCCTCATCCTTTTTGGTGACTATCTCTCCTTTCTTCTATTGTCTTGTTCTTCCCCCATCCACTAATTTACTTTTTCCAGAATATGTCGACCGCCCTGTACTCCCTCAAGACCAAATCTGCAGTGGACAAGAAACGACAAGAGACATTGAAGTCCAAACTCGAAGAAATGAAAATTCTCGTGAAACCACTTGCCTCTTCGTAAGTTTCCATTGTTTCCCTGTCCGTTGTTAATACTGATGTACTTACAGACAAGAGGAAGTGATGTACGAGGCTGTCCGAATTCTGACTGGTCAATTGCTGGAAGTTCCACCACCAGTTCTGTCAGACTGTGGGAAATCCCCTCAGGAAGTGCTCCAGGAGCGAGAGCAACGACGTCGAAACCAAAAGGCGCTAGCCTACGATGCAGTGAACCAGTGGATTGTTTCCAAGAATTTGGCCACTCCGAAGGAAGGGAAGCCACTACCGCAGATCCAGATCCTTCAAGTCACTTTAGACTACTTGCGTAAGCACAGCGATATTATTCCACAATTCTCTCCGGTGAGCAACAAGATAACTTTTTCAATAAAATACGCTTTTATTCAGGTCAAAACTGTCAAGCCGATATCATACATCGACGAAATCACCAAATTCTTGGCTGCGGACATCGAAAATCTTCAAAAAAATCTCATCGTCATTCAAAAAGCAATGGAAGAAATCAACAAGCAGAAGAAGAGACTGCCGAAAACCAAGAAACAGCAGGATCAATGAAACCCACTTCATTTATTCACCCCTTTATCACTTGAAATCAATCCTAAGTCATTCCTCCCACTAACCAAGTCAATTCTCCTTGTGCTCTCCTTCACTCACTTCCCTCACTTTCAAAACCAATTCCTTTTAATTTCTTTAATTCATTTTTCTGTAATTTCGGTTTCATAGCCTTTCCTTTTAACTCGATCATCATTTTTCAATTTCGTTCAACGTGTGCTTAATTTTTCAAGTCTTGTATCTCTCCTTCTTTTTTGAACGAATCTGGGAGAGCTCAAAATTAATATTGAATTGCTGTCAGAACCTTATCGATATGTGAAATATGGAAGTAGGTCAAATAAACTTCTCGGAAAATTTAACAAATGTGTGTCATTTAAATAGTCGCCGGGATGCGTTTAGAACGTGGAAAAAAGACAGGTGGTATCAATATTAGGGGGCGAGATAAAAATGGTACAACAGTGCTATTCACAGCTCACTCCAACGGCGGTACCTCGTCGTCTCCCATCACTAAGCGGATGCGTTTTGAGTAGGAAACTCACTCATCGCCTCATTGGCTCAGTGGTAGAGCGTCTGACCGATCGGAATGACAATGTTTCGAAATTTTTAAATTTGAAACTGGAAAACTCGGAATGTTCAAAAGTCGGAACAAAATTCAAAACGTTTCGAAAGCAAAAAAAAGCGAAAAGCTGAATATTTCGATACGCTTCGATTTCATCAGTTTCAAAGAGTGTGACTGGAGACTCTTTTAAGACGGTAATTAGAGCGACGGGCAATTCAGTCTCATTTTCACGGAAAGATAGAAATTCCAAATTGGGAGGATGACCAGTCTTTGAGATTTCAAATTGACTTTTAATCCAATAATTCTATTGGATTTCTTTATCATCTTTTTCTGATTGTTTTAAATATTTCTTTAGCTTATTTTCAAACTTTTCTGTTTTTTTTCTTCTCGGTCGTTTATGTCTGCTTTCTATGTAATATATCTTCTTTCTTTTCAACTATTATCGGATTTTTTTGAATGCAATACGCAGACAAATTTTGTTTTGAAACAGTTTCACTTCCCGCTGTTGGTCTCGCCACGAAGAAAGCGAGAGAGTGAGAGACGACAGACGACGAGACAAAAACATTTTTTCGCGCGTTTTTTGTGAAATTTTCGAAAAAAACGACCCATTTCAGTACTTTTTCGGTAAATTGTAAATTGAAATTAATATTTCTTCCATTTTTATTTTGAAAACGGGTCGTTTTTTCGAAAATTTACAAAAAACGCGCGAAAAAATGTTTTTGTCTCGTCGTCTGTCGTCTCTCACTCTCTCGCTTTCTTCGTGGCGAGACCAACAGCGGGAAGTGAAACTGTTTCAAAACAAAATTTGTCTGCGTATTGCATTCAAAAAAATCCGATAATAATAATTTTTTTAGTTTCTTCCAGGAGCCAAGAAAGATGATGATGAGGTAAAATAAGGCGATGTGGAAGTGATCTGATGAATTATTTCCCATATTTTTCCCCTTTAATTTTTAATTCTGGCGTCGTTGGAAATCAGAATTTTTTCCGAAATAAATTTTTTTTTTCGAAACTGAAAAACTAGAGAACAGATTCGGTGCTCTTTGATTTGAATTTGTGAGTTGAAAAAGACTCGAAAACTTTTTTTTAACGGCCAGAAATCAAAAATGGGCAATTCATAGGCCAGGAGCCGAGAAACAGGCTGAGAAACGGAAAAATCGATTTTCCCCAAATATTTGAACGTTTTCGAAAACGTTTTTTGTTTGAAAAAAAACATACACTTTTTGTTTAAAAAAATTACAATTTTATTTTGATTAAATTTTAAAAAAGATTTACAAGAACAGGAAAAGTTATCAACAAAAAATGACAGAAGAATATTACAGATGATTACAAAAATTATTAGTAGAAAACTTAGCGGCGCAGCTCGAGGAAGGTGGAGAGGAAGAGGTTGTTGTCGGGAGACTCCTCTCCAAAGGCCTGGCTCCTGAGGGCGCGGAGCCGGGAGAAGTGGAGCATCCTGTCGCAGAGCTCGTCGAGCAGCTGTCGGTTGGACTCCTCCGACTCGTCGCGAGCTGCTTCGACGACGGCCCTGAAGTCGTCGAGCTTGGCGGCGTCGTGGTGCCATTCTTGGTTCATGAGCTCGAGAGCAGAGCTCAGAATGTTGCCGGCGGTGTGCGGGAGGACGGAGACGTCGTCGAGGTAGAGTCGAACGAGCGACGGCTCGAGGGAGAGCAGCACCGCTGGGTTGTGCCACTGGGATGCGAACTCCAGTTGTTGGAAGGTCCGTGACAGCAGGGACACCTCCGCCGCCGAGTGTGTCACCTCGTCGAGCAGGATCTTCCAGAAGAGGGCAAAGTTTGTGAGGGAAGCCCGTCCTTCTTCGGTTTCGATGTCCTGATTTTCATAAAAGAAAGTCTCCACTCGTTCGGTTTCCGGATCTCCGGAGCTCAGAATAACGCCCAGTAGCGACGCCAGCTGCTCGGCGTCGTTGCTCGCGACGAGGCGAGCCTTCGAGAAGAGCTCGGTGAGGAGACGACGTTGGATGAAGGCGTTGGTGGGAAAGAAGAGGAGTCTCGCGACGTGCCGGTTGATCTGGTAGACGGCGTTGAGACTCTGCTCGTAGTGGATCTTCTGCTCATCCATCTCGTCCATCTCATCGTCGAGTTCCAGTGAAATGCGGTGGAAGACGTCGATTGTCTCCAGATGGGGGAACAGCGACTTGAGGGCGACGTCCATGAATCCGTCCGCCAGGTTCCATCCGATTTCGAACGCCTTCGTGACGAGCTGCTCGTCAACACGGAGCTGCGAGTTAAGGTAGGCTCCGATCATCATTCCGGCTCCTCGGAAGCTCTTCGAAGAGGGGAAGCCGGCCTCCAGCAACGTCTTCATGATGCGCAGTCCTTCGTCGGAGGCTCCAAACACTGCTTCGAGGAGTTGTCCCACTGCAGTGTGACAATCCTCGATCATCGACTCGTCCTGCTGCTTCCGGGTCCACTTTCTGACGAAGGCCTTCTTTTTCAGCTCGCTCCCGATCAGCGTCTTCATAGACTCGTTGGTCTTCGCCAGAGAGATCATGTCGGCGTCTGAAACGAGATTAGATTCAGAATAATTTGGGAGGGAAGGAAGGAAACTTACAGCTGCACTTCTCGAGAACGAGCAGGATAACTTCCTCCGGATAAGAGCCGAAGGCTCCGAAGGCCGTTGCCAATTTCGAGTGGGCGATCATTGTTTAGAGAGTGATGTAGTTGAGATTTCTGAAAATGTATTGATTTTAGAGAGGAAAGGGTGAGAGAGAAAGAAACGGAAAGAACAGTGAGAATAAGTCTGGATTAACAAGAAAACGGGGAACTGTCTACTGAGACCTTCCCTCACAAAGAAAGGAGAGAAGAAGAGAGAAGGGCACTCCGAGAGGAAACGAATGAATGAATGACTCTCCCTCCCTTCCCAACCGTTTTGTATGCCCCCAGTCAGCCCCGCCCCCTTCTCTCCTCCTCGGGACCCTCCCCCTCCTCCTTTCTGTCGATGGATTACTGTAGACACGGCCAGATGGTCCCCCTTCCTCTCAATGTGCGAACGAGATGTGCCAAGTAACTCTACATTTGAAGGGCTACGGTAGGATTACGGTGTCTACAGTACCGAGATTTCTCATGGTGGCGTCACGATTGGGAACGAATACAGAGGAGTCTCTCACTTTCCCACACTCTCTCGCCTTGTTTTCTCGAATAATTGTGTAATTTGATTCTCACGCCAATTTTTCGAATGTTACAGGAAATTCAGTCTTCCAAAATATATCTACGAATTTCGGGGACAAAACAATAATGTTTTCGATGTGTGCTCAATAATGGTGAAAAGTGGTGGTTAGAGAAACATTTTCAAGGCTACACTTCCATGCTCTCTCACCCACTAATCCCCCAGACAGTACAGACCTCGCACCTTGCATCCCTCATTGAAACTTTCAAAGGAGAGCCGCCTGGGAGACACATGGACAGATGTGACAACTTGTCACATCTGTCCAGGGTCCCGAGGAGGAGAGAAGGGGGCGGGGCTGACTGGGGGCATACAAAACGGTTGGGAAGGGAGGGAGAGTCATTCATTCATTCGTTTTCTCTCGGAGTGCCCTTCTCTCTTCTTCTCTCCTTTCTTAGTGAGGGAAGGTCTCAGTAGACAGTTCCCCGTTTTCTTGTTAATCCAGACTTATTCTCACTGTTCTTTCCGTTTCTTTCTCTCTCACCCTTTCCTCTCTAAAATCAATACATTTTCAGAAATCTCAACTACATCACTCTCTAAACAATGATCGCCCACTCGAAAATGGCAACGGCCTTCGGAGCCTTCGGCTCTTATCCGGAGGAAGTTATCCTGCTCGTTCTCGAGAAGTGCAGCTGTAAGTTTCCTTCCTTCCCTCCCAAATTATTCTGAATCTAATCTCGTTTCAGACGCCGACATAATCTCTCTGGCGAAGACCAACGAGTCTATGAAGACGCTGATCGGGAGCGAGCTGAAAAAGAAGGCCTTCGTCAGAAAGTGGACCCGGAAGCAGCAGGACGAGTCGATGATCGAGGATTGTCACACTGCAGTGGGACAACTCCTCGAAGCAGTGTTTGGAGCCTCCGACGAAGGACTGCGCATCATGAAGACGTTGCTGGAGGCCGGCTTCCCCTCTTCGAAGAGCTTCCGAGGAGCCGGAATGATGATCGGAGCCTACCTTAACTCGCAGCTCCGTGTTGACGAGCAGCTCGTCACGAAGGCGTTCGAAATCGGATGGAACCTGGCGGACGGATTCATGGACGTCGCCCTCAAGTCGCTGTCCCCCCATCTGGAGACAATCGACGTCTTCCACCGCATTTCACTGGAACTCGACGATGAGATGGACGAGATGGATGAGCAGAAGATCCACTACGAGCAGAGTCTCAACGCCGTCTACCAGATCAACCGGCACGTCGCGAGACTCCTCTTCTTTCCCACCAACGCCTTCATCCAACGTCGTCTCCTCACCGAGCTCTTCTCGAAGGCTCGCCTCGTCGCGAGCAACGACGCCGAGCAGCTGGCGTCGCTACTGGGCGTTATTCTGAGCTCCGGAGATCCGGAAACCGAACGAGTGGAGACTTTCTTTTATGAAAATCAGGACATCGAAACCGAAGAAGGACGGGCTTCCCTCACAAACTTTGCCCTCTTCTGGAAGATCCTGCTCGACGAGGTGACACACTCGGCGGCGGAGGTGTCCCTGCTGTCACGGACCTTCCAACAACTGGAGTTCGCATCCCAGTGGCACAACCCAGCGGTGCTGCTCTCCCTCGAGCCGTCGCTCGTTCGACTCTACCTCGACGACGTCTCCGTCCTCCCGCACACCGCCGGCAACATTCTGAGCTCTGCTCTCGAGCTCATGAACCAAGAATGGCACCACGACGCCGCCAAGCTCGACGACTTCAGGGCCGTCGTCGAAGCAGCTCGCGACGAGTCGGAGGAGTCCAACCGACAGCTGCTCGACGAGCTCTGCGACAGGATGCTCCACTTCTCCCGGCTCCGCGCCCTCAGGAGCCAGGCCTTTGGAGAGGAGTCTCCCGACAACAACCTCTTCCTCTCCACCTTCCTCGAGCTGCGCCGCTAAGTTTTCTACTAATAATTTTTGTATTCATCTGTAATATTCTTCTGTCATTTTTTGTTGATAACTTTTCCTGTTCTTGTAAATCTTTTTTAAAATTTAATCAAAATAAAATTGTAATTTTTTTAAACAAAAAGTGTATGTTTTTTTTCAAACAAAAAACGTTTTCGAAAACGTTCAAATATTTGGGGAAAATCGATTTTTCCGTTTCTCAGCCTGTTTCTCGGCTCCTGGCCTATGAATTGCCCATTTTTGATTTCTGGCCGTTAAAAAAAAGTTTTCGAGTCTTTTTCAACTCACAAATTCAAATCAAAGAGCACCGAATCTGTTCTCTAGTTTTTCAGTTTCGGTAGACACGGCCAGATGGTCCCCCTTCCTCTCAATGTGCGAACAAGATGTGCCAAGTTGCACTGACGATGGGAATTATTGGAAATATCTCTCTGAAACTACTTCTAGAATAGTTTGTATCCGTTGACTCGAAGCTTTCAGGAAAGTATGTCGGAAACCATAGGTTTTTTACTTTGCCCATTTGTACTGAGACTGGAAATAACTCTACATTTGAAGGGCTACGGTAGGATTACGGTGGCTACAGTACCTATATTTCATGGTAGAATCATGATTGGGGACGAATACAGAGGAGTCTCTCACTTTCCCACACTCTCTCGCCTTGTTTTCTCGGATAATTGCATTATTTAATTCTCACGCCAACTTTCCGAATGTTACAGGAAATTCAGTATATATACGAATTTTGGGAAAAAAAATAATGTTTTCAAAAACAGTACCTCAGTAATAATTAGAGTAGTGTTTTTGAATACAAGCGCCATGGGACACCCAAAACAGAAACAGAGATAATGGAGGAAACACAGATCAGAGTTGTACCGAAGTGAACATTTGAAAAACGGAAGTCGGTATTCCGCTTTCTCAACGGGTGAAAGGTCATATTTGAAATTACTAAAAATGTTCGGAAATAGAATTTTTAAACCGAAAATCCCAACGAACAAACGTTTTCTCGATACTTTTTACTTTCGTCGGAATTCCGTTTTTTTTTCAAATTGAAAAAAAACAGCAACAAAACATGTTTCCAAAAGGCTAGCCAGAAAGGCCGTAAATTGGCACAAAATGCCAGGAGGGAGTTTGTATCCCCATAAAATAACAGTGAGATGATTAGAGTAATAGGGGGATGATTTATTATGATTACTGGGTGACTACTTTATGAGCTCCTTCCTCAACGAATCCTCTATCAATGTTTATGATACTGTTTTTTTTTCAAAACTGCTCGAACATCACAAGACAGTGAGTCTACAATGATAACCAACGAAAGCACACAAATCACTTATTCTTTCAAATGATTTTCCAAAAATGTTCCAAAAACACTTTCTCGAACCTCTAAAATAAAGAAATAGGGGGAATCCGTTTCAAACTTGAACACTGTCGAACTTGTACTCGGACTGCATGCACCTTCTTCCAATTGTTCAGTCACTACCTTCAGACATCTTTAAAGGTGCTTCGCAGAATTCGCAGATATTTATTTTGGAAGACTGTATTTCCTGTAACATTCGAAAAATTGGCGTGAGAATTAAATAATGCAATTATCCGAGAAAACAAGGCGAGAGAGTGTGGGAAAGTGAGAGACTCCTCTGTATTCGTTCCCAATCATGATGCCACCATGAGAAATCTCGGTACTGTAGACACCGTAATCCTACCGTACCCCTTCAAATGTAGAGTTATTATCTTCCTTATTAATAAAAACCGTGAGGGGTATATCCATCTGTGTGTCTGTCTGTGTGTCTGTTTATCGGTCCGCATTCCAAGGGCAAGAAGAAACAAGAACGCCACCACAAAAGTCCGAACCAGGGACCCCCAACCAATAGACAAACACACGAGCCACTCGGCCACCGGACCCATTCAAACGCAACCGCCTACAGGGCGGTGAAGTGCGCGCTGTCGGAGTCTCCCGACAACAACCTCTTCCTCTCCACCTTCCTCAGTCTCCGACGTTAATTTCTTTCGATTCGCCTATCAATTTCTGTAATCATCTGTAATATTCTTCTGTCATTTTTTGTTGATAACTTTTTTTTCCTGTTCTTGTCATTCTTTTTGAAAATTTAATCAAAATAAAATTGTAATTTTTTGAAAACTGTTTTCGAAACAAAATAAGTTAATTAAAAAATTAAAAAAAAACTTATTTTTGTTGTTCGATTTCTCTCGGACTTTTAAAAGTGACTGTCCTCGTTATCAACTTTGCATACCCTTGAAATTTGTTTTATTGAGTAGCCTGACATTTCTTGACTTAACATTACTTTATTCAGATATCAGAATATCAATTTTCGGAAAATTCCTAGGAGGATACTATCGGGTTGGCCGGAAAAGACGGGTCCCCTGCTCCGCCCATTTGACGTGTTCGGCTCGCCCCGCCCCTCGACATGGGAAGCGGAATCGTACCTCCTTCCGGTCATTCATTCCATCTTCCCTCATCCTTTTTGGTGACTATCTCTCCTTTCTTCTATTGTCTTGTTCTTCCCCCATCCACTAATTTACTTTTCCAGAATATGTCGACCGCGCCGTACTCCCTCAAGACCAAATCTGCAGTGGACAAGAAACGACAAGAGACCTTGAAGTCCAAACTCGAAGAAATGAAAAGTCTCGTGAAACCGCTCGCCTCTTCGTAAGTTGCCTTTTTCCCGTTCCGTCGTTAACACTGATGTTCTTGCAGACAAGAGGAAGTTATGTACGAGGCAGTCCGAATCCTGACTGGTAAAATGCTGGAAGTTCCACCACCAGTACTGTCCGACTGCGGAAAATCCCCTCAGGAAGTGCTCCAGGAGCGAGAGCAACGACGTCGAAACCAAAAGGCGCTAGCCTACGATGCACTGAACCAGTGGATTGTCTCCAACAATTTGGCCACTCCGAAGGAAGGGAAGCCACTACCGCAGATCCAGATCCTTCAAATTACTTTAGATTACTTGCGTAAGCACAGCGAAATCATTCCACAATTCCCTCCGGTGAGCAACAAGATAACTTTTTCAATAAAATACGCTTTTATTCAGGTCAAAACTGTCAAGCCGATATCATACATCGACGAAATCACCAAATTCTTGGCTGCGGACATCGAAAATCTTCAGAAAAATCTCGTCGTCATTCAAAAGGCAATTGAGGAAATCAACAAGCAGAAGAAGAGACTGCCGAAAACCAAGAAACAGCAGGATCAATGAAACCCACTTCATTTATTGACCCCTTTATCACTTGAAATCAATCCTAAGTCATTCCTCCCACTAACTAAGTCAATTCCTCTCGTGATCTCCCTCAATCACTTTTTTCCTTTTTTTAAACGAATTCCTTTCCATTTCTCGAGTTCATTTTTTCTGTAATTTCGGTTTGATAGCCTGTGCTTTCTAAACTCGATCACAATTCTTCAATGCTGATGAGTTTGTATTTTTTAAACGTGTTCTAACTCTCCTTCTTTGAATAAATCTGCAAAATTTTTATTGTTGAAGAAACGTTAAATTGTTGTTGGCGCCACGTCGAAACGTGAAATGTGAAATCTAAATCAAATAAATTTTCAAAATGCAATTGGATATATTCAATTAATTAAATCCAAAGAGAAAAATCAAACAACAACGTTACCGCTTCTCCAAAAAAACTGGTCCAAATAATCTAAATCAAAAGTAACATAAAGCTGCCTAAAATAATTATTTTCATGGGTTCTCGATAGCGCGTGAGCAAACGATTGACTGCTTAGAAAAAGTCTTGTGACTTAGTTTCAAATTTGGGGCTCCCTCAATGTACGTGTAAGCTAAAATAAGACAATTTACCCTTTTAATTATTTATCATTCGATAGGGTCTTCACGGTGTTGAACACAATGGTAAAATCGGATTTGTTAGTAGTCAGTAACAGGATGCGTTTAAAACGGTAAAAAGGACAGGTGGTATCAATAATAGGGGTCGAGATAAAAATGGTACAACAGTGCTATTCACAGCTCACTCCAACGGCGGCACCTCGTCGTCTCCCATCACCAAACGAACGTACTTGGAGTCAGAAACTGGATTGGGAATCGGATCGAAGCAGAATGAGGCATCAAACGCGAGAATCGGCGACGGGATCGTCGAGAGGAAGTGGAACACCATGGCGTTGCGTTGCACCTGGGGATCCTCTTTCCTGTTCCGATGAGCCCAGTAGAACTTTCCTCTCATCAAGAAGAACTTCCGCGCCTCAAGAATCGACATTCCAGTCCAAGGGTTCTTCTTGTAGGCAACGATGGTAGCGACTTCGGTAGCGTCCAGCTTTTCATCATCTGAAAGTAGTAATTAAGTGTCAGTTTACAGAAAACATCTAAACTTACTCTTCTTGTTGGACAAACGGCGGGCTGTGTGTCTGAGGAGATAGGAAACAATAGTACTGTTCATTTCCATGCCATGCACAACCACACGATCCGGCTCGTCTTCAGCATCACTAGTCATGTTGAAGATGGAGTCCATTAGCTCCTGATGCAAAAATTCGCCGTAGTGTGGGAACTTTTTCAACATCTGGGCAAGATAGATCATGTCGACGTGGATCGTGTCATCTTCGTTTTCCTTGATAGCCCGGAAGTATGGAGTCCAGTCGCCGGGACCTTTAGCCACTCCCATCCATGTGTCCATCAACTGTTCGTAAGTCTTGCCAACGAGTTCGTGCACAGTTTCGTGGTAAGTCTTGCAGAACAGATACGAATCCAAGGTAATCCATTTGATGGCTGAAAAATGAAAATGTTGCATTTCATTCAATTTTTCGATTAACGTACATGTTCCTTTTGGTAGTGTTTGATTGTTCTTCTGAAACTTGTCGCGCCGAGTTTTCTCTTCTTTGATATACTTGATCAACGAGTCATTAATCTTTGTCTTTTCAGCGTTGCGCTCGGAGTTCTCCGCAAAAGCTTCCTCGAGAGCAGCCTCATCCTCTTCCTTCTTCTTTCTATCCTTGGCGCCCTTCTCGACAGCTTTCTGCTTCTCCTTCATCTTCTTAGCTTTTTTCTGCTGACTGAAATATTAATATAATTAGAACAGTGTTTACTGTGTTATTTCCAACCTCTCCAGAATTTTCACTTTGACGACTGCCTTCTCCGAGGTATTCGTTGTCGCAGAAGACTCCTTTTCCACCAAAGGCGTCACATCCTGAACGAATTCTTGCGGCTTGGAAGATGGTTCAATCAGTGTCGGGGACGTCGCCTTGTTCGGTTCCACAGTAGCTTCCAAAGTAAGCACACCCATTTCGGTGCCAATGCGATCCGTGAGCGTCAGTTCAGATTCTGGCTCCTTCGGCATCATGTCCCTGAAATCAAAAATATCTTTTCAGTTATTAAGACACTAGTTTATTTACCTTTCTTGAACATTTTCAGCCTTCTCCTCGACTGGAACGGACGACGCGCTCGCCTGAGCATCTGCTTCCAGGGAAATAACGGCCTGGATGCTTGGGGATGCCTGCTCGGCTAACTCTCTCGAACATTGACTCACTTCCAAAGAAGGCGACGGCGTTCCCGTTTTCACCGAATGTGGAATGAACTCCTTGGCGGCAACGTTCCACTGCGTCTGTGGCGAAAGATGAAGCTGCTGTGTTGTCTCCGCCAATTCTTCCACATTTTGCCACAATGTTTGCGGTGTGTGCAGGGACTGCGCCAGATGTCCAAGCGGAACGTCTGGCAGAACTGGCCATTCAAACGACTGCGCAGTCGAAGCGGTTGGTTGCTGTCCGTACGGCCATTGCTGCGTCATTTGTGGCAGATATTGCTGCATCGGCGGAGCCTGCTGCATCGGCATTGTCGGCACGTTGTGTTGCATCGGCTGCACGTATTGATGCATCTGGTGACTTTGCTGTATCTGCTGATTCTGCTGCATCGGTTGTTGTGGGTAGTTGATGTTCAACGGGGGTCCGTACTGCTGCATCGGCACCACATTGACTATCGGAACTTGTTGGGGTGCGTTCGGGTAGTATTGTCCATTAAGAGATTCTTGCAGGACTCCATAATAGAACTCCTGATTCACAATGATCGGCGGCGGGCCTAGCGGCGGAACATTCGGGTTTCCTTGAGGTTGTTGCCATTGGTTCTGATTGGGGGCGCCACCACTCATTTTATCCACGTTACCTGGAAAGTAAATATTGATTATTAGTTTTAACGAACGCATTACAAAAAAATTAATTCCCCAGTTCGGAATTTTGATAAAGAAATGGAAAGCAAAAACTCAGTATTTACTGGGAACACCGATACTGTTATGGGGTGAAGCGAACGCGAAAATTTAAAAAAAAAAAACTAGTTTTTCGAGTTTTTTACTCGAACTCAAAAAACAAATATTCTCGAGTTTTTCCGAGGGTTTTTTTCGGTGGCCTTGTGGCCGCGAAAGCCGGTTTTCTAGGCCGGGGTAGATTTACGATCGCTTCCAATTGGTTTTTTAGAGGATTTCGCGCTTTTTTTTTAAAGTTTATTAAAGTGTTAACACATAACAATCGATTATCAGCAGTTTTTATATGAGTAGTTTCGAAAATCAATCGAATTACATGTTCTCACCAAGAAAACGAGGGTTCTGCCTTGTTTTTATCGAAAAATTATCCTCTTCGAGGTCCTAGAAAACAAAAATGTTCGAGGAAGTGTGAGAAATCGCAAAATGGAAACATCACAAAAACAAACGTAAATAGATAATGGCAGAAGAAAACAACAGAAAAACTAAGATTTTATTGATTTTCGTAACTACTCCTGTAAAAACTGTGAAAAAATAAATTATTATGTGTTAAAACTTGAAAAAAAAGCGCGAAATCATCGAAAAAACCAGTTGGAAGCGATCGTAAATCTACCCTGGCCTAGAAAACCGGCTCTCGTGGCCAGTTTTTTGAGTTTTTCGTTGTGCAACGCATCGAGTAAAAAACTTGAGAAAAACAAAGAGTCACCTCTCCCTGAGCAGGGGACCGGAAGGAATGATCCGTTCTCTGAAAACAGTGTGACAAATGGTGAGGGAAAGAGGGCAGGTCACGAGGTCAATACGGTGCGGCGGCACTGACCTCTCAATGGAGCGCGAATGCATACCGCTGTTGGATTTTGATGAGAAAAAACGCGCTTTTATAACCGACCGCCGCGCCAGCATCACCCATCGCCTCATTGGCTCAGTGGCAGAGCGTCTGTCTAGTAAACAGAAGGTCGCTGGTTCGATTCCAGCATGAGGCACCGATTTTTTTTTATTTTTTTGATCCGTTCAAAATTGAAGAAAAAGAAGACATTCTACAAAAATTTGTTTTATCAATGAGATTCAGCTGAGCCGGGAAAAAAAAACATATTTTCTTAGGCTTTTTTTTTGGACGAAAGTTTTGCATTAATTTATTCTGAAAAGAGAAAAGAAATGTCGTACTTAATATGTTATTTTCGAGGCTAATAAAAATTATGTCTCGTTTTTATTTTCATTCAAAAAAATTCAGGAAACATTTCACTAAAAAAAACCGCTTTATATGTTCCAAAAAAAATTCATGCTGAAATACAACAAAAAAAAATAAAAACCAGACACAATTTTTTAGATTTGTGTAACAACAATGAGTAAGGTAATTGATTTTTCTTGATTTTTAGAAAAAAAAACAGGAAAAAGATTCATGAAAAATTATTTTTTTTTAGGAAAAAATTAGATCCAGACACAATTTCAGAAAACAGAAAAGAAAATTGATAATGAATTCAGAAAAAAAAACATCATTCTGATTTTTGAATTGAACATCTATTTTTTTAGAAAAAAATTTTAAAACTCATGCAACTTTTTTTTGGAAAAAAAAGTGTCTGGTGTTTGTTTATTTCTTAAAAAAACAACTTCTGTTTTTTTTTAAATTAAGCGTCAATTTTTTCAGTGAGGAAAACTTTTTTCTGAATTTTTTTAAATTCAGCACAAATTTTTTTGTAGAAAAAAATGTTTTCAAAATGTTTTTTCTGAACTTTTTTTTTTAACCGTGTCTGGTTTTTGTTTTTGTTCGTAAAAAACAGTTTTGTCAGAAAATAATTTTTTTCAAAAAAATTGATTCTGAAGTTAGGAAAAAAATCCATGCAATTAAATTTTTTTTGAAAATTCAGAAAAAAAATGCCTACCGAATTCACTTATTTTTCGAAATTGAAAAATTGTGTCTGGTTTCAATTTTTTTTTCTCAGAAAAAATTCATGCTGAATTTTAAAAAAATTTCCGAAAAAACTTTTTTCTCAAAAAAAAAATTATTCTGAAATTAGAAAATAACTCAGAAATTTATTTTTGTCCGGCGTTTGTCGTCCGGAACAGGCGGCACGGCGACTTTCTGGAATGGAAGAGGTGACGTATTCAGTGAGAAAACAGAAACTGACCATCTTCGCGGCGAGACGAGAAGCGAATTTCTCTAGGAAGATCGTCGCACACTAACTCTCGGAGAGAGCTTTCAAGGTCTGGCTCCTGATCTTCTCTAGAATCTCAGCACTGCTCGGCAAAGCCCCGTAGGGCCCATCGAGCGCGACGAGATCCTCGATCGCATCGACGATCTCCTTGCGTTTTCCCTGGTTCTGACGGAACAGACCAGTGAACCCGAGGATGTCGAGAGGCTTGTCCGTCATCGTCGGAACCGGAAAAACCGGAAGATAAGAAAGAGTGAAGAAGCGACGGGAAAGGCCCACTCTTTTTATATTGTCTAAACAAGGTTTCGCATAATGTGGCTCTAACATTTCGCATAATGTGGCTCTTACATTTCGCATAATGTGGCTCTCAGAGGCGAGAAAAAGGAAACTGTTTCGCTCTCTATTTTCTGTTTCTTTTTTATTGTTGTGAAAGAGGCGGCGATGTTATGCCAGATTGAATTCTGAAACATACAAGCTCTTTTATTTTCTGGTTGAGAGGTCAAGTCAGTTTATAATAATTGCAAAGGGGTGAAAAGTAGGTTCTAATACAGTAACTCAATATCGGCCTCTTTCTGATACAGTAATCTACTGGTAGCCTCTTATTTATTTATTAGTTTGATATCCATCCCAATTAGTCATAACCCCGATTATGAAGACGACCTCGGCGGACTGGTCCTGGCGTGTTGGAAGTTGCGATGGCGTCAGAATCATTAAGGAGTTGAAGAAGCGTATTTTTTTCATCAGACGTCATCTGTTTTATGTGTTGATGGAAAGCCTGAAACATCTAGAATGAAGAAAATTTGGTCAGAGCATATTCAAACTCACACTTGCTCGAGCAGATTGAATCGTCTGAGCCGCTTGGACGAGCATATTAATGACCTCCATGGCGAAGTGCTTCGCCTTCTGAATCCAGACGTCCCTCGTGAAAGTCGATGCCTTCTCTGCGCACAAAAAGAAGGCGAAGAGGGACGCGAGACTTTGTGCGGCCGAGTTGTCCACCTCGTTTTCTTCGTCGATGAGGACGAAGTATCTTCTGGCCAAAGATTCTGCTCGGAAGGTTTTCTTGCACGCGAAGATCAGCGGCGTTTCGGAGTGGTTTCCCTGTAACGTTCGGAATTCATCTCGGAATGGAATTTAATGTCACCAACCATCTTCTCAATTACTTTATTGAGGAACTCATTCAGCGACATTCTGGTCTTCTGGTCCGTCTTCTCGACGATTTCTTCCATCGTGCTCACCATTTTTTTCTGTATCCTTGCGATGAGCTGAAATCAGTGAGATTAAAGACTACAGTAACTATCGGTTGTCAAAACTAACGTCTTCATCGTCAATCGGCTCCCGAACATCATCGCCTCCTGTTTGTGCGAAGACTTCCTCGCACAACACCGCCACGAGGTCTTCCTCGCAAAGGACAGACGCCGCTTGGCAGTAATTCAGCTTGTCGTTTGTGATCGGTTCCATTCTTGGTCCTCGAAGATAGAGCAGAGAAGACGTTGATGACGAGAGAAGGGAATACAGAGGACAAGGAGAGTTTTGTTGGAGCCAGGTAGGCTTTTTGGTTTAAAGCGACGGGAATTGCGCTCCTTTATACTGCCTGTGCGATAGCAATAAAATGGGAATACGGTTCGTTCACATGCCGACTGCAATCGAATTCCGCTGACTCTGGGAAACTGCTTCCCTTCTTCTTCTTCTTTTTCAAAATTTCCCAAAGAGATTTTTGTTAAATCGTAGTTTATGATACGAAAATCGAAAGATACCATTGTGATAATAAAACAATTTGAAATGAATCGAGCGAAAAACGAAAAAAAAGAAGAGAGAGAGGGGAAGAAATCATTATTTTCGCTGTGTGTTTTTCTTCTTCCTTTGGCTCTTCTTGGTCCTTCTCACGTTTTTCTCGGTCGAAGTCTGCTTGCGATGGGCTCTTCCGGCACCGGGGCTGGCACGTCTTTCTTCTTTTTCTCATTTTCGCCACGGCACTTCATCTCTGGCTGATCGCCATCAGTGGCTTCGGGAAGAGCTCGGGGAGGCGACGGAGAACGTCCGAAGGGTGGAGACGACGACTGCATTGTTAGAGTCGGAGGCGGGACATCCATCGGTGGCGCAGCTCTCTGACGGATCTGAAATAGAATATTGATTTTGAACTAGACCCGGCCGTAGTTCACAATGATACCTGGTCTGCCAGCGCAAGGACATGCGCTTCGTCCACGTGCACGTACTCCGCCTCGAACACGACGTCTTCATCGACTTCGCTCTTCACGACGATCCGATTCGTCGGGGGGCGGTGCACTTGGATCTTCTGGCACACTTTGCCTCCGATCACGGTTGTCTAGAATCAATTTTCAATCCCATAACAATTGAGAAACCGATACTTACCCTTTCCGTGATTGCGAAGACGACGCGGGCGAATAGTCTTCGGCCGGATACAACCGCCTCCTTGTGCCATTCGGACAGCGTGAGCTCGCTGAAGCGGTGCTCCAAGCCGAAGAGCAGAGCCAGCAGCGCGGCTCCCAACAGGCTCTCTCTCTCTGCTCCTGAAATGATGAGTGAATCGAATCGGGAAAGTGAAGAGGAATCAACTGACCTTGGCCATCGTTTGGAAGTGAAGGGCTGTCGATCAGCATTCTCGCTGACAATGCTGATGGTACAGTCTTCAAAATTTTTTTGATAAAATTCCAAATTTTAGAAAAAAAATTTGATGAAAATCCTAATTTTTTGAGAAAAACATTATTTGACAAAATCACTACTTTTTGAAAAAAAATTATTTTATGAAATTTAAAATTTTTGAAAAAAAATATTTGATGAAAATTCAAAATCAAAAAAAATTTTTTTTGAAAATTCAAACTTCTAATGAGAAATTATTTGAAGAAACTACAAATCATTGAAAAAAGATTATTACAAAAATCCAAGTTTAAAAAAAAAACTATTTGATGAAATTCCTGACTTTAAAAAAAATTATTTGACGAATTCCCAAATTTTTCAAAAAAAAAATCCATTTTTCAAAAATCTTAAAAAAAAAAAAGTAAAAAGTTTTTTTCAGATAAAAATTTATTGTAAAAATAAATTTCATTCAAATAAGAATTCAAAAATTATATTAGATTTTTCAAAAAATATTTTTTTGAAACAAAATATTGAAATCTATGATTTTCAAAAAAAAAAATCAAAACAAAATTTGAAAAATCTACTCGAATGAAAAATCGGAAAAACTGATTGTAAAAATAAATTTTTTTTTTGAATAAAAATTCGTTTTTTTTGTAAAAATTATTTTTTTAAAATGAAAAATTGAAATCTATATTTTGAAAAAAATCAAATAAAAATTTGAAAATTCTACTTGTAAAAATTTTTATTCGAATGGAAATTCAAAAATACTGATTGTTAAAAATAAATTCATTTCGATTAAAAATTCGAATTTTTTTGAAAAAATATTTTTTTGAAATAAAAATTGGAAACCAATAATTTTCAAAAAAAATTCAAAAATTCTATTTTTCAAAAAAAAATTCAAATAAAAATTTGAAAATTATTTAAAAAAAAAAAGCTAAGCTAAGCTGTCAAAGTCCCAGTTTGGCTTTTTGCCCCGGAGATCGTGCGCTCTCGCCTTACTAGAATACACATCCGCAATCCATACGTGTCTCACGCCAAAGCAGAGCTTCGCGGATGCACTGTACTTCGACTTTCGGAAAGCCTTCGATTCGGTTCCGCACAACCTCCTGGTCATCAAAGCGCTGAACTTTGGATTGAACTACACCACTTCCGCCTGGATCAAGTCCTTCCTCACCAACAGGAGGTCCCGAATCAAGCTTAAGGACTTCGTATCCAGTGATACCTACGACGTCGTCTCGGGAGTGCCGCAGGGCACAGTACTCGGACCTTTCCTCTTCTTGATCTATATCGACGAGTTACTCAGAGCATTTCCCGAAGACGTCAAAGTCTTCGCCTATGCAGACGACTTGAAGTTACTCAGTTCAAACCCATCCAGCCTTCAATACAGCGCAAACCTTGTCTCGAGCTGGTGCGAAAAATGGAGGCTTGTTCTTGCCGAATCTAAGTCGTTTGTAATGAGATTCGGTCGGTCGAACCCTCGTCACCAATACACAATAAACGGTACTGAAATCGCTGAATCCGACACGATAAAGGACCTCGGAGTCGTCATGGATCCGAAACTATCGTTCGACAAACATATACGCCTAACAGTCCAATCCTCTATGTTCAAGTGCCGCCAGCTGCTGAAGTGCTTTCGCTCGACCAACCCAAGATTTTACTACAAGCTGTTCGACATCTTCGTGAGACCTAAGCTTGAGTACTGCGCCATCGTCTTCCACCCGGACACCATCGAAAGCTCTAAATTGCTCGAGAGCCCGCTTCGTTTCTTCACCAGGAAGGTTATGCAAAGGTGCAATCTGAGCTATTGTTCCTATTTCGACCGCCTAAAACAGTTTGAAATCCTTTCTATTTTGCAGAGACGGATACAAGCTGTGCTCATCGCCATCTACAAAATTCTGGCCGACTACGCGCATTTCCCATCTCTACACAACTACGTTCGTCCCGGGAGTTCACCAAGATACCCGTACATTCTCAAGGCCAACCACGCGGTCTCCACTTCCTCATCGCGACCATTCCTGAATGCGCACCTCAAAATCTGGAATCACCTGGCCTCAAAAATACGCGAACGTCAGTCAAAAGGGAGTTTTATCCGATTTGTTAAATCCCTCTCGCTTCAGTCTCTCATCCCCTCCTAACCCTGGGACTATTGCCGGTCCACATGGGTCTTTCCATTCATTATTAGGTTTCTCATGTCATACTACCTCAATCCCGGTCTCACCTATATTTGTCGCTTTTGTTTTACCAAATAAATGAATCAATTTCAATTTCAAAAAAATATTTTTCTCAAATAAAAACTCGAAACTTATAATTTTCAAAAAACGTTTTTTTTTTTTGAGTAACAGTCGATTAATTTATTTAAAAAAACTTTTTTTGAAATAAAAATTCGGAAATACTATTTTTCAAAAAAAATTTCGAAATTCTATTTTTCTAAAGAATTATTTTGAATTCAAAATTCAAATAATTAATTTTTTAGAAAATACTATTTGTTTGGGTAAAACTTTAAAAATTCCCGCAGTGCGTTGGCACTTGAAACAAACTGATCATCTTTAATTTTTTTTAATCCAAAAAAATGTTTCTACAAAAAAACTTTTTAAGATTAAATATTTGAAAAATATTTTTTTGAAATAAAAATTCAAAAATCTTTTTTTTTCAGAATAAAAAATTGAAAACTCAATGTTTCAAAGAAATGTTTTTTTTTCAAATGAAAACGCGAAAATTCTACTTGTAAAAAATAAAATTTTTATTCGAATGAAAATTCGTATACGATTTTTCAAATTTTTTTTTAAATAAAAATCGAATAATTTATTTTTCCAGGGGTAATTGTAGAAAATCAGGTTACATATTGAGAGAAAAAATAAGAGACCGTCCGTGACAGTCATTGGGAAGAGGAATGAATGGTGGAAGGTGTCGCGAGAAAGCGAGGGCACTTGCTACTAGAAACAGCGCGAAATCATCGAAAAAACCAGTTGGAAGCGATCGTAAATCTACCCTGGCCTAGAAAACCGGCTCTCGTGGCCAGTTTTTTGAGTTTTTCGTTGTGCAACGCATCGAGTAAAAAACTTGAGAAAAACAAAGAGTCACCTCTCCCTGAGCAGGGGACCGGAAGGAATGATCCGTTCTCTGAAAACAGTGTGACAAATGGTGAGGGAAAGAGGGCAGGTCACGAGGTCAACACGGTGCGGCGGCACTGACCTCTCAATGGAGCGCGAATGCATACCGCTGTTGGATTTTGATGAGAAAAAACGCGCTTTTATAACCGACCGCCGCGCCAGCATCACCCATCGCCTCATTGGCTCAGTGGCAGAGCGTCTGTCTAGTAAACAGAAGGTCGCTGGTTCGATTCCAGCATGAGGCACCGATTTTTTTTTATTTTTTTGATCCGTTCAAAATTGAAGAAAAAGAAGACATTCTACAAAAATTTGTTTTATCAATGAGATTCAGCTGAGCCGGGAAAAAAAACATATTTTCTTAGGCTTTTTTTTTGGACGAAAGTTTTGCATTAATTTATTCTGAAAAGAGAAAAGAAATGTCGTACTTAATATGTTATTTTCGAGGCTAATAAAAATTATGTCTCGTTTTTATTTTCATTCAAAAAAATTCAGGAAACATTTCACTAAAAAAAAACCGCTTTATATGTTTTTTTCGATTAATGCATTCTATTTTTAATTTTCAGAAAAAAACTCGTGCAAAAGTATTTTTTCTAGAAAAAAACAATAACCAGGTACACTTTTTTTTTACTTTAAAAAAATTAATTGAGTAAGAAATCCAGTTTTTTCAACTTGTAGAATAAATTTATGCGCAGTTTTTTTTTTCTAAAAAATCAGACCTGATATTTTTCCAAAAAAAATTCATGCTGAAATACAACAAAAAAAAATAAAAACCAGACACAATTTTTTAGATTTGTGTAACAACAATGAGTAAGGTATTTGATTTTTCTCGATTTTTAGAAAAAAAAAACAGGAAAAAGATTCATGAAAAATTATTTTTTTTGGAAAAAATTAGATCCAGACACAATTTTAAAAAACAAAATTGATGTTGAATTCAGAAAAAAAACATCATTCTGATTTTTGAATTGAACATCTATTTCTTTAGAAAAAAATTTTAAAACTCATGCAACTATTTTTTGGAAAAAAAAAGTGTCTGGTACTTTTTGGCGGGAGATTCAAACTTTGGAAGGAAGTACCTTCTGGATAACGACTAAATGGATGAATTGTTTAAGTTTTGTTTAATCGACGAGATTCAGCTGTGCCGGGTTGATCGACTTGCAGAAAGACGAACTCGTGTTCACAAAACAAATGTCCTCTTGCAGATGGCCGAGCACTCAAAGTCAGCGCAGGCTCGAATCAGAGCCAGAGTGAAGTGTGCCTCGTTGTGGTTCTGTTGTCCGGGCATGTGTCCGAAGTAGTTGGTCGTCATCTCCATACTTGGAAAATTTTGGGTCGACCCGCCTTTCGACCCGCCCCGACCCGCCCCGCCCCGACCCCGAATTTTTTTTTCGGTTTTTTTTCAACAAATTTTTTCCCACAAATACTATTTTTCTTTCAAAGACTTGGTAGTCACCTATGAGCCAGTTTTCCGACCCTTAATCAGTAGCAACACTCGAGATTTCACGACTTCAGTACAACGACACTCCGAAATTTCGCACAATTCGGTTTCACAAAAGAAAGCGGGTCGAACGGGGCGGGGCGGGTCGGGGCGGGTCGGGGCGGGTCGGCAAAAATTTTGAAATCGACCCGCCCCGCCCCGTCCCAAGTATGGTCATCTCGGTGACGGCCATCCAACAGCTCTTCTTGCAGCACGCGCACGACATCGAAGCTTCCTCCTCCATCGAGCAGACCGGCTTTAGCAGTCCGGCTTGGGAAGCACTGGCGAGCAGAGTGACTGCCATCAGGAAGACGACGCACTTCGAGACAGAGAGCATTCTGCCGCTTTCAGCACGCAGGATCCTTTGGCGAAAGCCGAAGAAGGCTTTTCAAGTGTTGATAGTCGCTGTCAGGTTCGTAAACCGTTATTCAGCAGACTCGGGGAGTTGTGGTTGGCTTCAGTTTTACTCGCCTTTTATACCCGCCTTAGAAACCGCCGCTCCTTTTCCAGGAAATGCTGCACGCGATTTGTGCGAAGGAACTTCTAGATAAATAGGAACTAAGTGAAATAGTGTGTTAGCTACAGAGAAGTAAAAACATCGAGTGATTTCTCGACGAGTGAATGCCCTGGAGACTTGAAAAAGAAAGATGGTTTGAAAATGATCAATTTATTCGGCCTCAGCCTTATAATTTCAAAATTATTACAAAAAATGGACAAGACGATTAAAACAATTAAGCACAGTGTAAAAAAAAAATTAGCACATTTTAATAAAATTGACATGAATTTGCCGGTTGTTGGAGGGCTCGTTGACAGTGATCATCCGACTGACTGTCTTGTTGCCGATTCCGTCGCAGAATGATGTCCATCTGGCGAACTTCTCTTTGAGCCACAGGCTGTTGTCGACTTCGATGGTGACCGGGAAATTGTTGATGGTGGTTTTCTGAAAAGATACAATATTCATCTTGATTTGAGACTACGACACACTAACCTGTTTCAGATCCATTTTCTGCTGCTCGGAGGCGGCTATGTATCCACGAAGGAAAATCTCGTCATCTCGGAATAGAGTCTTGTTCCAAGCAAATTTGACGGCATTTTTGACCAACTCTTGCAGTTTGAAGACGGCAAAATACTGCAGATCCAATGGGAGATCAATGAAGGTCGATTGACTGGGAAAGATCTTCCGCAGGACCGGAATCACATTCATGAAGTCTGGATGTGTTTGTGAATCGATCAATGTATAGGCCAATCGGTTCGCGCTAACCAAGTCGATAGTCAGCTTCTTGATAGTTCCGAATCTTGGTTCCTTTTTCACTTGGACAGGAACTTTTCGGGGCTCATCGGTCAATTTCACTTCAGTGAAAAGTCTGTGCTCGTTGCTCCACGCGTTGTGCTCAAGATCCGAGTATCCAGACATCAGTTTGACAGACACTTCTTTGACTTGCCATGTAGAAACAATATGCTCGATGAGAGAAAGTGGGAGACGAGGAGCTTCTGTGGACTTGTTCAGGTGGTCCGAGAGAAGAAATTCGATGTGGTGACAGCTAAGGGTTGATGGGATGAGTATCGAGATGGCCTCCGAGAGTCTCCCCTGCTCATGAGCTTTGTTGAGAATGCTTGTCAAGTGCAGAAGATACCTGGAATTAAGAAACAGTTTTTTCTACGTTTGCCATTCTGTCGACTCACTCTTCTCCAATCGTCAGCTTCTCAAAGTGCTTTTCCGACGGCAGTACCGCGTTCAGCTGAATCGGGCCGTACTCGTTGCAGTTCTCGATGACTGCTTGACACTGATCACATCCGTTCGGGCAGATGTCGCTGGAGCCGATCAACTTCTTTATCTGGATGTGCTCTGAAAAAAAGTAATCATATAGGAAATGAAGGATTGCCAAGAAACTAACCGGCAGAAGCCAAGAGTGAGAACACAAAGTCGTGGACGTCCTGGTCCTCGTCGTAGTCTCCGAATCCTTCGAAGATCAACGTGTGCGGGTTGATGCGAGCCACTTCGAAGAGAAAGCGGAGCCAATCCTGTTGCTCGAAGTCAATCTTCTTTCCATTGAGCAAAAAGCAGTCTGGAGCCATCAGTTTTTGTTCTGGAAGTTGTCCTTCGTCCTCGTCGATTTCCATATCTTCTTCATCCATCTCGAGCTCTTCTTCGTCTTCCATCAGTTCTTCATAGCTATCGAAGTTTTCTTCGTCTTCCATCGGGAGATCGTTGACAGCGACAAGAACGGGCTCTCCAGCAGCGACTGTCAAGGTTTTGTAGTCACGGCGAATTTTTCGGAGAACGGCTTCGTCAAATTCGTGGTTGATAAGGCGGAGGTCCACGATCTCCTTTGTAGATGAGTCAGTCATGTGAGAGAGGATCTTGTCACAGAGCAAGCCGACGGAAAATACAGTGTTAGCAGCGTTGGACTTCATTGTTTCGTTGGATGAGACAACAAACAGTGAGGTATGAATAGC
The DNA here is from genome assembly GCA_963570955.1 of Caenorhabditis afra. Taxonomy (NCBI): domain Eukaryota; kingdom Metazoa; phylum Nematoda; class Chromadorea; order Rhabditida; family Rhabditidae; genus Caenorhabditis; species Caenorhabditis afra. Next base: position 2,081,079 of record OY751537.1, on the reverse strand, counting down.
AATCGGAAAGTCCGAATGAATGACTGTTCTTTTCATGGAACATGAGCATATGACACGGAGGGAGGGGCCTGAGTTCGCCCGCCCCTTTTTCCTCCGACCATGGGAAACGTGCACTGTTTGTTGGTAGGCAACTTGGCACATGCGGGTCAACAAAAAGACAGGCGGCGAGGTTGATCCTCATCTACAGCTTTGGAGGGAACATATGGTCAGAAGGCGGCAGTGTGTTGAGGTCACAGAGGTCACACCCGTGGGAAAATGTACGTGCAACCATCCTCAATGTTCACATCTGAGAGCCTTCATACGGTAGATTCCTTCACCGCTTAATGATTCCAATAAAAAAACAAGGACTGCCTTTTTCAAACAAACCAACTCCAGAAAAAAGATATAATATCATCCAATTCATGCTGCATTCCTACATATCTCACTTTTTTGTTCTGCTTTAAAGCAAGAACTTTCCATTTTAAGTAGCTACGTTCTTGTCCACCGTCCAAGGAAAGGAAAAAAGATTTGGTTGCTCGGCATTTCACCTACCAAAATGTCTGAGTTTCCATTAAAAGGAAATTACACACAGCCAGGAGCTTTTTCTCTTAGAAATCGCGTGCAGCATTTCCTGGAAAAGGAGCACCGGTTTCTAATGGGGTGATGCGAACGCGAAAAAAAACTAAAAAAACTAGTTTTTTGAGTTTTTTACTCGATGCGTTGCACAACGAAAAACTCGAAAAACTCGAGTTTTTCTCGAGTTTTTTTCGAGTTTTTTTCGGCGGCCGTGTGGCCGCGAGAGCCGGGTTTCTAGGCCGGGGTAGATTTACGGTGGCTTCCAACTGGTTTTTTCGATGATTTCGCGCTGTTTTTTCAAGTTTTCACACATGAAAATTGATTATTTGCAGTTTTCATAAGAGTAGTTACGAAAATCAATCAAATTTTAGTTTTTCTGTTGTTTTCTTCTGCCTTTATCGATTTACGCTCCTTTTTTGTGATGTTTCCACACCATTTCGCGATTTCTCACACTTCCTCGAACGTTCTTGTTTTCTAGGGTCTCGAAGAGGATAATTTATCGATAAAAACAATGCAGAACCCTCGTTTTCTTGGTGAGAACATGTAATTTGATTGATTTTCGTAACTACTCTTATGGAAACTGCAAATAATCAATTATTATGTGTTAAAACTTGAAAAAACAGCGCGAAATCATCGAAAAAACCAGTTGGAAGCGATCGTAAATCTACCCCGGCCTAGAAAACCGGCTCTCGCGGCCACACGGCCGCCGAAAAAAACTCGAAAAAAACTCGAGAAAAACTCGAGTTTTTCGAGTTTTTCGTTGTGCAACGCATCGAGTAAAAAACTCAAAAAACTAGTTTTTTTAGTTTTTTTTCGCGTTCGCATCACCCCATAAGGCCGGTATAAAAGGGGAGCAAAACTGAAGCCAACCACAACTCCCCGAGTCTGCTGAATAACGGTTTACGAACCTGACAGCGACTATCAACACTTCGAGAGTCCTCTTCAACTCTCCCCAAAGGATCCTGCGTGTTGAAAGCGTCGGAATGCTCTCCGTGTCGAAGTGTGTCGTCTTCCTGATGGCAGTCACCCTGCTCGCCAGTGCTACCCAAGCCGGACTGCTAAAGCCGGTCTGCTCGTTGGAGGAGGAAGTTGCGATGTCGTGCGCGTGCTGCAAGAAGAGCTGTTGGATGTTTTTTTTTTCGTTGTTTTTTCATTCAAGTTTCGTCCAAGGTTTTTTGAGGAAATAGTTAAACGATAAAAAAGAGTGAAGAAAAAGAAAAAAAAAACGAAAAAGGAAAGGAAGAATACGAACCAGCAATAGAAGAATGGTGGCCAAGACGTTTACCACTGGACCATGCTGGTACGGTCTGTACCAGCAGCGAAGGCAGTGATATTGAACTCGACTGAGCGAGCTGAGCGGCCACAGCGGCAGTGGATATCCAATGGTAAAAATCTTCAAACTTCGGACTGGAATTTCAGCACTTCAGAGGTCTCGTAAGCCGACTTTGAAAACGGAAATATAGGTTTTGAAACCTCCTCTATCACACTGTGTCGTTAGTTAAGGCTAACTGTATAGTGTACTTAATGCTTTCTCTTGTAAGGCGGGTATAAAAGGAGAGCAAAACTAAAGCCAACCACAACTCCCCGAGTCTGCTGAATAACGGTTTACGAACCTGACAGCGACTATCAACACTTGAAAAGCCTTCTTCGGCTTTTGCCAAAGGATCCTGCGTGTTGAAAGCGTCGGAATGCTCTCCGTGTCGAAGTGTGTCGTCTTAATGATAGCAGTCACTCTGCTCGCCAGTGCTACCCGTGCCGGACTGCTAAAGCCAACTACTTGTAAAATGTTCGTGCTGGTTTCATCGCAATAGCCGCATCACACACCGAATAGTGAACGATTCAAAATTTCAGACGTTTTGTGGCGCTTTCAGAGGTCCCGCCTATCGTATTTAGCGTTTTTTTGACACCTTAAAGTTTTTTCAATTTTTTAAAACGATTTTTCGTAGAAAAATCTCTCAAAAAACCGGTAAAAAGCGAAAAATAGGCGGACACTTTAAAGGCGCATAGACTTTTGCGGCCGTGATATCTCGACGCGACCTGGTGTGTCTGCGTCTCTCCTCTCCGCTCATTTCGAAAAAGAACACGTGCGCCATCTTTTCCCTTCAATTTTCGCCGCCTTTCTTTGTTTTTTCTTGTTTTTTCAGCCGTAAACAGTTCTGATTTGGCTTCTTTACAGATTATTCATGTCTCCTGCTTGGCAACAGTCAATGATGCGCTCGAAAATCGAAAAATCGGCCGGATGATGACGAAAACGGGGAGGTAATGCGGTTTTTACGGTTTTTCTGAAGTTCTAGGCTTTTTTGGTAGAGATTTTTTAGATATCAAGTTGGAAGGTTAAGATAATAAGAATAATGCTCGAAAAACATAAAGAAACGTCCTGAAAACGTGACTTTTCCAGGCTCTCCAATTCGTCGATTATTCCACGCGTCGCAAGAGGGAAACCTACAAAATAATGGTTTCCAATGCACCGGAGGGATCTTCAAGGTACGCTATTTGAGAAATAAATATTTGAAAAGTCTAATTTTCAAATAAAAAAAATCTTTTTGTAATCGCCCAAACGGCGAATAAAAAACTGAAAACTTGGTGTCCAAAGAGCACAATACATTCACAAGACCCAGTTTTTGTTTCAGATCCTTCTTCAGCATCCGGAACGCTGCCGGGCATTGAGAAACAGACGGTGCCCATTACACGGAACCCAATGAAGGAAGGAAGTGAGTGGTGGTCCCAAAGGCGCCAAGATGCCTTTTCCTCCATTCCCTTCCATCTTCTTATGTTTTAGGTTGATCTGATCGACTCCGAATCGCGAAGTAGGCAAAACGATGCGAGGTGCGGAGATGTGGTACGTGTTAAGAACACAAGTGGAAAAAGACACAGAGATGGTGTTGCAGGAACCTTGGATCTACTTCGAACACGGTTTCGGGAAGTTCAGACACTTCAGGTGGCTTCTACGTCCTACCTGCAGACCAGGTGAGCTGAAAAAGCGGGTTTCGGGAAAAGACAGAAACTGGGGTGACAAAGCCCTTCAAGATTCTGAGAAACAAACATAGCTTCTTATTCCATTTGGAATTATAGAGTGAGCTTGGCGTGCTCTAGTTACGAGTTTATCATCAGTCTGCATAATAAAGACAGCTAACAAACGACCGCTTTTTCTAGTACACACGCTGACTTAATCTTCCTATTTTCGAATAAACTTGCTTAATTTCAGGTCACTTCGTTCATCATGCACTTGATCAGGAACTGCGAGGTGCAGCACCTCGGTATGTCATAGTAGCCCGGAGAATGAAACATAGAAAGCTCGTTTTTCAGGAATTTGAACAAATTCGGTTGACAGGCTGCGTTCGATGGTTTCCCTAGGAAAGCAAAACGTCAGTGATCGGTGAAAATCGTCATTCGCAATTACAACTAGTGAAAAATTCCAGAACAAGGCGGAGCGCTTTGTCCAAAGAAAGCATACTTCATGGACGAGCGAGTGATGGGTTGAAGGTGGGCCCCGTGAGCAAAAGCTGACAAGACTGGTAATATCCAATCGAATCGGCTTGTGCCGGGGCTCACCCATACACCCGGACCTCAATTGCCGGAGGGATCTGCAAGGTACGCCCGTGAAAATATTAGTCTTAATTTTTAAAAAAAATTTCTGTTATTGCCAAAACGGTGAAAAAACTGAGAACCTGGTGTCCAAAGCACACAATACATTCACAAGACCCAGTTTTTGTTTTAGATCCTTCTTCAGCATCCGGAACGCCGCCGGGCATTGAGAAACAGACGGACCACATCCCACGGAACCCAATAAAGGAAGGAAGTGAGTGGTGGTCCCAAAGGCGCCAAGATGCCTTTTCTTCCATTCCCTCCCAACTTCTTATGTTTTAGGTTGATCTGATCGACTCGGAATCACGAAGTAGGCAAAACGATGCAAGGTGCGGAGATGTGGTACGTGTTAAGAACACAAGTGGAAAAAGACACAAAGAGAGTGTTACAGGAACCTTGGATCTACTTCGAACACGGTTTCGGGAAGTTCAGACACTTCAGGCGGCTTCCACGTCCCACCTGCAGAACAGGTGAGCTGAAAAAGCGGGTTTCGGGAAGAGACAGGAGCTGGGGTAACAAAGACAATTAGGATTAGCGAACCGATCACAGTTTCCTAATTCATTTGGAAAACTAGAATGAGCTGAGTGAACTTGTTACGAATTAATGGTCAGTCTGCATACGAACAAAATTACTAACAAACGTCTGCCTTCTCTAATGCACACACTATTTCCCAATAAACGTTCTTCATTCATTTTTTTCAGGTCACTTCGTTCATCATGCACCTGACCAGAAGCTACGAAGAACGGCATATCGGTACGCCAAAATGACCTGAAGAGTGAACCAGAGAATGCCCGTATTTCAGGAAACTCGGAAGAAAATTCATTTTGGGTGTGGATTGCAGTTCGCGTTCGAGAGGTCCTCTATGAGGGCTATGATGAAATGTTCGGTTTGAAACGTCATGTGCAGAAAACACCGAGTGACGAATTTCAGAACGAAAAAAACTCTCCGAACAAAGCAGTCTTCATCGGCGAGAGGGTGAGGGGTTTGAGTTGGAGCCCTAAGCAAAAGCTGACAAGACTGGAAGAATCCAGTCGAATCGGCTGGCGCCAGGGATCTTCGACTCACCCCAAACTTTCTTTCAGATTCAAAAAAGGGGAGGGAAGGGGAGAACAGTGAAAGCCATCTGTCCAAACCAGCCATGCAAATGGACCAGGTTTCGGGGTTAGTCATCACTTCAGTCTTTGTCGTTAACTACTCCCACTGCTTGGAATAAGAATAGAGGCACGTTTTCAGATATTTCAGATACGATTTGACGGTTCGGAGAGGGCCGTTAAGACCTGAAGAGGTAGGATTGAAAATAGTTTCATATTTTCTGAAATAACACTACGCTGTCACCCACGTTGTTGTGGAGTAGACGGTTTTTTTGTATTTATTATGCAGTTTATTTTATGCATTTTCGAGAAATCATTTAGTGAGCCGAAGGAAGCAGTTATTTCAAATGAAACCTTTGCGCGGTTAGGGGTCAGGGAGGGGCGTTGAGAAGGAATTTTGCCGGGAGACTAGATAAGAGACTATCGAAAGCGCTTGCGGATTTTTTTTTTGGCCTGGGATTAAAAGTTCGGAAGAGAAAATGTAGTGGTACCTGGGAGTGCGTGCTGGTAGGCTTCCAAGAGCGGGAAGTAGCTGGAGTGCGTGATAATACGATAGTACATCTTCAGGATGAGTAGGACGCGTATAAGGTGGCAAGAAAGCAATCCTGCGGTGACTAAGCGGTGCGCGTTAGAAAGATACGGAATATTGCATCCTTTCTTTATTCTGAAAAATAACATTTATGTGATTTTTAAATTTTTTGTTTTTACTCAGAGTAAAAAAAATCCGAGTGATTTCCGAGTTTTTTTTTTCGAAAATACCTTTGCACAAACTCCACTGGTTTCTGTATTTTCTGTTTGTACAAAAAAATTTTATTCAAAAAAAAAACTTCAAAAAATACCAGTAATTATTGTACTTTTTTGTCTTTACTCGGAATTTGAAAAAAGCAAAGTGGTTTTTAAAACTCGTATTTTTCATATTTGAATACCATTCGAGTGATTTTCGAAACGGTTTTTTGAAATTAGTCATTTTTCCTCAAAAATATTTTTTTTATCCAGTGGCTTTTGTTTTTTTGTTTTTACACGGAATTGGAAAAAAAAAGTGGTTTTCGATATTATTCCTTTTTCAATTTGAAGTAAATTATGTCATAGTAGCCCGGAGAATGAAACATAGAAAGCTCGTTTTTCAGGAAATGGAACAAATTCGGTTGGCAGGTTGCGTTCGATGGATTCCCTAGGAGAGCGAAACGGCAGTGGTCGGTTAGAAACGTGATGGGCAATAACAACGAGTGAAACATTCCAGAACAAGGCGGAACGCTTTGTCCAAAGAAAGCAGAGTTCATGGACGAGAGTGATGGGTTGAAGGTGGGCCCCGTGAGCAAAAGCTGACAAGACTGGTAATATCAGATCGAATCGGTTTGTGCCGGGGCTCACCCATACACCCGGACCTCAATTGCCGGAGGGATCTTCAAGGTACGCCCGTGAAAATATGAGTCTTAATTTTAAAAAAAAATTCTGTTATTGCCAAAACGGTGAAAAAAACTGAGAACCTGGTGTCCAAAGCATATAATACATTCACAAGACTCAGTTTTTGTTTCAGATCCTTCTTCAGCATCCGGAACGCCGCCGGGCATTGAGAAAAAGACGGTGCCCATCCCACGGAACCCAATGAAGGAAGAAAGTGAGTGGTGGTCCCAAAGGCGCCAAGATGCCTTTTCTTCGATTTCCTCCCAACTTCTTATGATTTAGGTTGATCTGATCGACTCCGAATCGCGAAGTAGGCAAAACGATGCGAGGTGCGGAGATGTGGTACGTGTTAAGAACACAAGTGGAAAAAGACACAGAGATGGTGTTGCAGGAACCTTGGATCTACTTCGAACACGGTTTCGGGAAGTTCAGACACTTCAGGCGGCTTCCACGTCCTACCTGCAGACCAGGTGAGCTCAAAAAGCGGGTTTTGGGAACATACACTGACTGGGGTAACAAAGCCAATTGGGATTTAACGAACCAAACACCATTTCCCAATAAACGTTCTTGATTAATTTTTTTCAGGTAACTTCGTTCATCATGCATCTGACTACAAGCTACGAAGAACGGCATCTCGGTACGCCAAAATGACCTGAAGAGTGAACCAGAGAAGGCCCGTATTTCAGGAAACTCGGAGGAAATTCATTTTGGGTGTGAATTGCAGTTCGCGTTCGAGAGATTCTCTATGAGGGCTATGATGAAATGTTCGGTTTGAAAAGTCATGTGCAAAAAACACCGAGTGACGAATTTCAGAACGAGGAAAACTCTCCAAACAAAGCAGTCTTCATCGGCGAGAGGGTGAGGGGTTTGAGTTGGAGCCCTAAGCAAAAGCTGACAAGACTGGAAGTATCCATTCGAATCGGCTGGCGCCAGGGATCTTCGACTCACCCCAAACTATGTTTCAGAGTGGTCGATTAGAAGCGTCATGCGCAATAACAACGAGTAAAAAATTCCAGAACAAGGCGGAGCGCTTTGTCCAAAAAAAGCATACTTCATGGACGAGCGAGTGATGGGTTGAAGGTGGGCCCCGTGAGCAAAAGCTGACAAGACGGTTAATATCCAATCGAATCGGTTTGTGCCGGGGCTCACCCATACACCCGGACCTCAGTTGCAGATCGAGAGAGAAGGAGAGAGAGAGAGGGGGGGGGGGGGGGGGGGTGAGCGTCTAACACTTAAGACCTCTTCATCACCGCCAGAGTGAAAGATCGAGTTGGATCCCTAAAGCAAAAGCTGACAAGGCAGGAATTTTTTTGTCGAATCGGCTGGCGCCAGGGACTTAGCCCGAGCTCTTTTTAGTTAAAAAAAAGGGGAAAGTAAAAGTTGAATGAACATTGTTTCGGAGTTTTAGCATAACTTCCGTTTTTGTCGTTAGCGATTCGCACTGCCCGAAGAAAAATTCAAAGAACGCACGTTTTCAGATTTTATTGAATTGTTTTGATAGCTCCAATTTTTTCCTGAACAGGTAGGATGGAATATGATTTGTGTTGTTTCTGCAATGATACTACGACCGACACTCACGTTGTTGTGAAGAAAAGGTCTTTTTGTGTTTATTACGCAGGTTTATTCATATGAAAAATTGAAAAAGTGTTTTTTATTATTCCAAAAAAAGAGGAATTATTTTCATTTGTTAATTTCTAAAAAAAATTAAATTAAGTAAGGAATTTTTATTTATTTCGCAATAACAGCAAAAAAAAATCATGCAGACGTTTTTCTTCTTATAAAAATAAGATTCACGCAGAATTTTTTTTTGAAAAAATAAGACTCGAAAAGAATTTTTTTCGCTCTCGAAAAAAAATAAAGTGAAACTTTCTTGTTCAGTAAAAAATTTAGCAGATTTTATTGTTTTCCAAAAAAAAAACCAGACACAACTTTTTTGAGATCCGTGAAACAATCAATGAGTAAGGCAATTAGTTTATCTTGATTGAAAAAACAGAAAAAAGGTTCATGCATTATGTTTTTTTTCTCGAAAAAAATTAGATCTAGACACAAGTTTTTCTTTGAAAAAATTTATGTTGAATTTAGAAATAAGAAAACCAGACTTGTCCAAAATCGGCCGGGCACGGGCCGATGACAATTTAGAGAAAAACAATGAAAAACAGTTCAGAAAATTTCGAAAAGTTGTGTTTTTTTCTCTTACAATCTATCCTTGAATGTTAGCTCGAGTATTTTATGCAAAAAAAGTGCGATTCGAGCGCCGAAACGGCAACGTTAGTGTCGAAAACTGACTACTGAACGTATCATTTCAAAAGTCTCGGGCCGGGCCTGTGAAAATTGGCTCATCGGCCCGGCCCGTTACATGAATGAGAAAAACATTTTTCTGGTGAAAAAATAGAAAACCAGACATTTTTTTTCCAAAGAATGCTGGATTTGGAAAACCAAATTCAGAAAATATTTTTTAGCAAAAACTCATGCTGAATTTTAAGAAAATATTCATGCAAAATCATTTGTTTCTAAAAAATTGAGTTACAAACCAGACGGTTCTACGATACAATACTTTTCTGAATGGTTGAAAAAAATATGTTTGCATGAGTTTTATTATTAAGAAAAAATAAATGCCTTCTCAATTGGTTTTTTTTCGAAAACCAAAAAAAAATTTGTCTGCTTTTGATTTTTTTTCTTAAAAAAAATCATGCTGAATTTGAAAAAAAAATTGGAAAACCTTCCTTTCTCAAAAAAAATTGCATGTATTTTTCCTGAAAATTGAAAAAAATTGCTGAATTTTTTTTTCGACTTTAACTTGAATTCTTTTATTTAAGACAAAAAATGAATTTTCTGATTTTTTTCTGAATTCATCATCAGTTTTTTGAATTTTTTTTCCCGAATTCCGCACGAATTTTTTGGGAAGAAAAACGTGTATGGTTCTGGTTTTTTCCAATAAAAAATTCATGAAAATACATTTTTCCTAGAGAAACATGCTTTTGCATAAATTTTTTTTGAGAAAAAATTAATTTCTTCTCAATTGACTTTTTTTCAAAACTAAAAAAGTGTGTCTGGTTTTTTCTCAAAAAAATTCATGCTAAATTTGAAAAAAAAATTCGGAAAACCTTTTTTCCTCAAAAAAAAGGAAAAAATTCAGAATTTTTTTTTCTCAAAAAAAATTGCATGTATTTTCCCTGAAAATTGAAAAAATGCCTTTTTCGAGAAAAAAATTGCTGTTGTTTTTTTCGACTTTAGCTTGAAAGAAAAACGTGTATGGTTCTGGTTTTTTTTTCAAAAAAAAATTGCATGCATTTTTTTAAATGAAAATTGAGAAAAGATAAATGTCTTACCCACTTGACTTTTTTTTCGAAAATTGAAAAGTTGTGTCTGGTTTTGACTCGTTCATCGGATCAACCATGTCGATCGAAGACGTTGAAAGCTCGTGTGAATGAGCAAAGACGACGCGCAAGCGATCAGAGGATACTGTCTGTTGCATATTATTTCACCTCTTCCCTCTCCTCCCCCTCCTCCTCATCGTCTTCGGAACATGGTAACTCGAGAAGCGGTTGCCACAACAGTGCACGGATGCGAACGGAAGAGGCCGACATTGGATTACTGTATCACAATTCAATCTGACATAACATCGCCGTCTCTTTCACATTGTGAAATTCACAACAATGAAAACGAGACATAAAGAGGGTCGAGAGAGCGAAACAGTTTTTCTTTTTCCCATTCAAGAGCCACATTATACGAAATGTAAGAGCCATATTATGCGAAACCTTGTTTAAGAACCAGTATAAAAGGAGAGCGTTTCCCTTCGCATCTTCATTCTTCCTATTCTGTCGACTCTTCCGCTGTCCGGAACAGGCGTCACGGCGACTTAAAAATTCAATCAAGTTGCGGTGTCGCCTATTCCGGACAGCAACCGTCGAAAAAAAATTTTTTGAATTTTTTTCTAATTTCAGCATGGTTTTTTTTGAAAAAAAAACCTGCCCGGATTTTGTTTTTTAATGAATGAATCAATTTCAGAGCACAATTTTCATCTGCGAAGGGGCTGAAAAACAGTTAATACTGCAACACCTCTGATCATCGTCCGTTCTAATTTTTAAGTTTCGAGCACGTCATTGACTGCTACCAAACGGTGATGAGTAATCTGTAGAAAAAATACGATAGGCATAACCTTTAAAAGCGCGACAGAACGTCTGAAAACTTTGAATGGTTACGTATCCAGCTTGTGACGTGGAAACTTGAATGGAACCGGCACGAACATGTTTCATCCAGGCTTATCTAGCCGATCCATATCAAAAAGAACCATCATCTCTAGCTGGAAGCTGAAAAAATCCAGATTGTCTGAAACGACCACAAATGGGCTTTAATTTTGTCTGGAACGAGACAGCTGGCACAAAACCGGCACGAGCATGTTTCATCTAGGCTTTTCTATCGGATCCGTATCAAAAAGAACATTCATCGCGAATGGGAGGCTGGAAAAATGCAGATTAAGAATGAAAAACATTCTAGTTGCCACGTTACAGACAACATTTGAAAAAGAAACCAGGCGCAATTTGTTTAGATTCGTGAACCAGCCAATGAGTACGGCTACTTTTCTTTATTTTCAGAAAAAAAAACAGAAAAAAATTAATGCAAAATTTTATTTTTCTAGAAAAAAAAATTATTTTTTTATATGTGTGAGCATAAAGCGAGCGACACAAAATGACTGATTGCAATAATTGATCCGTCAATTTTGAGCCCAAAAAATGAAAATGAATTTCCACTCTTGGGAAAGTTGATTTCTATTGGAAATTCAGTTTTTTCGGAAATGTTCCGGCTATTTTATAAACTACGTCGTCAAGCGCCGTCGCCGTTCTATTCACGATCGGGCCCGTATTATTAGTGCGAGATTTAGGATGTTTATTTGTTCAGACCATCCCCGACGAAAATATACACCCAAACATCGACCGCGGGTTTAGTGACCTCCGCAAGGGCAGATAGCCAGAGGTCAAACCCACATATAAACACACGAGCAATAAACCACTCTCTTCACATTCTTCACTCTCTCATCCGTCTTTCTGTCTGTCTGACTGTCTGACTGTGTGTATCTAATCTTCTGTTCGCGAGTGACCCCACTTCTTCGCCCCGACCGCCGGTCACTCATTCCTCTTCCCAATGACTGTCTCGGACGGTCGCTCCTATTCTTCTCTCTGTATTTAACCTGGTTTTCTTTTTTAACCTGGTTTTCTACATTATCTCTGATTTTCTACAGTAACCCCCCCCCCCTTGCCTTTTTCTATTTTCCCAATAACCGACAACGGAAAATGTTGTCAACTTCTAATTAAAAAAAGGTGAGTATAACGTTTTTTTAAAATCTTTTTTCTATACTTTTTCTTTTTCCTACTACTATTCAACTGCCACGCGTGGCGACACATTTGAAAGGAAGTTAAAGAACTTCGGTGGAAAAAATTTGGTTTTTTGTCGATCTTTTTTTCTTCTTTTTTAGAAAAACAAAAAGAGGACCGCGTGTTCTACACAGCTCCCCAGGGCCTGCCGACGATGCCGCCGCCGCCCAACTACTCTTTCACGCCGGTCAACATTCTGACCAACGAGGCGTACAGGATGTGCAAGGCGAACCGAAAGATGAAAGCGGCGACTCCAATGTAAGCTCTCGATTTTAAACCCTCACATTCCATTTTCCCCACTTTCAGGGTATTCGACCGCCGCCACCCGCCTCCCGCGCTTTCCTGGTTCCGACCGCTGTTTCGGACGCCTCCCTTTGCTCACTTTGCAAGAACGTCACCTCATAACGCTGCTCAATGGAGAAGACTGTGTAGAGGAGCTGAAGTCCGCCGCTGCGGGCCTGCACGCCTCGAATCAGCTCGTGTGGAAGATCAAAGCGGTCGTTGCGATCCGAAAGGGCAGACCGACCGAGGCGTTGAAGAAGTGTGTGAAAAGGAATACCTGCTTCTCGCACATTCTCCAGGAGTTGGCGAAGAAACACATCGATCTGGATGCGTCGTTGATCGCTAATGTGAGCTCTCAATCTGAAACCGCCCGATTCGATTTTCTCCACTTTCAGGGCATTAGACCGCCGCTACTCGCTTCCCGCTTTGCCCTGGTTCCGACCACAGTGTCAGACGTCTTCGCTGTTCCGAAAAAGACCCGTGGAGGGTTCGGCGATCTCACGGTACACCCTTCTCGCATCCAATTCCTTCCGCAATCTCCCTTCCCATTTCAGGATGACATCAGAAAAGAGATCCGCGAAAGATTCAAGGCGGCAAGTGGACCCGAAAAAATTGCCGACGACATCTCCACGAAGTATTTCGTGGACAAGAAGCAAGTCGGAAAGTACATCCGGCTTCTGAAGGCGCTCAAGAAAAGGTGACTTTGAGATGGGAACCTCTGAGAAGCTAAACAGATTCATTTCAGCAAGGAGCGCAAGAAGCAAAAGGAAATGGAAGAGAACGCCGTTGGAATGGACCATTGATCTTGTGTTAATTTTTCCGTTTTCAACACCTCCTATCCTATTCAATTGTTCACTTTCTTCCGACAGCTTACCTCATAAATCTTCTACTCTCGATTAGTTGTAATCAAAGTTTCGCGCGCTCGCTGCGAGTGCGCCTTCATCAACCGCTTTCTAGGGTTACAAAGTGACGCCGACGGCGGCTCCGGACGTAAACTTTGCTCAACGGGACAATCGGGTGACTGTAGCTCGTTGTTTCTTACCCGCTGCTGCTGACACATTTTTTCGCTTCCTGCTTCCTTTATTGAGAAACTCGTCCAACGACTTTCTGCTCTTCTTGTAAGCCATCTCGACGATTTCTTCCATCGTGCTCACTAGAAATAATATAAAATATTGAAACAACGAAAGGAGGCGAGAGAAGCAGAAAAAGAAGTTAGCAAACAGCCCTCTCGCCCCTTCTCCCTCAAACGCGGCCGCCGCACCGCTTCGTGACGGTTGCGTTGGTTAGAGAACGAAGAAAATCAGGAGGAAAGAGACAGGAGGAGAGACTCTGCAGCCCGTCCTCCCTACAGAAAAAGAGTTGATTGCTTGCATTTATGTTTCTTTGCATCTCTCGGCCCTTCTCCCGCCAGTCTACCCAACCCACATTTCTTCATTCCCCTTCCCAATGACCGTCATGGATGGCCACTTTCATTCTTATCTAATTCCTATTTAATCCCTATTTTCTACAGTAACCCCCCCCCCCCCCCACCCTCTTTTCCTAATACCCCACAACGGAAAATGCTCTCAAAAAGAAACATGTTAAGACAATGGGCATTTAAAAAAAACAGGTGAGCCAGCAAAAGACTTATTTTACAGAATTTTTCAAATATTCCGAAAAATTAGGAAAGGCATAAGGGAAGTTATAAAACTTTTTTTTTATTTCAGAAGAACATAATTGTAATTGTAATTGTAATTGTTTTATTTCGTAAGTGATAATTGACATGAAAAGTTAGTGGAGAGATGAGTAAACCAATACGAGATAAGTTACAACACTCGATTTGACCGTGAATCAGCCGGTTGGAGTGAGGTGGGGTGGGGTGGGGGTGGGGATGGGCAAGAATTAGGGAATAAGACATATGAGAGTTATGAAGGTTAATATGATACATGAAATGCTATGTGGAAACCTATGGGTCAGGGCGGGCCGGGGACAAGGAACTTAGCCGGAAGACCAACTAAGAGACTATCGAAGGCATTAGCGGAGATTCTTCTAGGCATAAGCTTGGCAACCTTGTTCCAAAGAGGCAGGTGCACGTGCAGAAACGACCCAGGGACAAAGAGTTCGGACGAGAACATGTAGGGGTACCTGGGAGTGCGAGCCGGTCTGAGGTAGGCTTCCAAACGCGGAAAGTGGCTATCATGCGTGACAATGCGGTAGTACGTCTTGAGGACGAGTATGACGCGGCGATGTTGGCAGGAGAGCAACCCGGCGGTGACTAAGCGGTGCGCGTAGGATAGATATGGAGTGTTGCATCGCTGGAAGACCCGACGGGAGAAAAATCTAAGGGGCTTTTCTAATAGTTGTATAAGGGGTGGGGACGTGGGACTGAAAACCTCGCAGCCGTACTCTAGGATAGGCCGAACATATACATTAAATAGTCTGAACATAAACGGGGCATTTAGCGAAAGGAAACTTTTCAGTAGCTGGCGCGATTTCCAGAGAGCGAGGCCGGATATTCGGTGTATATGGGATTCAAATCCGAGATTTTTATCAATCAGTATGCCGAGGTCTTTGACAGAGTTGGATGCCTTGATGGGGGTCCCAGCTAGGTAGTAGACATGTTGAGGGTTATTTTTACCTAAGTGAACCACGATAGACTTAGAGGGAGCTAGGTTTAGACCCCATTTCGAGCACCAATCGCAGACAATATTTGCACTGAGCTGAAGGGCAGTTGAGGAGTCGCTGGTGAGTTTTACGTCATCCGCAAAAGCCGTAACATGGACGTTTGAGGGGAAAGAGGCCAGAAGGTCATTGATGTAAACCAGGAAGAGGAAGGGCCCCAGAACCGACCCTTGCGGGACCCCGGAACTCGCTACGAAGGATGCTGGGGTGGGGGAGTTATTAACTTTAACCATAGAGGTCCTATTTGTCAAGAATGATTCTATCCACGCTACTGTTTTGGAGTCCATACCGAAGTTTAGGAGTTTCATCAGTAATAGGGAATGGGAAACAGAATCAAACCAGCGGTTAGACGCGGCTACCGCCGCGTCTACCCACTGGCTTTCGCTGAAGTTGACGACATGCTTTTTTTGTTGCAAAAAGCTTTTTGAAATACGGTTTATAATATGAATTAGTCTCTCGCCAAAAGGTGCCCCTACCCAAAGTTTGAATCTCCCGCCAAAAGGTGCCCCTACCCAAAGTTTGAATGTCCCGCCAAAAAGTGCCCCTACCCAAAGTTTGAATGTCCCGCCAAAAGGTGCCCCTACCCAAAGTTTGAATCTCTTGCCAAAAGGTGCCCCTACCCAAAGTTTGAATCTCCCGCCAAAAGGTGCCCTTACCCAAAGTTTGAATCTCCCGCCAAAAGGTGCCCCTACCCAAAGTTTGAATCTCCCGCCAATAGGTGCCCCTACCCAAAGTTTGAATCTCCCGCCAAAAAGTGCCCCTACCCAAAGTTTGAATGTCCCGCCAAAAGGTGCCCCTACCCAAAGTTTGAATCTCCCGCCAATAGGTGCCCCTACCCAAAGTTTGAATCTCCCGCCAAAAAGTGCCCCTACCCAAAGTTTGAATCTCCCGCCAATAGGTGCCCCTACCCAAAGTTTGAATCTCCCACCAAAAGGTGCCCCTACCCAAAGTTTGAATCTCCCGCCAAAAGGTGCCCCTACCCAAAGTTTGAATCTCCCGCCAAAAGGTGCCCCTACCCAAAGTTTGAATCTCCCGCCAAAAAGTGCCCCTACCCAAAGTTTGAATCTCCCGCCAAATTTATGAAACCTCTCTCTTCCTTTCCCTGCTTTCTTTCTGGAACATTCCATCAGTTTGTGGGAGATTCCAGTTTATTTTTCGAGAAAAGGAGGCGAGAGAGTGCGGGAAAGTGAGAGACGCAGACAAAAACGCGTGTCTCTGTTTCTACCGTAATCCGAATCAATCGATAATTTCCAGTTATTGTAACTGTAGTACCCTCCCCACCCATTAAAAATATCCACTCCTCATGATCCCCCTATCCCCCCAACGGCAGCTGTAACTCTTTGAAAAAGTGATGTTGCGAAATTCAGACTCCCGTATCTACCGTAATCGTCGTACGACCTCTTAGATATTTTGGCAGTGACACTCCCCCACCCTAATTATGCTCCCATTATAATTTGGAGTCAATCGGTTCGGTACGAAAAAGTGTCAAAAATGACCGTTTCTACTGTAGGTACCGTAATCCTACCGTAATCCTGATTAAAAATGTTATAGGGGTGAAGCGTCCCGAGACCCACAAGGCTATGCAAAATATCAGACCGGTCGGTCTAAAGGCTGTGATGTTATTCCAGTTTTAGTGCGAGACATACAAAACTACTCAAATAGTATAGTAAAGATGCTTTGGAGAAGTCTATGTAAATAACGTCAACATAAGTGGCCGGTCTAAGTTGAAGAGCCTTAGCTTTAGTGATGGAGTCCAAGAGAGCTAGCGTGCAGGATCTTCTTGGTAGGAAGCCAAACTGATAGGGAGATAGGCGGTGCAGGAAGGTGTTGCGTAGTTTGCCGAGCACGACTTTCTCGAATAGACGCGCCAGAGGGTGTGTAAGTGAAATAGGCCGATAATTAGACGGATTAGTGCGCTCCCCTTTTTTATAGATCGGGACTACTGTTGTGGTCTTAAGTGCTGTAGGGAAGACGCCGCTATCGAATGATTCCTGGAAGATAAGCGCAAGGGGAAGAGCTATGGAATGGACGCAACGCTTTATGACAAGGTAACTGGTGTGGTCAGTAGAGAACCCAAGTTTGGGACTAATCTTAGCGATAACATTGTGAATGTTGAGCGGGGAGAAGTCGATCTCGTAGGCGAGTGGTCTAGGAGGAGGAAGCGCCGGGAAGGGAGCTGAATACTCGTTAAAAGCAGCGGCAAAGATTTTGGCAAATTCGGGGGCTAAGACTAGGGGATCAGAAGTGATGAAAAAAAAAAAATTTTCTTCAAAATTATAGATCGGGACTACTGTTGTGGTCTTAAGTGCTGTAGGGAAGACGCCGCTATCGAATGATTCCTGGAAGATAAGCGCAAGGGGAAGAGCTATGGAATGGACGCAACGCTTTATGACAAGGTAACTGGTGTGGTCAGTAGAGAACCCAAGTTTGGGACTAATCTTAGCGATAACATTGTGAATGTTGAGCGGGGAGAAGTCGATCTCGTAGGCGAGTGGTCTAGGAGGAGGAAGCGCCGGGAAGGGAGCTGAATACTCGTTAAAAGCAGCGGCAAAGATTTTGGCAAATTCGGGGGCTAAGACTAGGGGATCAGAAGTGATGAAAAAAAAAAAATTTTCTTCAAAAATTTGGAATTTTTTGAATTTTTTTTTTCAAAAATTAGGAATTTCGTATAAATTTTTTTTTCAAAAATTTGGAATTTTTTAGAAATTTTTTTTCAAAAGTTTGGAATTTCGTATAAATTTTTTTTTTCAAAAAATTGGAATTTTTTAGAAATTTCTTCTTCAAAAATTTGGATTTTTTTGAAAAATTTTTTTCAAAAATTAGGAAATTTTTGAAATTTTTTTCAAATATTTGGAATTTCGTATAAATTTTTTCTTCAACAATTTGGAATTTTTTAGAAATTTTTTCTTCAAAAATTAGGAATTTTTTGAAATTTTTTTTCAAAAATTAGGAATTTTTTGAAATTTTTTTTCAAAAATTTGGAATTTTTTAAGAAATTTTTTCTTCAAAAATTTGACATTCCCTAGAATTTTTTTTTAAAGTTTGTGATTTCTAAGAACTTTTTTTTTTTAATTAGGAATTTCATCAAAGTAATTTTTTTCCGAAATTTGGAATTTCGTATAAATTTTTTTTTTCAAAAATGTGGAATTTTTTAGAAATTTTTTCTTCAAAAATTTGGATTTTTTTGAAAAATTTTTTTCAAACATTAGGAATTTTTTGAAATTTTTTTTCAAAAATTAGGAATTTTTTGAAATTTTTTTTCAAAAATTTGGAATTTTTTGAAATTTTTTTTCAAAAATTTGGAATTTCGTATAAATTTTTTCTTCAACAATTTGGAATTTTTTAGAAATTTTTTTTTCAAAATTTGGAATTTTTTAGAAATTTTTTGAAATTTTTTTTTCAAAAGTTTGACATTCCCTAGAATTTTTTTTTTAAGTTTGTGATTTCTAAGAACTTTTTTTTTTTTAATTAGGAATTTCATCAAAGTAATTTTTTTCCGAAATTCGGAATTTCGTATAAATTTTTTTCGAAAAGTACGCAGCCGGAAAGGCGCAGGTGTTCTAATTTCCTTGGATCCTCGCCAATAATTTTTTTTTCAGCGGAAATCAAGAAAGTCGGCGACACAATGCTCGGCATTTCGACCCAATGCCTTGCCATCAAAAATGTCATAAAACCGACGCCACAGACGGTCACAAACATATGTCGTACAGACCGATACAATGTGCTGAGTGAGAACACAGTCTGAATCGACAGTTCAAAGAGGGAAAATGTCTACAGATTCGCATCCGAACAACTGTGCTCAGCTGTTCTTCCGAATGTCTCTCGAAGAGAAAGGACGGCTGACTCTCGTGATCTCCCCTGTCCTGGAAATGATCGACATCGCGATCGACGCTGACCAAGCGGTGCGGCAGAGATTCGACAGGACGAGCAATTCGAGCGAAAAAGGAGCAGCGGCTCCGGAACACGTGGATTCAAGGTCAGAACGTCTTCACTCTTTCATTCAAAACCGACTCGAATTTCAGATGTGGATCACCGAAGCCTCAGACGAAAAATGCTCTTCCGAGACGCATAATGACGCCTATCGACATGCTGAAGAGAGAAAGGATCGTAAAAACGGAGAAGGTCACAAAAAGGGAAGATCAATTGATTCTTGCGAACGAGGAGATCAAAAGAAAAGACCAGCAGCCCCAGGAGGAAGATTAGCAACTGGAGAGGAGGGAGCAGCAGATTCTCGAGATCGGCGCCGTGATGAAGAGGCTGAAAGAGAAGATCGACGAGATGAACGCGGATCTGAATGACAAAGGCAGGCCATTCTGCAGCTGGATGCCGCTCTGTGCAAGAAGAATAAGGAGATCCGTCGTTTGGGACAGGCAGATTCGGATCAGCAGATTGCCTGCATGAAGCGGAAACACGAAGAAGAAATCCACAAGAAGAACCAAGAAATCGCAGAAGAAGCTGAAGGAGTTGATGCAATACAAACTTGACGTGAGGAGAAAGTTCTTGTTCCCTCTTCCACAACACTTCTTTACAGATACGACAGATTGCATTTCGGGCATTCGAGGCGAAAGACTTCCAAAGCGTAGCGCCCGAATACCAGATGATCTTCAGAGCCATATTCACCACGGACGAATAATTGATCGCTCACCGTTTCAGTTGTCCTCGATCCCGTTTCTTCTTCCATTAACTTCATAAAAAGTAAAAAATCAAGCGTTTTATCAATATCCAGTCAAGACTGAAGACAAAACCGAGCTGGACACGGCTGAAACCACTAAGTTGGCTGAAAATGTCTAACACGCAATTAGATCGCAAACGTGTCGATGGATTTTTGTGAAAATTCTTAGACCGGTTGAAAACCAGGTTTAATCACATATTCAGTCGAGACTGAAAACAAAATCGAGCTGGAAACGGCTGAAACCACTAAGTTGGCTGAAAATGTCTAACACGCAATTAGATCGCAAACGTGTCGATGGATTTTAGTGAAAATACTTAGACCGGTTG
This sequence comes from Caenorhabditis afra, assembly GCA_963570955.1. Taxonomy (NCBI): domain Eukaryota; kingdom Metazoa; phylum Nematoda; class Chromadorea; order Rhabditida; family Rhabditidae; genus Caenorhabditis; species Caenorhabditis afra. The sequence continues at coordinate 2,061,131 of OY751537.1, read as the reverse complement.
AAAACCAGGTTTATTCATATATCCAGTCGAGACTGAAAACAAAATCGAGCTGGAAACGGCTGAAACCACTAAGTTAGCTGAAAATGTCTAAAACGCAATTAGATCGCAAACGTGTCGATGGATTTTTGTGAAAATTCTTAGACCGGTTGAAAACCAGGTTTATTCACATATTCAGTCGAGACTGAAAACAAAATCGAGCTGGAAACGGCTGAAACCACTAAGTTGGCTGAAAATGTCTAACACGCAATTAGATCGCAAACGTGTCGATGGATTTTAGTGAAAATACTTAGACCGGTTGAAAACCAGGTTTATTCATATATCCAGTCAAGACTGAAAACAAAATCGAGCTGGAAACGGCTGAAACCACTAAGTTGGCTGAAAATGTCTAAAACGCAATTAGATCGCAAACGTGTCGATGGATTTTCGTGAAAATTCTTAGACCGGTTGAAAACCTGGTTTACTCACATACTCAGTCGAGACTGAAACAAAATCGAGCTGGAAACGGCTGAAACCACTAAGTTGGCTGAAAATGTCTAAAACGCAATTAGATCGCAAACGTGTCGATGGATTTTCGTGAAAATTCTTAGACCGGTTGAAAACCAGGTTTATTCACATATCCAGTCGAGACTGAAGACAAAATCGAGCTGGAAACGGCTGAAACCACTAAGTTGGCTGAAAATGTCTAAAACACAAGTAGATCGCAAACGTGTCGATGGATTTTCGTGAAAATTCTTAGACCGGTTGAAAACCAGGTTTATTCACATATCCAGTCGAGACTGAAGACAAAATCGAGCTGGAAACGGCTGAAACCACTAAGTTGGCTGAAAATGTCTAAAACACGAGTAGATCGCAAACGTGTCGATGGATTTTCGTTAATATTCTTAGACCGGTTGAAAACCAGGTTTACTCACATATTCAGTCGGGACTGAAAACAAAATCGAGTTGGAAACGGCTGAAACCACTCAATTGGCTGAAAATGTCTAAAACACGAGTAGATCGCAACCTTATTTATACCTTATTTACCTTATTTATTCAAAAAAAAAACCCAAACATCAATTACTTCCAATCACTTATTCAAACATTTTTTTTGAAATTCAGTTCATTCAAAGAAAAATCGTGAACATTATTTATTTCAATTCGCCGATTCAAATTATTTTCAAAATCTAATCCATTTTCACAAAAATACGTGAACATTATTTACTAATTAAAAAAACAGCTGTTTCAAAAAGGCAAACGTTGTGACAGTTTTTTTCCCCCGAAAACCAGACGAATACAAAGGTTGCAATAATTTATTTGTTGGTAATACAAAAGAACCAAACTTTAATTTGAAATGTCAGGTACTGTGAACGGAATTACAGTTTCAGTATCGCAACGTCGAATTGTTTTTTTTCCCATCATTTACCAGAAGAATATTTCGTGTTTTTGGCCGCGTCTTAATTATATGACCTCCCTAAATTTTAGACGGTTTTTCGGAAACGCAAGCTAGAGAAGTGCTGAAAGTCGTTTGGATTCAAAAAAAACTTAGTTCGCGATCGATGGTCAAGAATGCAAATGTACTTCACCGAAGCTTACGGAAAATGGGCACGGAAAAATGGAAACTGAATTCTGTGCACGTCATGATACATATGAGTGGAAATCCCAGAAAAGGAAAACTTTTGTTTATCAAATTCAGTTTATTTTGCTAAGCTAGAAACATGAATGTTAAAAACACAAAAGCTGTTTTTTGAAATTAGTAACTATACGGAAGCTCCAAAAATATGATTTGCAAAAATCATTCATTTTGCGCGTTTCCCAAAAATAACACAACTTTCTAAAAAAGACATTTATTCAGACTGGGTGGGAAAGTGAACTATCACTTTAAAATACAATAAACTATTCAGAAGGTCGTTGATTTTTACAGAATACGATTCATGAGCATGCGGTCCATATTGAGATGGGGAAGGTTTTTACATACTACTGTCAAAAAAATTGACGCATAGCTAACGGTCAAATATGACTGGAACTTGAAATCTATTTTTCCCGGCTGCCCGAGCAATTGATAACCACTAGTTGTATAAGAAACATGAAATCTACCCATTTTCAGTTGTTTAAACAATTGATAACCACCCTAAATAATAGGAATCTACAACCTACCTATTGCGGCCGTTTGCAATACTGCTAACGGTCAAATATGACTGGAACTTGAAATCTATTTTTCCCGGCTGTCCGGGCACTTGATAACCACTAGTTGTATAAGAAACATCAAATCTACCTACTTTCAGTTGTTTAAACAATTGATATTCACCCGAAATAATAGGAACCTACAACCTACCTATTGCGGCCGTTTGCAACATTGCTAGCGGTCAAGTATGACTGGAACTTGAAATCTATTTTTCCCGGCTGTTCGAGCAATTGATAACCACTAGTTGTATAAGAAACATCAAATCTACACATTTTCAGTTGTTTAAACAATTGATAACCACCCTAAATAATAGGAATCTACAATCTACCTATTGCGGCCGTTTGCAACATTGCTAGCGGTCAAGTATGACTGGAACTTGAAATCTATTTTTCCCGGCTGTTCGAGCAATTGATAACCACTAGTTGTATAAGAAACATCAAATCTACACATTTTCAGTTGTTTAAACAATTGATAACCACCCTAAATAATAGGAATCTACAATCTACCTATTGCGGCCGTTTGCAACATTGCTAGCGGTCAAGTATGACTGGAACTTGAAATCTATTTTTCCCGGCTGCCCGAGCAATTGATAACCACTAGTTGTATAAGAAACATCAAATCTACACATTTTCAGTTGTTTAAACAATTGATAACCACCCTGAATAATAGGAATCTACAATCTACCTATTGCGGCCGTTTGCAACATTGCTAGCGGTCAAGTATGACTGGAACTTGAAATCTATTTTTCCCGGCTGTTCGAGCAATTGATAACCACTAGTTGTATAAGAAACATCAAATCTACACATTTTCAGTTGTTTAAACAATTGATAACCACCCTGAATAATAGGAATCTACAATCTACCTATTGCGGCCGTTTGCAACATTGCTAGCGGTCAAGTATGGCTGGAACTTGAAATCTATTTTTCCCGGCTGTTCGAGCAATTGATAACCACTAGTTGTATAAGAAACATCAAATCTACACATTTTCAGTTGTTTAAACAATTGATAACCACCCTAAATAATAGGAATCTACAATCTACCTATTGCGGCCGTTTGCAACATTGCTAGCGGTCAAGTATGACTGGAACTTGAAATCTATTTTTCCCGGCTGTTCGAGCAATTGATAACCACTAGTTGTATAAGAAACATCAAATCTACACATTTTCAGTTGTTTAAACAATTGATAACCACCCTAAATAATAGGAATCTACAATCTACCTATTGCGGCCGTTTGCAACATTGCTAGCGGTCAAGTATGACTGGAACTTGAAATCTATTTTTCCCGGCTGCCCGAGCAATTGATAACCACTAGTTGTATAAGAAACATGAAATCTACCCATTTTCAGTTGTTTAAACAATTGATAACCACCCTGAATAATAGGAATCTACAATCTACCTATTGCGGCCGTTTGCAACATTGCTAGCGGTCAAGTATGACTGGAACTTGAAATCTATTTTTCCCGGCTGTTCGAGCAATTGATAACCACTAGTTGTATAAGAAACATCAAATCTACACATTTTCAGTTGTTTAAACAATTGATAACCACCCTGAATAATAGGAATCTACAATCTACCTATTGCGGCCGTTTGCAACATTGCTAGCGGTCAAGTATGGCTGGAACTTGAAATCTATTTTTCCCGGCTGTTCGAGCAATTGATAACCACTAGTTGTATAAGAAACATCAAATCTACACATTTTCAGTTGTTTAAACAATTGATAACCACCCTAAATAATAGGAATCTACAATCTACCTATTGCGGCCGTTTGCAACATTGCTAGCGGTCAAGTATGGCTGGAACTTGAAATCTATTTTTCCCGGCTGCCCGAGCAATTGATAACGACTAGTTGTATAAGAAACATGAAATCTACCCATTTTCAGTTGTTTAAACAATTGATAACCACCCTGAATAATAGGAATCTACAACCTACCTATTGCGGCCGTTTGCAACACTGCTAACGGTCAAATATGACTGGAACTTGAAATCTATTTTTCCCGGCTGTCCGAGCAATTGATAACCACTAGTTGTATAAGAAACATGAAATCTACCCATTTTCAGTTGTTTAAACAATTGATAACCACCCTAAATAATAGGAGTCTACAACCTACCTATTGCGGCCGTTTGCAACACTGCTAACGGTCAAATATGACTGGAACTTGAAATCTATTTTTCCCGGCTGTCCGGGCAATTGATAACCACTAGTTGTATAAGAAACATGAAATCTACCCATTTTCAGTTGTTTAAACAATTGATAACCACCCTGAATAATAGGAATCTACAACCTACCTATTGCGGCCGTTTGCAACACTGCTAACGGTCAAATATGACTGGAACTTGAAATCTATTTTTCCCGGCTGTCTGGGCAATTGATAACCACTAGTTGTATAAGAAAAATGAAATCTACCCATTTTCAGTTGTTTAAACAATTGATAACCACCCTGAATAATAGGAATCTACAACCTACCTATTGCGGCCGTTTGCAACACTGCTAACGGTCAAATATGACTGGAACTTGAAATCTATTTTTCCCGGCTGTCTGGGCAACTTTCTGGGACATTCTATCAGTCAATACTTGATCAATACTTGAACAGGTGATTTATTTTTTTTAGTATTTTTTTTTTAATGAACTGGATTTTAAAAAAATTATTGAATAGGTGATTTGAAATAATTAATTTTCAAGTATTTTTTGAAAAATTAAAAGGATTTTTCAAAATTATTTGAACTGATGATTTGAAACAGTTAATGTTCACTTTTTTTTTTCAAAAATGAACTAGAATTTAAAAAAATATTTGAAATGGTGATTTGAAAAAATTAATGTTCAAGTATTTTTTAAAAAACAAACTGGGTTTTGAAAAATTATTTGAACAGGTGATTTGAAATAATAATTGTTCAATTATTTTTTGAGAATAGAACTGGATTTTTGAAAATAGTTTGAATAGGTGATATGAAATAATTAATGTTCAAGTATTTTTTTTAAATGCAGTTCATTTTTCAAAAAATACGTAAACATAAATTATTTCAACTCACCAGTTCAAATCATTTTTAAAAATCCTATTCATTCTTTTAAAAATACGTGAAAATTATTAATTTCAAATCACCTATTCAAATATTTTTAAAAAATCTAGTTCATTTTTTCAAAAAATACGTGAAAATTATTAATTTTAAATCACCAGTTCAAATAATTTTTAAAAATCCCATTCAAACAAAAATACGTATACCTTATTTATTTCAAATCACCTATTCCAATAAATAACCGTTCATTTTTTGAAAAACGTATTAATTATTTATTCCAAACCACCTTCTCAAATAATTTTTTAAACCCAGTTTATTTTTTAAAAAACACTTGAACATTAATTATTTCAAATCACCAATTCAAATAATTTTTTAAAATCCCATTCATTTTGTTAAAAAATACGTGTACCTTATTTATTTAAAAAAAAACCTAAACATCAATTACTTCAAATCACCTATTCAATTATTTTTTTTAAATCGGTGGTTCAGTGGTAGCATCGGTGGTTCAGTGGTAGAATGCTCGCCTGCCACGCGGGCGGCCCGGGTTCGGTTCCCGGCCGATGCACCATAAATTGGATCCTTCTGGATCCGAAGATGAGTGTTGTGAGTGGTGAAGGACGACGAGCCTGATACAGCAGCGATTGGTCTCCCTCACGGGAGGACCGCTAGCTATGCTTGGGAATGATAGTAAGGGACTCCTCGGCGTCCGGAGACGCTTCATTGGAGTGGGCCATCATACACGTGTGGTTTGTGCAGATGGGTCGTGGTTGGGGAACATCAGAGAGTGGGTTGGTTCCGCCCGCATCACCATTGAAGTTGTGGATGGCTGCAGCAGCGGACCCACTCCCCGACTTAGCCCTCCCACGCCCTAGACTATGATTCATCAGGAACCTTCCTCCTTGTGCCGAAGCACGCGTAGCAGCTGTTAGGGCTGGCACCCATAACTGCTACAGGAGTTACCCGTCTGGAACCTTGCGGTCCCGCCTCGCGGCCATCACCCTCCCCCTTCGGTCTTGCGACTTCCGGATGTGGTGGACCCGTACGACTGCTCGAGTAGTCCTCCGTTTCAGGCACTCCCACCGTGTATGTTTGTGGACACGGGTTCGGCCCGTCCCTTCAGACTACTGTGCCAAAACTTACTTGCAGCCGCACGAGCGCCCGAACTTGTGGGACTTGTTGCTGCCCGACACCTCCCAACCGCCCACCCACGAGGTGCAGGGCTACTGCTTTCTTTCCGGCGCCCGACTTCGACGTTTGTGTCGAGTTGTCGTTGTTGGCGCCTTATTGTTCAGGTCGGCCGCTGGATCTCCAGAGTTGCTTCGGTGGCGGCGAGAGTAGTGGTGCCGTGGCTCTGATCTCTCTTCCGCCGATTTGCTCCTTCGCTCCATTTGCGACTTCCTTTTTCGCGTCTCGCTCTTCTTGAGTTCGTCGTTCGGCGCGGGAGGTCTCGGGAGCTGCTTGAAGATAGGCCATGCGATGGCTTTTCTTCCGCTTCTCTCCGTTGCTCCATGGGTTTCGACTGTCCTCTTCTCAGCGATTCGCTCCTTATCCGGCGTCCTCTTCTTCACCACGTCAGCCCAGCTGACTTCCTTCGCTGGCTTCGTGTCGGATCCGGATCTTCGACGCGGCTTCTCCTTCTTGATGGCGAGTGCACTTGACTGGGCTTTGGCCGAGGTGCTTCTCCGGCTTCGCTGTCGTTCTCGAGTCGGTGTTCCGACTCCTTGTTGTGCACACACTCGGCTTGTCTTGCTTGGGTTGATCCTTTCCGGCCGATGTGGTTCGCCTTCTTCGGAGCATTCTTGCCACTTTTTGTCGTTTCTTGGCCGTTTCACGATGTCCCGTTTTCCTTCCTTCCTCCATTTGTCGGCGTGGGCTGACATTGTGATGCCGTCACCACTGTGCAGCCATTCCTGGGACGCATCTTTCCGGCAGTAGAGCTCGTTGAGCAGCTTGTAGCTGTCTCCGAATATATGGCGCCAGTAGATGTTCTTGGACACTTCCAGCGTCATTCTCGTCAGATCCGGAATGATGTTCCTGATTTGGCCATCGGAGAGTCCTAGCTCGAGCAGGGAGTGGCTGGTTTCGGGCCAGTATGTTCCCAGACTACCCACGACAAGTGGTAGGACTTTTGCTTTCTTGCCCTGCTTGGCAAAGTAGTCGACGAAGTGGGAGTACTTCTCAACCTTTCCGTCCCATGCTCGCCGAACTGCGTCTACTCCGTTTTCGTACGGGATGGTGACGTCTGCAAGGAGAACTTCGGGTCCGTCTCGCTGCTTCATGACGAGGTCCGGGCGTTCCCGTGACGGTCCGATGCTCGTGTCGACAAGTATCTCGTAATCAGCTTTTTTGCCGACCATTACTTCTTCCAAGATACGATGCAGAACTCGATCGTGTCGTTCTGTGATCCCGGATGCAAGTTGGTACCGGCATTGCTGGAGAATGTGAATTTGTGATTCGAACTCGTCGTCGCATCGTCGACACCCTTTCGGGTGGTCCGGATCGTAGGTGTTCGCGTTGCAGGCAAGTAGATTGAGTCGTGCGCGGTGCACAAACTTCTGGCACGCGATGCTCGTGTTTCTGCCATCCCGGACGAATCTGTTGGACTGTGGGTGATGCTGCAGGACTTGAACGACTCTGCTCTTCACGTCCTTGGTGACGAGGAAGTTCCGGAGCAGTGCTTTTTTGACAATGTCCTTCATCTTCTTGAGCATCTTCGGATCGTCGTCCTTGGTGAAGACTTGAATCGCCGATTCCTCTGTTGCTTGCATCGTGAGTGCCAAGTGTCCATTCTCGTTAATGAACTCCATTGCTTTGAGGGGAGCTCCTTTGTGGCGCGCGAGAGTCCTGATGCTCTCGTTCATCCGCTGGAAGGCGTTGTATCCTCCTTTGGTGTACGATCTGGATGCGTTGAGGTAGGTGCAGATTTCTGAGACAGTTGCGGTCTTCGTGCTCAGTTGAAGTGCTTTTGCCGCGATTGCACTCAAGGCATTGTTGTACAGCTTTCGGATGTACTCGTCGCGACTCCATAGCTTCGTCAGCATCGACTGTAGGAAGGTGATGACGCACGTGAACCGTGGAGACATCACGCCAAGTCCTCCGTTCTTGATTGGCATTTGGATGTATTCCGTCGGTGATCCTTTGATCGGGATGTGATGGTACATCTTCGTTGCCTTCATCACCACGTTCTCAAACTCCCGCATCTCGCTCAGCTTCGGCGTCGCGTTGCGGTACATGTGTTGGAGCCGTGGGAGGAGAAATGCCTTGAGCACGTCGAGCTTCTGGTTTGGAGCGAGGTCCGTGTCGTGGATGAGTTGGAGCTCCTTCGCCACCTTCTGGAGGGCTCCCAACTCTGAAGTCCTGCCTCCTGAGCCGGTCTCGACGCCGAGATATCGGTAGGTATCCTCTTTGCGAAGCGCCCGGATTTTGTCCGTCTTGATGTTTATCTTGGCCTGGGTGGCAACGGCTCCTTTCTCCAGCACCAGCGAGGCGCACTTCTTGGGCTTAAAGATGAGCGCGACGCTGCGACAATCTTCGTCCAGCTTGTTGATGGCGCTCTGGAGCTCCTCTTTGGAGTTAGTCAGGACGGCCAGATCGTCAGCGAAAGCTAGGCAGCGGACGGTGGTGCTGAGACACTTGTGTCCGACTTTCCGAGCGAGGTGGCGTCGGATCACACCTTCCAGGCTGATGTTGAAGAGGGTGGGGGAGATTGGATCTCCTTGCTTCACTCCAGCTTCGATGGTGATGGCTTTGGTTTTCTGTGCACCGACCTTGACACGTGTTGACGCTCCGGTGTACATGTCTTGCACGATGTCGATGACAGACTTCGGATATCCGAAAGCCTCCAGCGAGCACGTGATGAGGTTGTGCGGGACAGAGCCGAACGCATTGGTCAGGTCGAGCCACGCGACGGCAAGGTTCCTGTTCAGAACCGATGCCGTGTCGAGACACGTCCTGAGGACTCCGATGCTCTCGTTGCATCCGTCCACCGACTGGAATCCTCGCTGACAGGGGCTGATGACTCCCTGAACAGCGCTGATCCGTCGGTTCCAGAGCGACGAGTAGAGTTTGGCGATGGTGGGCATCAGCGCAATCGGTCTCCAGTTTTCTGGTTTCTTCCTTTCCTCGTCAGTGCAGTCCTTCGGGAGCAGCACTGTCTCCGACTCCTTCCATTGTCCTGGCATTCTCTTGTGTTTTCGGCATTCTTCGTAGAGAGTTGCAAGACGGGTTCCGGACGGGTCGAACCATCTGAGGGCGGAGTACTTGAGTCCATCGGTTCCGGGCGCTGTGTCCCTGCACTTTTCGAGTGTAGCCTTCACTTCGTTCGGGGTGAACTCGGCCTCGATGAAGGGGCCAACCGTGACTCGTGGGATGGCGCTGCACACGTTCCGAACTGCCGATTCTGAGATTCTCTGGGCTTTCATCGTCCTACGGAAATGGTCTTCTACCGTGTTGACGTTGATCTGGCACCTTGGTGATTCCTTACCGATGATCCTGTTGAACGTCTTCGTTCGGTTCTGCGCGTAGGCGACTCGGAGCTTCTCCAGTGGTTCAGGCGCGTATTGTCGTCGATCGCGTGGCTTCGCTTCCTGGATTCGGGCCGTCTGGGTGGAGCGTTCGCCTTTCTCCGGTATCGGCGGTGCGTTCCGAGCGAGGATCCGTTCGACGATGGCCGTCTGACCATCCTGAGCCTTGAAGATTGCTGCTGTGAGGCAGTCCGAAATCCATTCCAGCGTTTCGAAGTGCCTTCCGTCTTGTGCGTAGAGCTGGATCTGCTTGTCCATCCACTTCTGCACCTTCTTCAGAAGTTCCGCGGGCTCTCCTTTTGGGACTATCTTGGGAGTAGGTCCTTTTGGCGCTCTCTTGGTGTTCCTGTATTGCGGTTTGTTTTCTGCAGGAAGGATACTGCTTCCGATTGGTGCGATCTTCATACAGAGTAGGCTCTGAATTGATTCTCTTCGCAGGTTGGCTACTTCCGGTTCGGGATCGTGTGGAGCGGACCCGGTGGTCGGTGATGCGAAACGGGCTGGTTGTCGTTTCAGCGGTGGCTCTCTCGGAGTTGCGATTGCCCTCCGCTTCTTCTTGCTGTCGACCATCAGTCCAGACATATGTGAGCGGTCAAACTCCACCGGCACGCCTTCTGCTGTTGTTGCGAGTGTGTTGATGTCGTCCGATGACATTGATCTTCTGATCGTCGGCTGCCCTGCTCGCTTCGGAAGAGTTTTCAGAAGGGCTCTTGGTGGCGGCGTAGCCTGCAGATCCTTCTTTTTTGGTGGTGGTGGGGTTACTGCCGGGCTTCCAGTTGATCGCTTCTTGCGTTTGCCTGCAGTCCGCCATTGTCCTTCCGCACAGCCTTCCATTTCCAGGTTGGTCGTCGGATCTTTGACGCTTGGTGGCGGTGTGGCGGTGCCGGGAAGCCCCGTTGGCTCTTCCGGCCCCGGATCGCCGGTGGTTGGAGTCGGGGAGCCTACTGGCGACATGCTGCTCCGCGCTTTGCAGATGCGGCCTGTTGGCGTTGACGCCCATTCCAACACTGGAGCTGTTGGCGGCCTTCTGCTTGGCGACTCGATGTTCTCGGCGTACATGTCGTACCTGTCGGCGAGCTTCTTCCGGACCTGGGAGCGGAAGGCCGCGACATCAGCTTCTGCCGTCGATGCTTTCCACGTCGTCTTCTTGATGGTGTGCTTCGCCATGAGCATGACGTAGACCCCGCAGTTCCAGGAGTCGCTCTGGCGCGGGGTTCCGTTCGTCAGCTCCTTGACGATGCCTCTGTCGACGAGCCTGACGAGCTGGCGGATGTCTTCGGAGATTCCGGCGCCGAGCGGATCGTAGTAGAGGGGCGCCGTATCCCTGTTGACAATGAGCAGTCGCCAGTGGCTCTTCGAGCAGATCGGGAAGACGATCCGTTTGACTCGTGTTGAGAGTCTGCTGTTGATGAGGTTGGCGACTTCCTCCTTGTCCGACTTCTGGAAATTGAGTGGGTCCAGAAAGTCGGCGTCGGCGCAACGCTCGGTTTGGTGCTTGAGGAAGGCAGCCATCACGTCTGTGTCGATCCAGGCGTTCTTTCCTTCTTCGTGGATCAGGCACCAGATGTTCAGCCGTGGCTTGAACAATGGCGCCATCTCTTCGTCATCGTCCAGCGTGGTAGGCGGGGTTTTGACGGCGGCGGCGTAGGACGGGGGGCGCGGTGGTGGCGGCGAGCTCCTAGCCGGCGTCGTCCTGGCGGCGTTCGACGGCTTGAAAAACCGGTCGAGTTTTTGCGACTTTTCCGGCTTTTCCGGCTGCCCTCCCTTTTGCCTTAGGTCGATGAAGGGCGCCGCGTCGGTGAGAGCGGCTGCGGCTCTTGCCCTTGTTGTGGCTCCGGAGCGCCATTCTTTCTCGACAAGGGTCGTCCCGTGGTCCGCTTGGAGGTGGGCGCGGATCCACTTTGCGCCGCACTTGCCTGCCGGCTGGTATTGCCGGCACACCGAGCACTTGTACTCGAATGTGACACGGCGGCCGTGGCTTTCCAGAGTGTGCCGTTTGATGTATTTGAGGGCTTCCGCTCCTCTCGATCTGTCCGAGACGCAGTCTCGGCAGAACGGGCACCTCATGAGGTGGGCATTCGGCAGGTCGATTGCCAGCGTCGCCGTGGTGGCGTCCGCGTGGCGAATCTCCAGATCATCCGCAAGGTTGAGGTGGCTTCGCCTCGCTCCGCCTTTTAGAGTGATTGTTGCGTTTTTCGGGCCTTTAGGCCCTACTCTTCCGTCTTTTGCGTTTTTCGGGTCTTCAGACCCTACTCTACCGACTTTGGGGTTTTCCAGGATGTGCTGGTCGTCGATATCCCACTTGACAGAGTCACTCCATTTGACATCGCCGCTCCATTCTTCAGTTTGAGTAGGGGGAGGGGGAATAGTAGTATATTTTGTACAAGACTTACTTTTATATACATTAAGACGTGACTGGTTGATTTGACAGTTTTCGGTCTTCTTCTTCTTTTTCCGGGCCATATGTGCCAGAGCACGGCCGGAGCTGTTGGCGAGGGTGTATGAAGTAAGAAGACCCAATAAACTGAGAAGACGAGAGAAAAGGGAAAAGTGGCTGGAGATTAGTGAAGATTCGTTTTTTTCTCGCGGAATGGACGCGGACGCGGGATGGACGCGGACGCGGAAAGGACGCGGCCGCTTGTTGCGATGCCGCTGGTCCTTCGCGGTTTGACGAACTTGCCTGGACTTACCTAGAACTCACCTCGAACTTCGATAGATGGTCCGGGGAGATCCAGGGTGGGCGTTTCACTTTTGACAGCTAACTTTTTGGCGGAAAAATCGATAATTTTTGTGTCCACTGTCTTTTTTGACTGGGAAATCGATAATTTGCTCCTTCTTTCCGTGTGATTGGTTGATTGGTTGAGGGGTTGATTGATTGATACGTAGTTGTCGACCGGATGAGCGACCTCAAACTCAAACTTGGGTAATTAAACCAGCCTCAAACTTGGGTAATTAAACCGTTTATTAAGAAAGGAACTAAACAATAACAATGATAACAAAGGTGTGGGAAAAACTGTGGGGGTACAATGTGCGGAGACCGCAGGCTTTTATAAGAAGCGAGCGGTGTAAGAATGTGTGGGGGTGTGAGGCCTTCACACTGTCGAGACGACAGTGTGGGAGGAGCGTATAGGGGTTAGAGAAACAGAGTAATATGTGGGGGTGTTGCTTGGGACGCACGGAATGCAATATCCGTCGTCCCGAGCGGGGAATCGATTAGGTGGCAAAGAGCTACGCGGTGTAATGCTACAATGCGGGGGATGGATCGTAAGAGAGGTACTCAATCGAGTACAAGTTCATTTTTTAAAAAATACGTGAAAATTATAAATTTTAAATCACCAGTTCAAATAATTTTTAAAAATACCGTTCATTTTTAAAAAAACACTTATTAATTATTTATTCCAAATCACCTTTACAAATATTTTTTAAAAATCTAGTTGATTTTTTAAAAAACTCGTATTAATTATTTATTCCAAACCACCTTTTCAAATAAATTTTCAAAACTCAGTTTATTTTTTAAAAAACACTTGAAAAATAACATCAAATCTACCCATTTTCAGTTGTTTGAACAATTGATAACTACCCGAAATAATAGGAATCTACAACCTACCTATTGCGGCCGTTTGCAACACTGCTAACGGTCAAATATGACTGGAACTTGAAATCTATTTTTCCCGGCTGTCTGGGCAATTGATAACCACTAGTTGTATAAGAAAAATGAAATCTACCCATTTTCAGTTGTAAAATAAACGGTTATTTTGAAAATTATTGGAATAGGTGATTTGAAATAAGTAAGGTATACGTATTTTTTTTTGAATGGGATTTTTAAAAATTATTTGAACTGGTGATTTAAAATTGATAATTTTCACGTATTTTTTGAAAAATGAACTGGATTTTAAAAAAAATATTTAAATTGGTGATTTGAAATAATTATTTTTCAAGTGTTTTTTAAAAAATAAACTGAGTTTTGAAAATTTATTTGAAAAGGTGGTTTGGAATAAATAATTAATACGAGTTTTTTAAAAAATCAACTAGATTTTTAAAAAATATTTGTAAAGGTGATTTGGAATAAATAATTAATAAGTGTTTTTTTAAAAATGAACGGTATTTTTAAAAAAATATTTAAATTGGTGATTTGAAATAATTATTTTTCAAGTGTTTTTTAAAAAATAAACTGGGTTTAAAAAATTATTTGAGAAGGTGGTTTGGAATAAATAATTAATACGTTTTTCAAAAAATGAACGGTTATTTATTGGAATAGGTGATTTGAAATAAATAAGGTATACGTATTTTTGTTTGAATGGGATTTTTAAAAATTATTTGAACTGGTGATTTAAAATTAATAATTTTCACGTATTTTTTGAAAAAATGAACTAGATTTTTTGAAAATATTTGAATAGGTGATTTGAAATTAATAATTTTCACGTATTTTTAAAAGAATGAATGGGATTTTTAAAAATGATTTGAACTGGTGAGTTGAAATAATTTATGTTTACGTATTTTTTGAAAAATGAACTGCATTTAAAAAAAATACTTGAACATTAATTATTTCATATCACCTATTCAAACTATTTTCAAAAATCCAGTTCTATTCTCAAAAAATAATTGAACAATTATTATTTCAAATCACCTGTTCAAATAATTTTTCAAAACCCAGTTTGTTTTTTAAAAAATACTTGAACATTAATTTTTTCAAATCACCATTTCAAATATTTTTTTAAATTCTAGTTCATTTTTGAAAAAAAAAAGTGAACATTAACTGTTTCAAATCATCAGTTCAAATAATTTTGAAAAATCCGTTTAATTTTTCAAAAAATACTTGAAAATTAATTATTTCAAATCACCTATTCAATAATTTTTTTAAAATCCAGTTCATTAAAAAAAAAAATACTAAAAAAAATAAATCACCTGTTCAAGTATTGATCAAGTATTGACTGATAGAATGTCCCAGAAAGAAAGCAGGAGAGGGAGGGAGAGATATTATTGGAGGGAGATTCAAACTTTAGAGGGTGGTCCTTTTGAGCGGGAGATACAAACTTTGGGTTGGGGCATCTTTTGGCGGGAGATTCAATTTTGTAGGGGAAGTCTCTTTTGGCGGGAGATTCAAATTTGTAGGGGAGATCCCTTTTGGCGGGAGATTCAAACTTTGAGTAGGGGCATCTTTTGGTGGGAGATTCAAACTTTAAAGAGGGGTCCCTTCTGGCGGAGAGATTCAAACTAAAAGGCGATTGCCGCATCTAACCGCTGGTGTTTCCCTATGTATCAAACGGTGCGCACCAGAAACGCGTCAACCATTACTTAATTGGGTCGACGCATGGTAGGTCATTCTGACCCACCGCCCGCACGGTTTTCCAATTCATTCGTGTCCCTTCCCCTATCTTGGCTTATTGATTTTATCCTCCTTTTGCTCTTCATAGGGTTTCCCGGTTCATTCGTGTTCACTTCTCTGCCGTAATCAATTGATTTTTCATCGCCCTTTTGCTCTTTCTAGCGTTCCCATTTCCAGTTATATTTTGGCTGTAGTTTTGCTATTCATCTACATGTGCCGTCCCAAAAACATGCTAGTTGTTTCGCGCTTTTTTTTGCTCGCTGTTTTTTAGCTCAATGCTTGAATTCAATCTGAATTAACCCAAACAGTTCTATTCTGATAATACATGGTAGAACAGGAACAGGAAGAAAAGGGACGATAGAATGCAATGATATGTACAGTACCGTGTAAAAGTATACGAAAAAGCCTGGCAGTTTACTTCTCAATTTCAATCCCAATTTCAAAGAATCCAATCGGTCCAAAATTTCTAGAGATTGTTCAAAACACTCCAAAAACATGGTTGGCAAAACGTTAGAACTCCACTGTTAGAAAGAAACAAAAAATAGAATTGAGAAGAAATCTACCCGGTTCGTATACTTTTGCACGGTACTGTATATCCTGAGAACAATAGGCGAACAATATCCTGAGAACAATATGATATTGACCTTTTAGCTGAAATTAAGAGATTTCGTATTCGTTTCACTAATCTCTACGCTCATAAGCCCCTCGTTTCCACCAATCTAGCTAATTGCTCTTTCTTGACATGAATTGACCCGAATAATAATATAAACAGATGGTCCCACGTGTATCAAACGGTGTGCACCGGAAACGCGTCAATCAATTCTTGGGTCAACGCGCTGTGGTTATTTCTGACCCACCCTCCATACGGTTTTCCGATTCATTCGTGTCCCTTCCCCTATCGTGACTGGTCGTTTTTCTCTCCTTTTGCCATATATCATGTCGCACTTTTTCTAACATTCTATTTTCCATTTTTCGCTATAATTTTATTTTAAATTTTCAGGTAATTCTTGGTAATTTCCCCCCCCCCCCCCCCCCAAGTCGTCCTTCAGTTTCTTGCGAACTGCGGTAGACAACAATGAATAGTGAGTTGTTTGGTCCACTGTCAAAAGAAAACAGATAATGCTTCAGCAAACGGGGATGTTGTCGATCAAACTGTTGCGAGGAGCGTTGGCAAAGCGCGAAGGAAGACGCCGGCGCCCAGCGAGTTCGTCGAAAGAATGACTGAGAGTAAGTGAAATTCACGCTAGTCTCACTGACAATTTTGTTTTTCAGTGTGCCAATAGCGCAAAACGGCTCGAAAGTCGCCAAACGGCTCTCAAAGTGACGACTGTTCGGATAAAGACGACACAGGTGAGTAAAATGAAACATAATGTTGTTTTTTTTTCACTTTCACCAACTTTAATTCATTTCAGAACATTTCGTGCAAAGCCTTTTAGCATTGGGGAGCGAAATAGATGGCCTCCAAGAACAGGTATTCTGATTTTACAACTTTGCTCATTACGTCGCGCATTGCCTGTTGTGGCAGACATCTATTTTTCTGTCTCTCGCTTGCTTTCGCGCCCGGGTGTGTAGTCTTTCATGTGGTTAAAACTACCATCGTACCAAATATGTGACAATTTAACTTCCAGCTCAGAGCAGTCACGCCTTTCCCGCCTTCTTCACCACGCAACGATTCAACAGCGGATGAGTCGCGAGGTGAGCAACTTTTTACTATTCTTTACTACAGTGCGCGTCATAATTATATGACCCCCCTCTATATTAGGTGTCCGGGAACAGCTGAGCGTTTTCTCAAAAAACTGCTAATGCCATTCGATTCCAAATATAAAAGAATCTACGTACCGAATTTTTCATAATGTTGCATTTCGAAACTCTCAAGGCGCATGTTTTCTCATGTAATTGAACTATTCACAACGTAACTGCAAAGAGATCTCATCAGAAACAGACAGTTGAGTTGATGAACCTCGAAAAAGTCGATTTTCTGTACTTTTTCAAAAAATTCGAATCCTTTATGGAAGCATCGAAATTGATTAGAAACTACCTAAAACATGATTTGCAACAATTTTCAGCACTTCTCTAGCTTGCGTTTCCGAAAAACCGTCAACAATCTAGGGGGGTCATATAATTATGACGCGGCCAAAAAAACGAAATATGTACGGGTGGTTTTGAAGGCAACTGGCTTTTGCTACCGTAATCCTGACCAAAAATGTTATAGGGGTGAAGCGTCCCGAGACCCATAAGGTTATGCAAAATATCGGACCGATTGGTTCAAAGGCTGGGATCTTATTCCAGTTTTAGCGCAAGACAACGCCAGTAACTCAAATAGTACAGTAAAGATGTCTCACACTAAAACTGAAATAACATTCCAGCCTTTGGACCGATAGGGCTGATATTTTGCATAGCCTTTTCGGTCTCAGAGCGCTTCACCCCCATAACATTTTTAGTCGGGATTACGGTAGGATTACGGTACCTAAAGTAGAAACGGTCATTTTTGACACCTTTTCGTACCGAACCGATTGACTCCAAATTTGGATGAGAGCATACTTAGGGTGGGGGAATGTCACTACCATAATCTCTAAAAGGTTGTACGACGATGACGGTAGATACGGTAGTCGGAATTTCGCAACATCACTTTTTCAAGGAGTGGCAGCTGCCGTTGGGGGAAATGGGGATCACGGGGGTGGTTATTTTTTATTCAAAAATTTGGCGGGAGATTCAAACCTTGAAGGGATGTCCCTTTCGGCAAGATATTCAAACTCTGGTGGGAGGTCCCTTTTAACGGGAGATTCAAACTTTGGAGAGAGGTTCTTTTGGCGGGAGATTCAAACTCTGATGGGAGGTCCCTTTTAACGGGAGATTCAAACTTTGGAGAGAGGTTCTATTGGCGGGAGATTCAAACTTTGAAGGGATGCCTTTTTTGGCGGGAGATTCAAACTTTGAAGGGATGCCCCTTTTGGCGGGAGATTCAAACTTTGGAGAGAGGTTCTTATGGCGGGAGATTCAAACTCTGGTGGGAGGTCCCTTTTGGCGGGAGATTCAAACTTGAACAGCATTTCTGGGTATTTACGAGCCATCTGAGCTCCAATAACAACATACTTCGCACGAATGTACTGTAGTCGAGTTCTTCGAGGGGTTGTACTTGAAGAGTAGTGAGTGTACTGAAGTTACAGTAACCGGAAATTATTGATCAATTCGGATTAAGTTAGAAACAGAGGGACGAACGGTTTTCTGTGTCTCTAACTTTCGCACACTCTCTCGCTTTCTATTTTCTAGAAAAACGAGTCCGAATCTCCCAACTGATGAAATTTTCCAGAAGAGAGGTGTGAGAGGGTTTCGCAAAAAATTGGCGGTAGTTCAAACAGTGTAGCGAAGGGCCAATTTGTAGCCGCATGGAACTGCTGGAATTTCATCTAAACATAGAAATCAAAAGTAATATGTTTCTTTGATTTCAGAGGTTGATTTTCGTCTTCACGTGAACCTCATCGAGAAGTTCGTGCGTCTTCTCGAAACACAGAAGGAATGCATCATCAAACAGAGAGTCGACGTCGATCGATCTGCGCACGACGTTCTGCAGCAGGCGTTTGAGGACTACCTCGCCCTTTCCACAACTGCAACAGAGGTCACCCCGTGAGTTCTGTAATGAACTATTTTTGAATAAATGCTTTTCTCGTGCAGATCCAGCTCGGGGCTCCAACCAGCTCCAATCGCGCCGAAGACACAAATGTCAGCGGCCGATGTGCAAGAGTACCTCAAGAGAGGTGACATTCAGCATAAAGAGCTAGCTGGGACGCTTGGTAATTCATTTCCCTTCTAGATTTTTAGTCACCAAATCAATTTTCAGGTATCCCGGTGAAAAAGCTGAGAAGCTTCAAGAACGGCACCCTCAAGCCGAATGAGAGAGAGCTGAAGCTCCTATCCGAATTCCACGAAACGGTCGGAAAGACCTCGAAGAAGTCGAGAGAAAGGCTGTCGAATGAAGCCATGGAAGTTCTGAAGAAATTCTCTCAATCGTCAGAGCCCTCGGACGCCGTAAAGATTGCTGAAGTGATCGCCGCGACAACCGGCGAACAAGTTGACCCGAAGAAGATCAAGAGAATGATCTATGACCAGAAGAGAAGAAATGGTAAAAACAACGAATAGAGCGGAATGAAAACGTATGACACCATAAACGAAAGAAAAAAATGAAAAATCTGATTACCATTTTTCAGCGCGTCATTCTCGAACCTTCACAACCGCTTCTCACACACTCTACGACGCTCCTCTCAACCGCAGTTTATCGAAAATTTCTCCTCTAGACTTTTTCTCTCTTTTGGACTTTTTTTATCACATTCGCCCTCGAAGACAAAAACAACGTCGTACTTTTGCCGTATTTTCATTTCTTCCATTTAATATACATCTTCACCACTTTCATATTTCTTATTATATTTCCTCTATAAAAAGATATTCATAAAATTCTATCTAGAAAGGAGGCAAGCAACTCACCAGCGTCGACCGTATATTTTTAACATTCGCGTTGCTAGCGTAGCTGAATTTGAGAAACAAAATTTTTATTTTCTGAGGTTTCCACTTATATGTATATCATAGGGTGCGCGGAATTCAGTTTCCATCTTTCCAAAAATAATGCTTAAGTATTTTTTTAAAAATAGAAATGGATTTTTAAAAAATATTCGAACAAGTGATTTGAAATCAAAAATGTTCAGGCATTTTTTTAAAAATTTTGAACGGGTGATTCGAAAAAAAGTGTGCTCACGTATTTCAAAAAAAAAATGGATTTAAAAAAATATTTGAACAAGTGATTTGAAATAAAAAATGTTCAGGTATTTTTTTAAAATGAAGTGGACCCTTGAAAAATGTCTGAACGGTTGATTTAAAATGAAAAATGCTAACGCATTTAAAAAAAAAGAACTGGGTTTTTTAAAAATATTTGAATGGGTGATTTGCAATAAAAACAAGTACGTATTTTAAAATAAAAGAACTGGATTTTTTAAACATAATTGAATGGGTGATTTGAAATAAACAATGTTCATGTATTTTTTAAAAATTAACTGGATTTTTGAAAAATATATGAATTGGTGATATAAAATAAATAATGTTAATGTAATTTTTAAAAAATGAACCTGTATTTAAAAAAATATTTGAATGGGTAATTTGAAAAAAATAGTGTTTACATCTTTTTTTAAAAATGAACCTGATTTTTAAAAAATGTTTGAATGGGTAATTTGAAAAAAATAGTGTTTACATCTTTTTTTAAATGAAGCGGATTTTTAAAAAATATTTAAATGGGTAATTTGAAAAAAATAATGTTTATGTATTTTTTTAAAAATGAACTAGATTTTTAAAAAATATTTCAATGGGTAATTTGAAAAAAATAATGTTTATGTAATTTTTAAAAAATGAACTAGATTTTTAAAAAAATGAACCTGATTTTTAAAAAATGTTTGAATGGTATATTTGAAAAAAATAATGTTTACATTTTTTTTAAATGAAGCGGATTTTTAAAAAATATTTAAATGGGTAATTTGAAAAAAATAATGTTTATGTATTTTTTAAAAAATGAACTAGATTTTAAAAAAAATGATTGAGCGGGTAATTTAAAAAAATAGTGTTTATGTTGCGGAAGTAGAAGGGCTCCTCCTTCCTCAACCAGAGTCATGTCCCACCTTCTCGACGTGTACTTATACTTTCCCTCACAACCGTACGTGAAGGCATTCCGTGACTCTCACGGACGGTCCCTTTACGTGACGTGACCGGTCCTAGTAGCCTACTAACCCACTCACCCGGTTACCAGAATACTCGATAATGGTGAAGCTTCTCTGGAAGCTTCAGTTCTCACAAACTCGCAAAGCCGCACTAAGGCAGACTCACAGGAGGAGACGGTTCTCCCGATCTCCCCACTCACAGGAGACGGCTATCGCCGATCCCTGTTCTAAAGGAGTGCGGCTCGCGTCGACTCTTCCAATGAAAGGCGGCGACTACAGTCGACCTTGCAACCGAACACCACTTCTGTCATGAGAGGAGCTTCGTCAGCGTTAGGCCATGAGTGCCATGGTAGCAGCTACTACCGCCGCTCACGTCGGACCGCGTCGGTACCGGACGGGGCGGTTAGCGAACCCTCGCCCCCGGTGGCGTTTATAATAAACTTGTCGGTTGTATTCGTTGTTATCTCACATCACAAGACAATGCTTCGCCTAGGCTTGGGCTCTTTCAGGTTAAACCTCGGTAGGGCGGACTCACCACCCCCTGCTACACCCTACCGAAACAGTTTACATATTTTTTAAAAAATGAACCTGATTTTTAAAAAATGTTTGAATGGTATATTTGAAAAAAACAGTGTTTACATCTTTTTTTAAAAATGAAGCGGATTTTTAAAAAATATTTAAATGGGTAATTTGAAAAAAAATAATGTTTATGTATTTTTTAAAAAATGAACTAGATTTTTAAAAAAATGATTGAGCGGGTAATTTAAAAAAATAGTGTTTACATATTTTTTTGAAAATGAAGCGTATTTAAAAAAAAATATTCGTACAGGTGATTTGAAATCAATAATGTTTATGTATTTTTTAAAAAATAAACTGGATTTTTAAAAAAATTTGAATGGGTGATTTGCAATAAAAACAAGTACGTATTTTAAAATAAAAGAACTGGATTTTTTAAACATATTTGAATGGGTGATTTGAAATAAACAATGTTCATGTATTTTTTAAAAATTAACTGGATTTTTGAAAAATATATGAATTGGTGATATGAAATAAATAATGTTAATGTAATTTTTAAAAAATGAACCTGTATTTAAAAAAATATTTGAATGGGTAATTTGAAAAAAATAGTGTTTACATCTTTTTTTAAAAATGAACCTGATTTTTAAAAAATGTTTGAATGGGTAATTTGAAAAAAATAGTGTTTACATCTTTTTTTAAATGAAGCGGATTTTTAAAAAATATTTGAATGGGTAATTTGAAAAAAATAATGTTTATGTATTTTTTTAAAAATGAACTAGATTTTTAAAAAATATTTCAATGGGTAATTTGAAAAAAATAATGTTCATGTATTTTTTAAAAAAATGAACTAGATTTTAAAAAAAATGAACCTGATTTTTAAAAAATGTTTGAATGGTATATTTGAAAAAAAACAGTGTTTACATCTTTTTTTAAAAATGAAGCGGATTTTTAAAAAATATTTAAATGGGTAATTTGAAAAAAATAATGTTTATGTATTTTTTAAAAAATGAACTAGATTTTTAAAAAAGTATTTGAATGGGTGATTTGAAATAAACAATGTTCATGTATTTTTTAAAAATTAACTGGATTTTTTGAAAATATATAAATTGGTGATATGAAATAAAAAATGTTAATGTATTTTTAAAAAAATGAACCTGATTTTTAAAAAAAATTTGAATGGGTGATTTGAAAAAAATAGTGTTTACATATTTTTTTGAAAATGAAGCGGATTAAAAAAAAATATTCGTACGGGTGATTTGAAATCAATAATGTTTATGTATTTTTTAAAAATAAACTGGATTTTTAAAAAAATAATTGAATGGGTGATTTGAAATCAATAATGTTTATGTATTTTTATAAAAATAAACTGGATTTTTAAAAAAATAATTGAATGGGTGATTTGAATAAAATACTGTTCATGTATTTTTCAAAAAATGAACTGGATTTTTAAAAAAATATTTGAGCGGGTAATTTGAAAAAATAGTGTTTACATATTTTTTTGAAATCTAACCTGATTTTTAAAAAATATTTGAATGGGTAATTCGAAAAAAATAGTGTTTACATATTTATATAAAAATGAAGCGGATTTTTAAAAAAATATTCGAACGGGGGATTTGAACTAAATAACACTAACGTATTTCTTCAACAATGAATTGGAATTTTTGAACATTTTGAATGGGTGATTTGAAATTAACAATGTTCATGTTTTTTTTTTAATTTAACTGGATTTTAAAAAAATAGTTGAATGGGTGTTCTTCCTTATTAATAAAAACCGTGAGGGTTATATCCATTTGTCTGTGTGTTTGTCTGTTTATTTGTCCGCATTCGGAGGGCAAGAAGAAATAAGAATGCCGCCACAAAAGTCCGAACCAGGGACCCCCAACCAACAGAAAAACACATGAGCCACTTGGCCACCGCACCCATGCAAACGCAACCACTTACAGGCGCGCTGTCGGCGGCGAGCCGCTTGGTTCATTCTGGTGTCTCATATAAACGGCAGTGTTCAGTGAGTGAGAATGATGGATTAGTGAAGGGGCCGTGTAAAAATGATAACCGAAAGCCGCAGAGGTAACTAGCATTGAAAAACATTGAAAAAAAAGTAACAACAATTGGCCACCCACACACGTCCCAGATGAGTTGGTACCTCTATTACAGGAAAATAACGTAGTGCGAGGGAGGAAGACAATTCCTATTTCCCAGCGGCTCAAAACTGAAAAAACCCATTCGATGAACACATCTTCATTCAAATTGTAAAAAAACTTGTAATGAAAAATTTAGCATACAAAATAGGCGATCTGTCAGAAAAGGTAAAGCAACAAATGCTACGCACACAAGTCTCAGCTCGGTTGGTACCTGGATTGCGGGAAAGGTAAGAAAACATAAGTTAGGTTTTAAGTGTCGAATAACTACAACTGCAATCCGATGGTTTTCTCATTGTTGGTTTTGGCGGCGACGAGGTTGGCAATCTCTGTGTGCCTTTTCGTCTTCAGTGGGTCCGTCGAGAAAACGTAAGGCTGTAGAAGTTCGGTCGCTTGTCGTGACAGCCGCTGCTTTCCTTTTTGGTTCGTGCTCCTGACTGAGCTTCGAAACTTAGATAGAAGCATGTGTTCTTGTTCGTTGGGCCGTAGTGTTCCATTCTTGAATTCTCTCAGCTTTTCGAGAGGGATTGCTGAAGATTGATTTAACGATTAAACACCAAACAGAGTAATAACTAACCCAAAGTAGTTGACAGTTCCTTTGCCTGAACATCTTTCTTGTTAAGAAACTCCTTTATTTCTTCCACGGTCATTTTTGGTGCCGGACCAGTTTCTGGCTGACCTTGTTCCGTTTTGCTCTCGAGAAGTCTTTTTGTTCCCAGAACTCGTCCTTTCAAGGTGAGGTAGTTTCTCTTTTCTTCGGTGAGGCGCTCTTCCACCTTTTTCCGCTCGGCTTCCAGACGCTCGAGCTCTTGCACGGCCGCTTTCTTCTTCTTCCGATTTTTTTCTTGTGCCTTCAAGTTGGCGCGATGCTTGCTGTCGAAAACAAACATATCCAGATCATTGTCATCAACGATGGGATTCTGAACAAAAAAGTTTTGACCGGTCCTCAACTGTTTCGATTGCAAATAAACGTCAAAAATAAATCATCAGTACGATGAAACTCACCTTCAGTTCACACTTGAGCGATTGCAATCGCCTTCTCATGTTTGTCACAAGTATATCGACATCTGTATCGACTTTCAGTGCACGAATCGGGATCTTATGGTTCCGACGACCATGATAATCGCTTTTCCGAACTCGACTTTCTGACTTTTTGGCCGACTCGGTTGATATGTTATATCGAAAGCGTGATAGAATTCGATTGACGAGTTGGCCTTGAGTCGGTGTACTAGCTCATTCATGTTGTCGCTCATCATTTGGTTCGCGGCCACCACAACAAACACTGTAAAGAGAGATTGGTTAGAGATTTAACTGATTCAAAGCAACTGACCTAGCAATTTTTCAAAACCCTCGAACTCATCTCTGGGCACGAAAAGGCCGTCCCAGAGCGCTGTGCACGCCATGACTTTCTCGCAGATTTCTAACGCCCTGTTTGCGTGGAACATCAAAATTCCGAGCGAGTTTCTTCTGGAGTTGCCAATGTTTGCGGGAAGCACGGCGTGATGATTGGGAGGCAGCTTTCGCCATCGCCTGGCTTCCCCGATTGTGCGTCGAGTAACTTGCGCTCCAAGACCATTGGCTCGGGCCAAGACCATGTGTTCAAAGTATCAAACACCTTCATGAGAACTGTGGGCGCGCTTCTCTCTGAGTGTTGCATGCACACGTAGGCGACGAGGCACCTCCAACCATTTTCGCCGGGGAAACCTGTTTGGCTTGAGAAAATCCCGTTGATTTTCGCGTAGAGTGCAACTGCTTGGTAGACGGTTAAAAAGAGTCGTACAGGCACAGTGTTCCGGATCGAGTCGGCAATTCGAGCGTCTTGAAGTCCAGCGAAGTGCTTCCTTTCTATTATATCCGTGAATGTTTTGCAGCTGATGTTGAAAATGACCGGGACGTGGCTAACATTGACACGCCCGACGGTCAAGCGGAACTTCTTCTTCTTGATTTGCACGTTAAACTCCGGCGTCGCAGAAGCATCTCGTCGTGTCGTCATATCGACGTATTAGTCCATGTACTTCTTGAAGTCAGCTTTGATGTCGCGGTCCGTGACGAATCCAGGAACCACCACGACCGCGTCAGTGTCCTGCCCGGGTACGTCACACCATAAGACGAAGTCACCGGTGGTTTCGAGTGTGGCACCTCCCGATGTGCCATCGCCATTGAGTAACTGAAAGTTGTGATCATCACGATACTTTTTACAAAGTCTGCATGATCTCAAAATGACATCGCGCTTCTACTTCAGCCAGCTCGGCGAGCTCATGTATCCCCAAGTGAGTTGCGGACTGACGCTTCAGATTAGCGACGGTCGTCGGTCGTCTCTTGTTTTTTTCTCTTTCTTTTTCACTGCCCCATTGACCTTTACTATAGATTTTTTTCCGCATCTGAGGTTTTTCTTTCGATAACTTTGAACGAAAGTCACTTCTTACCTTCTTTCACTTAAATTGTTTCGAATTCGGAACTTTTTATTCCGACCCTTCTCGTAGCCTTCTCGACTCGCCCTAGCTTGATTTTCTGTAAATCAAAGGAAAATCTAAGTGAAAATGGGTTTCAGTGAAAATGACTTGACGAGAAAACTGTTTTCAGTGAAAATGCGATGCTCATTTGTAATTTTGTTCCGAAAAGGTTGATGAAATATTAAAAAGTGAAGTGAGGGTGCCGAGACTGCGCTGACGAGTCAAATCACTGATTTTCGGGGCAAACGGAAGAAAGGTGTAGCCTAAGTAGTGAAAGAAATGAGAATGCTGATTGGCGATTGATTCGCCGTTGTTTGATCTCCAAAACAGTTGAATGCGACGAAAATCGCTCAAAAGTAGAAAGAAATCGATAGAAAATTGAATGTTCGAAGCGGAGCATCGTACCATGTGTACTCCAGCAAGACAAGACGCATTTTTCCATTTTTATGACGATTACAATACATTTACTTGGGGGCCAAACCAAGTAAGGAAAGTTCTCCCTCGAATCGTTGGACGAAAGGAAACCGCAAAGAAAATATACTCATCGGAGGAGATCGAGATAAAGTCGAAGGGCGAATGTATTGATTTTTGCGGTAGACAAACGGCTGTAAAGAAGAAAGGGAAACCACTGTTTGTTCCGACAGAAGTAATGGGAGAAAAACACCATAAAAGTAATGGAAACAAGCATAAAATTAAGCCGCACTGATGTTCGACGAGAGTTCCCTGCCGAAAAAGTGGGTTTGACGGTCGGTAGCCAGTACCAGATGTCGACAGAAAACTTTTCTGGAGTGACTTCTCTATCAGTACATAGCCTCTTCGCGGAGATGCGGATCAATGAATAGCTCCTTGTACAAACCTGACGAGATCGAAACCTCGGAAGGAGTTATCCGGCTAATAAGTACAACCCTCATGCAGGCCCTAGGCAGCGTCAAATTACCTTTAACCGGCCGGTTTTGATTTGGTCCAGCTCGTCGCTCCAAAGTATCCGAGAGGAAACACCTCTGCTCATAACAGCGACACCACCTGCCGCAGTGTTCAGCACCCAGCCTCTGCAACTGCGCCGACCGACTCACGCGCGCCCGAGCTTTTTGAAGAGACAAGAAGAATAACTCTCGATATCGTTCTCTAGTTCTCAATGATTTAGGGCCCCTTTACCAGATTGCGCTTAGCGCACCGAACCGATAAGCAAAACGTCTAGTCAACGTCGACGATACCGATGAGTCATGTGCTCCTGTGGGAAGATAGAATGCTGTCGTTGGTGATTTAAAATGAATAATGTTCATGTATTTTTTAAAAAACGAACTGGATTTTTAAAAAAATATTTGAACGGGTGATTTAAACTAAACAACCACTACGTTTAAAAAAAAACTACTAGATTTCTAAAAAATGTTCGAGTGGGTGATTTGAAAAAAATTATGTTTACGTTTTTTTTTTAATGAACTGGTTTAAAAAAATATTTGAACGGATGATTGAAACTAAACAATATTCACGTATTTAAAAAAAAAGCTAGATTTTTTAAAAAATATTTGAGTGGGTGAATTGAAACAAATAATGTTTACGTATTTTTTGAAAAAAAAACTGGATTTTTAAAAAAACATTTGAGCGGGTAATTTGAAAAAATAGTGTTTACATCTTTTTTTAAAAAGGAAGCGGATTTTTAAAAAATATTTAAATAGGTAATTTGAAAAAAAAAATGTTTATGTATTTTTAAAAAAATGAACTAGATTTTTAAAAAATATTTAAAGGGGTAATTTTAAAAAAATAGTGTTTACATATTTTTTTGAAAATGAAGCGGAAAAAAAAATATTCGAACGGGTGATTTGAAATCAATAATGTTTATGTATTTTTTTAAAAATAAACTGGATTTTTTAAAAAATATTTGAATGGGTGATTTGAAATAAACAATGTTCATGTATTTTTTAAAAATTAACTGGATTTTTGAAAAATATATGAATTGGTGATATGAAATAAATAATGTTATTGTATTTTTTAAAAAATGAACTGGATTAAAAAAAAATATTTAAGCGGGTAACTTGAAAAAATAATGTTTACATATTTTTTATAAAATTAACCTGATTTTTAAAAAATGTTTGAATGGGTAATTAAAAAAAATACAGTTTACATCTTTTTTAAAAAATGAAGCGGATTTTAAAAAAATATATGAATTGGTGATATGAAATAAATAACATTGATGTATTTTTTCCAAAATGAACTGGATTTTTAAAAAATATTTGAATGGGTAATTTGAAGAAAATAGTGTTTACATATTTTTTTGAAAATGAAGCGGATTTAAAAAAAAATTATCGAACGGGTGATTTGAAATCAATAATGTTTATGTATTTTTTAAAAAATAAACTGGATTTTTTAAAAAATGTTTGAATGGGTGATTTGAAAAATACAACGTTCATGTATTTTTTAAAAATTAACTGGATTTTTGAAAAATATATGAATTGGTGATATGAAATAAATAATGTTAACGTATTTTTTTAAAAATGAACTGGATTTTTAAAGAAATATTTAAGCGGGTAATTTGAAAAAAATAGTGTTTACATGTTTTTTTAAAAAATTAACCTGATTTTTGAAAAATGTTTGAATGGGTAATTTTAAAAAATTAGTGTTTACATCTTTTTTTAAAAATGGAGCGGATTTTCAAAAAAAATATTTGAATGAATAATTTGAAAAAAAAATGTTTATGTTTTTTTTAAAAATGAACTAGATTTAAAAAAAAATGTTTGAGTGGGTGAACTAAAAAAAATTATGTTTACGTATTTTTTTTAAACGAACTGGATTAAAAAAAAACATTTGAACGGATGATTGAAACTAAACAATATTCACGTATCAAAAAAGAAGAGCTAGATATTTAAAAAAAATATTTGAGTGGGTGAATTGAAACAAATAATGTTTACGTATTTTTTAAAAAATGAACTGGATTTTTAAAAAATATTTGAATAGGTAATTTGAAAAAAATAGTGTTTACATCTTTTTTTTCAAATGAAACGAATTTTTAAAAAAATTTTTGAACGGGTGATTTGAAATAAATAATGTTTCTGTATTTTTTTAAAAATAAACTGAATTTTTGAAAAATATTTGAGCATGTAATTTGAAAAAATAATGTTTACATCTTTTTTTGAAAATGAAGCGGATTTTTAAAAATGTTTAAATGGGTAATTTGAAAAAAACATTGTTTATGTATTTTTTAAAAAATGAACTAGATTTTCAAAAAAATATTTGAGCGGGTAATTTGAAAAAATAGTGTTTACATATTTTTTAAAAAATGAACCTGATTTTTAAAAAATGTTTGAATGGGTAATAAAAAAAAAAGTGTTTACATCTTTTTTTAAAAAATGAAGCGGATTTTTAAAAAATATTTGAATGGGTAATTTGAAAAAATAATAATTATGTATTTTTCAAAAAATGAACTAGATTTTTAAAAAATATTTAAATGGGTAACTTGAAATCAATAATGTTCATGTATTTTTTAAAAAATGAACTGGATTTTTAAAAAACATTTGAATGGGTAATTTGAAAAAAATAGTGTTTACATATTTTTTTGAAAATGAAGCGAATTAAAAAAAAATATTCGAACGGGTGATTTGAAATCAATAATGTTTATGTATTTTTTAAAAAATAAACTGGATTTTTAAAAAAATATTTGAATGGGTGATTTGAAATAAATAATGTTGATGTATTTTTTAAAAAATGAACTGGATTTTTAAAAAAATATTTGAGCAGAAAATTTGAAAAAATAATGTTTACATATATTTTTAAAAATTAACCAGGTTTTTAAAAAATGTT
Organism: Caenorhabditis afra; assembly: GCA_963570955.1. Lineage (NCBI taxonomy): Eukaryota > Metazoa > Nematoda > Chromadorea > Rhabditida > Rhabditidae > Caenorhabditis > Caenorhabditis afra. The sequence continues at coordinate 2,031,508 of OY751537.1, read as the reverse complement.
CGAATGGGTAATTTCAAAAAAAAATAGTGTTAACATCTTTTTTTAAAAATGAAGCGGTTTTTTAAAAAAGATTTGAATGGGTAGTTTGAAAAAAATAATGTTTATGGTTCATGAATTTTTTAATAATTAACTGGATTTTTGAAAAATATATGAATTGGTGCTGAAATAAATAATGTTAATGTATTTTTTAAAAAATGAACTGGATTTTTAAAAAAATATTTAAGCGGGTAATTTGAAAAAAATAATGTTTACATATTTTTTATAAAACTAACCTGATTTTTAAAAAATGTTTGAATTGGTAATTAAAAAAAATAGTGTTTACATCTTTTTTTAAAAATGAAGCGGATTAAAAAAAAATATATGAATTGGTGATATGAAATAAATAATATTGATGTATTTTTTAAAAAATGAACTAGATTTTCAAAAAAATATTTGAGCGGGTAATTTGAAAAAATAGTGTTTTGTCAACGCAGCAGACGCTCCTAGAGCGTCTTCTCCGTTTATATCTCTTTTCCCTTCTCTCTGGTCACGAGACCGAAAGAAGGAGACTCAGCAGGAGACTCTGCCTACCAGCAAAGGGAGGCGGAGCCTTCTGAACAACGGAGGGTCAGTTGGAGCGTACGCAACCCAGCGGATGGGCGCCTGGCCTCTGAGTAAGACCCACCAGAGACTCGGCACCCATCTCCCTCATATTTACTCCACCTCACTGTATTCTCATTTATCCCAATAAAGCAATCTACCCAAGAGTCTCCGGAAAGCCCTTGTAAGGCGAGCGATACAAACCGATAGGTGTCAGGGAACCTATCACATGGAGGTCCCACCATTCCCTTCGGGATCCACTATTCGCTACTATCTACGACTACCAACGACCGATACGCTACGCCAACGACAACCGGAACCAACGTCAAAATCGGTCGGTGAGCGATAGTGAGACCCGTCACTTCGCCTATATCAAGAAGTACGGAGACTCGGGAGCTTCTACCACCCTGTTATCTGTAATTATCTGGAAGAAGCTTCCCAGGATTGCTGTATATACAGTTATGACGTGAAACTCATCATCGGATTGCTGTGCCTTCTTTTCAGATCTCTCGTAAAACTCTCTCTCTCTCTCTCTCTCTCTCCCTAGGATCTCTCTCGGAAAAGAATTGTAAAGATCTCATATCTACCACAAACCGTTCACTAACCCAAGAACCACTCATTCCCAACCCCATTGGACTCTGAGACGTTAGAACACCCACTAACTACGGCGGCCACCCAAGACACGTAGGCACTCGCACACCGCTAGACTTAAAGCGCGCATCGTGAAATCAAGAACGAAGAAGACCCAAGACCAAGTTCGGAAGGAAGGGTGATGGAATGCTTCTGAGACTGCGTTCCGAAGACGCATCCCCACGGGTGGTTCAGAGACACCATTAAGGATGCAGAAGTAAGAACAAGAAGTTCTTGCTGTACTGACTAATCTGAAGAAGTTGGACAGTACGGGTTCTACTGCGCATACAGAACCCCCCAGTCTCAGAAACTACGCCGGGTACACCGGACAGGAACGGTCGACAAGCGAGTACGAGTTCCACCACCCTCTACCGTAGTCCCCACACGGAAAGAAAAGATGAAGCGGAAAAGTAAAATGGAAAGGAGACTCTCAGGGGGCCAGACTACTCGGAAGAGTGAAGGTCTGCCCATATTCTGTCGACAGGGACTTACAATCCGTTTGGAAGCCCTACCCCTGAGAGTACAGGCTAGAGAAAATCCCGGGAGGATACAGTTTCGGTGACCTGGAGGTCGCGACATACCACCTTGCCGCCCATTCTAGTATCCCATTAGGGCCCTATTGCTGCTTGTTTTTCGAGGAGGGCCCGCCACGAAAAACCCACGAGAAGCAGTCAACCCATTCAATCATTAAATGGAAGATCTCGCCTACAAATCTCCACACCGCAGAAGGATCAAGCCACTATCAAGAAGTGAAATTTATCAAGGAACAAAGAGAAACGGACTACGGTAGAAACAGTTGTCACGGATAAAGTTACTCATCAACAACTCGCAAACAAACAGCAGATTACACCGGAGAAGAAAAGGAACTCCTACGCATGCGTAGGACGGCGAACCATCAACATGGCCGCTGCCAAGAAGAGGAAAACAAGAAACGGATCACGCAAACGGCAGCTGCCCACCAGTTCCGGGGAAACGATGCGAGGAAATGTAACATGAAGTGACAAACATGCAGAAACTCCTGAAACAACAACCGGAAAACGAACAACAGCCCAAGAATTTCGACAAACAACTCCAGGAAGAAGCAACTTTACAACATCAAATTCCGGAAGGTAACACAACGTGAAGAAAAAGAGCAAAACAGGAGAACCGAGGATGCAACCCCGAGTGTAACAATCCGAACAGAGTAAACAGTAAACAAAGGGGACGGAACCTCGCGCCAAGGGTCAAGGGGCGGAGCAACAAGAGGAGAGTCATGACACAACTCAAGCTCATTGTCATTTCACTCTCATGCTCCAACCACCCCTTACCTTTTCTGCATTACAGAACTTGGATAAAGTGAAAGTAAAGATCAAGCGCCTTCATCACAGCTCAGCGAAGTAACTGAAAGTCAAAATCGAGCTGTGGAGAAGCCGCCGAACTGGACAAAAAGGAAGGAACCTCCGCACGCCCACTGTCGAACACAAACGAAAAGAAAGGAGCCGAAGAAGAACAGAACCTCAAAGCAGAAGAGAGCAGCAAGCTCGAAGAAGAAAAGGAAGACCAACTAACTGCGAAGGAGGAGTCGCCGAAAGAAAAGCCAGGAACACCAAAAACCAGCCCCATTTCACCAACAGCGACATCGTCCACAAGAAGAGGTGAGCCCACCGGAGAAGAATTTCTATCGGCAAGGAAGACCACTCCGAGAAGGAGACCGGCTCCGGAGACCAGAGTCTGGTCTACCTGGGGATACCAAAAAGGGCTACTTCCCCCTCCCCCTCGACTACCGCTCCCAACAACCGGCCCTGAAGCCAAAGACTCCCCGCCGCGTCACCATGGCGGAAGTGAAGAAGGAAGAAGAAGAACCGATCCCTGCAAGGCTACAATGGCGGTCCAGTGCCACAAAAGAAGAACACGAAGACGCCCGGAACATTCTCCGTAGCCTTCAAGGGCAAGTCCGGAAATTCGGAGAAGGAAGAACCCCGGACCTACACCGCTGGCTAGAAGAGTACGGAGACACGATGTTTCGGATGGGAGTCAGGCAGGCGATCGGCAATCGACTCCTGCCTCTGTTCCTCGAAAGAACCGCGAGAGCCCGATTCAATGGTCTCTCGGAGAACCAAACGGCCACATGGACGGCCACTGTCGAACACCTGACGAAGGCATACTACATTCCGGGAGATAGAGAGGTCGCACAGGAGGAGCTTGCAGGACTCCGCCAAGGACACCTCTCGATCGCGGAATATGGACAGAAGCTCCGGACGCTTGGCGAATTCGCGTACGAACAGACGGACGCCGCAACACGTGAGTCACTTATGGCATCCCACTTCATGCACCATGCGAACCCAATACTGCGCCGGAAGCTCCTGTCGATGGAGACAATCCCGAAGACACTCGAAGAAATGGTTCGAAAAGCGGAGCGATTCCAAAGAATCCAAGAATTGCGAGACGCGGAGGATCTACACGATCTGGTAGCTGCGATCGATCGACTCTCGACGGAACGACCAAACTGGAACGACAACTACGACGATGAAGAATACGAGAACGATCACTACGAGGAAGAAGACCAGGAAGAGATCGACAACTACGACGACGAAGAAGAATATGAGAACGATCACTACGAGGAAGAAGACCAGGAAGAGATCGACAACTACGACGACGAAGAAGAATACGAGAACGATCACTACGAGGAAGAAGACCAGGAAGAGATCGACAACTACGACGACGAAGAAGAATACGAGAACGATCACTACGAGGAAGAAGACCAGTACCACGAGGATGACGAATACCAAGAACAAGGCGGAAACAACGACGGCCGCAACAACGAGCACCAGGAAGAAGGCGGGGATATCAAGCAAGCTATCAGGAATCTTATCACCTACGTCTTCACCATCCTCATTCTCGCTCTCCCCGCGACAACCGGAAAAGATGACCACCCATTCTAACCCTCGGTCGTCACCTCATCATCACAGCAGGAGAGATTGAAAAGTGAAAGATCGATGCGTAACGGGTAATGAGTAATAGTTAGAGAGAGAGAGACCAACAAAAATAATAGATGAGATGAGAGAAATAGAGTGAAGAGAGATCTGTAGTGAAGAAGAGGAAAGGAAGACACGGAACAACCAGCGACAATTGTCGGAGATTGACGAGCAATGTGAGCCGGCGGAAAAGCAGCGGAAGTACTACCAGTCGTCGTCACGGAAGATTCGACACTGATGGAGCCGAACGGAACCAACGAAGCATGGCGCCGAAAACTTCTCAACAGCCCAAACACCTTGTCGGAAGACGTGCCGCGGAGCAACCGAGCAGAGCCAGGCGGGCACTTGAAAATAGTGTTTTAATATTGATTTCTGCAGCCGCCATGATGATTTAAGAGGAAGGAAAGAATGAAGGAAGCCTCCAACAGTGGACGACGTCAGCAACCTTCATCTCGACTACATCAAACCGAACAGTGCCGAGTGTTTCGAGACCGCGACATCGCTTGACATGGAAAGCCGCGAATCGTTTACTCACAAGTCTACCTCGTCCCTCACCCAGATCAATCCCAATCTACTTCCCGATAATTCCATACCCCCTTGTTGTTTTAAACATTACCCACCCGAACCTAGTTTTATTGTAGAGTCTCCTTGCTTCGGAAACGGGGACCGTTTCTCTCAAGGGCCTCAGTGAACCCTCCCGGCCCTCAGTGAACCCTCCCGGTCCTCAGTGAACCCTCCCGGTCTCCTCAGTGAACCCTCCCGGTCTCAGTGAACCCTCCCGGTCTCCTATTAGCTCTCGCATTGATTTATTGATTTTCCCCTTTTTCATTGTTTTTTCCCAATTTTTATTAATTTTCTCCCTCTTTTTTCCCCCTTTCCTTATCTTTATTTTATATCCCTCCCTTCTTTGTCATATCCGTCCCTTCTCCCCCTTCTATTGTCATATATTTATTCCCTACTTTCTAATTTTTCATTTCTTACCTTATATATCCTTCCTTATATCCCCCTTTGTGCTATACGTCCCTATTCCTATTCCTTTCCCTGTCTTATCATACTCTCCTAACTATATCCATTACCTATTATCCATATTCCATAATCTCATCCTTATATGTCTGATCTTCCCACCCACCCTCAGGGGCCCCCCCCCCTAAGCGCCGACTCACCATGTCCGACCCTGACGATTCTTTTGTGTCCTATGAAGCATATTCCTCTCTTTATAAACATGTCCAGATTCTCTCCGACTCTCTCTCCGAACTCCACCATGCCCTCCTTACCTGCGGCTCTCAAGCTCTTCAATCTTCCGTTCTTATGTCTGCACCTTCCCCTCCTCCCATGCCCCCACTTCTTCCGCCCATCACTTTGGCTGCCATTCAGCGCGCTTGCTCCACTCCCAATCCTTCTATTCCCCCTCTTCTTCCACTCATTACAACTGCCAACCCCAAACCTCTCTGCCCCCTTTACTCGGAGGTTCTCAAAAAACTTCCCGCGCTCACCTCCGACAGACTCACTCTCGCTTCCTCTGTTCGCTCACTCAACACCAAAGCCCTTTCATGTGTAATTGAGAACCTACCTGACTCTGTCCTCCCGTCCCAATCCCCTCTCGACGACTGCTTCATCAATAATCTCCTTTCCTCCTCCCCCTCCGGCACCCTCCCCAAACCCACCCGCTTCAACCGTCCACCCCCCCCGCACCTCTAGCTCCAACAACTCCAGCTCATCTACCACTCCCTCTCTCTCCCCCTTCGCTACTCGTCCCCTGTTCCTTCAATTCTCATCTCAAGCCGAACGTGATTCTTTCATCCATGCATTCCCTGCTGCCCTCCGTTCTCTCCCTCCCCACCTTCGCCCCCCTACCTCCCGTCCCATTCGCTGTCGCCGGGACATGTGCCCCGACGAGCTCTCCTTACTCCGTGCCCTCCGCAAGACCTCTTACGACAAGAACGCCGCTTTGGGCGTCCTCAAGTACACTGTTCTTGACCTCTCCATTGTCGAGCTTCCCAACCCCCGCCCTCTCAAAACCCATCTCCCACCAGCCACCAGCTCTACCTCTACCGGCTCGGCTGTCCCCCCTGCCCCATCCACTGTTCCATGTCCCTCATCCCTTGCCCTCTCCCAATAGGACACCCGCCACCGGCAACCCTACCTTCCAAGTCCTTATCCGCCGGTGGCCCCCCCCTCCCCTCCCTTTAACAAATCTCAATCCCACACCTCCTTTTCCCCCGCCTCGATTTCTGTCTCACTATCCAATGTTCGAGGCTGCTCCCAGCCTGACAAACTCTCCCTCCTTATCAACCTCTTCCTTCTTTCCCCCCACCACGTTCTGGCCATTACCGAATCCCACCTTGATGAGTCCACCCTTTCTTCCCTCATTACCTCTACTGGACTACATTTCCATCGCTTTGATCGCTCCCCCCTCCCACTCTCTAATATCAAGTCTCGAGGAGGTGGTGTGTGCCTCTTTGCCAAGCCCGACCTTATCCTTCATCCCATCACACCCCCTTCAATCTCTACTTTCTACCCTCGCCATCGTTGCGAACTCCTTGTAGCCTCCATCGCCCTCCAGCCCTCCACTTCCACACCTCCCACCCTTCCCATCACACTCATTGTTGTCTATCGGCCGCCCGATACTACCGCCCTTGAAGTCACCGAACTCATCAACCACCTCCATCTCATCCTTCCCTCTTCATCCTTCATACTTCTTGGGGACTTTAATTTCCCCCGTATACCCTGGGCCTCCCCCTCCTCCACCCACCCATTCCCCATCTTCCTGGCTTCCCGCTCCCTCAAACAATTTGTCCTCTTCCCCACACACATTTCTCCCACCTCAACCAACACCCTTGATCTTGTAATCCCTTCTCCCGACCTCCCTCCTATCGACATCGTCCCCCTCCCGCCGCTTCTCGGCTCCGACCACTTTACCCTCTCCTTCTCCGTCGTTCCTATCCTCACTCCTCACTCCCTTTCTTCCCCGCCTACTCCCACCCCGTCCCCCCCTCGTCTTAATTACCGCAAATGTAATATCTCTGCCCTCCGCGCCCATATAGCCATCACTGATTGGTCTTTCCTTCACGACCTCCCCTCTCCCACCGCCATGTTCTCTGCTTTCACTCATATTCTCGATGACCTTATCCGCCGCTTTACTCCCATCCTCCCCCCTCGTCCCCACCGCCCTTCTACCTCCTTCCCTCCCAATCTTTCACGACGTCTTAAACGCCTTCGCCGCCTTTTATCTCGTTCCATCCCCTCCAACTCCCTCGATTCCGCCCGCACCTCCTTCCTCCGCAAAAAATCCACCCGCCTCCGCAAACTCCTCCGTCGCCATCTTTGTGCCTCTGACACTTCCGCCACCCACTCCTATTCCTCCATCGCAGCCCGACGCCTCATACGACGTCGGCTCACTCCACGTCCCTCCCTCCCCCCCCTTTCACACCTTGGCTCTCTTATCTCTGATGATTCCGCCAAATGTTCCTGCCTTGCATCCGTTTTCTCCTCCAACTTTGCCTCCCCCCCCCGATCCCACCCCCCCTTGCCCATCCCTCCCACCATATCCCCCCACCACCTCCCTTCCTTTCGACGCCACTTCCTTCGCCCCCTATATTATCGAATCGGTTTGCGCCAAACTCCCCCCTCGCATAAACTTTTCCCCCCATCTCGCCAATTTCCTTATAATCAACAAATGTGCTACACCCCTCGCCCTCCCCCTTTCAATCATCTTCTCTGCCTCCTTTAATTCCTCCTCCGTCCCCTCCCAGTGGAAACACGCCACTGTCATCCCGGTCCCCAAACCTGGCAACCCGTCTTCCCCCAGCAATTATCGCCCAATCTCCCTCACCGACCCCTTTTCCCGTATTATGGAACGTATAATATGCAAATCTGTCATTCTCTCCCACGGTCACCTTTTCTCTTGTAACCAGCACGGCTTCCTGCCAAAACGTTCCTGTGTCACAGCCCTCTCTTCATCCCTCTCCCTTACTCGCCGTCTCCTACACTCTCATGGCTCTGTAGACCTCATCTTCCTTGATTTCGCCCGTGCTTTCGATCGTGTCAATCACACCTTCCTCATCCCCAAACTTCGCAACTTTGGCCTCCCCCCCATCCTCTGCAACTGGTTCCTCGACTTTCTCTCACACCGCTCCTTCTCTGTCAGAATAGGCCACACCACCTCACCCACCTCTTCCCCCATTCCTTCCGGTGTCCCCCAAGGATCTGTTTGTGGCCCTCTCCTTTTCCTCATATATATAGACGACTTATTCGTCTCCCTCCCCCCCAATGTTCACGCATTCGCTTATGCCGACGACGTTAAGCTTCTGTCGTCCTCCCCTCTCTCTCTTCAGCTGGCCCTCAACTCTATTGTACTCTGGTCCAAGTCCAACTTGCTCCCGCTCGCCCCCCACAAAACCATCCACATGCACTTTGGCTCCACAACTGCCCCCTCTTACTCTGTTGACTCCCTCCCCATCTCCCCCTCCCACTCTACCCGCGACCTTGGTGTTCTCCTCCACTCCGATCTCTCTTTCGCTGCCCACATTAAGCGCATCTCTGCACTTGCTCTCCTCAGATCCAAACAACTGCTCCGTGCCTTCCAATCTCGCAACCCCCACTTTTATGTCAATCTCTTCAAAACCTACATTCTACCCCAACTCGAATTCGCATCCCCAATTTTCTCACCCCCTCTCCCACTCCGTTCTCTCTCACCACCTCGAGCGCCCCCTACGTTTCTTCACCAGAGCCATCCTTCAACGTTGTAACCTTCCCTTCCATTCTTACGCCCACCGCCTTGCCCTTCTCGATCTCACCTCTATCCGCCATAGACGCCTCAAAGCCCAACTCACCCTGCTTTATAACTTTATCACAGGTGCCTCGCACTTTCCAGGCCTTTCAGATTATGTCACCACCTCTACCTCAGCCCGACGCCCAATGCTCCTTACGCTCACTACCCCTCTTATACCCGGTTTCTTCCTATTCACGGTCCCTCGCTGGAACGCCATATTGAAAAATGTTCCCCGCTTTCTATCCCCCTCTGAACTCTCCGAACACCTTTCTCGCAGCATTGCTACTGTCTAACTCTCTCTTCTTGTCAGCCTCGCCCCGTGCCCCCGTTTCCACCGGTCTGCTTGCCGGTGGCGGGGTACCACCCGTGCAACTTCGTCCCGTTCCTATCGGTATCACCCGGTGGCGTGGACTGTTCAGGCTACACCTCTCTCCTCCTCTCTTCCTCTCTTCCTCTCTTCTTCTCTCTCCTCCTGTATTCTTCTCCCTCGCTCTTTTCGTCTCCTCTATCCTCTCTCCCTTCTCCTTCATTGTCTTCTTACTCTTCTCTCTTATTCCTACCCTTCTCTCTCTTCCTCTTCCTTCCTCTCTCACCCTGCCCCCCCCCCCCCCCACACTTGCGTCTATTTCTTGCGGGATAGACGCATTTACAGACTTGTCTTCCTCTCTACTACTCACCTTCTTCATGTATTGTTTCTTACTCGCGTTAATTGGATAAAGTTATAACATAACAAGGGAGGGGGGATGTCAACGCAGCAGACGCTCCTAGAGCGTCTTCTCCGTTTATATCTCTTTTCCCTTCTCTCTGGTCACGAGACCGAAAGAAGGAGACTCAGCAGGAGACTCTGCCTACCAGCAAAGGGAGGCGGAGCCTTCTGAACAACGGAGGGTCAGTTGGAGCGTACGCAACCCAGCGGATGGGCGCCTGGCCTCTGAGTAAGACCCACCAGAGACTCGGCACCCATCTCCCTCATATTTACTCCACCTCACTGTATTCTCATTTATCCCAATAAAGCAATCTACCCAAGAGTCTCCGGAAAGCCCTTGTAAGGCGAGCGATACAAACCGATAGGTGTCAGGGAACCTATCACAGTTTACATATTTTTTAAAAAATGAACCTGATTTTTAAAAAATGTTTGAATGGGTAATTTAAAAAAAAAAAGTGTTTACATCTTTTTTTAAAAAATGAAGCGGATTTTTAAAAAATATTTGAATGGGTAATTTGAAAAAATAATAATTATGTATTTTTCAAAAAATGAACTAGATTTTTAAAAAATATTTAAATGGGTAACTTGAAATCAATAATGTTCATGTATTTTTTAAAAAATGAACTGGATTTTTAAAAAACATTTGAATGGGTAATTTGAAAAAAATAGTGTTTACATATTTTTTTGAAAATGAAGCGAATTAAAAAAAATATTCGAACGGGTGATTTGAAATCAATAATGTTTATGTATTTTTTAAAAAATAAACTGGATTTTTAAAAAAATATTTGAATGGGTGATTTGAAATAAATAATGTTGATGTATTTTTTAAAAAATGAACTGGATTTTTAAAAAAATATTTGAGCAGAAAATTTGAAAAAATAATGTTTACATATATTTTTAAAAATTAACCAGGTTTTTAAAAAATGTTCGAATGGGTAATTTCAAAAAAAATAGTGTTAACATCTTTTTTTAAAAATGAAGCGGTTTTTTAAAAAAGATTTGAATGGGTAGTTTGAAAAAAATAATGTTTATGGTTCATGAATTTTTTAATAATTAACTGGATTTTTGAAAAATATATGAATTGGTGCTATGAAATAAATAATGTTAATGTATTTTTTAAAAAATGAACTGGATTTTTAAAAAAATATTTTAGCGGGTAATTTGAAAAAAATAATGTTTACATATTTTTTATAAAACTAACCTGATTTTTAAAAAATGTTTGAATTGGTAATTAAAAAAAATAGTGTTTACATCTTTTTTTAAAAATGAAGCGGATTTTAAAAAAAATATATGAATTGGTGATATGAAATAAATAATATTGATGTATTTTTTCCAAAATGAACTGGATTTTTAAAAAATATTTGAGCGGATAATTTGAAAAAATAGTGTTTACATGTTTTTTTTAAAAAATTAACCTGATTTTTAAAAAATGTTTGAATGGGTAATTTTAAAAAATTAGTGTTTACATCTTTTTTTGAAAATGGAGCGGATTTTTTAAAAATATTTGAATGAATAATTTCAAAAAAAAATGTTTATGTTTTTTTTTTAAATGAACTAGATTAAAAAAAAATGTTTGAGTGGGTGAATTAAAAAAATTATGTTTACGTATTTTTTTTAAATGAACTGGATTTTAAAAAAAAACATTTGAACGGATGGTTGAAACTAAACAATATTCACGTATTTAAAAAAAAAGAGCTAGATATTTAAAAAAATAATTGAGTGGGTGATTTAAAACAAATAATGTTTACGTATTTTTTTAAAAATGAACTGGAATTTTAAAAAATATTTGAATACGTAATTTGAAAAAAATAGTGTTTACATCTTTTTTTTTAAATTAACCTGATTTTTAAAAAATGTTTGAATGGGTAATTTGAAAAAAATAGTGTTTACATCTTTTTTTCAAATGAAGCGGGTTTTTAAAAAACATTTGAATGGGTAATTTGAAAAAAATAATGTTTATGTATTTTTTTAAAAAATAAACTGGATTTTTAAAAAATATTTGAATGAGTGATTTGAAATAAACAATGTTCATGTATTTTTTGATAATTAACTGGATTTTTGAAAAATATATGAATTGGTGATAAGAAATAAATAATGTTAATGTAATTTTTAAAAAATGAACTGGATTTTTAAAAAAATATTTAAGCGGGTAATTTGAAAAAAATAATGTTTATGTATTTTTTTAAAAAATGATCTGGGTTTTTAGAAAATATTTGAATAGGTAATTTGAAAAAAATAGTGTTTACATCTTTTTTTTCAAATGAAGCGAATTTTTAAAAAAATTTTTGAACGGGTGATTTGAAATAAATAATGTTTATGTATTTTTTTAAAATTAACTGGATTTTTGAAAAATATTTGAGCGGGTAATTTGAAAAAATAATGTTTACATCTTTTTTTGAAAATGAAGCGGGTTTTTAAAAATATTTAAATGGGTAATTTGAAAAAAATAATGTTTATGTATTTTTTTAAAAAATGAACTAGATTTTCAAAAAAATGTTTGAGTGGGTAATTTGAAAAAATAATGCTTACATATTTTTTAAAAAATGAACCTGATTTTTAAAAAATGTTTGAATTGGTAATTTAAAAAAATAGTGTTTACATCTTTTTCAAAAAATGAAGCGGATTTTTAAAAAATATTTGAATGGGTGATTTGAAATAAATAATGTTCACGTATTTTCAAAAAAATGAACTGGATTGTTAAAGAAATATTTAAGCGGGTAATTTGAAAAAATAGTGTTTACATATTTTTTAAAAAAATGAACCTGATTTTTAAAAAATGTTTGAATGGGTAATTTAAAAAAAATAGTGTTTACATCTTTTTTAAAAAATGAAGCGGATTTTTAAAAAATATTTGAATGGGTAATTTGAAAAAAATAATGTTTATGTATTTTTCAAAAAATGAACTAGATTTTTAAAAAAATATTTGAATGGGTGATTTGAAATAAATAATGTTCATGTATTTTTTAAAAAATGAACTGGATTTTTAAAAAAATATTTGAGCGGGTAATTTGAAAAAACAGTGTTTACATATCTTTTTAAAAATTAACCAGATTTTTAAAAAATGTTTGAATGGGTAATTTAAGAAAAATAGTGTTTACATCTTTTTGTAAAAATGAAGCGGGTTTTTAAAAAATATTTGAATGGGTAATTTGAAAAAAATAATGTTTATGTAGTTTTTTAAAAAATAAACTTCTCAATTGAGCAGCGTTATGAGGTGACGTTCTTGCAAAGTGAGCAAAGTGAGGCGTCCGAAACAGTGATCGGAACCAGGGAAGCGCGGGAAGCGGGTGGCGGCGGTCGAATACGAAGACTGTGTAGAGGAGCTGAAGTCCGCCGCTGCGGGCCTGCACGCCTCGAATCAGCTCGTGTGGAAGATCAAAGCGGTCATTGCGATCCGAGAGGGAAGACCGGCCAAGGCGTTGAAGAAGTGTGTGAAAAGGAATACCTGCTTCTCGCACATTCTCCAGGAGTTAGCAAAGAAACACATCGATCTGGATGCGTCGTTGATCGCTAATGTGAGCTCTCAATCTGAAACCGCCCGATTCGATTTTTTCCAAGTTCAGGGCATCAGACCGCCGCCACCCGCTTCCCGCTCTTCCCTGGTTCCGACCACAGTATCGGACGTCTTCGCTGTTCCGAAAAAGACCCGTGGAGGGTTCGGCGATCTCACGGTACACCCTTCTCGCATCCAATTTCTTCCGCAATCTCCCTTCCCATTTCAGGATGAGATCAGGAAAGAGATCCGCGAAAGATTCAAGGCGGCAAGCAGACCCGAACAAATTGCCGACGACATCTCCACGAAGTATTTCGTGGACAAGAAGCAAGTCGGAAAGTACATCCGGCTTTTGAAGGCGCTCAAGAAAAGGTGACTTTGAGATGGGAACCTCTGAGAAGCTAAACAGATTCATTTCAGCAAGAAGCGCAAGAAGCAAAAGGAAATGGAAGAGAACGCCGTTGGAATGGACCATTGATCTTGTGTTCATTTTTCCGTTTTTAACACCTCCTATCCTATTCAATTGTTTACTTTCTTCCGACAGCTTACCTCATAAATCTTCTACTCTCGATTAGTTGTAATCAAAGTTTCGCGCGCTCGCTGCGAGTGCGCCTTCTTCAACCGCTTTCTAGGGTTACAAAGTGACGCCGACGGCGGCTCCGGACGTAAACTTTGCTCAACGGGACAATCGGGTGACTGTAGCTCGTTGTTTATTACCCGCCCGTTGTTTATTACCCACAATGGGCATTAAAAAAAAACAGGTGAGCCAGCAAAAGACTTATTTTACAGAATTTTTCAAATATTCCGAAAAATTAGGAAAGGCATAAGGGAAGTTATAAAACTTTTTTTTTATTTCAGAAGAACATAAAAAAAAATCAGAATTTTCTGCGAATAATTTTTTTTCGAAAATTAGGAATTTTTTGAAAACTTTTTTTTTCAAAAATTTGACATTCCCTAGAATTTTTTTTTCAAAAGTTTGTAATTTCTAAGAACTTTTTTTTTTGAAAATTAGGAATTTCATCAAAGTAATTTTTTCCAAAATTCGGAATTTCATATAAATTTTTTTTCGAAAAGTACGCAGCCGGAAAGGCGCAGGTGTTCTAATTTCCTTGGATACTCGCCAATAATTTTTTTTCAGCGGAAATCAAGAAAGTCGGCGACACAATGCTCGGCATTTCGACCCAATGCCTTGCTATCAAAAATGCCATGAAACCGACGCCGCAGACGCTCACAAACATGTGTTTCAAGGACCGATACCATGTGCTGAGTGAGAACACCGTCTGATTCGACAGTTCAAAGAGGGGAAATGTCTACAGATTCGCTTCCGGACAACTGTGCTCAGGTGTTCTTCCGAATGTCTCCCGAAGAGAAAGGACGGCTGACTCTCGTGATCTCCCCTGTCCTGGAAATGATCGACATCGCGATCGACGCTGACCAAGCGGTGCGGCTGAGACTCGACAGGACGAGCAATTCGAGCGAAAAAGAAGCAGCTGCTCCGAAACACGTGGATTCAAAGTCAGAACGTCTTCACTCTTTCATTCAAAACCGACTCGAATTTCAGATGTGGATCACCGAAGCCTCAGACGAACAATGCTCTTCCGAGACGCATAATGACGCCTATCGACATGCTGAAGAGAGAAAGGATCGTAAAAACGAAGAAGGTCACAAAAAGGGAAGATCAATTGATTCTTGCGAACGAGGAGATCAAAAGAAAAGACCAGCAGCCACAGGAGGAAGATTAGCAACTGGAGAGGAGGGAGCAGCAGATTCTCGAGATCGGCGCCGTGATGAAGAGGCTGAAAGAGAAGATCGACGAGATGAACGCGGGTCTGAATGACAAAGGCAGGCCATTCTGCAGCTGGATGCCGCTCTGTGCAAGAATAATAAGGAAATCCGTCGTTTGGGACAGGCAGATTCGGATCAGCAGATTGCCTGGATGAAGCGGGAACACGAAGAAGAAATCCACAAGAAGAACCAAACGATTGCACATCTTGTGGAAGAACTGCGACAGTGTCGGAAAGGGCCTCCTTCTTCACAAGCGACGAAAGAGAGTAAGAAGAAGCTGAAGGAGTTGATGCAATACAAACTTGACGTGAGGAGAAAGTTCTTGTTCCCTCTTCCACAACACTTCTTTACAGATACGTCAGATTGCATTTCGGGCATTTGAGGCGAAAGACTTCCGAAGCAAAGCGCCCGAATACCAGACGATCTTCAGAGCCATATTCACCACAGACGAATAATTGATTGCTCACCGTTTCAGTTGTCCTCGATCCCGTTTCTTCTTCCATTAACTTCATAAAAAGTAAAAAAATCAAGCGTTTTATCTATATCCAGTCAAGAATGAAGACAAAATCGAGCTGGAAACGGCTGAAATCACTCGATTGGCTGAAAATGTCTAAAACGCTATTAGATCGCAAACGTGTCGATGGATTTTCGTGAAAATTCTTAGACCGGTTGCGAACCAGGTATACTCACATATTCAGTCGAGACTGAAGACAAAATCGAGCTGGAAACGGCTGAAATCACTCGATTGGCTGAAAATGTCTAAAACGCTATTAGATCGCAAACGTGTCGATGGATTTTCGTGAAAATTCTTAGACCGGTTGCGAACCAGGTATACTCACATATTCAGTCGAGACTGAAGACAAAACCGAGGTGGAAACGGCTGAAATCACTCAATTGGCTGAAAATGTCTAAAACACGAGTAGATCGCAAACGTGTCGATGGATTTTCGTAAAAATTCTTAGACCGGTTGCAAACCAGGTATACTCACATATTCAGTCGAGACTGAAAACAAAATCGAGCTGGAAACGCCTGAAATCACTCAATTGGCTGAAAATGTCAAAAACGCGAGTAGATCGCAAACGTGTCGATGGATTTTCGTGAAAATTTTTAGATCGGTTGAAAAACAGGTTTACTCACATATTCAGTCGAGACTGAAAACAAAATCGAGCTGGAAACGGCTGAAATCACTCAATTGGCTGAAAATGTCTAAAACACGAGTAGATCGCAAACGTGTCGATGGATTTTCGTGAAAATTTTTAGACCGGTTGAAAACCAGGCTTAATCACATATTCAGTCGAGACTGAAGACAAAATCGAGCTGGAAACGGCTGAAACCACTCAATTGGCTGAAAATGTCTAAAACACGAGTAGATCGCAAACGTGTCGATGGATTTTCGTGAAAATTATTAGATCGGTTGAAAACCAGGTTTACTCACATATTCAGTCGAGACTGAAGACCAAATCGAGCTGGAAACGGCTGAAACGTTGCACATGAAAATTGTGTCCATTGGGAGATTACACCTTCAATTCTATTCCGTCCCGGTTCTATTCCGGAAAGTTCTATTGCGGGGTACTCCCGAGATTACACCTTCAACACATGTCGTGAGAACGATGGATAGCAAAGGGGCAGAAGACGTCTTCTCCTCGTGTGAACTTTGCACATGCACGACCCCGAAACCTTAAGAAATAGGACACATCTGACTTCTATTTGTTCTTTTTTACCTTGTCGTTCTAGAATAAATAGTGCCCACGTTCAAATGATTATAGTCTCATTGATAGTTGTCTAGGAATTGTAACGAGAACAGGGACTGTCTTCAATTCAGAAAATATTCAAAACATCTTCAAGTCCCCTTTTCTGCCCTACAGACATGACACGTAGTGTACTGTCCATGAACAGGTGTTATGACACGTGTTAGGGATACGATATGTTTATGGTTATTACTCTGTATTTGTCATCAATATTCAAAATACTCTGTTGTATAACGTTGTTATTGATATTCCCGTAAGCAGGGCACTATTATTTTAGGATCTTTCGATTCAAATGTCATCGTCATTACTACACAATATTTGAGTTAATTTTTTTGAATTTTTTTTATATTCTACGGTAGCGACTGAAACTAGACCGGAATGTTTAATGTGATACGATGTGTTGCCGTCAATCTCGTATGTCAAGTGTCCCCCCATGAACTTCGCACATACACTTCAAAGAGACCGCCGTGAGAAAGTGAGCAGCAGGGAAGAGGGCCAAGTGACACATAACACATTTGTCTTTTTCTGCTTCTGGTTACTGTTTCAGATGTCTTTTTATAAATATAAACAATGCCAGAGTGAGTTTTAAATCTGGGAATTGGTCTAAAACAGCTGCAATGATGTTTTTAAGGTCACATGCCCAGAAATGTCAAATTTTAGGTTTTTTTGGCAAATTATAGGCAACGCAAAAAAAATATTTTATATTTCATTCATATCCACAACATCCATAAATAAAATTCAGATAGCATCGTGAGTTCATGTTTTCACATTCAAAAAAAAAAAAACTTATTTTTGTTGTTCGATTTCTCTCGGACTTTTAAAAGTGACTGTCCTCGTTATCAACTTTGCATACCCTTGAAATTTGTTTTATTGAGTAGCCTGACATTTCTTGACTTAACATTACTTTATTCAGATATCAGAATATCAATTTTCGGAAAATTCCTAGGAGGATACTATCGGGTTGGCCGGAAAAGACGGGTCCCCTGCTCCGCCCATTTGACGTGTTCGGCTCGCCCCGCCCCTCGACATGGGAAGCGGAATCGTACCTCCTTCCGGTCATTCATTCCATCTTCCCTCATCCTTTTTGGTGACTATCTCTCCTTTCTTCTATTGTCTTGTTCTTCCCCCATCCACTAATTTACTTTTTCCAGAATATGTCGACCGCCCTGTACTCCCTCAAGACCAAATCTGCAGTGGACAAGAAACGACAAGAGACATTGAAGTCCAAACTCGAAGAAATGAAAATTCTCGTGAAACCACTTGCCTCTTCGTAAGTTTCCATTGTTTCCCTGTCCGTTGTTAATACTGATGTACTTACAGACAAGAGGAAGTGATGTACGAGGCTGTCCGAATTCTGACTGGTCAATTGCTGGAAGTTCCACCACCAGTTCTGTCAGACTGTGGGAAATCCCCTCAGGAAGTGCTCCAGGAGCGAGAGCAACGACGTCGAAACCAAAAGGCGCTAGCCTACGATGCAGTGAACCAGTGGATTGTTTCCAAGAATTTGGCCACTCCGAAGGAAGGGAAGCCACTACCGCAGATCCAGATCCTTCAAGTCACTTTAGACTACTTGCGTAAGCACAGCGATATTATTCCACAATTCTCTCCGGTGAGCAACAAGATAACTTTTTCAATAAAATACGCTTTTATTCAGGTCAAAACTGTCAAGCCGATATCATACATCGACGAAATCACCAAATTCTTGGCTGCGGACATCGAAAATCTTCAAAAAAATCTCATCGTCATTCAAAAAGCAATGGAAGAAATCAACAAGCAGAAGAAGAGACTGCCGAAAACCAAGAAACAGCAGGATCAATGAAACCCACTTCATTTATTCACCCCTTTATCACTTGAAATCAATCCTAAGTCATTCCTCCCACTAACCAAGTCAATTCTCCTTGTGCTCTCCTTCACTCACTTCCCTCACTTTCAAAACCAATTCCTTTTAATTTCTTTAATTCATTTTTCTGTAATTTCGGTTTCATAGCCTTTCCTTTTAACTCGATCATCATTTTTCAATTTCGTTCAACGTGTGCTTAATTTTTCAAGTCTTGTATCTCTCCTTCTTTTTTGAACGAATCTGGGAGAGCTCAAAATTAATATTGAATTGCTGTCAGAACCTTATCGATATGTGAAATATGGAAGTAGGTCAAATAAACTTCTCGGAAAATTTAACAAATGTGTGTCATTTAAATAGTCGCCGGGATGCGTTTAGAACGTGGAAAAAAGACAGGTGGTATCAATATTAGGGGGCGAGATAAAAATGGTACAACAGTGCTATTCACAGCTCACTCCAACGGCGGTACCTCGTCGTCTCCCATCACTAAGCGAATGGGTTTTGAGTAGGAAACTCACTCATCGCCTCATTGGCTCAGTGGTAGAGCGTCTGACCGATCGGAATGACAATGTTTCGAAATTTTTAAATTTGAAACTGGAAAACTCGGAATGTTCAAAAGTCGGAACAAAATTCAAAACGTTTCGAAAGCAAAAAAAAGCGAAAAGCTGAATATTTCGATACGCTTCGATTTCATCAGTTTCAAAGAGTGTGACTGGAGACTCTTTTAAGACGGTAATTAGAGCGACGGGCAATTCAGTCTCATTTTCACGGAAAGATAGAAATTCCAAATTGGGAGGATGACCAGTCTTTGAGATTTCAAATTGACTTTTAATCCAATAATTCTATTGGATTTCTTTATCATCTTTTTCTGATTGTTTTAAATATTTCTTTAGCTTATTTTCAAACTTTTCTGTTTTTTTTCTTCTCGGTCGTTTATGTCTGCTTTCTATGTAATATATCTTCTTTCTTTTCAACTATTATCGGATTTTTTTGAATGCAATACGCAGACAAATTTTGTTTTGAAACAGTTTCACTTCCCGCTGTTGGTCTCGCCACGAAGAAAGCGAGAGAGTGAGAGACGACAGACGACGAGACAAAAACATTTTTTCGCGCGTTTTTTGTGAAATTTTCGAAAAAAACGACCCATTTCAGTACTTTTTCGGTAAATTGTAAATTGAAATTAATATTTCTTCCATTTTTATTTTGAAAACGGGTCGTTTTTTCGAAAATTTACAAAAAACGCGCGAAAAAATGTTTTTGTCTCGTCGTCTGTCGTCTCTCACTCTCTCGCTTTCTTCGTGGCGAGACCAACAGCGGGAAGTGAAACTGTTTCAAAACAAAATTTGTCTGCGTATTGCATTCAAAAAAATCCGATAATAATAATTTTTTTAGTTTCTTCCAGGAGCCAAGAAAGATGATGATGAGGTAAAATAAGGCGATGTGGAAGTGATCTGATGAATTATTTCCCATATTTTTCCCCTTTAATTTTTAATTCTGGCGTCGTTGGAAATCAGAATTTTTTCCGAAATAAATTTTTTTTTTCGAAACTGAAAAACTAGAGAACAGATTCGGTGCTCTTTGATTTGAATTTGTGAGTTGAAAAAGACTCGAAAACTTTTTTTTAACGGCCAGAAATCAAAAATGGGCAATTCATAGGCCAGGAGCCGAGAAACAGGCTGAGAAACGGAAAAATCGATTTTCCCCAAATATTTGAACGTTTTCGAAAACGTTTTTTGTTTGAAAAAAAACATACACTTTTTGTTTAAAAAAATTACAATTTTATTTTGATTAAATTTTAAAAAAGATTTACAAGAACAGGAAAAGTTATCAACAAAAAATGACAGAAGAATATTACAGATGATTACAAAAATTATTAGTAGAAAACTTAGCGGCGCAGCTCGAGGAAGGTGGAGAGGAAGAGGTTGTTGTCGGGAGACTCCTCTCCAAAGGCCTGGCTCCTGAGGGCGCGGAGCCGGGAGAAGTGGAGCATCCTGTCGCAGAGCTCGTCGAGCAGCTGTCGGTTGGACTCCTCCGACTCGTCGCGAGCTGCTTCGACGACGGCCCTGAAGTCGTCGAGCTTGGCGGCGTCGTGGTGCCATTCTTGGTTCATGAGCTCGAGAGCAGAGCTCAGAATGTTGCCGGCGGTGTGCGGGAGGACGGAGACGTCGTCGAGGTAGAGTCGAACGAGCGACGGCTCGAGGGAGAGCAGCACCGCTGGGTTGTGCCACTGGGATGCGAACTCCAGTTGTTGGAAGGTCCGTGACAGCAGGGACACCTCCGCCGCCGAGTGTGTCACCTCGTCGAGCAGGATCTTCCAGAAGAGGGCAAAGTTTGTGAGGGAAGCCCGTCCTTCTTCGGTTTCGATGTCCTGATTTTCATAAAAGAAAGTCTCCACTCGTTCGGTTTCCGGATCTCCGGAGCTCAGAATAACGCCCAGTAGCGACGCCAGCTGCTCGGCGTCGTTGCTCGCGACGAGGCGAGCCTTCGAGAAGAGCTCGGTGAGGAGACGACGTTGGATGAAGGCGTTGGTGGGAAAGAAGAGGAGTCTCGCGACGTGCCGGTTGATCTGGTAGACGGCGTTGAGACTCTGCTCGTAGTGGATCTTCTGCTCATCCATCTCGTCCATCTCATCGTCGAGTTCCAGTGAAATGCGGTGGAAGACGTCGATTGTCTCCAGATGGGGGAACAGCGACTTGAGGGCGACGTCCATGAATCCGTCCGCCAGGTTCCATCCGATTTCGAACGCCTTCGTGACGAGCTGCTCGTCAACACGGAGCTGCGAGTTAAGGTAGGCTCCGATCATCATTCCGGCTCCTCGGAAGCTCTTCGAAGAGGGGAAGCCGGCCTCCAGCAACGTCTTCATGATGCGCAGTCCTTCGTCGGAGGCTCCAAACACTGCTTCGAGGAGTTGTCCCACTGCAGTGTGACAATCCTCGATCATCGACTCGTCCTGCTGCTTCCGGGTCCACTTTCTGACGAAGGCCTTCTTTTTCAGCTCGCTCCCGATCAGCGTCTTCATAGACTCGTTGGTCTTCGCCAGAGAGATCATGTCGGCGTCTGAAACGAGATTAGATTCAGAATAATTTGGGAGGGAAGGAAGGAAACTTACAGCTGCACTTCTCGAGAACGAGCAGGATAACTTCCTCCGGATAAGAGCCGAAGGCTCCGAAGGCCGTTGCCAATTTCGAGTGGGCGATCATTGTTTAGAGAGTGATGTAGTTGAGATTTCTGAAAATGTATTGATTTTAGAGAGGAAAGGGTGAGAGAGAAAGAAACGGAAAGAACAGTGAGAATAAGTCTGGATTAACAAGAAAACGGGGAACTGTCTACTGAGACCTTCCCTCACAAAGAAAGGAGAGAAGAAGAGAGAAGGGCACTCCGAGAGGAAACGAATGAATGAATGACTCTCCCTCCCTTCCCAACCGTTTTGTATGCCCCCAGTCAGCCCCGCCCCCTTCTCTCCTCCTCGGGACCCTCCCCCTCCTCCTTTCTGTCGATGGATTACTGTAGACACGGCCAGATGGTCCCCCTTCCTCTCAATGTGCGAACGAGATGTGCCAAGTAACTCTACATTTGAAGGGCTACGGTAGGATTACGGTGTCTACAGTACCGAGATTTCTCATGGTGGCGTCACGATTGGGAACGAATACAGAGGAGTCTCTCACTTTCCCACACTCTCTCGCCTTGTTTTCTCGAATAATTGTGTAATTTGATTCTCACGCCAATTTTTCGAATGTTACAGGAAATTCAGTCTTCCAAAATATATCTACGAATTTCGGGGACAAAACAATAATGTTTTCGATGTGTGCTCAATAATGGTGAAAAGTGGTGGTTAGAGAAACATTTTCAAGGCTACACTTCCATGCTCTCTCACCCACTAATCCCCCAGACAGTACAGACCTCGCACCTTGCATCCCTCATTGAAACTTTCAAAGGAGAGCCGCCTGGGAGACACATGGACAGATGTGACAACTTGTCACATCTGTCCAGGGTCCCGAGGAGGAGAGAAGGGGGCGGGGCTGACTGGGGGCATACAAAACGGTTGGGAAGGGAGGGAGAGTCATTCATTCATTCGTTTTCTCTCGGAGTGCCCTTCTCTCTTCTTCTCTCCTTTCTTAGTGAGGGAAGGTCTCAGTAGACAGTTCCCCGTTTTCTTGTTAATCCAGACTTATTCTCACTGTTCTTTCCGTTTCTTTCTCTCTCACCCTTTCCTCTCTAAAATCAATACATTTTCAGAAATCTCAACTACATCACTCTCTAAACAATGATCGCCCACTCGAAAATGGCAACGGCCTTCGGAGCCTTCGGCTCTTATCCGGAGGAAGTTATCCTGCTCGTTCTCGAGAAGTGCAGCTGTAAGTTTCCTTCCTTCCCTCCCAAATTATTCTGAATCTAATCTCGTTTCAGACGCCGACATAATCTCTCTGGCGAAGACCAACGAGTCTATGAAGACGCTGATCGGGAGCGAGCTGAAAAAGAAGGCCTTCGTCAGAAAGTGGACCCGGAAGCAGCAGGACGAGTCGATGATCGAGGATTGTCACACTGCAGTGGGACAACTCCTCGAAGCAGTGTTTGGAGCCTCCGACGAAGGACTGCGCATCATGAAGACGTTGCTGGAGGCCGGCTTCCCCTCTTCGAAGAGCTTCCGAGGAGCCGGAATGATGATCGGAGCCTACCTTAACTCGCAGCTCCGTGTTGACGAGCAGCTCGTCACGAAGGCGTTCGAAATCGGATGGAACCTGGCGGACGGATTCATGGACGTCGCCCTCAAGTCGCTGTTCCCCCATCTGGAGACAATCGACGTCTTCCACCGCATTTCACTGGAACTCGACGATGAGATGGACGAGATGGATGAGCAGAAGATCCACTACGAGCAGAGTCTCAACGCCGTCTACCAGATCAACCGGCACGTCGCGAGACTCCTCTTCTTTCCCACCAACGCCTTCATCCAACGTCGTCTCCTCACCGAGCTCTTCTCGAAGGCTCGCCTCGTCGCGAGCAACGACGCCGAGCAGCTGGCGTCGCTACTGGGCGTTATTCTGAGCTCCGGAGATCCGGAAACCGAACGAGTGGAGACTTTCTTTTATGAAAATCAGGACATCGAAACCGAAGAAGGACGGGCTTCCCTCACAAACTTTGCCCTCTTCTGGAAGATCCTGCTCGACGAGGTGACACACTCGGCGGCGGAGGTGTCCCTGCTGTCACGGACCTTCCAACAACTGGAGTTCGCATCCCAGTGGCACAACCCAGCGGTGCTGCTCTCCCTCGAGCCGTCGCTCGTTCGACTCTACCTCGACGACGTCTCCGTCCTCCCGCACACCGCCGGCAACATTCTGAGCTCTGCTCTCGAGCTCATGAACCAAGAATGGCACCACGACGCCGCCAAGCTCGACGACTTCAGGGCCGTCGTCGAAGCAGCTCGCGACGAGTCGGAGGAGTCCAACCGACAGCTGCTCGACGAGCTCTGCGACAGGATGCTCCACTTCTCCCGGCTCCGCGCCCTCAGGAGCCAGGCCTTTGGAGAGGAGTCTCCCGACAACAACCTCTTCCTCTCCACCTTCCTCGAGCTGCGCCGCTAAGTTTTCTACTAATAATTTTTGTATTCATCTGTAATATTCTTCTGTCATTTTTTGTTGATAACTTTTCCTGTTCTTGTAAATCTTTTTTAAAATTTAATCAAAATAAAATTGTAATTTTTTTAAACAAAAAGTGTATGTTTTTTTTCAAACAAAAAACGTTTTCGAAAACGTTCAAATATTTGGGGAAAATCGATTTTTCCGTTTCTCAGCCTGTTTCTCGGCTCCTGGCCTATGAATTGCCCATTTTTGATTTCTGGCCGTTAAAAAAAAGTTTTCGAGTCTTTTTCAACTCACAAATTCAAATCAAAGAGCACCGAATCTGTTCTCTAGTTTTTCAGTTTCGGTAGACACGGCCAGATGGTCCCCCTTCCTCTCAATGTGCGAACAAGATGTGCCAAGTTGCACTGACGATGGGAATTATTGGAAATATCTCTCTGAAACTACTTCTAGAATAGTTTGTATCCGTTGACTCGAAGCTTTCAGGAAAGTATGTCGGAAACCATAGGTTTTTTACTTTGCCCATTTGTACTGAGACTGGAAATAACTCTACATTTGAAGGGCTACGGTAGGATTACGGTGGCTACAGTACCTATATTTCATGGTAGAATCATGATTGGGGACGAATACAGAGGAGTCTCTCACTTTCCCACACTCTCTCGCCTTGTTTTCTCGGATAATTGCATTATTTAATTCTCACGCCAACTTTCCGAATGTTACAGGAAATTCAGTATATATACGAATTTTGGGAAAAAAAATAATGTTTTCAAAAACAGTACCTCAGTAATAATTAGAGTAGTGTTTTTGAATACAAGCGCCATGGGACACCCAAAACAGAAACAGAGATAATGGAGGAAACACAGATCAGAGTTGTACCGAAGTGAACATTTGAAAAACGGAAGTCGGTATTCCGCTTTCTCAACGGGTGAAAGGTCATATTTGAAATTACTAAAAATGTTCGGAAATAGAATTTTTAAACCGAAAATCCCAACGAACAAACGTTTTCTCGATACTTTTTACTTTCGTCGGAATTCCGTTTTTTTTTCAAATTGAAAAAAAACAGCAACAAAACATGTTTCCAAAAGGCTAGCCAGAAAGGCCGTAAATTGGCACAAAATGCCAGGAGGGAGTTTGTATCCCCATAAAATAACAGTGAGATGATTAGAGTAATAGGGGGATGATTTATTATGATTACTGGGTGACTACTTTATGAGCTCCTTCCTCAACGAATCCTCTATCAATGTTTATGATACTGTTTTTTTTTCAAAACTGCTCGAACATCACAAGACAGTGAGTCTACAATGATAACCAACGAAAGCACACAAATCACTTATTCTTTCAAATGATTTTCCAAAAATGTTCCAAAAACACTTTCTCGAACCTCTAAAATAAAGAAATAGGGGGAATCCGTTTCAAACTTGAACACTGTCGAACTTGTACTCGGACTGCATGCACCTTCTTCCAATTGTTCAGTCACTACCTTCAGACATCTTTAAAGGTGCTTCGCAGAATTCGCAGATATTTATTTTGGAAGACTGTATTTCCTGTAACATTCGAAAAATTGGCGTGAGAATTAAATAATGCAATTATCCGAGAAAACAAGGCGAGAGAGTGTGGGAAAGTGAGAGACTCCTCTGTATTCGTTCCCAATCATGATGCCACCATGAGAAATCTCGGTACTGTAGACACCGTAATCCTACCGTACCCCTTCAAATGTAGAGTTATTATCTTCCTTATTAATAAAAACCGTGAGGGGTATATCCATCTGTGTGTCTGTCTGTGTGTCTGTTTATCGGTCCGCATTCCAAGGGCAAGAAGAAACAAGAACGCCACCACAAAAGTCCGAACCAGGGACCCCCAACCAATAGACAAACACACGAGCCACTCGGCCACCGGACCCATTCAAACGCAACCGCCTACAGGGCGGTGAAGTGCGCGCTGTCGGAGTCTCCCGACAACAACCTCTTCCTCTCCACCTTCCTCAGTCTCCGACGTTAATTTCTTTCGATTCGCCTATCAATTTCTGTAATCATCTGTAATATTCTTCTGTCATTTTTTGTTGATAACTTTTTTTTCCTGTTCTTGTCATTCTTTTTGAAAATTTAATCAAAATAAAATTGTAATTTTTTGAAAACTGTTTTCGAAACAAAATAAGTTAATTAAAAAATTAAAAAAAAACTTATTTTTGTTGTTCGATTTCTCTCGGACTTTTAAAAGTGACTGTCCTCGTTATCAACTTTGCATACCCTTGAAATTTGTTTTATTGAGTAGCCTGACATTTCTTGACTTAACATTACTTTATTCAGATATCAGAATATCAATTTTCGGAAAATTCCTAGGAGGATACTATCGGGTTGGCCGGAAAAGACGGGTCCCCTGCTCCGCCCATTTGACGTGTTCGGCTCGCCCCGCCCCTCGACATGGGAAGCGGAATCGTACCTCCTTCCGGTCATTCATTCCATCTTCCCTCATCCTTTTTGGTGACTATCTCTCCTTTCTTCTATTGTCTTGTTCTTCCCCCATCCACTAATTTACTTTTCCAGAATATGTCGACCGCGCCGTACTCCCTCAAGACCAAATCTGCAGTGGACAAGAAACGACAAGAGACCTTGAAGTCCAAACTCGAAGAAATGAAAAGTCTCGTGAAACCGCTCGCCTCTTCGTAAGTTGCCTTTTTCCCGTTCCGTCGTTAACACTGATGTTCTTGCAGACAAGAGGAAGTTATGTACGAGGCAGTCCGAATCCTGACTGGTAAAATGCTGGAAGTTCCACCACCAGTACTGTCCGACTGCGGAAAATCCCCTCAGGAAGTGCTCCAGGAGCGAGAGCAACGACGTCGAAACCAAAAGGCGCTAGCCTACGATGCACTGAACCAGTGGATTGTCTCCAACAATTTGGCCACTCCGAAGGAAGGGAAGCCACTACCGCAGATCCAGATCCTTCAAATTACTTTAGATTACTTGCGTAAGCACAGCGAAATCATTCCACAATTCCCTCCGGTGAGCAACAAGATAACTTTTTCAATAAAATACGCTTTTATTCAGGTCAAAACTGTCAAGCCGATATCATACATCGACGAAATCACCAAATTCTTGGCTGCGGACATCGAAAATCTTCAGAAAAATCTCGTCGTCATTCAAAAGGCAATTGAGGAAATCAACAAGCAGAAGAAGAGACTGCCGAAAACCAAGAAACAGCAGGATCAATGAAACCCACTTCATTTATTGACCCCTTTATCACTTGAAATCAATCCTAAGTCATTCCTCCCACTAACTAAGTCAATTCCTCTCGTGATCTCCCTCAATCACTTTTTTCCTTTTTTTAAACGAATTCCTTTCCATTTCTCGAGTTCATTTTTTCTGTAATTTCGGTTTGATAGCCTGTGCTTTCTAAACTCGATCACAATTCTTCAATGCTGATGAGTTTGTATTTTTTAAACGTGTTCTAACTCTCCTTCTTTGAATAAATCTGCAAAATTTTTATTGTTGAAGAAACGTTAAATTGTTGTTGGCGCCACGTCGAAACGTGAAATGTGAAATCTAAATCAAATAAATTTTCAAAATGCAATTGGATATATTCAATTAATTAAATCCAAAGAGAAAAATCAAACAACAACGTTACCGCTTCTCCAAAAAAACTGGTCCAAATAATCTAAATCAAAAGTAACATAAAGCTGCCTAAAATAATTATTTTCATGGGTTCTCGATAGCGCGTGAGCAAACGATTGACTGCTTAGAAAAAGTCTTGTGACTTAGTTTCAAATTTGGGGCTCCCTCAATGTACGTGTAAGCTAAAATAAGACAATTTACCCTTTTAATTATTTATCATTCGATAGGGTCTTCACGGTGTTGAACACAATGGTAAAATCGGATTTGTTAGTAGTCAGTAACAGGATGCGTTTAAAACGGTAAAAAGGACAGGTGGTATCAATAATAGGGGTCGAGATAAAAATGGTACAACAGTGCTATTCACAGCTCACTCCAACGGCGGCACCTCGTCGTCTCCCATCACCAAACGAACGTACTTGGAGTCAGAAACTGGATTGGGAATCGGATCGAAGCAGAATGAGGCATCAAACGCGAGAATCGGCGACGGGATCGTCGAGAGGAAGTGGAACACCATGGCGTTGCGTTGCACCTGCGGATCCTCTTTCCTGTTCCGGTGAACCCAGTAGAACTTTCCTCTCATCAAGAAGAACTTCCGCGCCTCAAGAATCGACATTCCAGTCCAAGGGTTCTTCTTGTACGCAACGATGGTAGCGACTTCGGTAGCGTCCAGCTTGTCATCATCTGAAAGTAGTAATTAAGTGTCAGTTTACAGAAAACTGCTAAACTTACTCTTCTTGTTGGACAAACGACGAGCTGTGTGTCTGAGGAGATACGAAACGATAGTACTGTTCATTTCCATGCCATGCACAACCACACGATCCGGCTCGTCTTCAGCATCACTAGCCATGTTGAAGATGGAGTCCATTAGCTCCTGATGCAGAAATTCGCCGTAGTGTGGGAACTTTTTCAACATCTGGGCAAGATAGATCATGTCGACGTGGATCGTGTCTTCTTCGTTTTCCTTGATAGCCCGGAAGTATGGAGTCCAGTCGCCGGGACCTTTAGCCACTCCCATCCATGTGTCCATCAACTGTTCGTAAGTCTTGCCAACGAGTTCGTGCACAGTTTCGTGGTAAGTCTTGCAGAACAGATACGAATCCATTGTGATCCATTTGATGGCTGAAAAATGAAAATGTTGCATTTCATTCAATTTTTCGATTAACGTACCTGTTCCTTTTGGTAGTGTTTGATTGTTCTTCTGAAACTTGTCGCGCCGAGTTTTCTCTTCTTTGATATACTTGATCAACGAGTCATTAATCTTTGTCTTTTCAGCGTTGCGCTCGGAGTTCTCCGCGAAAGCTTCCTCGAGAGCAGCCTCATCCTCTTCCTTCTTCTTTCTATCCTTGGCGCCCTTCTCGACAGCTTTCTGCTTCTCCTTCATCTTCTTAGCTTTTTTCTGCTGACTGAAATATTAATATAATTAGAACAGTGTTTACTGTGTTATTTCCAACCTCTCCAGAATTTTCACTTTGACGACTGCCTTCTCCGAGGTATTCGTTGTCGCAGAAGACTCCTTTTCCACCAAAGGCGTCACATCCTGAACGAATTCTTGCGGCTTGGAAGATGGTTCAATCAGTGTCGGGGACGTCGCCTTGTTCGGTTCCACAGTAGCTTCCAAAGTAAGTACACTCATTTCGGTGCCAATGCGATCCGTGAGCGTCAGTTCAGATTCTGGCTCCTTCGGCATCATGTCCCTGAAATCAAAAGTATTTTTTCAGTTATTAAGACAGTAGTTTATTTACCTTTCTTGAACATTTTCAGCCTTCTCCTCGACTGGAACGGACGACGCGCTCGCCTGAGCATCTGCTTCCAGGGAAATAACGGCCTGGATGCTTGGGGATGCCTGCTCGGCTAACTCTCTCGAACATTGACTCACTTCCAAAGAAGGCGACGGCGTTCCCGTTTTCACCGAATGTGGAATGAACTCCTTGGCGGCAACGTTCCACTGCGTCTGTGGCGAAAGATGAAGCTGCTGTGTTGTCTCCACCAATTCTTCCACATTTTGCCACAATGTTTGCGGTGTGTGCAGGGACTGCGCCAGATGTCCAAGCGGAACGTCTGGCAGAACTGGCCATTCAAACGACTGCGCAGTCGAAGCGGTTGGTGGCTGTCCGTACGGCCATTGCTGCGTCATTTGTGGCAGATATTGCTGCATCGGCGGAGCCTGCTGCATCGGCATTGTCGGCACGTTGTGTTGAATCGGCTGCACGTATTGATGCATCTGGTGACTTTGCTGTATCTGCTGATTCTGCTGCATCGGTTGTTGTGTGAAGTTGATGTTCAACGGGGGTCCGTACTGCTGCATCGGCACCACATTCATTGTCGGAACTTGTTGGGGTGCGTTCGGGTAGTATTGTCCATTAATAGATTCTTGCAGGACTCCATAATAGAACTCCTGATTCACAATGATCGGCGGCGGGCCTAGCGGCGGAACATTCGGGTTTCTTTGAGGTTGTTGCCATTGGTTCTGATTGGGGGCGCCACCACTCATTTTATCCACGTTACCTGGAAAGTAAATATTGATTATTAGTTTTAACGAACGCATTACAAAAAAATTAATTCCCCAGTTCGGAATTTTGATAAAGAAATGGAAAGCAAAAACTCAGTATTTACTGGGAATACTGATACTGTTATGGGGTGAAGCGAACGCGAAAATTAAAAAAAAAAACTAATTTTTCGAGTTTTTCCGAGGGTTTTTTTCGGTGGCCTTGTGGCCGCTAGAGCCGGTTTCCTAGGCCGGGGTAGATTTACGATCGCTTCCAACTGGTTTTTTCGATGATTTCGCGCTTTTTTAAAGTTTATTAAAGTGTTAACACATAACAATCGATTATCTGCAGTTTTTATATGAGTAGTTACGAAAATCAATCGAATTACATGTTCTCACCAAGAAAACGAGGGTTCTGCCTTGTTTTTATCGAAAAATGATCCTCTTCGAGACCCTAGAAAACAAAAACGTTCGAGGAAGTGTGAGAAATCGCAAAATGGTGTGGAAACATCACAAAAACAAGCGTAAATAGATAATGGCAGAAGAAAACATCAGAAAAAACTAAAATTTTATTGATTTTCGTAACTACTCCTGTAAAAACTGTGAAAAAATAAATTATTATATGTTAAAACTTGAAAAAAAAAGCGCGAAATCATCGAAAAAACCAGTTGGAAGCGATCGTAAATCTACCCTGGCCTAGAAAACCGGCTCTCGTCGCCAGTTTTTCGAGTTTTTCGTTGTGCAACGCATCGAGTAAAAAACTTGAGAAAAAAAAGAGTCACCTCTCCCTGAGCAGGGGACCGGAAGGAATGATCCGTTCTCTGAAAACAGTGTGACAAATGGTGAGAGAAGGAGGGCAGGTCACGAGGTCAATACGGTGCGGCGGCACTGACCTCTCAATGGAGCGCGAATGCATACCGCTGTTGGATTTTGATGAGAAAAAACGCGCTTTTATAACCGACCGCCGCGCCAGCGTTACCCATCGCCTCATTGGCTCAGTGGCAGAGCGTCTGTCTAGTAAACAGAAGGTCGCTGGTTCGATTCCAGCATGAGGCACCGATATTTTTTTATTTTTTTGATCCGTTCAAAATTGAAGAAAAAAAAAGACATTTTACAAATTGTGTTTTATCAATGAGATTCAGCTGATTACAGCTGAAACATATTTTCTTAATCTTTTTTTTTTGGACGAAAGTTTTGCATTAATTTATTCTGAAAAGAGAAAAGAAATGTCGTTCAGAAAAAACTCGTGCAAAAGTAGTTTTTCTAGAAAAAAAAACAATAACCAGGTACACTTTTTTTACTTAAAAAAACTTAATTGAGTAAGAAATCCAGTTTTTTCAACTTGTAGCATAAATTAATGCGCAGTTTTTTTCTCTAAAAAAATCAGACCTGATAGTTTTCCGAAAAAAATTCATGCTGGAATACAAAAAAAATAAAAACCAGACACAATTTTTTAGATTTGTGAAACAACAATGAGTAAGGCAATTGATTTTTCTTGATTTTTAGAAAAAAAAACAGGAAAAAGATTCATGAAAAATTATTTTTTTAGGAAAAAATTAGATCCAGACACAATTTTAAAAAACAAAATTGACGTTGAATTCAGAAAAAAAAAACATCATTCTGATTTTTGAATTGAACATCTATTTTTTTAGAAAAAAATTTTAAAACTCATGCAACTTTTTTTGGAAAAAAAAGTGTCTGGTGTTTGTTTATTTCTTAAAAAAAACAACTTCCGTTTTTTTCTAAATTAAGCATCAATTTTTGCAGTGAGGAAAACTTTTTTCTGAATTTTTTTAAATTCAGCACAAATTTTTTTGTAGAAAAAAATGTTTTCGAAATGTTTTTTCTGACCTTTTTTTTCAAAACCGTTTCTGGTTTATGTTTTTGTTAGTAAAAAACAGTTTTGTCAGAAAATAATTTTTTTCAAAAAAATTGATTCTGAATTTAGGAAAAAAATCCATGCAATTACATTTTTTGATGTTCCGAAAAAGAGCCGTAGAGGATTCGGAGATCTCACCGTACACCAATACTCGACTCGAATCCCTTCTACAATCTCCCACGTATTTCAGGATAAGATCCGCAAAGAGATCCGCGAAAGCTTCAAGGCAAGCGGACTTCTTCTGGAACGACATCTCCACAAAGTATTTAGAGGAGAAGAAGCTCTGTGCTAACTTTAAAAGAACTGCAGTTTGCCGAGGAAGAAGACGTGCACGAGACCCGCGATTGGAAACGAAACGGTTCGAATAGAATAATCGAAAATACTGTTTTGCATAATGAAATATTTATTAGTTTGATATCCATCCCAATTAGTCATAATCCCGATTATGAAGACGACCTCGGCGAACTGATCATGGCGCGTTGGAAGTTGCGATGGCTTCAGAATCATTGAGGAGTTGAAGAAGCGTATTTTTTTCATCAGACGTCATCTGCTTTATGTGTTGATGAAAAGCCTGAAACATCTAGAATGAAGAAAAATTGGTCAGAGCATATTCAAACTCACACTTGCTCGAGCAGATTGAATCGTCTGAGCCGCTTGGACGAGCATGTTCATGGCCTCCATGGCGAAGTGCTTCGCCTTCTGAATCCAGACGTCCCTCGCGTATGTCGACGTCTTCTTCGCGCACAAAAAGAAGGCGAAGAGGGACGCGAGACTTCGTGCGGCCAAGTTGTCCACCTCGTCGTCTTCGTCGATGAGGACGAAGTATCTTCTGGCCAAAGATTCTGCTCGGAAGGTTTTCTTGCACGCGAAGATCAGCGGCGTTTCCGAGTGGTTTCCCTGTAACGTTCGGAATTCATCTCGGAATGGAGTTTAATGTCACCAACCATCTTCTCAATTACTTTATTGAGGAACTCATTCAGCGACATTCTGGTCTTCTGGTCCGTCTTCTCGACGATTTCTTCCATCGCGCTCACCATTCTCTTCTGTATCCTTGCGATGAGCTGAAATCAGTGGGATTAAAAACTACAGTAACTATTGGTTGTCAAAACTAACGTCTTCATCGTCAATCGGCTCCCGAACATCATCGCCTCTTGTTTGTGCAAAGACTTCCTCACACAACACCGCCACGAGGTCTTCCTCGCAAAGGACAGACGCCGCTTGGCAGTAACTCAGCTTGTCGTTTGTGATCGGTTCCATTCTTGGTCCTCGAAGATAGAGCGGAGAAGACGTTGATGACGAGAGAAGAGAATACAGAGGACAAAGAGAGCTTTGTTGGAGCCAGGTAGGCTTCTTGGTTGAAAGCGACGGGAATTGCGCTCCTTTATACTGCCTGGTCGAGAGCAATAAAATGGGAATACGGTTCGTTCACATGCCGACTGCAATCGAATTCCGCTGACTTTGGGAAACTGCTTCCCTTCTTCTTCTTCTTCTTTTTTCAAAATTTCCCAAAGAGACTTTTGTGAAATCATAGTTGATGATACGAAAATCGTAAAATATCATTGTGATAATAAAACAATTTGAAATGAATCGAGCGAAAAACGAAAAAAAAGAAGAGAGAGAGGGGAAAAAATCATTATTTTCGCTGTGTGTTTTTCTTCTTCTTTTGGCTCTTCTTGGTCGTTCTCACGTTTTTCTCGGTCGAAGTCTGCTCGCGATGGGCTCTTCCGGCACCGGAGATGGCACGTCTTTCTTCTTTTTCTCATTTTCGCCACGGCACTTCATCTCTGGCTGATCGCCATCAGTGGATTCGGGAAGAGCTCGGGGAGGCGACGGAGAACGTCCGAAGGGTGGAGACGACGACTGCATTGTTAGAGTCGGAGGCGGGACATCCATCGGTGGCGCAGCTCTCTGACGGATCTGAAATAGAATATTGATTTTGAACTAGACCCGGCCGTAGTTCACAATGATACCTGGTCTGCCAGCGCAAGGACATGCGCTTCGTCCACGTGCACGTACTCCGCCTCGAACACGACGTCTTCATCGACTTCGCTCTTCAAGACGATCCAATTCGTCGGGGGGGGGGGGGGGGGGGCGGCGCACTTGAATCTTCTGGCACACTTTGCCTCCGATCACGGTTGTCTAGAATCAATTTTCTATCCCATAACAATTGAAAAACCGATCCTTACCCTTTCCGTGATTGCGAAGACGACGCGGGCGAAAAGTCTCAGCTCGAATGCAACCGCCTTCTTGAGCCATTCGGACAGCGTGAGCTCGCTGAAGCGGTGCTCCAAGCCGAAGAGCAGAGCCAGCAGCGCGGCTCCCAACTGGCTCTCTTTCTGTTCCTGAAATGATGAGTGAATCGAATCGGGAAAGTGAAGAGGAATCAACTGACCTTGGCCATCGTTTGGAAGTGAAGGGCAACCGGCTCCCTCTATGGGTCACGGAACGACGTGGCTGTCGGCTCCTGAAATGAAAGTCTCCATCACCATTTTCTTGCCACACCAGCTCACAATTCTCTGAGCCACATCTCTGACGATCCGTTCGAATGAAATCCGTCGATCGGCATTTTCGCTGACAATGCTGATGGTACAGTCTTTAAAAATTTTTTGATAAAATTCCAAATTTTTGAAAAAAAATTTGATGAAAATCCTAATTTAAAAAAAAAAACATTATTTGACGAAATCACTACTTTTTGAAAAAAAAATATTTTATGAAATTTCAAATTTTTGAAAAAAAAAATTTGATGAAAATTCAAAATAAAAAAAAAATTTATTGTTGAAATTATTCGATGAAACTACAACTCATTGAAAAAAATTATTATAGAAAATTTCAAGTTTAAAAAAAAATTATTCATTTCCGAAAAAAAAACTTTTTGTTTTGCATCTACAAAATTGTTTTACATCTAGGCAAAAAAAAATTTAAAGTTCAGAAATAATTCAAAAATTAAAAAAAAATCGATTTAAACTATTAATTATTTTTTTAATTGATAAGAATCATTTTGCATCTAGGCAAAAAAATTTTAAAATTCAGAAATAATTCGAAATTTTTTGAAAAACTTTTCAAAATCATTTTCAATCTAAGCAAGAAAAAATTAAAAATTCAGAACTGGTTCGAATTTTCAAAAAAACCTTTTTGTTTTGCATCTATAAAATTGTTTTACATCTAGGCAAAAAAATTTTAAAATTCAGAAATAATTCGAAATTTTTTGAAAAACTTTTAAAAATCATTTTCCATCTAAGCAAGAAAAATTTTAAAAGTCAGAACTGGTTCGAATTTTCAAAAAAAAACTTCTTGTTTTGCATCTACAAAATTGTTTTACATCCAGGAAAAAAAATTTTGAAATTCAGAAATAATTTGAAATTTTTTTTAACCATAAAAATTTTCTCTGCGACTAGGCAATAAAAAATTAAAAAATTCAGAACTATTCCGATTTTTCAAAAAAAACTTTTTGTTTTGCATCTACAAAATTGTTCTACATCTAGGCAAAAAAAAACAAAAACTTCAGAAATAATTTAAAAATTAAAAAAAATTGATTTAAACTATTAAAATTTTTTTTTAAACTTGATTAGAATTATCTTGCCTTTAGGCAAAAAACAATTAAAAAATTCAGAAATAATTTGAAATTTTTTGAAAAACTTTTCAAAACCATTTTCCATCTAAGCAAAAAAAATTAATGAAATTCAGAAATAATTTGAAATTTTTTGAAAAACTTTTCAAAGCCATTTTCCATCTAAGCAAGAAAAAATTAAAAATTCAGAAATAATTTGAAATTTTTTGAAAAACTTTTCAAAACCATTTTCCATCTAAGCAAAAAAAATTAATGAAATTCAGAAATAATTTGAAATTTTTTGAAAAACTTTTCAAAGCCATTTTCCATCTAAGCAAGAAAAAATTAAAAATTCAGAAATAATTTGAAATTTTTTAAATTATTTAAATCTACTTTGGCAAAAAAATAAAACCTTTAGAAATGATTCAAAAATTGAAAAAAATTGATTTAAACTCCTAATTTTTTAAAAAATTGATTAGAATCATTTTGCGTCTAGGCAAAAAATTCAGAAAACTTTTGAATTTTTCAAAAAACTGTTTAAATTTACTTTGCGTCTATGGAAAAAAAATAAAAAATAAAAAATATTTCGAATTTTTTTTAACAATTAAAAATTACTTTACGTCTAGGCAAAAATTACAAAATTCAGAATTAAGTCAAAATTTGAAAAAAAATTATTTCAAATGGTTTTGCGTTTAGGGAAAAATGCGAAATATATAGAAAATTCCAAGTTTGAAAAAAAATTATTTATTTCCGAAAAAAAACTTTTTGTTTTGCATCTACAAAATTGTTTTACATCTAGGCAAAAAAATTTAAAATTCAGAAATAATTCGAAATTTTTTGAAAAACTTTTCAAAATCATTTTCCATCTAAGCAAGAAAAATTTTAAAAGTCAGAACTGGTTCGAATTTTCAAAAAAAAACTTCTTGTTTTGCATCTACAAAATTGTTTTACATCTAGGCAAAAAAAATTTGAAAATCAGAAATAATTCGAAATTTTTTGAAAAACTTTTCAAAATCATTTTCCATCTAAGCAAGAAAAATTTTAAAATTCAGAACTGGTTCGAATTTTCCAAAAAAAACTTCTTGTTTTGCATCTACAAAATTGTTTTACATCCAGGAAAAAAATTTTAACATTCAGAAATAATTTGAAATTTTTTTAAACTATAAAAATTTTCTTTGCGACTTGGCAATAAAAAATTAAAAATTCAGAACTGGTTCGAATTTTCAAAAAAACCTTTTTTTTTGCATCTACAAAATTGTTTTACATCTAGGCAAAAAAATATTAAAATTCAGAAATAATTCGAAATTTTTTGGAAAACTTTTCAAAACCATTTTCCATCTAAGCAAGAAAAAATTAAAAATTCAGAACTGGTTCGAATTTTCAAAAAAACCTTTTTTTTTGCATCTACAAAATTGTTTACATCCAGGAAAAAAATTTTAAAATTCAGAAATAATTTGAAATTTTTTGAAAAACTTTTCAAAACCATTTTCCATCTAAGCAAGAAAAATTAATGAAATTCAGAAATAATTTGAAATTTTTTGGAAAACTTTTCAAAACCATTTTCCAATTAAGCAAGAACAATTTTAAAATTCAGAACTAGTTCGAATTTTCAAAAAAAAAATTTTTTTGTTTTGCATCTACAAAATTGTTTTCCATCTAAGCAAGAAAATTTTAAAGTATTTGAAGTGATTTGAAATTTATTTAAATTATTTAAATCTACTTCGGCAAAAAAAAATAAAAACTTCAGAAACAATTCAAAAAGTAAAAAAAAATTGATTAGAATCATTTTGCGTCTAGGCAAAAAGTTCAGAAAATTTTCGAATTTTTTTAAAAAACTGTTTAAATTACTTTGCGTCGATGGAAAAAAATTAAAAAAAAAAACCAAAAATATTTCAAATTTTTTTTAACAATCAAAATTTATTTTACGTCTAGGCAAAAAATTACAAAATTCAGAATTATTTCAAAATTAAAAAAAATTTATTTCAAATAGTTTTGCGTTTAGGAAAAAATTGCGAAATTGGGTAACAGAATTAAACGTGATTTTTTTGTTTCCTGGATTTTTTCCCAGTTATTCACTACGTAATTTTATTCATACTGTTTTCCCCCACTCGCCACGTTTCCTACAAATTTAATTATTTCTCAAAGTCTACTTTTCTTTTTTGAATGGGAATATTCGAAAATGTCTGACCAATCAGTTTTTTTGCGGGCTTACCTCTTTTTTTTTTATTTGCTGGTTTTTTATTTTATATTTTTTGGACAACATTTTCCGTTGTCGGTAATTAGGAGAATAAAAGGGGATAGTGTAGAAAATAATAAAAGGGGATACTGTAGAAAATAATAAAGGGGGTTACTGTAGAAAATAGTGAATAAACAAGGATTAAAATGCATAAGCGGCTATCCACGACAGCCATTGGGAAGGGGAATGAATGAATGTTGGCAGGAAGGACGGGCGGAAGTCCTAGCGAGAGACGGAGAGAAAGCCGTTCGTTAGCAAACAAATTCTCTCGGCTCCCATTTTTCCATGTTCTCTAACCACCACGGCCGTCCTGAAGTATCAATCGATTCAAGGTTATTCACAGCAAAGAGCGTTGGCAAGGAAGAGACGTCGACGTCGAAATTGCGTGCGGACAGGACGGCGCGAGCAGCCGCGTGACCTCGGGTGCCTAAATTTCACGTTACTCGATAAGATTAGAATGAAAAGGGAACACTGAGTACGAAGATAGGACGAAAGAAAGCAAATCAACCAGGAATTAAACAACAATCAAGGACAATGTGCCCCAAAACTGACGATTTTTGATGGACTAAATGAATTAACAATGAGATTTAGTCGGTCCGTAATGAGGTTTGGTCGGTCGAACCCTCGTCACCAATACGCAATAAATGGTACTGTTATCGTGGAATCCGACACAATAAGGGATCTCGGAATCATTATGGATCCAAAACTATCGTTCGACAAACATATACGCCTAATAGTCCAATCCTCTATGTTCAAGTTCCGCCAGCTGCTGAAGTGCTTTTGCTCGACCAACCCAAGATTTTACTACAAGCTGTTCGACATCTACGTGAGACTTAAGCTTGAGTACTGCGCCATCGTCTTCCACCCGGACACCATCGAAAGCTCTGAATTGCTAGAGAGCCCGCTTCTTTTTTCACCAGGAAGCCTAGAGCCGTCCTTTGGCGGGACATTCAAACTTTGAGTAGGAGCACCTTTTGGCGGGAGATTCAAACTTTTGAAGGAAGTACCTTTTGACAGACGAACAAGGTTCATATTTAAAAGCGGTGTTCAAACGCTGTTGTAGCCGCGTCTAACCGCTGGTGAATTCCTATTTTGAAAACTTTAATCTGAAACTTTATTTTTAAAATTTTAGTTTTACTTTTCGGAAGTTTTGAAATTCGTGTTTTTTATTTAATTCGAAATTTTTACGGATGAATGATTCAAACCATCAAATCAGCTCCCAATATTAACGCTTTATTTGGATAACAACTGAATGAATGAATAAATGAAGAAATTGTTAAAATTTTGTTTAATCAACGAGATTCCGCTGTGCCGGGTTGATCGACTTGCAGGAAGACGAACTTGCGTTTACAAAACAAATGCCCTCTTGCAGATGGCCGAGCACTCAAAGTCGGCGCAGGCTCGAATCAGAGCCAGAGTGAAGTGTGCCTCGTTGTGGTTCTGTTGTCCGGGCATGTGTCCGAAGTAGTTGGTCGTCATCTCGGCGACGGCCATCCAACAGCTCTTCTTGCAGCACGCGCACGACATCGCAGCTTCCTCCTCCAACGAGCAGACCGGCTTTAGCAGTCCGGCTTGGGAAGCACTGGCGAGCAAGGTGACTGCCATTAGGAAGACGACGCACTTCGAGACGGAGAGCATTCTGCCGCTTTCAGCACGCAGGATCCTTTGGGGAGAATTGAAGAGGACTCTCGAAGCGTTGATGGGCGCTGTCAGGTTCGTAAACCGTTATTCAGCAGATTCGGGGAGTAGTGGTTGGCTTCAGTTTTGCTCCCCTTTTATACCCGCCTTAGAAACCGCCGCTTCTTTTCCAGGAAATGCTGCACGCGATTTGTGCGAAGGAACTTCTAGATAAATAGGAACTAAGTGAAATAGTGTGTTAGCTGCAGAGAAGTAAAAACACAAAAATCTCGACGAGTAAATACCCTGGAGACTTGAAAAAGAAAGATGGTTTAAAAATGATCAATTTATTAGGCTTCAGCCTTAGACTTTCAAAATTATTACAAAAAATGGACAAGACGATTAAAACAATTAAGCACAGTGTAAAAAAATCAGCACATTTTAATGAAATTGACATGAATTTGCCGGTTGTTGGACGGCTCGTTGACAGTGATCATCCGACTGACTGTCTTGTTGGCGATTCCGTCGCAGAATGAAGGCCATCTAGCGAACTTCTCTCTGAGCCACATGCTGTTGTTGACTTCGATGGTGACCGGGAAATTGTTGATGGTGGTTTTCTGAAAAGACACAATTTTCATCTTGATTTGAGATTACGACACACTAACCTGTTTCAGATCCATTTTCTGCTGCTCGGAGGCGGCTATGTATCCTCGAAGGAAAATCTCGTCATCTCGGAATAGAGTCTTGTTCCAAGCGAACTTGACGGCATTTTTGACCAACTCTTGCAGTTTGAAGACGGCAAAATACTGCAGATCCAGTGGGAGATCAATGAACGTCGATTGACTGGGAAAGATCTTCCACAGGACCGGAATCACATTCATGAAGTCTGGATGTGTTTGTGAATCGATCAATGTATAGGCCAATCGGTTCGCGCTAACCAAGTCGATAGTCAGCTTCTTGATAGTTCCGAATCTTGGTTCCTTTTTCACTTGGACAGGAACTTTTCGGGGCTCATCGATCAATTTCACTTCAGTGAAAAGTCCGTGCTCGTTGCTCCACGCGTTGTGCTCGAGATCCGAGTATCCAGACATCAGTTTGACAGACACTTCTTTGACTTGCCATGTAGAAACAATATGCTCGATAAGAGAAAGTGGGAGACGAGGAGCTTCTGTGGATTTGTTCAGGTGGTCCGAGAGAAGAAATTCGATGTGGTGGCAGCTAACGGTTGATGGGATGAGTATCGAGATGGCCTCCGACAATCTCCCCTGCTCATGAGCTTTGTTGAGAATGTTTGTCAAGTGCAGAAGATACCTGAAATCAAGAAACAGTTTTTCTACGTTTGCCATTCTATTGACTCACTCTTCTCCAATCGTCAGCTTCTCAAAGTGCTTTTCCGACGGCAATACAGTGTTCAGCTGAATAGGGCCGTACACGTTGCAGTTCTCGATAACTGCTTGACACTGATCACATCCGTTCGGGCAGATGTCGCTGGAGCCGATCAAATTCTTTATCTGTATGTGCTCTGAAAAAGTAATCATATAAGAAATGAAGGATTGTAAAGAAACTAACCGGCAGAAGCCAAGAGTGAGAACACGAAATCGTGGACGTCCTGGTCCTCGTCGTAGTCTCCGAATCCTTCGAAGATCAACGTGTGCGGGTTGATGCGAGCCACTTCGAAGAGAAAGCGGAGCCAATCCTGTTGCTCGAAGTCAATCTTCTTTCCATTGAGCAAGAAGCAGTCTGGAGCCATCAGTTTTTGTTCTGGAAGTTGTCCTTCGTCCTCGTCGATTTCCATATCTTCTTCATCCATCTCGAGCTCTTCTTCGTCTTCCATCAGTTCTTCATCGTTATCGAAGTTTTCTTCGTCTTCCATCGGGAGATTGTTGACAGCGACAAGAACGGGCTCTCCAGCAGCGACTGTCAAGGTTTTGTAGTCACGGCGAATTTTTCGGAGAACGGCTTCGTCGAATTCGTGGTTGATAAGGCGGAGGTCCACGATCTCCTTGGTAGATGAGTCAGTCATGTGAGAGAGGATCTTGTCACAGAGCAAGCCGACGGAGAATACAGTGTTAGCAGCGTTGGACGACATTGTTTCGTTGGATGAGACAACAAACAGTGAGGTATGAATAGCAATCGGAAAGTCCGAATGAATGACTGTTCTTTTCCTGGAACATGAGCATATGACACGGAGGGAGGGGCCTGAGTTCGCCCCGCCCCTTTTTCCTCCGACCATGAGAAACGTGCACTGTTTGTTGGTAGGCAACTTTGCACATGCGGCTCAACAAAAGGACAGGCGGCGAGGTTGATCCTCATCTACAGCTTTGGAGAGAACATATGGTCAGAAGGCGTCCGGTGTGTTGGGGTCACAAAGGTCACACCCGTGGGAAAATGTATGTGCAACCATCCTTAATGTTCACATCTGAGAGCCTTCATACGGTAGATTCCTTCCCTCCTCAAAGATTCCAATAAAAAACATTGACTGCCTTTTTCAAACCAACAAACTCCAGAAAAAAGATAAAATATCATCCAATTCATGCTGAATTCCTACATATCTCACTTTTTTGTTCCGCTTTGAAGCAAGAACTTTCCATTTTAAGTAGGTACTTTCTTGTCCACCGCCCAAAGACAAGAAATTATTTGGTTCCTCGGCATTTCACCCACCAAATGTCTTAGTTTTCAGCGAAAGAAAATTACACACAACCAGGAGCTTTTTCTCTTAGAAATCGCTTGTTGCTTTTCCAGGAAAAGGAGCGGCGGTTGCTAAGGCGGGTATAAAAGGCGAGCAAAACTGAAGCAAACCACAACTCCCCGAGTCTGCTGAATAACGGTTTACGAACCTGACAGCGACTATCAACACTTGAAAAGCCCTCTTCGACTTTCGCTAAAGGATCCTGTTTGCGGAAAGAGTCAGAATGCTCTCCGTGTCGAAGTGCGTCGTCTTAATGATAGCAGTCACTCTGCTCGCCAGTGCTTCCCAAGCTGGACTGCTAAAGCCGGTCTGTTCGTTGGAGGAGGAAGTTGCGATGTCGTGCGCGTGCTGCAAGAAGAGCTGCTGGATGGCCGTGGCCAAGATGACGACCAACTACTTCGGACACATGCCCGGACAACGGAACAATGCGGAGACCCAGTTTTCCCTGGCTCTGATTCGAGCCTGCGCCGACTTTGATTGCTCGGCCGCCTGCAAGAAGGCGTTGGTCCCATGACTTGGTATTCCTCCCCGCCCGTCCTCTCGACCATCCTGCTAACAATTTCATTTATGTACCATATTAACAAATTCCGCTGATTAACCACAGTTTTTAACATTGAAGCATTCATTCAGTCGTCATTTCAATAAAACGTCAATCTTGGTGGCTAATTTTCGAGATAACGCGTGCTGG
The DNA here is from genome assembly GCA_963570955.1 of Caenorhabditis afra. Taxonomy (NCBI): domain Eukaryota; kingdom Metazoa; phylum Nematoda; class Chromadorea; order Rhabditida; family Rhabditidae; genus Caenorhabditis; species Caenorhabditis afra. The sequence continues at coordinate 1,988,680 of OY751537.1, read as the reverse complement.
ATTCGCACGGTGAAATCCATGAAGGACGTTCCCGACGAGAAGGGCAACGACCAGGTGAAGATGAGACTCGCGATGATCGCCGAGAGTTTCGTTGACTCCGACGACGGTGGACCGTGCCAGTAGTCGATAACTTCCCGTTTTTTTCAAGATTCTCATTCCCTTGAATGATTTGATGACTTTAATAGAATGAGCGTCCCAAGAAAGGAAAAAGACTGGAAAACTATATGTGACAGGATGGAGTAGAGAGGAGAGAGGGGGAGTGGCCGTGCAAGATCTCAACCCATCTTGGGAGCCCCCGGGCCCGGCTCATTGTCTCTTTTAGCTGTGAGCTTTTTGCCTGTAGTGGGCTCTGCTTCCGACAAAATGGAAAAGCCGCCGAAAAGGAAGAGACAAAACTAGTGTGGGAACGACGATGGTTACCCTTTTCTCCTTCTTCCAACAAGCATCTCAAGCTATCACTACTCTAATCAGTTGTCTGCCAATCGCTCATAAATCTGGAGTGCGAGCTTTTTTTCTGCTCCTGGTGACCATTTGTAAAGAGTCGTTTGGACATTTCTCGACGGTTTCATTGAAATTCTTATAAACAGTCAATTTATTAGCCAATGGCATCAAAATCTCAAAATTATTACAAAAACAGTGCCAGCTGGCAGTGAACAGTAAAAATACTTCGAAGAGAAAGCGGAGCCAATCCTGTTGCTCGAAGTCAATCTTCTTTCCATTGAGCAAGAAGCAGTCTGGAGCCATCAGTTTTTGTTCTGGAAGTTGTCCTTCGTCCTCGTCGATTTCCGATTTCCATGTTTGTTGGTAGGCAACTTGGCACATGCGGATCAACAAAAAGACAGGCGGCGAGATTGATCCTCATCTACAGCTTTGGAGGGGTCATATGGTCAGAAGGCGTCGGGCGTGTTGGGGTCACAAAGGTCACACTCGTGGGAAAAAACAACCGTCCTCAATGTTCACATCTGAGAGCCTGCATACGGTAGATTCCTTCCCCCTTCAAAGATTCCAATAAAAAACAAGGACTGCCTTTTTCAAACAAACCAACTCCAGAAAAAAAAGGTATAATGTCATCGAGTTTCAAGAAATTACTCGATTTCTTTGCACTTGACCTACTAAATGTCTCAGTTTTCAGTGAAAAATTTATCATTTTCACACAGCCAATAGTGTTTTTCTTAGAAATCACGTGCAGCATTTCCAGGAAAACGAGCGGCGGTTTCTAAGGCGGGTATAAAAGGCAAGTAAAACTGAAGCCAACCACAACTCCCCGAGTCTGCTGAATAACGGTTTACGAACCTGACAGCGACTATCAACACTTCGAGAGTCCTCTTCAACTCTCCCCACATGATCCTGCGTGTTGAAAGCGTCGGAATGCTCTCCGTGTCGAAGTGCGTCGTCTTGATGATTGCAGTCACTCTGCTCGCCAGTGCTACCCGTGCCGGACTGCTAAAGCCAACTACTTGTAAAATGTTCGTGCTGGTTTCATCGCAATTGCCGCATCACACACCGAATAGTGAACGATTCAAAATTTCAGACGTTTTGTGGCGCTTTCAGAGGTCCCGCCTATCGTATTTAGCGTTTTTTTGACTCCTTGTATTATTTTCAATTTTTTAAAACGATTTTCTGTAGAAAAATCTGTCAAAAAACCGGTAAAAAGCGGAAAATAGGCGAACACTTTAAAGGCGCATAGACTTTTGCGGCCGTGATGTCTCGACGCGACCTGGTGTGTCTGCGTCTCTCCTCTCCGTTCATTTCGAAAAAGAACACGTGCGCCGTCTTTTCCCTTCAATTTTCGCCGCTTTTCTTTGTTTTTTCTTGTTTTTTCAGCCGAAAACTGTTCTGATTTGGCTTCTTTACAGATTATTCATGTCTCCTGCTTGGCAACAGTCAATGATGCGCTCGAAAATCGAAAAATCGGCCGGAAGATGACGAAAACGGGGAGGTAATGCGGTTTTTACGGTTCTCCTGAAGTTCCAGGCTTTTTTGGTAGAGATTTTTTTAGATATCAAGTTGGAAGGGTAAGTTAATAAGAATAATGCTCGAAAAACATAGAGAAACGTCCTGAAAACGTGCCTTTTACAGGCTCTCCAATTCGTCGATTATTCCACGCGTCGCAAGAGGGAAACCTACAAAATCACGGTTTTCAATGCACCGGAGGGATGTGTAAGGTACGCTATTTGGAAAAAAAAATCTCAACTTGAAAAATTATTTTCGTCATTGCCAGAACGACGAAAAAACGGAGAACCTGGTGAGACACAGAGATGGTGTTGCAGGAACCTTGGATCTACTTCGAACACGATTTCGGGAAGTTCAGACACTTCAGGCGGCTTCCACGTCCTACCTTCAGACCAGGTGAGCTGAAAAAGCGGATTTTGAAAACAGACACTGACTGAGAGGCTGGGGTAACAAAGCCAACGAACCGATCCGAATTAACGAACCGAATACAGTTCCTTGATTCATTTGGAAAACTAGAATAAGCTGAGTGATCTTATTAAGAGTTCATGGTCAGTCTGCATACGAACAAAATCACTAACAAACGTCCGCCTTCTCTAATGCACACACTATTTCCCAATAAACGTTCTTCATTCATTTTTGTTCAGGTCACTTCGTTCATCATGCACCTGCCCAGAAGCTACGAAGAACGGCATCTCGGTACGCCAAAATGACCTGAAGAGTGAACCAGAGAATGTCCGTATTTTAGGAAACTCGGAGGAAATTCATTTTGGGTGTGGATTGCAGTTCGCGTTCAAGAGGTTCTCTATGAGGGCTATGACGAAATGACAATGTTCGGTTTGAAACGTCATGTGCAAAAAATACCGAGTGACGAATTTCAGAACGAAAAAAACTCTCCGAACAAAGCAGTCTTCATCGGCGAGAGGGTGAGGGGTTTGAGTTGGAGCCCTAAGCAAAAGCTGACAAGACTGGAAGTATCCAGTCGAATCGGCTGGCGCCAGGGATCTCCGACTCACCCCAAACTCTGTTTCAGAATTTAAAAAAAGGGGAGGGGAGGGGAGAACAGTGAAAGCCTTCTGTCCAAACCAGCCATGCAAAAGAGGTAGGATTGAAAATAGTTTCATAGTTTCTGAAATAACACTACGCTGTCACCCACGTTGTTGTGGAGTAGACGGTTTTTTGTATTTATTATGCAGTTCATTTCACGCATTTTCGAGGAATCATTTTGTGATCCGAAGGAAGCAGTTATTTCAAATGAAACCTTTGTGCGGTTATGGGTCAGGGAGGGGCGTTGAGAAGGAATTTTGCCGGGAGACCAGATAAGAGACTTTCGAAAGCGCTTGCGGATATTTTTTTGCGACGACTAAGCGGTGCGCGTTAGAAAGATACGGAATATTGCATCCTTGCTTTATTCTGAAAAAAATAACATTTATGTGATTTTTAAATTTTTTGTTTTCACTCGGAGTAAAAAAAATCCGTGTGATTTCTGAAATTTTTTTTTTTTTGAAAATAACTTTTAAAAAACTCCACTGATTTCTGTATTTTCTGTTTGTACAAAAAAAATGTTATTCGAAGAAAAACCTCGAAAAATTCCAGTAATTATTGTACCTTTATTTGTCTTTACTCGGAATTTGAAAAAAGCAAAGTGGCTTTCAAAATTTTTATCTTTCATTCGAAACATTTTTGAAAACCATTTGAGTGATTTTCGAAACTGTTTTTTGAAATTAGTTGTTTTTCCTCAAAATTAATTTTTTTTAAATCCAGTGGCATGTGATTTTTTGTTTTTACACGGAATTGGACAAAAAACCGAAGGATATCCAAAATTGTTCCTTTTTTCATTTGAAGTAAATTATGTCATAGTAGCCCGGAGAATGAAACAGAGAAAGCTCGGTTTTCAGGAAATAGAACAAATTCGGCTGGCAGTGCGTTCGATGGATTCCCTAGGAGAGCAGAACGGCAGTGGTCGGTTAGAAACGTGTTGGGAATAACAACGAGTAAAAAATTTCAGAAAAAGACGGAGCGCTTTGTCGAAAGAAAGCAGAGTTCATGGACGAGAGAGTGAGGGTTGAAGGTGGGCCCCGTGAGCAAAAGCTGACAAGACTGGGAATATCCAATCGAATCGGCTTGTGCCGGGGCTCACCCATACACTCGGACCTCAGTTTCAGATCGAGAGAGAGAAAGAGGGGGGGGGGGGGGTAAGCGTCCAACACCCACGACCTCTCTTCATCAGCGCGAGAGTGAAAGTTCGAGTTGGATCCCTAAAGCAAAAGCTGACAAGGCAGGAATTTTCTTGTCGAATCGGCTGGCGCCAGGGATAATCCACTTAGCCCGAGCTCTTTTTTAGTTGAAAAAATAAGGGGAAGTAAAAGTTGAATGGACATTGTTTCGGAGTTTTAGCATTACTTCCATTTTTTCGTTAACAATTCGCACTGTTCAAAGAAAAATTCAAAGAACGTGGGAATACGCACGTTTTCAGACTTTTTTGAATTGTTTTGATAGCTCCAATGTTTTTCTGAACAGGTAGGATGTAAAATGATTTGTGTTGTTTCTGCAAATATACTACCACCGGCACTCACGTTGTTGTGAAGAAAACGGTATTTTTGTGTTTATGACGCAGGTTCATTCATATCAAAAACTGAAAAAATGTTTTTTATTATTCCAAAAAAAAAACGGAATTATTTTCATTTGTTAATTTCTAAAAAAATCAATATAAGTAAGGAATTTTTATCAGGACCCCAAACGCCGCCGGGCATTGAGAAACAGACGGTGCCCATCCCACGGAACCCAATGAAGGAAGGAAGTGAGTGGTGGTCCCAAAGGCGCCAAGATGCCTTTTCCTCCATTCCCTTCCAACTTCTTATGTTTTAGGTTGATCTGATCGACTCGGAATCGCGAAGTAGGCAAAACGATGCGAGGTGCGGAGATGTGGTACGTGTTAAGAACAAAAATAAAAAAAGACACAAAGATGGTGTTACAGGAACCTTGGATCTACTTCGAACACGGTTTCGGGAAGTTCAGACACTTTAGGCGGCGTCCACGTCCTACCTGCAGAATAGGTGATCAAAATTGCAGACGTTCTGTGGCGATTTCGGAGATCCCGCCTATCGTATTTTTCCGTTTTTTCGACTCCTTGTAATATTTTCAATTTTTTAAAACGATTTTCTGTAAAAAAATCTGTCAAAAAACCGGTAAAAAGCGAAAAATAGGCGAACACTTTAAAGGCGCATAGACTTTTGCGGCCGTGATATCTCGACGCGACCTGGTGTGTCTGCGTCTCTCCTCTCCGTTCATTTCGAGAAAGAACACGTGCGCCGTCTTTTCCCTTCAATTTTCGCCGCCTTTCTTCGTTTTTTCAGCCGGAAGCAGTTCTGATTTGGCTTCTTTGCAGATTATTCATGTCTCCTGCTTGGCAACAGTCAATGATGCGCTCGAAAATCAAAAAATCGGCCGGAAGACGACGAAAACGGAGGTATTGCGGTTTTTACGGTTTTTCTGAAGTTCTAGGCTTTTTTGGTAGAGATTTTTTTAGATATCAAGTTGGAAGGGTAAGATAATAAGAATAATGCTCGAAAAACATAAAGAAACGTCCTGAAAACGTGACTTTTCCAGGCTCTTCAATTCGTCGATTATTCCACGCGTCACAAAAGGGAAACCTACAAAATAATGGTTTCCAATGCACCGGAGGGATCTTCAAGGTACGCTATTTGAGAAATAAATCTTTGAAAAATCTAATTTTCAAATAAAAAAATTCTTTTTGTAATCGCCCAAACGGCGAATAAAAAACTGAAAACTTGGTGTCCAAAGAGCACAATACATTCACAAGACCCAGTTTTTGTTTCAGATCCTTCTTCAGCATCCGGAACGCCGCCGGGCATTGAGAAACAGACGGTGCCCATCCCACGGAACCCAATGAAGGAAGGAAGTGAGTGGTGGTCCCAAAGGCGCCAAGATGCCTTTTCCTCCATTCCCTTCCAACTTCTTATGATTTAGGTTGATCTGATCGACTCGAAATCGCGAAGTAGGCAAAACGATGCAAGGTGCGGAGATGTGGTACGTGTTAAAAACACAAGTGGAAAAAGACACAGAGATGGTGTTGCAGGAACCTTGGATCTACTTCGAACACGGTTTCGGGAAGTTCAGACATTTCAGGCGGCTTCCACGTCCTACCTTCAGAAAAGGTGAGCTGAAAAAGCGGGTTTCGGGAAGAGACAGGAGCTGGGGTGACAAAGCCCTTCAAGATTCTGAGAAAAAAACATAGCTTCTTATTCCAGTTGGAATGCTAGACTGAGCTCAGCGTGCTCTAGGTACAAGTTCATCGCCAGGCTGCATAAATAAGACAGCTGATGAACAACCGCTTTTTCTAGTGCACACGCTGGCTTAATCCTTCTTTTCTCGAATGAGCTTTCTTCATTTCAGGTCACTTTGTTCATCATGCACTTGATCAGGATCTGCGAAGTGCGGAACCTCGGTATGTCATAGTAACCCGGAGCATGAAACAGAGAAAGCTCGTTTTTCAGGAATTTGAACAAATTCGGTTGACAGGCTGCGTTCGATGGTTTCCCTAGGAAAGCAAGACGGCAGTGGTCGGTGAAAATCGTCATTCGCAATTAAAACTAGTGAAAAATTCCAGAACAAGGTGTAGCGCTTGGTTCAAAAAAAAGCATACTTCATGGACGAGCGAGTGATGGGTTGAAGGTGGGCCCCGTGAGCAAAAGCTGACAAGACTGGTAATATCAGATCGAATCGGTTTGTGCCGGGGCTCACCCATACACCCGGACCTCAGTTGCAGATAGAGAGAGAGAAAGGGGGGGGGGGGGGGGTAAGCGTTCAACACCTACGACCTCTCTTCATCAGCGCGAGAGTGAAAGTTTGAGTTGGATCCTGAAACGATGCAAGGTGCGGAACGTGTTTAATGTGGTAAGTGTTAAGAACACAAGTGGAAAAAGACACAGAGATGGTGTTGCAGGAACCTTGGATCTACTTCGAACACGGTTTCGGAAAGTTCAGACACTTCAGGCGGCTTCCACGACCTACCTGCAGAACAAGTGAGCTCAAAAAGCGGGTTTTGGGAACAGGCACTGACTGGGGTAACAAACGTCCGCCTTCTCTAATGCACACTTTATTTCCCAATAAACGTCATTTTCATTTTTTTCATTTTTTTTTCATCATTTTTTTCAGGTCACTTCGTTCATCATGCACCTGACCAGAAGCTACGAAGAACGGCATATCGGTACGCCAAAATGACCTGAAGAGTGAACCAGAGAAGGCCCGTATTTCAGGAAACTCGGAGGAAATTCATTTTGGGTGTGGATTGCAGTTCGCGTTCAAGAGGTTCTCTATGAGGGCTATGACGAAATGACAATGTTCGGTTTGAAACGTCATGTGCAAAAAACACCGAGTGACGAATTTCAGAACGAGGAGAACTCTCCAAACGAATCAGTTTTCATCGGCCAGAGGGTGAGGGGTTTGAGTTGGAGCCCTAAGCAAAAGCTGACAAGACTGGAAGAATCCAGTCGAATCGGCTGGCGCCAGGGATCTCCGACTCACCCCAAACTCTGTTTCAGAGGAAAAAAAAGGGGAGGGAAGGGGAGAACAGTGAAAGCCATCCGTCCAAACCAGCCATGCAAATGGACCAGGTTTCGGGGTTGGTCATCACTTCAGTCTTTGTCGTCAACTACTCCCACTGCTTGGAATAAGAATAGAGGCACGTTTTCAGATATTTCAGATACGATTTGACGGTTCGGAGAGGGCCGTTAAGACCTGAAGAGGTAGGATTGAAAATAGTTTCATATTTTCTGAAATAACACTACGCCGTCACCCACGTTGTTGTGGAGTAGACGGTTTTTTTTTGTATTTATTATGCAGTTTTTTATGCATTTTCGAGAAATCATTTAGTGAGCCGAAGGAAGCAGTTATTTCAAATTAAACCTTTGCGCGGTTAGGGGTCAGGGAGGGGCGTTGAGAAGGAATTTTGCCGGGAGACCAGATAAGAGACTTTCGAAAGCGCTTGCGGATATTTTTTTGCGACGACTAAGCGGTGCGCGTAAGAAAGATACGGAATATTGCATCCTTGCTTTATTCTGAAAAATAACATTTATGTGATTTTTAAATTTTTTGTTTTCACTCGGAGTAAAAAAAATCCGTGTGATTTCTGAATTTTTTTTTTTTTTTTTGAAAATAACTTTTAAAAAATTTCACTGATTTCTGTATTTTCTGTTTGTACAAAAAAATGTTATTCGAAAAAAAACCTCGAAAAATTCCAGTAATTATTGTACCTTTATTTGTCTTTACTCGGAATTTGAAAAAAGCAAAGTGGCTTTCAAAATTTTTATCTTTCATTCGAAACATTTTTGAAAACCATTTGAGTGATTTTCGAAACTGTTTTTTGAAATTAGTTGTTTTTCCTCAAAATTAATTTTTTTTTAAATCCAGTGGCATGTGATTTTTTGTTTTTACACGGAATTGGAAAAAAAACCGAAGGATATCCAAAATTGTTCCTTTTTTCATTTGAAGTAAATTATGTCATAGTAGCCCGGAGAATAAAACAGAGAAAGCTCGGTTTTCAGGAAATAGAACAAATTCGGCTGGCAGGTTGCGTTCGATGGATTCCCTAGGAGAGCAGAACGGCAGTGGTCGGTTAGAAACGTTTTTATTTATTTATTTATGGTAAGTGTAACTGGAAATTTTATTCCCTGAAATTGAAAATAGGACGATTTTTGGAAAATTTTTGAGATATTCTAAAATTTTGAAAATTGAAAAAAATTGCAATTTTTTTCTCGCTCTTTCCTAGATTTTAGAACTAATAATTTAGATTAGTTTTTTTGAAATTTTTTTTTTCAAAAAAAATTTTAATTTCATTTTTTTGAATACCGAAATGTAAAATTGGGATGAAAAATCAAATAACTTTTTTAAAAATTTGCCCGAAGCTGAAAAAAATTAGGACAATTTTTCCAAAAATTAAAAAAAAAATTTCCTGAATTTAAATTTTCAAATTTTTTTTAAATGTCTGCAAATAAATCATTTAATTTTTTTTGGATATTGGAAAAAAAAGTTGAAAAAAATGAATTGAATTTTTTTTACTTTCTCCAAAAAAATTCTTTTTACTTTTGCAAGAGGTAACCATATTATTTTTTTACATTACTTTTCAATAAAATTAAAAAATTTATATTAAAAACAAATTAATAGCTGAAATTCTCTCATCTGGTTGAACAGCTCAAAAAATAATTTTTATACAACATTTTTAAAAATTAAAAAAAAGTTTCAGTTTCCTTATTTCAAACCGCAATGAATTTCAATAGACAGTTGGATGTAGTCAGATCTAAATTTTAAAAAAAAATTTTTCAGCTCAATCGTCTTTCCAAATACAATCTTCTGCCGGTGGTTTTCCAATTACTTATTTATGTTTCTAGTTTTTTTATTGATTCTCTATATAATTTGCAAGTTTATCCACTCAGTCAATGAGAAAAATCATGAAAAAAATAATAAAATTTTTTATTAATTAAAGATAATATTATGGAAAAAATGGAAAAATTGATCTTGAATATTAAAATAGGGTGAAAAATAAAAACTTAAAATTAAGATTGAAAAAAAAACATAAATATTTGATATAATTCTGCAGCGACAAAAATTACCAAAATTAATATGTAAGAAAAATGGAGAGAAATTGAAAAATTAGGGAATTTTGAGAGAATTTCGAGAAAAACAAAAATCAAGGAATAGTTCTCTGATTTTTTAAATTTAATTATTCATGGTAAGTGAAACTGGGTTTTTTTCAAAATTGACGGGAGTTTAAAAAACCTTCGAGTAATATTCTACTTATTTTTTAAAATATATTCATGGTAAGTGTGACTGGAATTTTTTTCCCAAATTTTAATTTTTTTTTTTTTTTTTGGAATGGTGGAGATAATTTTGTTATAATTTCGTTAAAATAATAATAATAAAAGTCAATAAAAATATGAGAACTATTATACACTAACCAATTATTTTTCAAATGTTTTATTTATTTATTTATGGTAAGTGTAACCGGAATTTTTTTTTAATTTTTTAATTTTTTTTAAATTACGGGAAATTGAAAATCCCTAGAAATAGGTAGGAATAATGTTTCTGTGATATTTGGCCATTTTAGGATGTGCAAATAATAGGAATCTAAAACCCACCTATTGCGACCGTTTGCAACACTGCTAACGGTCAGATATGACTGGCACTTGAAATCTATTTTTTCTGGCTGCCCGGGCAATTGATAACCACCAGTTGTATGAGAAACATGAAGTCTACCTATTTTCAGCGGTTTCAACAATTGATAACTATCCTAAATAATAGGAATCTAAAACCTACCTATTGCGACCGTTTGCAACACTGCTAACGGTCAGATATGACTGGCACTTGAAATCTATTTTTTCTGGCTGCCCGGGCAATTGATAACCACCAGTTGTATGAGAAACATGAAGTCTACCTATTTTCAGCGGTTTCAACAATTGATAACTATCCTAAATAATAGGAATCTAAAACCTACCTATTGCGACCGTTTGCAACACTGCTAACGGTCAGATATGACTGGCACTTGAAATCTATTTTTTCTGGCTGCGCGGGCAATTGATAACCACCAGTTGTACGAGAAACATAAAGTCTACCTATTTTCAGCGGTTTCAACAATTGATAACTATCCTAAATAATAGGAATCTAGAACCTACCTATTGCGACCGTTTGCAACACTGCTAACGGTCAGATATGACTGGCACTTGAAATCTATTTTTTCTGGCTGCCCGGGCAATTGATAACCACCAGTTGTATGAGAAACATGAAGTCTACCTATTTTCAGCGGTTTCAACAATTGATAACTATCCTAAATAATAGGAATCTAAAACCTACCTATTGCGACCGTTTGCAACACTGCTAACGGTCAGATATGACTGGCACTTGAAATCTATTTTTTCTGGCTGCTCGGGCAATTGATAACCACCAGTTGTATGAGAAACATGAAGTCTACCTATTTTCAGCGGTTTCAACAATTGATAACTATCCTAAATAATAGGAATCTAAAACCTACCTATTGCGACCGTTTGCAACACTGCTAACGGTCAGAACGGTCAGAAACAATATTCCCAACAATATTCCTACCTAATTCTAGGAATTCCACATCCTAAAACGGCCAAATATCACAGAAACAATATTCCTACCTATTTCTAGGAATTGCACATCCTAAAACGGCCAAATATCACAGAAACAATATTCCAACCTATTTCTAGGAATTGCACATCCTAAAACGGCCAAATATCACAGAAACAATATTCCAACCTACTTCTAGGAATTGCACATCCTAAAACGGCGAAATATCACAGAAACAATATTCCTACCTATTTCTAGGAATTGCACATCCTAAAACGGCCAAATATCACAGAAACAATATTACTACCTATTTCTAGGAATTGCACATCCTAAAACGGCCAAATATCACAGAAACAATATTACTACCTATTTCTAGGGATTGCACATCCTAAAACGGCCAAATATCACAGAAACAATATTCCTACCTATTTCTAGGGATTGCACATCCTAAAACGGCCAAATATCACAGAAATAATATTCCTACCTATTTCTAGGGATTGCACATCCTAAAACGGCCAAATATCACAGAAACAATATTCCTACCTATTTCTAGGAATCGCACATCCTAAAACGGCCAAATATCACAGAAATAATATTCCTACCTAATTCTAGGAATTGCACATCCTAAAACGGCCAAATATCACAGAAACAATATTCCTACCTAATTCTAGGAATTGCACATCCTAAAACGGCCAAATATCACAGAAATAATATTCGTACCTATTTCTAGGAATTGCACATCCTAAAACGGCCAAATATCACAGAAACAATATTCCTACCTAATTCTAGGAATTGCACATCCTAAAACGGCCAAATATCACAGAAATAATATTCCTACCTATTTCTAGGAATTGCACATCCTAAAACGGCCAAATATCACAGAAATAATATTCCTACCTATTTCTAGGAATTGCACATCCTAAAACGGCCAAATATCACAGAAATAATATTCCTACCTAATTCTAGGAATTGCACATCCTAAAACGGCCAAATATAACAGAAACCAGTGGTCAGACGCGGCTACCGCCGCGTCTACCCACTGGCTTTCGCTGAAGTTTGCGCCACGCTTTTTTGTGCAAAAAGGTTTTCGAAAAACGTTGTTATTATGAACCCCATCCGTCTCCCGCCAAAAGACAGCTATAGCCAAAGTTCGAACCTCCCGCCAAAAGACAGCTCCAGCCAAAGTTTGAATCTCCCGCCAAAAAACGGCTCTAGCCAAAGTTTGAACCTCCCGCCAAAAAACGGCTCTAGCCAAAGTCTGAATCTCCCGCCAAAAGGGACACCTGGAACACCCCTCTCCCACTTTCTGGAACATTCCATCAGTTGGTTGGAGATTCCAGTTCATTTTTCGAGAAAAGAAGGCGAAAGAGTGTGTTAAAGTGAGAGACGCAGGCAAATATTCTTCCCTCTGTTTCTACCGTAATCCGAATCGATCGATAATTTCCGGTTACTGTAACTGTAGTACCTTTCCCACCCATCAGAAATAACCACTTCCCACGGTCCCCCTATCCCCTCAACAGGAGCTGTAACTGTTCGAAAAAGTGTCATCTCAAATTTTCGGCCGCCGTATCTACAGTAATCCTACAATAACCTCTTAGATATTTTCACAGTCTTATTTTTTTGTCCCAAGAATGTTATCATGAAAGTTTGGAGCCGATCGGTCCAGCGCGAAAAATGTCGAAAATCGAGCATGGTACTGTAGCTACCGTAATCCTACAGTAACCCGACCCACCAACTTTACCCCGTGGTGCGCCCCTGATATCATGGGCCTATGCCAACTCCCAACCCAATCTATCCACTCGTTCTAAAGTTATTCAGGGCTAACCAAATTACAAACAGACAGAACTATCCAAATAGTATTAGTAAAGATAATATTCCTACCTAATTCTAGGAATTGCACATCCTAAAACGGCCAAATATAACAGAAATAATATTCGTACCTATTTCTAGGAATTGCACACACTAAAACGGCCAAATATCACAGAAATAATATTCCTACCTATTTCTAGGAATTGCACATCCTATAACGGCCAAATATCACAGAAATAATATTCCTACCTATTTCTAGGAATTGCACATCCTAAAACGGCCAAATATCACAGAAATAATATTCCTACCTATTTCTAGGAATTGCACATCCTAAAACGGCCAAATATCACAGAAATAATATTCCTACCTATTTCTAGGAATTGCACATCCTAAAACGGCCAAATATCACAGAAATAATATTCCTACCTAATTCTAGGAATTGCACATCCTAAAACGGCCAAATATCACAGAAACAATATTCCTACCTATTTCTAGGAATTGCACATCCTAAAACGGCCAAATATCACAGAAACAATATTCCTACCTATTTCTAGGAATTGCACATCCTAAAACGGCCAAATATCACAGAAATAATATTCCTACCTAATTCTAGGAATTGCACATCCTAAAACGGCCAAATATCACAGAAACAATATTCCTACCTATTTCTAGGAATTGCACATCCTAAAACGGCCAAATATAACAGAAATAATATTCCTACCTATTTCTAGGAATTGCACATCCTAAAACGGCCAAATATCACAGAAATAATATTCCTACCTAATTCTAGGAATTGCACATCCTAAAACGGCCAAATATCACAGAAATAATATTCCTACCTATTTCTAGGAATTGCACATCCTAAAACGGCCAAATATCACAGAAATAATATTCCTACCTAATTCTAGGAATTGCACATCCTAAAACGGCCAAATATCACAGAAATAATATTCCTACCTATTTCTAGGAATTGCACATCCTAAAACGGCCAAATATCACAGAAATAATATTCCTACCTATTTCTAGGAATTGCACATCCTAAAACGGCCAAATATCACAGAAATAATATTCCTACCTAATTCTAGGAATTGCACATCCTAAAACGGCCAAATATCACAGAAACAATATTCCTACCTATTTCTAGGAATTGCACATCCTAAAACGGCCAAATATAACAGAAATAATATTCCTACCTATTTCTAGGAATTGCACATCCTAAAACGGCCAAATATAACAGAAATAATATTCCTACCTAATTCTAGGAATTGCACATCCTAAAACGGCCAAATATCACAGAAATAATATTCCTACCTAATTCTAGGAATTGCACATCCTAAAACGGCCAAATATAACAGAAATAATATTCCTACCTAATTCTAGGAATTGCACATCCTAAAACGGCCAAATATAACAGAAATAATATTCGTACCTATTTCTAGGAATTGCACATCCTAAAACGGCCAAATATCACAGAAATAATATTCGTACCTATTTCTAGGAATTGCACATCCTAAAACGGCCAAATATCACAGAAATAATATTCCTACCTAATTCTAGGAATTGCACATCCTAAAACGGCCAAATATAACAGAAATAATATTCCTACCTAATTCTAGGAATTGCACATTTTAAAACGGCCAAATATAACAGAAATAATATTCGTACCTATTTCTAGGAATTGCACATCCTAAAACGGCCAAATATCACAGAAATAATATTCCTACCTAATTCTAGGAATTGCACATCCTAAAACGGCCAAATATAACAGAAATAATATTCGTACCTATTTCTAGGAATTGCACATCCTAAAACGGCCAAATATCACAGAAATAATATTCCTACCTAATTCTAGGAATTGCACATCCTAAAACGGCCAACTATAACAGAAATAATATTCCTACCTATTTCTAGGAATTGCACATTTTAAAACGGCCAAATATAACAGAAATAATATTCGTACCTATTTCTAGGAATTGCACATCCTAAAACGGCCAAATATCACAGAAATAATATTCGTACCTATTTCTAGGAATTGCACATCCTAAAACGGCCAAATATCACAGAAATAATATTCCTACCTAATTCTAGGAATTGCACATCCTAAAACGGCCAAATATAACAGAAATAATATTCCTACCTATTTCTAGGAATTGCACATTTTAAAACGGCCAAATATAACAGAAATAATATTCGTACCTATTTCTAGGAATTGCACATCCTAAAACGGCCAAATATCACAGAAATAATATTCGTACCTATTTCTAGGAATTGCACATCTTAAAACGGCCAAATATCACAGAAATAATATTCCTACCTAATTCTAGGAATTGCACATCCTAAAACGGCCAAATATAACAGAAATAATATTCCTACCTAATTCTAGGAATTGCACATCCTAAAACGGCCAAATATCACAGAAATAATATTCCTACCTAATTCTAGGAATTGCACATCCTAAAACGGCCAAATATCACAGAAATAATATTCCTACCTAATTCTAGGAATTGCACATCCTAAAACGGCCAACTATAACAGAAATAATATTCGTACCTATTTCTAGGAATTGCACATCCTAAAACGGCCAAATATCACAGAAATAATATTCCTACCTAATTCTAGGAATTGCACATCCTAAAACGGCCAAATATAACAGAAATAATATTCCTACCTATTTCTAGGAATTGCACATTTTAAAACGGCCAAATATAACAGAAATAATATTCGTACCTATTTCTAGGAATTGCACATCCTAAAACGGCCAAATATCACAGAAATAATATTCCTACCTAATTCTAGGAATTGCACATCTTAAAACGGCCAAATATCACAGAAATAATATTCCTACCTAATTCTAGGAATTGCACATCCTAAAACGGCCAAATATAACAGAAATAATATTCCTACCTAATTCTAGGAATTGCACATCCTAAAACGGCCAAATATCACAGAAATAATATTCCTACCTAATTCTAGGGATTGCACATCCTAAAACGGCCAAATATCACAGAAATAATATTCCTACCTAATTCTAGGAATTGCACATCCTAAAACGGCCAAATATAACAGAAATAATATTCGTACCTATTTCTAGGAATTGCACATCCTAAAACGGCCAAATATCACAGAAATAATATTCCTACCTAATTCTAGGAATTGCACATCCTAAAACGGCCAAATATAACAGAAATAATATTCCTACCTAATTCTAGGAATTGCACATCCTAAAACGGCCAAATATCACAGAAATAACATTCCTACCTAATTCTAGGAATTGCACATCCTAAAACGGCCAAATATCACAGAAATAATATTCCTACCTAATTCTAGGAATTGCACATCCTAAAACGGCCAAATATCACAGAAATAATATTCCTACCTAATTCTAGGAATTGCACATCCTAAAACGGCCAAATATAACAGAAATAATATTCCTACCTATTTCTAGGAATTGCACATTTTAAAACGGCCAAATATCACAGAAATAATATTCCTACCTAATTCTAGGAATTGCACATCCTAAAACGGCCAAATATAACAGAAATAATATTCCTACCTAATTCTAGGAATTGCACATCCTAAAACGGCCAAATATCACAGAAATAATATTCCTACCTAATTCTAGGAATTGCACATCCTAAAACGGCCAAATATCACAGAAATAATATTCCTACCTAATTCTAGGAATTGCACATCCTAAAACGGCCAAATATCACAGAAATAATATTCCTACCTAATTCTAGGAATTGCACATCCTAAAACGGCCAAATATAACAGAAATAATATTCCTACCTAATTCTAGGAATTGCACATCCTAAAACGGCCAAATATCACAGAAATAATATTCCTACCTAATTCTAGGAATTGCACATCCTAAAACGGCCAAATATAACAGAAATAATATTCGTACCTATTTCTAGGAATTGCACATCCTAAAACGGCCAAATATCACAGAAATAATATTACTACCTAATTCTAGGAATTGCACATCCTAAAACGGCCAAATATAACAGAAATAATATTCCTACCTAATTCTAGGAATTGCACATCCTAAAACGGCCAAATATCACAGAAATAATATTCCTACCTAATTCTAGGAATTGCACATCCTAAAACGGCCAAATATAACAGAAATAATATTCGTACCTATTTCTAGGAATTGCACATCCTAAAACGGCCAAATATCACAGAAATAATATTCCTACCTAATTCTAGGAATTGCACATCCTAAAACGGCCAAATATAACAGAAATAATATTCCTACCTAATTCTAGGAATTGCACATCCTAAAACGGCCAAATATCACAGAAATAATATTCCTACCTAATTCTAGGAATTGCACATCCTAAAACGGCCAAATATAACAGAAATAATATTCCTACCTAATTCTAGGAATTGCACATCCTAAAACGGCCAAATATCACAGAAATAATATTCCTACCTAATTCTAGGAATTGCACATCCTAAAACGGCCAAATATCACAGAAATAATATTCCTACCTAATTCTAGGAATTGCACATCCTAAAACGGCCAAATATCACAGAAATAATATTCCTACCTAATTCTAGGAATTGCACATCCTAAAACGGCCAAATATCACAGAAATAATATTCGTACCTATTTCTAGGAATTGCACATCCTAAAACGGCCAAATATCACAGAAATAATATTCCTACCTAATTCTAGGAATTGCACATCCTAAAACGGCCAAATATCACAGAAATAATATTCCTACCTAATTCTAGGAATTGCACATCCTAAAACGGCCAAATATAACAGAAATAATATTCCTACCTATTTCTAGGAATTGCACATTTTAAAACGGCCAAATATAACAGAAATAATATTCGTACCTATTTCTAGGAATTGCACATCCTAAAACGGCCAAATATCACAGAAATAATATTCGTACCTATTTCTAGGAATTGCACATCTTAAAACGGCCAAATATCACAGAAATAATATTCCTACCTAATTCTAGGAATTGCACATCCTAAAACGGCCAAATATAACAGAAATAATATTCCTACCTAATTCTAGGAATTGCACATCCTAAAACGGCCAAATATCACAGAAATAATATTCCTACCTAATTCTAGGAATTGCACATCCTAAAACGGCCAACTATAACAGAAATAATATTCCTACCTAATTCTAGGAATTGCACATCCTAAAACGGCCAAATATCACAGAAATAATATTCCTACCTAATTCTAGGAATTGCACATCCTAAAACGGCCAAATATAACAGAAATAATATTCCTACCTAATTCTAGGAATTGCACATCCTAAAACGGCCAAATATCACAGAAATAATATTCCTACCTAATTCTAGGAATTGCACATCCTAAAACGGCCAACTATAACAGAAATAATATTCGTACCTATTTCTAGGAATTGCACATCCTAAAACGGCCAAATATCACAGAAATAATATTCCTACCTAATTCTAGGAATTGCACATCCTAAAACGGCCAAATATAACAGAAATAATATTCCTACCTATTTCTAGGAATTGCACATTTTAAAATGGCCAAATATAACAGAAATAATATTCCTACCTAATTCTAGGAATTGCACATCTTAAAATGGCCAAATATCACAGAAATAATATTCCTACCTAATTCTAGGAATTGCACATCCTAAAACGGCCAAATATCACAGAAATAATATTCCTACCTAATTCTAGGAATTGCACATCCTAAAACGGCCAAATATAACAGAAATAATATTCCTACCTATTTCTAGGAATTGCACATTTTAAAATGGCCAAATATAACAGAAATAATATTCCTACCTAATTCTAGGAATTGCACATCTTAAAATGGCCAAATATCACAGAAATAATATTCCTACCTAATTCTAGGAATTGCACATCCTAAAACGGCCAAATATCACAGAAATAATATTCCTACCTAATTCTAGGAATTGCACATCCTAAAACGGCCAAATATAACAGAAATAATATTCCTACCTATTTCTAGGAATTGCACATTTTAAAATGGCCAAATATAACAGAAATAATATTCCTACCTAATTCTAGGAATTGCACATCCTAAAACGGCCAAATATCACAGAAATAATATTCCTACCTAATTCTAGGAATTGCACATCCTAAAACGGCCAACTATAACAGAAATAATATTCGTACCTAATTCTAGGAATTGCACATCCTAAAACGGCCAAATATCACAGAAATAATATTCCTACCTAATTCTAGGAATTGCACATCCTAAAACGGCCAAATATAACAGAAATAATATTCGTACCTATTTCTAGGAATTGCACATCCTAAAACGGCCAAATATCACAGAAATAATATTCCTACCTAATTCTAGGAATTGCACATCTTAAAACGGCCAAATATCACAGAAATAATATTCCTACCTAATTCTAGGAATTGCACATCCTAAAACGGCCAAATATAACAGAAATAATATTCCTACCTAATTCTAGGAATTGCACATCCTAAAACGGCCAAATATCACAGAAATAATATTCCTACCTAATTCTAGGAATTGTTTCTAAAACGGCCAAATATCACAGAAATAATATTCCTACCTAATTCTAGGAATTGCACATCCTAAAACGGCCAAATATAACAGAAATAATATTCGTACCTATTTCTAGGAATTGCACATCCTAAAACGGCCAAATATCACAGAAATAATATTCCTACCTAATTCTAGGAATTGCACATCCTAAAACGGCCAAATATAACAGAAATAATATTCCTACCTAATTCTAGGAATTGCACATCCTAAAACGGCCAAATATCACAGAAATAATATTCCTACCTAATTCTAGGAATTGCACATCCTAAAACGGCCAAATATCACAGAAATAATATTCCTACCTAATTCTAGGAATTGCACATCCTAAAACGGCCAAATATAACAGAAATAATATTCCTACCTATTTCTAGGAATTGCACATTTTAAAACGGCCAAATATAACAGAAATAATATTCGTACCTATTTCTAGGAATTGCACATCCTAAAACGGCCAAATATCACAGAAATAATATTCGTACCTATTTCTAGGAATTGCACATCTTAAAACGGCCAAATATCACAGAAATAATATTCCTACCTAATTCTAGGAATTGCACATCCTAAAACGGCCAAATATAACAGAAATAATATTCCTACCTAATTCTAGGAATTGCACATTTTAAAACGGCCAAATATAACAGAAATAATATTCCTACCTAATTCTAGGAATTGCACATCCTAAAACGGCCAAATATAACAGAAATAATATTCCTACCTAATTCTAGGAATTGCACATCTTAAAACGGCCAAATATCACAGAAATAATATTCCTACCTAATTCTAGGAATTGCACATCCTAAAACGGCCAAATATAACAGAAATAATATTCCTACCTAATTCTAGGAATTGCACATTTTAAAACGGCCAAATATAACAGAAATAATATTCCTACCTAATTCTAGGAATTGCACATCCTAAAACGGCCAAATATAACAGAAATAATATTCCTACCTAATTCTAGGAATTGCACATCTTAAAACGGCCAAATATCACAGAAATAATATTCCTACCTAATTCTAGGAATTGCACATCCTAAAACGGCCAAATATCACAGAAATAATATTCCTACCTAATTCTAGGAATTGCACATCCTAAAACGGCCAAATATCACAGAAATAATATTCCTACCTAATTCTAGGAATTGCACATCCTAAAACGGCCAACTATAACAGAAATAATATTCGTACCTATTTCTAGGAATTGCACATCCTAAAACGGCCAAATATCACAGAAATAATATTCCTACCTAATTCTAGGAATTGCACATCCTAAAACGGCCAAATATAACAGAAATAATATTCCTACCTATTTCTAGGAATTGCACATTTTAAAACGGCCAAATATAACAGAAATAATATTCGTACCTATTTCTAGGAATTGCACATCCTAAAACGGCCAAATATCACAGAAATAATATTCCTACCTAATTCTAGGAATTGCACATCTTAAAACGGCCAAATATCACAGAAATAATATTCCTACCTAATTCTAGGAATTGCACATCCTAAAACGGCCAAATATAACAGAAATAATATTCCTACCTAATTCTAGGAATTGCACATCCTAAAACGGCCAAATATCACAGAAATAATATTCCTACCTAATTCTAGGAATTGCACATCCTAAAACGGCCAAATATCACAGAAATAATATTCCTACCTAATTCTAGGAATTGCACATCCTAAAACGGCCAAATATAACAGAAATAATATTCGTACCTATTTCTAGGAATTGCACATCCTAAAACGGCCAAATATCACAGAAATAATATTCCTACCTAATTCTAGGAATTGCACATCCTAAAACGGCCAAATATAACAGAAATAATATTCCTACCTATTTCTAGGAATTGCACATTTTAAAACGGCCAAATATAACAGAAATAATATTCGTACCTATTTCTAGGAATTGCACATCCTAAAACGGCCAAATATCACAGAAATAATATTCCTACCTAATTCTAGGAATTGCACATCTTAAAACGGCCAAATATCACAGAAATAATATTCCTACCTAATTCTAGGAATTGCACATCCTAAAACGGCCAAATATAACAGAAATAATATTCCTACCTAATTCTAGGAATTGCACATCCTAAAACGGCCAAATATCACAGAAATAATATTCCTACCTAATTCTAGGAATTGCACATCCTAAAACGGCCAAATATCACAGAAATAATATTCCTACCTAATTCTAGGAATTGCACATCCTAAAACGGCCAAATATAACAGAAATAATATTCGTACCTATTTCTAGGAATTGCACATCCTAAAACGGCCAAATATCACAGAAATAATATTCCTACCTAATTCTAGGAATTGCACATCCTAAAACGGCCAAATATCACAGAAATAATATTCCTACCTAATTCTAGGAATTGCACATCCTAAAACGGCCAAATATCACAGAAATAATATTCCTACCTAATTCTAGGAATTGCACATCCTAAAACGGCCAAATATCACAGAAATAATATTCCTACCTAATTCTAGGAATTGCACATCCTAAAACGGCCAAATATCACAGAAACAATATTCCTACCTATTTCTAGGAATTGCACATCCTAAAACGGCCAAATATCACAGAAATAATATTCCTACCTAATTCTAGGAATTGCACATCCTAAAACGGCCAAATATCACAGAAACAATATTCGTACCTATTTCTAGGAATTGCACATCCTAAAACGGCCAAATATCACAGAAATAATATTCCTACCTAATTCTAGGAATTGCACATCCTAAAACGGCCAAATATCACAGAAATAATATTCGTACCTATTTCTAGGAATTGCACATCCTAAAACGGCCAAATATCACAGAAATAATATTCCTACCTAATTCTAGGAATTGCACATCCTAAAACGGCCAAATATCACAGAAATAATATTCCTACCTAATTCTAGGAATTGCACATCCTAAAACGGCCAAATATAACAGAAATAATATTCCTACCTATTTCTAGGAATTGCACATTTTAAAACGGCCAAATATAACAGAAATAATATTCGTACCTATTTCTAGGAATTGCACATCCTAAAACGGCCAAATATCACAGAAATAATATTCGTACCTATTTCTAGGAATTGCACATCTTAAAACGGCCAAATATCACAGAAATAATATTCCTACCTAATTCTAGGAATTGCACATCCTAAAACGGCCAAATATAACAGAAATAATATTCCTACCTAATTCTAGGAATTGCACATCCTAAAACGGCCAAATATCACAGAAATAATATTCCTACCTAATTCTAGGAATTGCACATCCTAAAACGGCCAAATATAACAGAAATAATATTCGTACCTATTTCTAGGAATTGCACATCCTAAAACGGCCAAATATCACAGAAATAATATTCGTACCTATTTCTAGGAATTGCACATCTTAAAACGGCCAAATATCACAGAAATAATATTCCTACCTAATTCTAGGAATTGCACATCCTAAAACGGCCAAATATCACAGAAATAATATTCGTACCTATTTCTAGGAATTGCACATCCTAAAACGGCCAAATATCACAGAAATAATATTCCTACCTAATTCTAGGAATTGCACATCCTAAAACGGCCAACTATAACAGAAATAATATTCGTACCTATTTCTAGGAATTGCACATCCTAAAACGGCCAAATATCACAGAAATAATATTCCTACCTAATTCTAGGAATTGCACATCCTAAAACGGCCAAATATAACAGAAATAATATTCCTACCTAATTCTAGGAATTGCACATCCTAAAACGGCCAAATATCACAGAAATAATATTCCTACCTAATTCTAGGAATTGCACATCCTAAAACGGCCAAATATCACAGAAATAATATTCGTACCTATTTCTAGGAATTGCACATCCTAAAACGGCCAAATATCACAGAAATAATATTCGTACCTATTTCTAGGAATTGCACATCTTAAAACGGCCAAATATCACAGAAATAATATTCCTACCTAATTCTAGGAATTGCACATCCTAAAACGGCCAAATATCACAGAAATAATATTCCTACCTAATTCTAGGAATTGCACATCCTAAAACGGCCAAATATCACAGAAATAATATTCCTACCTAATTCTAGGAATTGCACATCCTAAAACGGCCAACTATAACAGAAATAATATTCGTACCTATTTCTAGGAATTGCACATCCTAAAACGGCCAAATATCACAGAAATAATATTCCTACCTAATTCTAGGAATTGCACATCCTAAAACGGCCAAATATAACAGAAATAATATTCCTACCTATTTCTAGGAATTGCACATTTTAAAACGGCCAAATATGACAGAAATAATATTCGTACCTATTTCTAGGAATTGCACATCCTAAAACGGCCAAATATCACAGAAATAATATTCCTACCTAATTCTAGGAATTGCACATCTTAAAACGGCCAAATATCACAGAAATAATATTCCTACCTAATTCTAGGAATTGCACATCCTAAAACGGCCAAATATAACAGAAATAATATTCCTACCTAATTCTAGGAATTGCACATCCTAAAACGGCCAAATATAACAGAAATAATATTCCTACCTATTTCTAGGAATTGCACATTTTAAAACGGCCAAATATAACAGAAATAATATTCGTACCTATTTCTAGGAATTGCACATCCTAAAACGGCCAAATATCACAGAAATAATATTCGTACCTATTTCTAGGAATTGCACATCTTAAAACGGCCAAATATCACAGAAATAATATTCCTACCTAATTCTAGGAATTGCACATCCTAAAACGGCCAAATATAACAGAAATAATATTCCTACCTAATTCTAGGAATTGCACATCCTAAAACGGCCAAATATCACAGAAATAATATTCCTACCTAATTCTAGGAATTGCACATCCTAAAACGGCCAAATATCACAGAAATAATATTCCTACCTAATTCTAGGAATTGCACATCCTAAAACGGCCAACTATAACAGAAATAATATTCGTACCTATTTCTAGGAATTGCACATCCTAAAACGGCCAAATATCACAGAAATAATATTCCTACCTAATTCTAGGAATTGCACATCCTAAAACGGCCAAATATAACAGAAATAATATTCCTACCTATTTCTAGGAATTGCACATTTTAAAACGGCCAAATATGACAGAAATAATATTCGTACCTATTTCTAGGAATTGCACATCCTAAAACGGCCAAATATCACAGAAATAATATTCCTACCTAATTCTAGGAATTGCACATCTTAAAACGGCCAAATATCACAGAAATAATATTCCTACCTAATTCTAGGAATTGCACATCCTAAAACGGCCAAATATAACAGAAATAATATTCCTACCTAATTCTAGGAATTGCACATCCTAAAACGGCCAAATATCACAGAAATAATATTCCTACCTAATTCTAGGAATTGCACATCCTAAAACGGCCAAATATCACAGAAATAATATTCCTACCTAATTCTAGGAATTGCACATCCTAAAACGGCCAAATATAACAGAAATAATATTCGTACCTATTTCTAGGAATTGCACATCCTAAAACGGCAAAAAAATATCACAGAAATAATATTCCTACCTAATTCTAGGAATTGCACATCCTAAAACGGCCAAATATAACAGAAATAATATTCCTACCTAATTCTAGGAATTGCACATCCTAAAACGGCCAAATATCACAGAAATAATATTCCTACCTAATTCTAGGAATTGCACATCCTAAAACGGCCAAATATCACAGAAATAATATTCCTACCTAATTCTAGGAATTGCACATCCTAAAACGGCCAAATATCACAGAAATAATATTCCTACCTAATTCTAGGAATTGCACATCCTAAAACGGCCAAATATCACAGAAACAATATTCCTACCTATTTCTAGGAATTGCACATCCTAAAACGGCCAAATATCACAGAAATAATATTCCTACCTAATTCTAGGAATTGCACATCCTAAAACGGCCAAATATCACAGAAACAATATTCGTACCTATTTCTAGGAATTGCACATCCTAAAACGGCCAAATATCACAGAAATAATATTCCTACCTAATTCTAGGAATTGCACATCCTAAAACGGCCAAATATCACAGAAATAATATTCCTACCTAATTCTAGGAATTGCACATCCTAAAACGGCCAAATATCACAGAAACAATATTCCTACCTATTTCTAGGAATTGCACATCCTAAAACGGCCAAATATCACAGAAATAATATTCCTACCTAATTCTAGGAATTGCACGGCCTAAAACGGCCAAATATCACAGAAATAATATTCCTACCTAATTCTAGGAATTGCACATCCTAAAACGGCCAAATATCACAGAAATAATATTCCTACCTAATTCTAGGAATTGCACGACCTAAAACGGCCAAATATCACAGAAACAATATTCCTACCTAATTCTAGGAATTGCACATCCTAAAACGGCCAAATATCACAGAAAGGGTCACTGTTCTGCAACACGGACACGGCTCGTCAGTCATCGCCAATGTTCTTTCCCACACCTTTCTGTCACACCATCTCAATCCGTTCCCCATCTTTCTTCTTCTCACAGATTGACCCAATTTTTTTGGAGCCTTACCTTTGGAGTTGGAGTGGAGCCTTTGGAGTTAGATCCATCTCCATCTGTATGATGTTCTTTGCTCAGCGCCAGCTCCACCCTCCCGAGCTCACTGAAGTCATACCTTTCCTATGAGGGGTCCTCTCTCATAGAGAGAAAACAACGAGATCAGCCAGGCCTGCATCGTAAAACATGTGGTACATTGTTTAGAACTCGCGCGGTGTGGTAGATCAAAATGGGAATGTGTGTAGTCGTATGAGGCTAAGGTCACCTTTCTGCTATCGCTCTTTTTCGTGTCCCATAACCGATTATTGATTTTCGGCACAGATCCTAGGACCCACAGTCTTGCCTTCTTCTAGATTATACTATCGGCTGTCTACGTCTCAAAACACTGAAAAATTATTTTTTTTTTCAAATTCAAATGTGTTAAAATGCAGCTAAAACGTTACTTTGAAACCGCCGTAGTTTTATTTATCTCCCCCTTAACTATAGAATCATTTTTTCAGAGCTTGGTGTTAAAAAAAAATGGACAAGATTCAGGACAATCAACAAACTCTGACTGAAATGCTGACAAGGGATCAGAGTATCTCTTCTAGTCAACGTGAAAATGGAGCATCCGCTTCGATGGTGAGTGACGTCTTCATTTTCAATCTGATACAGTAGCGGCCACTGAAATTTCAATATTTCATCATTTGACTGTAATAGTTTCGCACTTGGATTGTGTAATTTTTTGCCTAGACGCAAAATAATTTTAAATAATTTTTTAAAAAAGTTTTTCAGTGGCACGCCATTTCGGTGAAATAAGCCACTTTGGTCTTTTTAAAATTGCTATACGAAATGCCACGTCACAGAAAAACGCCTGATTTCTCCCATTTGGGAGCATAATTGCGGGCTCATAAAACTTTCTTTTTTTTTTTACCGAGTGAAGGACCAAATTTTTAGGAAAAATTAGCTTAAGGAGGGGCGATCCCTGGAGATACAATGTAAATTTTGAAAAATTATATTTTGGATGTTTTTTGAATTTAATTTTGAAAAGAGGAACAAATATTTCAAATTAAAAAAACGAGGAATAAAAAAATACGATTTTTCTCATCAAAAATAATAAATTTTTGTCGTTTTTCATTTCATTACCAAAAATTGACAAATTGAAAATTTCTTTAATCATTAATTTTTTTCCAGAAAAGGGGTCGGATGAAAAACAGTCGGTGCTCCAAGTGCACATCAAAACCGGACATACTCATCGAATTCGCGTCCACTGTCAATTACTTGGTTTGTTCATGTTTTTTTCAATGAAAAAATTGAATAATGAAACAGGGAATTTTTTTTCAAAATTTAGTCTCCAATTTTCGCCAGTATTCTGAGAAATTTAAAAAAAAACATCTTTGCTTGCACACTTCTAAAAAAAATAAGTTTTTAAAAATAGTTTTTCTTTCCAATTTTTGTTTCCTATAATCAAAAATGTTCAATTTCAAGGCTTCCCGATCGTCGGCGATCAACTCTACAATTTGACAGTCTGGGGACCAACGAAGTGTAAAAACACCGAATACGCAAACAGTTTCGATGAGGTTAGTTTAGTTTTTGAATTCCCCGCAATTTTTCATTTTTTCGAAAAATCTATCATTTTTTAAACCTTTTAAACAAAATTATCGATTCCCCACACTTTCAGCTGTGCGAAGACGTGCGGAACACGCACAAAGCGGAGAACTGGCAGGAGAGCCCGAATCCCGAGTACGAGGCGAACATGGAGAGTCTCGCCGACGACGCCTCCGAAGTTCCAGTGGAGCCGCACCGGATGCTCGTCGAAAATCGGCCGGAATTCGACGAAATCTGCTTGAAATGTAATGTGGAAACGAAAAAAATGCCTGAGAACCACTATCAACTGTTTCTGCACTGTTAAAAGTACGAAACTGAGAAGTGGAGCTTCAAAACCGAGCTTCCCGAGTGGGCGGTGCAGAAAATGTGATTGGTTTTTTTTTTCTGTTTTTTAATAAATTTTTCTCTGTTTTTGTCTGTTACTGAATTATTACTGTTTGAAAATGTGGGTTTTGCGAAATCCAACAATTCTTATTTTTTAAAAAATTTTCAAAAAAGAAAACAGATATCGTAATAGTGGAAGAAGGAAATAATAATGCTAACTTATCAACAACATAAAAAAAATAACAAGGGCCAATTTTAGGCACATAGTACGCGAGATCCTAACAGAACAGTAGGAGAGGAAGAGATTTTTGGATTTCGATCAGAATGGAAAATTGTTTTCTATTTGAATTTCGAAAGAAGATCAGAAAAAATTTCACGAAGGGAAGTGAAGTAAAGGAATGAAACGGGAAAAAACGGAAAAGGATCCACAGACTTGGCGGTTTTCGGTTTTTTTTGGGCACAAAAAATGCTCAAATTTTCAATAACTTTTTATGCGATTTTGAAGTGAAGAACATCGACTCGAAGAAAAATCGATGAAAATTTTTTGGCTCTTGGGCTCATTCGGTGTCTCTGATCAGCTCCTCAACCGAGGCGTGCTGGCCGACTGCACACTGTAACAGCAGCCGCGTCATTGCCTCGGTCATGAGCGCGATCTTGTGCGGCTGCTTTTGCGCGATCGTCCGCATCTGAGGCCGTATGCATGAACATGTTAGTCGGTTTGTCGAGCTTAATCGGGTTGGCCGACGAAGGAAAGCGCAATTCTCGGAATACAGTTGATCCCAGCAGTTCAAACATTGTTGGGTGAAACGTAGAACGTACTTTTTAAAGTTGACTTTAGAGTCGGAAGAGTCGGCTTTCCTGAGTCGAAGCTCGTTTCACTTTGTGTCTCGACAATGTGACCCTGCCTGGATGCTAACATCTTCTGAAAAGTATTTCAAGCTCTTCGCGTTTTTGAAACCGAATCCTTACATTTGAAGAGTAAAAAGTTCCATTGTCAAAATCGGTGAGACTAGAAAGTCAATTGAAGGAAGAAGAGGGGGTTACTGTAGAAAATAAATGGAGGCCAGGAAGAAGAGGCCGTCGGAAAACAAGGCCAGAAAGAAGAGGCCGTCGGAAGACAAGGCCAGGAAGAAGAGGCCGTCGGAAGACAAGGCCAGAAGTGAGGGATAGTATGAATGAGACTGGCCCAAATCTTATTTTGGTTCACATGAAAAAGGGCGGAGCCTAATGCTAGGTCACCATCTGTCGTTGTTGTCTGCCCGGTCGCACCTCCTCGAGTCGATACAATCACAGCGACAGATGGGTAGTTAATGAATGTCCGTAAACAACACCTGGCAAAACAAGGGCTCAGTAGAGAACAAAGACAGGCTATAGATAAACATCGTACTTGTCAAATAAGGTGGAAAGAGAAGAGTACCTCAAACTTCGGAAACTTCAGAACGGGGTGGCAGCTCGCGCAGTACTATGAGTACACAATCAAAAAGATCGAAAAATTGATATCATATTTTCGAAAAACTGGTAATTTATTGTCGAAAAATTGGTAATTTATCTCAAAAAAATTGGATTCCATTTTCGAAAAATAGGTAATTCACCAGCGGCTAGACGCGGCTACCGCCGCGTCTACCCACTGGCTTTTGCTGAAGTTGGCGGCACGCTTTTTTGTGCAAAAAGGTTTTTGTAAAACGGTCTTTAACATGAGTTTGTCTCCCGCCGAAAGGGACCTCCCCCAAAGTTTGAATCTCCCGCCAAAAGGGACCTCCCCCCAAAGTTTGAATCTCCCGCCAAAAGGGACCTCCCCCAAAGTTTGAATCTCACGCCAAAAGGGACCTTCCCCCAAAGTTTGAATCTCCCGCCAAAAGGGACCTCCCCCAAAGTTTGAATCTCCCGCCAAAAGGGACCTCCCCCCAAAGTTTGAATCTCCCGCCAAAAGGGACCTCCCCCCAAAGTTTGAATCTCCCGCCAAAAGGGACCTCCCCCA
The DNA here is from genome assembly GCA_963570955.1 of Caenorhabditis afra. Lineage (NCBI taxonomy): Eukaryota > Metazoa > Nematoda > Chromadorea > Rhabditida > Rhabditidae > Caenorhabditis > Caenorhabditis afra. The sequence goes on along the minus strand of OY751537.1, from coordinate 1,958,823 downwards.
AAGTTTGAATCTCCCGCCAAAAGGGACCTCCCCCCAAAGTTTGAATCTCCCGCCAAAAGGGACCTCCCCCAAAGTTTGAATCTCCCGCCAAAAGGGACCTCCCCCCAAAGTTTGAATCTCCCGCCAAAAGGGACCTCCCCCCAAAGTTTGAATCTCCCGCCAAAAGGGACCTCCCCCCAAAGTTTGAATCTCCCGCCAAAAGGGACCTCCCCCCAAAGTTTGAATCTCCCGCCAAAAGGGACCTCCCCCCAAAGTTTGAATCTCCCGCCAAAAGGGACCTCCCCCGAAAGTTTGAATCTCCCGCCGAAAGGGACCTCCCCCAAAGTTTGAATCTCCCGCCAAAAGGGACCTCCCCCCAAAGTTTGAATCTCCCGCCAAAAGGGACCTCCCCCAAAGTTTGAATCTCCCGCCGAAAGGGACCCTTCCCCAAAGTTTGAATCTCCCGCCAAAAGGGACCTCCCCCCAAAGTTTGAATCTCCCGCCAAAAGGGACCTCCCCCAAAGTTTGAATCTCCCGCCAAAAGGGACCTCCCCCCAAAGTTTGAATCTCCCGCCAAAAGGGACCTCCCCCCAAAGTTTGAATCTCCCGCCAAAAGGGACCTCCCCCAAAGTTTGAATCTCCCGCCAAAAGGGACCTCCCCCGAAAGTTTGAATCTCCCGCCGAAAGGGACCCTCCCCCAAAGTTTGAATCTCCCGCCAAAAGGGACCTCCCTCCAAAGTTTGAATCTCCCGCCAAATTTTTGCACACCCCTCCCCCACTCTCTTTCTGTAACATTCCATCAGCTGGCGGCACAATTCAATTCATTTTTCGAGAAAAGGAGGCGAGAGAGTGTGTGAAAGTGAGAGACGCAGACAAATATCGGTCCCTCTGTTTCTACCGTAATCCGAATCAATCGATGATTTCCGCTCACTGTAACTGTAGTATCCTCCCCACCCATCAAAAATATCCACTCACCACGGTCTCCCTATCCCCCCAACGGCAGCTGGAACTTTTCGAAAAAGTGATGTTGCGAAATTCCGACTACCGTATCTACCGTAATCCTCGTACAACCTCTTAGATATTTTGGCAGTGACACTCCCCCACCCCTAGTGTACTCCCATAAAAATTTGGAGTCAATCAGTTCGGTACGAAAAAGTGTCAAAAATGACCGTTTCTACTGTAGGTACCGTAATCCTACCGTAATCCCGACCAAAAATGTTATAGGGGTGAAGCGCTCTGAGACCCATAAGGCTATGCAAAATATCAGACCGATTGGTCAAACGGCTGGAATGTTATTCCAGTTTGAGCGCAAGACAACGCCGGTAACTCAAATAGTATAGTAAAGATTTTCGAAAAACTGGTAATTCATTTTCGAAAAACTAATAATTCATTATCGAAAAACTGATTGTTTAGTTCCGAAAAATTTTTTATTTATTCACAAAAAATTGGTAATTTAATTTTGAGGGTATTTTGTTCCCAAAAAATAATGAATTTATTTCCAAAAAAGTTGTTGTTTTATTTTCACAAAATTGGTAATTCAATTTCTAAAAAATTGGTTTTTTTAATTGGTAATTTTTTTTCCGAAAATTGGTTTTTTTTTTTTTTGGAAAAATGGTAATTTATTTTTGAAAAATTGGTTGTTTTTGTAACTGTACGTGTTTATTTTGTAAGTAATAAGAATTCAAGAATAAGACATATGAGAGTTTAAGAAGGTTAATATGATACATGAAAAGCTATGTGGAAACCTATGGGTCAGGGCGGGCCGGGGAAAAGAAATTGCGCCATGAGACCAGATAAGAGACGATCGAAAGCGCCAGCGGAGATTCTTCTAGGCATAAGCTTGGCGACCTTGTTCCAAAGAGGCAGGTGCACGTGCAGAAACGACCCCGGGACCAAGACTCCGGACGAGAACATGAACACAAAAAACATTTGGATAGGTCAATAGAATTTTTAGAAAAGTTTTACCATTTTCTGATTTTTTTTGAAAAAAATTGAAAAACTTCGGTCGTCAGAAGAAACATGCGCATTGTGCAAAAATAGAAGAAAAAACTGAAACAATGATGGTTTAGCATAGTGAGCTCAGGCCAAGTGCTTTTTGCAGAAAAGAGCCAAGAAACAAGTTGTTCTGCTCGCCAAACCGTCGCGGAATCCACCTGACACCATCGTCGCGTTTGGTTGGAAACAGAAAGTGCTGGTTGGCAATTCTGTCAAATTCAAAAAATATAAAAAGGTGAGTAGACAACTATCGTTTATATTGACTTTCATTTTCAAAATATTTTTGTTTGTGATTAAAAAAAATAGTTCCAGTAATTTTCTAAATTATACGAATTTCTCAGAAAAAAAGTTTGAGGAATTGCCTGAACATATAATTTTTATTTGGAAAAAAATAATTCAACTAACTCCCTGAACTTTTCATATTTATTCCAAATAAAAAAGCGTTATTTCTTTTAAATGTTTTTTTTTTGGAAAAAATCAATTCAAGGAACTCTCTAAATTTTTTAAAAATCCAAAGTAAAAAAGTATTTCCAGTCTATTTCTAAATCATTCATTTTTGGGAAATGAACAATTAATTTTCTATTATTATTTATTTTGTTCTGAATTAAAACAAATTCCAGTGGTTTCCTGAACTAATTATTTTTATTCGGAATGAAAAAAATAGTCCCGGTTATTTTCTCAATCATTTTTTTACTCGTATGATTTAGAAATACACTGGAACTATTTTTTTAAATCACAAACAAAAATATTTTGAAAATGAATGTCAATATAAACGATAGTTGTCTACTCACCTTTTTATATTTTTTGAATTTGACAGAATTGCCAACCAGCACTTTCCATTTCCAACCAAACGCGACGATGGTGTCAGGTGGATTCCGCGACGGTTTGGCGAGCAGAACAACTTGTTTCTTGGCTTTTTTCTGCAAAAAGCACTGCCTGAGCTTACTATGCTAAACCATCATTGCTTCAGTTTTTTTTTCTATTTTTGCAAAAAATTACCTTTTTTTTCAAAAAAAAAATTTTCAAAAAGAAACCAATTTTTTAGTTTTTCGAAAATGAATTATTAGTTTTTCGAAAATGAATTACCAATTTTTCGATAATAAATTACCAGTTTTCGAAAATATGATACCAATTTTTCGATCTTTTTGATTGTGTACTCATAGTACTGCGCGAGCTGCCACCCCGTTTTGAAGTTTCCGAAGTTTGAGGTACTCTTCTCTTTCCACCCTATTTGACAAGTACGATGTTTGTCTATAGCCTGTCTTTGTTCTCTACTGAGCCTTTGTTTTGCCAGGTGTAGTTTACGGACGTCATTAACTACCCATCTGTCGCTGTGATTGTATCGACTCGAGGAGGTGCGACCGGGCAGACAACAACGACAGATAATGACCTAGCATTAGGCTCCGCCCTTTTTCATGTGAACCAAAATAAGATTTGGGCCAGTCTCATTCATACTATCCCTCACTTCTGGCCTTGTCTTCCGACGGCCTCTTCTTCCTGGCCTTGTCTTCCGACGGCCTCTTCTTTCTGGCCTTGTTTTCCGACGGCCTCTTCTTCCTGGCCTCCATTTATTTTCTACAGTAACCCCCTCTTCTTCCTTCAATTGACTTTCTAGTCTCACCGATTTTGACAATGGAACTTTTTACTCTTCAAATGTAAGGATTCGGTTTCAAAAACGCGAAGAGCTTGAAATACTTTTCAGAAGATGTTAGCATCCAGGCAGGGTCACATTGTCGAGACACAAAGTGAAACGAGCTTCGACTCAGGAAAGCCGACTCTTCCGACTCTAAAGTCAACTTTAAAAAGTACGTTCTACATTTCACCCAACAATGTTTGAACTGCTGGGATCAACTGTATTCCGAGAATTGCGCTTTCCTTCGTCGGCCAACCCGATTAAGCTCGACAAACCGACTAACATGTTCATGCATACGGCCTCAGATGCGGACGATCGCGCAAAAGCAGCCGCACAAGATCGCGCTCATGACCGAGGCAATGACGCGGCTGCTGTTACAGTGTGCAGTCGGCCAGCACGCCTCGGTTGAGGAGCTGATCAGAGACACCGAATGAGCCCAAGAGCGAAGAAAATTTCATGATCGAGTCGATGTTCTTCACTTCAAAAATCGCATAAAAAGTTATTGAAAGTTTGAGCATTTTTTGTGCCCAAAAAAAACCGAAAACCGTCAAATCTGTGGATCCTTCTCCGTTTTTTCCCGTTTCATTCCCTCACTTCACTTCCCTTCGTCCAATTTTTTCTGATCTTCTTTCGAAATTCAAATAGAAAACAATTTTCCATTCTGATCGAAATCCTAAAATCTCTTCCTCTCCTACTGTTCTGTTAGGATCTCGCGTACTATGTGCCTAAAATTGGCCCTTGTTATTTTTTTATGTTGTTGATAAGTTAGCATTATTATTTCCTTCTTCCACTATTACGATATCTGTTTTCTTTTTTGAAAATTTTTTTAAAAATAAAAATTGTTGGATTTCGCAAAACCCACATTTTCAAACAGTAATAGATTAGTAACAGACAAGAACAGAAAAAAATTTATTAAAAAACAGAAAAAAAAAACCAATCACATTTTCTGCACCGCCCACTCGGGAAGCTCGGTTTTGAAGCTCCACTTCTCAGTTTCGTACTTTTAACAGTGCAGAAACAGTTGATAGTGGTTCTCAGGCATTTTTTTCGTTTCCACATTACATTTCAAGCAGATTTCGTCGAATTCCGGCCGATTTTCGATTGGCATCCGGTGCGACTCCACTGGAACTTCAGAGGCGTTGTCGGCGAGACTTTTCATGTTCGCCTCGTGCTCGGGATTCGGGCTCTCCTGCCAGTTCTCCGATTTGTGCGTGTTCCGCACGTCTTCGCACAGCTGAAAGTGTGGGGAATCGATAATTTTGTTTGAAAGGTTTAAAAAAATGATAGATTTTTCGAAAAAATGAAAAATTGCGGGGAATTCGAAAACTAAACTAACCTCATCGAAACTGTTTGCGTATTCGGTGTTTTTACACTTCGTTGGTCCCCAGACTGTCGAATTGTAGAGTTGATCGACGACGATCGGGAAGCCTTGAAATTGAACATTTTTGATTATAGGAAACAAAAATTGGAAAGAAAAACAATTTTTAAAAACTTATTTTTTTTAGAAGTGTGTGTTTTTTTAGAGCACCAATTCCTTGGTTTGTTCATGTTTTTTTCATTGAAAAAATTGAATAATGAAACAGGGAAATTTTTTTTTCAAAATTTAGTCTCCAATTTTCGCCAGTATTCTGAGAAATTTAAAAAAAAAATTTTTTCTTGCGAATCTTTCTTGACTTCGCAAATTTTCTAATAAAAATTTTTTTTTTTTTGAAATGAAAATGGCTTTAAATTTTTGCGAGTGCATCACAGAAATAATATTCCTACCTAATTCTAGGGATTGCACATCCTAAAACGGCCAAATATCACAGAAATAATATTCCTACCTATTTCTAGGGATTGCACATCCTAAAACGGCCAAATATCACAGAAATAATATTCCTACCTATTTCTAGGGATTGCACATCCTAAAACGGCCAAATATCACAGAAATAATATTCCTACCTAATTCTAGGAATTGCACATCCTAAAACGGCCAAATATAACAGAAATAATATTCCTACCTAATTCTAGGAATTGCACATCCTAAAACGGCCAAATATCACAGAAACAATATTCGTACCTATTTCTAGGAATTGCACATCCTAAAACGGCCAAATATAACAGAAATAATATTCCTACCTAATTCTAGGAATTGCACATCCTAAAACGGCCAAATATAACAGAAATAATATTCCTACCTAATTCTAGGAATTGCACATCCTAAAACGGCCAAATATAACAGAAATAATATTCCTACCTAATTCTAGGAATTGCACATCCTAAAACGGCCAAATATCACAGAAATAATATTCCTACCTAATTCTAGGAATTGCACATCCTAAAACGGCCAAATATCACAGAAATAATATTCCTACCTAATTCTAGGAATTGCACATCCTAAAACGGCCAAATATAACAGAAATAATATTCCTACCTAATTCTAGGAATTGCACATCCTAAAACGGCCAAATATAACAGAAATAATATTCCTACCTAATTCTAGGAATTGCACATCCTAAAACGGCCAAATATAACAGAAATAATATTCCTACCTAATTCTAGGAATTGCACATCCTAAAACGGCCAAATATCACAGAAATAATATTCCTACCTAATTCTAGGAATTGCACATCCTAAAACGGCCAAATATAACAGAAATAATATTCCTACCTAATTCTAGGAATTGCACATCCTAAAACGGCCAAATATCACAGAAATAATATTCCTACCTAATTCTAGGAATTGCACATCCTAAAACGGCCAAATATAACAGAAATAATATTCCTACCTAATTCTAGGAATTGCACATCCTAAAACGGCCAAATATAACAGAAATAATATTCCTACCTAATTCTAGGAATTGCACATCCTAAAACGGCCAAATATCACAGAAACAATATTCGTACCTATTTCTAGGAATTGCACATCCTAAAACGGCCAAATATAACAGAAATAATATTCCTACCTAATTCTAGGAATTGCACATCCTAAAACGGCCAAATATAACAGAAATAATATTCCTACCTAATTCTAGGAATTGCACATCCTAAAACGGCCAAATATCACAGAAATAATATTCCTACCTAATTCTAGGAATTGCACATCCTAAAACGGCCAAATATCACAGAAACAATATTCCTACCTAATTCTAGGAATTGCACATCCTAAAACGGCCAAATATCACAGAAACAATATTCCTACCTAATTCTAGGAATTGCACATCCTAAAACGGCCAAATATCACAGAAACAATATTCCTACCTATTTCTAGGAATTGCACATCCTAAAACGGCCAAATATAACAGAAATAATATTCCTACCTAATTCTAGGAATTGCACATCCTAAAACGGCCAAATATAACAGAAATAATATTCCTACTTATTTCTAGGAATTGCACATCCTAAAACGGCCAAATATAACAGAAATAATATTCCTACCTAATTCTAGGAATTGCACATCCTAAAACGGCCAAATATCACAGAAACAATATTCCTACCTAATTCTAGGAATTGCACATCCTAAAACGGCCAAATATAACAGAAATAATATTCCTACCTAATTCTAGGAATTGCACATCCTAAAACGGCCAAATATCACAGAAACAATATTCCTACCTATTTCTAGGAATTGCACATCCTAAAACGGCCAAATATAACAGAAATAATATTCCTACCTAATTCTAGGAATTGCACATCCTAAAACGGCCAAATATAACAGAAATAATATTCCTACCTAATTCTAGGAATTGCACATCCTAAAACGGCCAAATATAACAGAAATAATATTCCTACCTAATTCTAGGAATTGCACATCCTAAAACGGCCAAATATCACAGAAACAATATTCCTACCTATTTCTAGGAATTGCACATCCTAAAACGGCCAAATATAACAGAAATAATATTCCTACCTAATTCTAGGAATTGCACATCCTAAAACGGCCAAATATAACAGAAATAATATTCCTACCTATTTCTAGGAATTGCACATCCTAAAACGGCCAAATATAACAGAAATAATATTCCTACCTAATTCTAGGAATTGCACATCCTAAAACGGCCAAATATCACAGAAATAATATTCCTACCTAATTCTAGGAATTGCACATCCTAAAACGGCCAAATATAACAGAAATAATATTCCTACCTAATTCTAGGAATTGCACATCCTAAAACGGCCAAATATAACAGAAATAATATTCCTACCTAATTCTAGGAATTGCACATCCTAAAACGGCCAAATATCACAGAAATAATATTCCTACCTAATTCTAGGAATTGCACATCCTAAAACGGCCAAATATCACAGAAATAATATTCGTACCTATTTCTAGGGATTGCACATCCTAAAACGGCCAAATATAACAGAAATAATATTCCTACCTAATTCTAGGAATTGCACATCCTAAAACGGCCAAATATCACAGAAATAATATTCCTACCTAATTCTAGGAATTGCACATCCTAAAACGGCCAAATATCACAGAAATAATATTCCTACCTAATTCTAGGAATTGCACATCCTAAAACGGCCAAATATCACAGAAATAATATTCCTACCTATTTCTAGGAATTGCACATCCTAAAACGGCCAAATATCACAGAAACAATATTCGTACCTATTTCTAGGAATTGCACATCCTAAAACGGCCAAATATCACAGAAATAATATTCCTACCTAATTCTAGGAATTGCACATCCTAAAACGGCCAAATATAACAGAAATAATATTCCTACCTAATTCTAGGAATTGCACATCCTAAAACGGCCAAATATAACAGAAATAATATTCCTACCTAATTCTAGGAATTGCACATCCTAAAACGGCCAAATATCACAGAAATAATATTCGTACCTATTTCTAGGAATTGCACATCCTAAAACGGCCAAATATCACAGAAATAATATTCCTACCTATTTCTAGGAATTGCACATCCTAAAACGGCCAAATATCACAGAAATAATATTCCTACCTAATTCTAGGAATTGCACATCCTAAAACGGCCAAATATCACAGAAATAATATTCCTACCTATTTCTAGGGATTGCACATCCTAAAACGGCCAAATATCACAGAAATAATATTCCTACCTATTTCTAGGAATTGCACATCCTAAAACGGCCAAATATCACAGAAATAATATTCCTACCTAATTCTAGGAATTGCACATCCTAAAACGGCTAAATATCACAGAAATAATATTCCTACCTATTTCTAGGGATTGCACATCCTAAAACGGCCAAATATCACAGAAATAATATTCCTACCTATTTCTAGGAATTGCACATCCTAAAACGGCCAAATATCACAGAAAGGGTCACTGTTCTGCAACACGGACACGGCTCGTCAGTCATCGCCAATGTTCTTTCCCACACCTTTCTGTCACACCATCTCAATCCGTTCCCCATCTTTCTTCTTCTCACAGATTGACCCAATTTTTTTGGAGCCTTACCTTTGGAGTTGGAGTGGAGCCTTTGGAGTTAGATCCATCTCCATCTGTATGATGTTCTTTGCTCAGCGCCAGCTCCACCCTCCCGAGCTCACTGAAGTCATACCTTTCCTATGAGGGGTCCTCTCTCATAGAGAGAAAACAACGAGATCAGTCAGGCCTGCATCGTAAAACATGTGGTACATTGTTTAGAACTCGCGCGGTGTGGTAGATCAAAATGGGAATGTGTGTAGTCGTATGAGGCTAAGGTCACCTTTCTGCTATCGCTCTTTTTCGTGTCCCATAACCGATTATTGATTTTCGGCACAGATCCTAGGACCCACAGTCTTGCCTTCTTCTAGATTATACTATCGGCTGTCTACGTCTCAAAACACTGAAAAATTATTTTTTTTTTTCAAATTCAAATGTGTTAAAATGCAGCTAAAACGTTACTTTGAAACCGCCGTAGTTTTATTCATCTCCCCCTTAACTATAGAATCATTTTTTCAGAGCTTGGTGTTAAAAAAAAATGGACAAGATTCAGGACAATCAACAAACTCTGACTGAAATGCTGACAAGGGATCAGAGTATCTCTTCGAGTCAACGTGAAAATGGAGCATCCGCTTCGATGGTGAGTGACGTCTTCATTTTCAATCTGATACAGTAGCGGCCACTGAAATTTCAATATTTCATCATTTGACTGTAATAGTTTCGCACTTGGATTGTGTAATTTTTTGCCTAGACGCAAAATAATTTTAAATAATTTTTTAAAAAAGTTTTTCAGTGGCACGCCATTTCAGTGAAATAAGCCACTTTGGTCTTTTTAAAATTGCTATACGAAATGCCACGTCACAGAAAAACGCCTGATTTCTCCCATTTGGGAGCATAATTGCGGGCTCATAAAACTTTCTTTTTTTTTTACCGAGTGAAGGACCAAATTTTTAGGAAAAATTAGCTTAAGGAGGGGCGATCCCTGGAGATACAATGTAAATTTTGAAAAATTATATTTTGGATGTTTTTTGAATTTAATTTTGAAAAGAGGAACAAATATTTCAAATTAAAAAAAACGAGGAATAAAATAATACGATTTTTCTCATCAAAAATAATAAATTTTTGTCGTTTTTCATTTCATTACCAAAAATTGACAAATTGAAAATTTCTTTAATCATTAATTTTTTTCCAGAAAAGGGGTCGGATGAAAAACAGTCGGTGCTCCAAGTGCACATCAAAACCGGACATACTCATCGAATTCGCGTCCACTGTCAATTACTTGGTTTGTTCATGTTTTTTTCAATGAAAAAATTGAATAATGAAACAGGGAATTTTTTTTCAAAATTTAGTCTCCAATTTTCGCCAGTATTCTGAGAAATTAAAAAAAAAACATCTTTGCTTGCACACTTCTAAAAAAAATAAGTTTTTAAAAATAGTTTTTCTTTCCAATTTTTGTTTCCTATAATCAAAAATGTTCAATTTCAAGGCTTCCCGATCGTCGGCGATCAACTCTACAGTTTGACAGTCTGGGGACCAACGAAGTGTAAAAACACCGAATACGCAAACAGTTTCGATGAGGTTAGTTTAGTTTTTGAATTCCCCGCAATTTTTTATTTTTTCGAAAAATCTATCATTTTTTAAACCTTTTAAACAAAATTATCGATTCCCCACACTTTCAGCTGTGCGAAGACGTGCGGAACACGCACAAAGCGGAGAACTGGCAGGAGAGCCCGAATCCCGAGTACGAGGCGAACATGGAGAGTCTCGCCGACGACGCCTCTGAAGTTCCAGTGGAGCCGCACCGGATGCTCGTCGAAAATCGGCCGGAATTCGACGAAATCTGCCTGAAATGTAATGTGGAAACGAAAAAAGTGCCTGAGAACCACTATCAACTGTTTCTGCACTGTTAAAAGTACGAAACTGAGAAGTGGAGCTTCAAAACCGAGCTTCCCGAGTGGGCGGTGCAGAAAATGTGATTGGTTTTTTTTTCTGTTTTTTAATAAATTTTTCTCTGTTTTTGTCTGTTACTGAATTATTACTGTTTGAAAATGTGGGTTTTGCGAAATCCAACAATTTTTATTTTCAAAAAAGAAAACAGATATCGTAATAGTGGAAGAAGGAAATAATAATGCTAACTTATCAACAACATACAAAAAATAACAAAGGCCAATTTTAGGCACATAGTACGCGAGATCCTAACAGAACAGTAGGAGAGGAAGAGATTTTAGGATTTCGATCAGAATGGAAAATTGTTTTCTATTTGAATTTCGAAAGAAGATCAGAAAAAATTGGACGAAGGGAAGTGAAGTGAGGGAATGAAACGGGAAAAAACGGAGAAGGATCCACAGATTTGACGGTTTTCGGTTTTTTTTGGGCACAAAAAATGCTCAAACTTTCAATAACTTTTTATGCGATTTTTGAAGTGAAGAACATCGACTCGATCATGAAATTTTTTGGCTCTTGGGCTCAGAACCACTATCAACTGTTTCTGCACTGTTAAAAATACGAAACTGAGAAGTGGAGCTTCAAAACCGAGCTTCCCGAGTGTGCGGTGCAGAAAATGTGATTGGTTTTTTTTTTCTGTTTTTTAATAAATTTTTCTCTGTTCTTGTCTGTTACTAATCTATTACTGTTTGAAAATGTGGGTTTTGCGAAATCCAACAATTTTTATTTTTAAAAGAAAACAGATATCGTAACAGTGGAAGAAGGAAATAATAATGCTAACTTATCAACAATATACGGGCCTTCACCCGGGTAGGATAAATGACTCTGTCGCCTCGTGCACAGATGACAAAGGGTTTACCCTGATCCCGGATTGGGGTGTAGCGGTATGCCCGTGAGGAGCTTTCACTTCAGCAGGGAACGACGAGGAGGAGTGGATGCGATTAAATAGTTCATTCGTAGTAGATAGTTAAAAGAAAAGGGAAATAGAAGGGGCATAGATTAGATGAGAGTCACCCTTCATGTCTCTCCTCTCCGACCTGCTTATCGGTGGAGCAGGAGGGGTTTTATACTCCTTCGATAAGGAGCCTAGATTCTTCCCTCCGTTACCTCTCGGCAGGAGGAATCTAGTGGCGCCTGCGTGACGGGGACTCATAGGCACTCCCCTCCGTGGCATTTCTAACGGAGTGCCTATGACGTCACTGGGCCGTATGACATCCCCTCCCTCTTTGGAAGCTCGTCCCGAGCGTCTGGAGGAGTTAGACCGGTGAAGGTCTTTTTGGTTGGCAGCTCTTGGGCTGACCTCATCTTCTTTGGATAAGTGGTTGGGGGGGGGGGGGGGGATTACAAAAAAATTTCAAACATAAGCTTAAACAATCAATCTAAGGAAAAAAAAATGATGTGGTTCTGCTCCGTGGAGTTGTTGCGGCGATAGTCGTCGCAGTCGTCTGCTTCGACGGCATCCTGAGCATTCGTTGTCAGCTCTTTTCTTGTTGATGGTGTCTTCTGACTCGGCTTCGGCTTCTGACTCGGCGGCGGCTTCCGGCAGTGGTAGTTTCTCTGCACCGATCATGACAATTCTCTTCGGAATGTCGAACGTGACGAGATGTCCGTCTTCGTTCAGTCGGTTGGCGAAATCTATTCCCAGCAGACATAGCGCTGGCGCGTACTCGTTGCTTACCACGAGTAGCTTGTGGCTTGTTTTTTTGTTACCGATTTGTTGCGGTAATGATGACTTTGCCGTTGATCGTCAGGACCGAACCATTGGCAACTGTTGCCTGGAGTTTGTTTTCTCCAATTGTGACTCGAGTTTCAGTTTTCTGATCACTCTTTGGGCAGCTAGTATTATAGATGCCCATGAGTCAAGTTGAGCGACAACGGGTAGTCCGTTCAGGTGGGTGGAATTATACGGTTAGTATGGTTTCCATTCCGTAGTCATGATGGACATGACTTCCGGAAGTTTGATTACGGACGTTCTCCGGTTCGTGTGTACTTCTTCGAGTTCCATGATCTCATCCTCTTTTATTGAGAATTACTTTGTTTACAGTAGCGGCCATCTCTCCTAATGAGCGGGCGCACTGATGGAGGTGCAGATTGGGCTACGCGTGCTCCGGTTTGGCACGCATTTCTCTTGTTATCTCCGTTTCGGGAGTTTGCAAGATGAATTTATGTTTGTCACGATTTTTATGATCGTGACGTTGGCTTTTCGGCATTTTTACGACTACTGTCATCATGTGATCTTTGTGATCACTTATCTGCAAAGTTTTCGTGTCGAGCTCCGGTTCGACACACTTTTCCACCTTATCTCCGTTTCGGAAATATTTGAGTTGGTGTCGTGTCTTATGTGATCGTAATGATCAAGACTTCGGAATGTATTTGACTGACGTCACTTTCCGTTTTTGATCCTTGTGAATCAAATCTGATGTTGATGACGATAACTCAACTCTCTGAAAGTTTCGTATCCGTCTTATCAACATATTTTGCAGCAGATCCTAGCGTTTGCGGCCCGTACATTTGTCTAGGTGCTGGTCCCTGGCTTCATCTTTTGATGAATGTCGGGATCCTAGCGGATCTAGATGTACTGTTTCTGTGTTTTTTTTTCACTGGATATCTCACTGCTCGGTAGAGACTTCTTTACGTTATCATTTCCGTAATTATTCGTCGTTTTACGATGAATTCGTTTACGACTAGTACAGTCACGACTTTTGTCGCGTCTCCTTGTGTACTTAATTGCTTCTGTTGCGTTTCCTTCTTACGCTAGAAAACTTCATCTACAGTTGTACATCTCCGGTACTGTGTAGCTTGGGTCGGTTTTCGTTCCGATTCTGCTCTAGTCTTTTTCTGACTTGCTCGGTCAGTCAGTGTCGATCGCATTGCGACACGAAACAAGGGAAGGTACAATATTGTGTTCATGTCCTTCGGAAGTTACTGGTTCTCTTATGGGGTTCTCAAAATGGATCTCTGACTACTACTGGTCAGGAGAGTAGAACGGAAGCGATTCTCGTCCCATCTTAATAAATAGACTGACAAATGAAATGAATAGGCCTCCATTATAGCCTGGTGCTGCCAGCTTTTTAGCTAATCCGAGTCTTTCCTCTCAAAGTTACAGTAACCTTTTTCTGTCTTGAGGGGGTTGGTTGAAACTGTGTGTTTCTTTTATCCTCTTTCTTGAGGAATTTCAGATCTTCGGATCTTGCGCGGTCCGCCTGGTCGGTGTAATTCCGGAAAGGTTTTGCTCTCGGGGCTTCTTATTTGCGCACTTTGTGCTGCCCATATTTTGACGCTATTGCGTGTGCCTTTCCATCTCTGATAAAAGAGTCTACACACATGCAACAGATGCAGTTAGTGTAGTCTTGGAGAACCTTGTATTCACCGGGCAAAGCAGCTGAGAACGGGGGTGACGTCACCAGAAACGTGATGATGAAATATTAAATAGGAGCAGGTTTTGTCGGCCGACAATAATGAGTCAGTGGACTAGAGCATAGCCTTGTATATGGTTTCTTCCAATGGTCCACACCAGTGATTTGTTCACTGGCGATTGTGGGACTTCCCTATACGTGTTTTGTATATGGTTTACAAAATGATTCGTTCATTTCTTGGTTTCTGTCCTTGGACCTTTGTCCACGCCAGTGATTTATTCACTGGCGAAGGTGGGACCTCCATATACGGGCCTTCACCCGGGTAGGATAAATGACTCTGTCGCCTCGTGCACAGATGACAAAGGGTTTACCCTGATCCCGGATTGGGGTGTAGCGGTATGCCCGTGAGGAGCTTTCACTTCAGCAGGGAACGACGAGGAGGAGTGGATGCGATTAAATAGTTCATTCGTAGTAGATAGTTAAAAGAAAAGGGAAATAGAAGGGGCATAGATTAGATGAGAGTCACCCTTCATGTCTCTCCTCTCCGACCTGCTTATCGGTGGAGCAGGAGGGGTTTTATACTCCTTCGATAAGGAGCCTAGATTCTTCCCTCCGTTACCTCTCGGCAGGAGGAATCTAGTGGCGCCTGCGTGACGGGGACTCATAGGCACTCCCCTCCGTGGCATTTCTAACGGAGTGCCTATGACGTCACTGGGCCGTATGACAACAACATAAAAAAAAACAAGGGCCAAAGTAATTTTTTCCAAAATTCGGAATTATTTTTTTCGAAAAGTACGCAGCCGGAAAGGCGCAGGTGTTCTAATTTCCTTGGATACTCGCCAATAATTTTTTTTCAGCGGAAATCAAGAAAGTCGGCGACACAATGCTCGGCATTTCGATCCAATGCCTTGCTATCAAAAATGCCATGAAACCGACGCCGCAGACGCTCACAAACATGTGTTTCAAGGACCGATACCATGTGCTGAGTGAGAACACCGTCTGATTCGACAGTTCAAAGACGGAAAATGTCTACAGATTCGCTTCCGGGCAACTGTGCTCAGCTGTTCTTCCGAATGTCTCCCGAAGAGAGAGGACGGCTGACTCTCGTGATCTCCCCTGTCCTGGAAATGATCGACATCGCGATCGACGCTGACCAAGCGGTGCGGCTGAGACTCGACAGGACGAGCAATTCGAGCAAAAAAGAAGCAGCGGCTCCGGAACACGTGGATTCAAGGTCAGAACGTCTTCACTCTTTCATTCGAAACCGACTCGAATTTCAGATGTGGATCACCGAAGCCTCAGACGAAAAATGCTCTTCCGAGACGCATAATGACGCCTATCGACATGCTGAAGAGAGAAAGGATCGTAAAAACGGAGAAGGTCACAAAAAGGGAAGATCAATTGATTCTTGCGAACGAGGAGATCAAAAGAAAAGACCAGCAGCCCCAGGAGGAAGATTAGCAACTGGAGAGGAGGGAGCAGCAGATTCTCGAGATCGGCGCCGTGATGAAGAGGCTGAAAGAGAAGATCGACGAGATGAACGCGGATCTGAATGACAAAGGCAGGCCATTCTGCAGCTGGATGCCGTTCTGTGCAAGAAGAATAAGGAGATCTGTTGTTTGGGACAGGCAGATTCGGATCAGCAGATTGCCTGGATGAAGCGGAAACACGAAGAAGAAATCCACAAGAAGAACCAAATCGCAGATTTTGTGGAAGAACTGCGACAGCGTCGGAAAGGGCCTACGTTTTCACAAGCGACAAAAGAGAGTAAGAAGAAGCTGAAGGAGTTGATGCAATACAAACTTGACGTGAGAAGAAAGTTCTTGTTCCCTCTTCCACAACACTTCTTTACAGATACGTCAGATTGCATTTCGGGCATTCGAGACGAAAGACTTCCGAAGCGTTACGCCCGAACACCAGACGATCTTCAGAGCCATATTCACGACGGACGAATAATTGATCGCTCACCATTTCAGTTATCCTCGATCCTGTTTCTTCTTCCTTTAATTTAATAAAAAGTAAAAAAAAACCAAGCGTTTTATCAATTACTTTTTTCCATAATGAATTTGAAAAAAAAATCGGTTGAAAACCAGGTTTACTCACATATTCAGTCGAGACTGAAGACAAAATCGAGCTGGAAACGGCTGAAACCACTAAGTTGGCTGAAAATGTCTAAAACGCGATTAGATCGCAAACGTGTCGATGGATTTTCGTGAAAATTTTTAGACCGGTTGAAAACCAGGCTTAATCACATATTCAGTCGAGACTGAAGATAAAATCGAGCTGGAAACGGCTGAAACCACTAAGTTGGCTGAAAATGTCTAAAACGCGATTAGATCGCAAACGTGTCGATGGATTTTCGTGAAAATTTTTAGACCGGTTGAAAACCAGGCTTAATCACATATTCAGTCGAGACTGAAGATAAAATCGAGTTGGAAACGGCTGAAACCACTGAATTTGCTGAAAATGTCTAAAACGCGATTAGATCGCAAACGTGTCGATGGATTTTCGTGAAAATTTTTAGACCGGTTGAAAACCAGGCTTAATCACATATTCAGTCGAGACTGAAGACAAAATCGAGCTGGAAACGGCTGAAACCACTAAGTTGGCTGAAAATGTCTAAAACGCGATTAGATCGCAAACGTGTCGATGGATTTTCGTGAAAATTTTTAGACCGGTTGAAAACCAGGCTTAATCACATATTCAGTCGAGACTGAAGACAAAATCGAGCTGGAAACGGCTGAAACCACTGAACTTGCTGAAAATGTCTAAAACGCGATTAGATCGCAAACGTGTCGATGGATTTTCGTGAAAATTTTTAGACCGGTTGAAAACCAGGCTTAATCACATATTCAGTCGAGACTGAAGACCAAATCGAGCTGGAAACGGCTGAAACGTTGCACATGAAAATGTTGTCCATTGGGAGATTACACCTTCAACACATGTCGTGAGAACGATGGATAGCAAAGGGGCAGAAGACGTCTTCTCCTCGTGTGAACTTTGCACATGCACGACCCCGAAACCTTAAGAAAGAGTACACATCTGACTTCTATTTGTTCTTTTTTACCTTGTCGTTCTAGAATAAATAATGCCCACATTCAAATGATTATAGTCTCATTGATAGTTGTCTAGGAATTGTAACGAAAACAGGGACTGTCTTCAATTCAGAAAATATTCAAAACATCTTCAAGTCCCCTTTTCTGACCTACAGGCATGACACGTAGTGTACTGTCCATGAACAGGTGTTATGACACGTGTTAGGGATACGATATGTTTATGGTTATTACTCTGTATTTGTCATCAATATTCAAAATACTCTGTTGTATAACGTTGTTATTGATATTCCCGTAAGCAGGGCACTATTATTTTAAAATCTTTCAATTCAAATGTCATCGTCATTACTACACAATATTTGAGTTAATTTTTTTGAATTTTTTTTTATATTCTACGGTAGCGACTGAAACTAGACCAGAATGTTTTCTATGATGCGATGTGCCGCCGTCAATCTCGTATGTCACCTGCCCTCCCATGAACTTCGCACATACACTACACAGAGACCGCCGTGAGAAAGTGAGCAGCATGGAAGAGGTGCCAAGTGACAAGTGACACATTTGTCTTTTTCTGCTTCTGGTCATTGTTTCAGATGTCTTTTTATAAATTTAAACAATGCCCGTGTGAGTTTTAAAGATCGGAAGAAACAGCTGCAATGATGTTTTTGCGGTCGTGTGCACAAAAATTTCAAATTCTGGATTTTCCAGGAGCATACTATGGGGTTGGCCGGAAAAGGAGGGTTCTCATGCTCCGCCCATTTGACGTGTTCGGCTCGCCCCGCCCCTCGACTTGGGAAGCGGAATCGTACCTCCTTCCGGTCATTCATTCCATCTTTCCTCATCCTTTCCGGTGACTATCTCTCCTTTCTTCTTTTGTCTTCTTCTTCCCCATCCACTAATTTACTTTTTTTTAAAACTTTTTCCAGAATATGTCGACCGCGCCCTACTCCCTCAATACCAAATCTGCAGTGGACAAGAAAAGACAAGAGACATTGAAGTCCAAACTCGAAGAGATGAAAAGTCTCGTGAAACCGCTCGCCTCTTCGTAAGTTGCCTTTCTCCCGTTCCGTTGTTAACACTAATGTTCTTACAGACAAGAGGAAGTGATGTACGAGGCAGTCCGAATCCTGACTGGTCAACTTCTGGAAGTTCCACCACCAGTACTGTCCGACTGAAGGAAATCCCCTCAGGAAGTGCTCCAGGAGCGAGAGCAAAGACGTCGGAATCAGAAGGCGCTTGCCTACGATGCACTGAACCAGTGGATTGTTTCCAACAATTTGGCCACTCCGAAGAAGGGGAAGCCTCTGCCACAGATCCAAATCCTTCAAGTCACTTTAGACTACTTGCGTAAGCACAGCGATATCTTTCCACAATCCTCTCCGGTGAGCAACAAGATAACTTTTTCAATGAAATAGGCTTATATTCAGGTTGAAACTGTCAAGCCGATTTCATACATCGACGAAATCACAAAATTCTTGGCTGCGGACATCGAAAATCTCCAGAAAAATCTTGTCGTCATTCAAAAGGCAATTGAGGAAATTAACAAGCAGAAGAAGAAGAGACAGCCGAAAACCAAGAAACAGCAGGATCAATGAAACTCACTCCGTTTATTCACCCCTTCATCGTTTTCAATCAATCCTAAGTCATTCCACCCACTAACTAAGTCAATTCTCCTTGTGATCTCCTTCACTCACTTTTCTTTTATTTTAAACGAATTCTTTTTAATTTCTCGAGTTCATTTTTTCTGTAATTTCGGTTTGATAGTCTGTGCTTTTTAACCTGGATCACAATTCTTCAATGCTGATGAGTTTGTATTTTTTTAAACGTGTTCTACTTCTTCTTCTTTAAATAAATCTGCAAAAGTTTGATTGTTGAAGTATATTTAAACTGTTGTCGGCGCCACGTCGAAACGTGAAATGTGAAATCTAAATCAAATAAATTTTCAAAATGCAATTGGATATATTCAATTAATTAAATCCAAAGAGAAAAATCAAACAACAACGTTACCGCTTCTCCAAATAATCTAAATCAAAAGTAACATAAAGCTGCCTAAAATAATTCTTTTCATGGGCTCTCGATCCTACTCCCTTATCCGGCGCCGCCTAAAGTCCCGTACAACCATCCCGTCCCTTCTAGTTGGAAACTCCTTTCTCACATCAGACAGCGAAAAGGCTGCCGCGTTCGCCTCCGCCTTTTCTTCCAACTTCATTTCTCCTTCATCTACTACTCTCTCGTCCCCCGCTTCTTTTCGCCCCACCTCCTCCTCCTCCGCTCGCCCCAGTCCTTCATCTTTCGCGCCTTCCGAGCTCTTTCCCCCTTGGGTTATCGAAAAAACGCTGAAATCATTGCCCCCCAAAACCGGGTTCTCTCCCCACCTCATTAATTTCCGCATCCTAAATAAATGGCAAACATCTCTCGCCCTACCCCTATCCATCCTTTTCTCCGAATCCATCAGAGACTCCTCTGTACCTTATCACTGGAAAAAAGCTTCCGTTATCCCTATATTCAAAAAAAAAGGGTTCCCCTTCCTCCCCCCTAAATTACAGACCTATAGCTCTCACCGATCCCATCGCCCGAATCTTCGAAAAAATCCTTTGCACCCCCATCCGCATCGATTACTCCCACCTTTTCAACAAGTACCAGCATGGGTTCTTATCCAGGAGATCGTGCCCAGGCGCCCTCCTCTATTCCACCTCCCACTATAAATCACTTCTCAAAACTTACAAGTCTGTTGACGTTGTATACTTTGACTTCACAAAGGCTTTTGACCGGGTTAACCACGCCATTCTCTACCAGAAACTGCACGACTTTGGCCTCCCCCCTCTCTACATTAACTGGTTCACGTCGTTCCTCTCCGGTCGCTCCTTCAATGTTAAAATAGGCAACTTCACCGACCCCACCTCCTCTCCCACGCCTTCCGGCGTACCGCAAGGAAGTGTATCCGGCCCCCTACTCTTCCTCGTCTTTGTCAACGATCTGCTCGATAAGCTCGCCTCCATTCCCGATCTTTTCCTAGCCGCGTTTGCTGATGATATCAAAATTTTCTCTTCCTCCCCCCCCGCTCTCCAGGCAGGCATTGACTTAGTTGCCGAATGGTCCTCCTCCCACCACCTCCCCCTTGCACAAAGCAAGACAACTCTACTCAGATTAGGCAGCGCAAACCGCCGCACAACTTACTCTCTCAACGGCTCTCCTCTCGTCGACTCCAATCTAGTGCGTGACCTTGGCCTCCTAACCGACCCGGCACTAAAGTTCTCCGCCCATATCAATAATGCAGTATCTAATACCCTCCTCATAGCTAAGCAACTACTCCGTTCTTTCAAATCCAAAGATCCTATATTCTACTCCTTTCTTTTCCACACATACGCACTTCCTTCCTTAGAGTACTGCTCCACTATCTACGCGCCTCCCCTTGACTCCCAACTCAGCCATAAGCTAGAAAAACCTCTTAGATACTTCACCCGTAAGGTCTTTGAGCGCACAAACACCTCTTTTTCATCTTACCTCGACCGTCTCTCTACTCTAAACATCTTCTCCATGAGACACCGCAGGCTTGAGGCACAACTAACTCTTCTTTACAACTTTCTGGCCGACCTCTCTCACTTTCCAGGGCTGTCAAAATTCGTTAGGATCTCAGACTGCCCGCGCCGTCCCATGCAGGGATGGGCATTTTTTGAAGGACCAAAAAAATTTTTTGGTCAAAAATTTTTGAAAAAAAAAACCAAATAAATTTTTTGGTCAAACATTTTTTGAAAATTCCCAAACAAAAAAATTTTTTGACCAAAAAATTCTTTGGTTTTTTTCCAAAAAAATCAAAAAATTCAAGAAATTTTCCAACAGCATGTTAACAGCCAAAAATGAGCAAAAACTGAACATCTAACTATTCAAAGCCGATATGAGTCACACTCTGTTTTAAGAGAACATTCATTGCCAAACTATTGGGCACTTATTCGTTTTCTGAATTTTTACTAATTTATCCGCCTCGACTGAAAAATTGTGCACTTGAGAAAAATAGGAAAAAAATCGTGAAGTTTTCATTTAAAGTGGGCAATTTTATACTTTGGAAAAAAATGCTCCTAATTCAAAGTTGTGTGGTACTGCGATAGTGAAATTCCTAATATCAGCAGAAAGTTTGAGATCTTTTCCTTTTTTGAAAAAAACCAAAAAATTTTTGACCAAAAAATTTGTTTGAAAAACAATACCAAAAATTTTTGGTCAAAAAACTTTTTTTGAAACAGCGGACCAAAAATTTTTGGACCAAAAAATTTTTTTGAATTTCACCAAAAAAACCAAAAAACCAAAAAATCAAACAAAAAATTTGCCCATCCCTGATCCCGACAAAAGAGGAGCGGAAGATAATAAAAAAGATCAGGACACTACTAAAAGTCCAGATTCCACTACCACTGGAATCAATGATCAAGGCACCGAGGTGACTACCTTGGCGATGGAAGTGGGAACAGTTGCACGAGCCACAACTGTCTCCAGCACCCACGGTGCTGATAATGCTGCTACAGCTGATACGGCTGATACAGCTGACACTGCTGATACTCCTAACAGCGCTGCTAATAGAGTACCAACTACAGAAGTAGAAGTAGTCAATCCCGAAACTCCGGAAGAAGTAGTAATCTCGGACACTAAAAAGATAGCGTCAAAAGGACATGAAAAGATAATGTCCGCAGAAACTACTTCGCGCATAGAATGCGCTAACGATGGCGTGAAATTGTATGATGAGGACACCATAACGAATATAAACCATACGAATTCCGTATGTACGGAAGGCTGGTGCTCACACACAGTTGTCACTAACACAGCGAACAATCCTGTAGAAGTAGTTATTCCACCAGAATACACCACACACAAACATACCGTTTTGTGGAAAAAACAGGTCGCTAATAAGTTTGCAATAATATCAAAAGATTGTCCTCCGACTGATTATTGCCAAAAAGTCCATCGTATTGGGGATGAATGTATACTCTGTCATTCTTCATTCATATTCAATCCCCACTGTCATCCGAAACTGACCATTACGGCGTTTCTAATCCTCCTTCTCATACCGTTGAAACTAGCCATATCTTATCACCAACGGAAGAAAATAAGCCGTCTCCTTCGTGTTATACTGTGCATTTCACCACAGAAAAACACTGAAGACGACGCTACTAGCGATAATAGAACTGAGTTAGTAACACTCAATAAAAAAGCTAGAAGAGCTATAAAAAGAAGGAAAAGACAGATAAAGCGGCAAACAACGCCGCTGAGACGATTACGAAATTGGGTAATTAGCCTATGGCAGCGACGGGTACGCCCCAACAATTTCGCCGCTACATCGCGGACGAGATCGTCTCCATCCACGAAAACCAGACTTGACAGACCTCGTACAAGAACTTTCGAACTTAAGCCATTAGGTGAAGATGGAAAAGTAATAACAATCGAAAAAACCTCATCGAGGTCGCCATCCCGTACCCCATCTCCAATGGCAACACCAATTGTAACGGTTCTCACACTCGCATTTCTTTTTATACCGACGATCGCAGATCTGTGCGATAAAACAATCCCAATATCACATGAAGAAGTCATGTGCAGTGAACAGGGAGTTTGTAAAATCGTCCGTACAGAAGATTTATTCTTCTCACCGCAAATGAAAACAATTTGCTTGATGATTACATCCAAGAATAGAGTGTTGCGGAAAATAAAGATCTCCGCTGATTATAATGTTCGAAAATGTGAAAAAGGACCAATCCTGTTCACAAAAAATGTGACGTTACACGCAGACAGCTCAAAGCGCTGTTTTGGAATGGGTGAATGTGTAGACAGAAAGTGTTTAGATATAGGTCCGAACTCCAAACTTTCGGAATTCCCAGAGGGAAATAAGTACCCTGGAATGACTTACTGTGCTACCAGCTGCGGCGGATTATTTTGCAAATGTCTCCTCCCAATGGAAGGTTGCCTCTTTTACCGCACATACGCAGTCCCCACGAGTAAAGAAAAATTCCAAATTTACTCATGTAATGCATGGACCAGCCAGCTGGCCATAACGTCAACAATAACGACAGATAAGAAAACCACGTCTCACACTTTCGTAATGAGCCAAGGTGACGAGCAAAAACTCGTACACGACGACAAGAGACTAGACGCCACCGCTAAACTTATAGAAGTGAGCGAGGACACGGGCCTCAGCGTATTAGGCAAAAAATTCATTCAAAACGGTGAGAAAGTGGCCTTAGCTGCCATCACAAATGAGATCTTTCCAATAGAATGTGATGACAAAGATAGATGCCACTACAAAGAAACTTGTAGTTGCACAACGGCAGAAAGCGAAGCCATATGTACCTGCAAGGTACCAGACTTGTACAAGCTTATAGCCGACGTAGATCATAACCTTCCGATCATCACGGAAAGATATCAATTAGGGACGACAGAGGACCTCGTTCCCGTAATAAAGATGCGGCATAATAAACTGCAC
This sequence comes from Caenorhabditis afra, assembly GCA_963570955.1. Classification (NCBI taxonomy): domain Eukaryota; kingdom Metazoa; phylum Nematoda; class Chromadorea; order Rhabditida; family Rhabditidae; genus Caenorhabditis; species Caenorhabditis afra. The sequence goes on along the minus strand of OY751537.1, from coordinate 1,935,009 downwards.
TTACAAGTAACAGTCAATCATAAGTACAACGTCTCCAGTGTAGAGTCACTTATTGATTGCACAGTCACTAACACTAGCCCTTATTATGGTTGCTACAACTGTCTCAAAGGAGCAGTTCAAAACGTAACATGTGTGGCAAAAGAACAATCACACGCAAAGATCAGTTGCGATAATGGAGAATTCATCGATATGATCTCGTGTGAACCCACAGGTTCCGTCAATGCCGTACACAGACAGTTTAACCGCAGCAAACCGACAGGTGTTTGCACGGTAACCTGCGGCACAAAAACAAACACCTTCCAAGTCGAAGGTAATTTGGCATTCGTAGTATCCCACCCATCCCTCATGGAATACCTACACCAAGTCATTAACTCTGAGAAAAAGGTGTCAGATATACACCCGTGGCATATTCCGGACTTTTCCTCTCTCATAGATCATATATCTAAGGGGACAATAGAGATCCTAGTTGGAGTTACTATATTTATCATATCAGCATTGCTGATGTACGCTTGCTGCGTACCTCTGATGATATAATGTTTAAGCGGGGGACGGAGACTACTCCGGCCCAGAATATAGTAACATATAAAGAACTTCCAACGGGTCACTATCGATCTCATTAAATATGATCTCAGTCCGTCTCATAAGCCACGCCATAATATAGATTAAAAACTTATTATTGTTTTTCTCTCAGATTACCTCTCATTCAAGTAATGGCACTGCGTTACCTTGAATAAATTAATATAATTGCAGTTGTCAATATGGCAAAGCATACTGCACCCAAACAACGCCAACCGACGCAGTGGCGCCGCCCGAAAGTTGCGAGACAACCATGCGGGTACCACCAACAAGCAGGGCACCACCCACGCCAACAACAACTAAATGGCCCTCCACGGAAGAGGGAATCTCTGCCAAAGGCAATGGTTGCTGAACTGGTCCAAACCATCCAACGCGAGATGGCCAAATCGAAAAACCCGCAGCCGGGACCAAACTGTCGACTGTGCGACAGCAACGAGCACAAAACATTCGCGTGCTCAACGATCATAGCTCCACAAAAGAGAAGCACAGCGATTGAGAAAAACCTGTGCCTCATGTGCCTCTCTCCAGCCCAGCATCACCCGGTGTCGTGCATTGCACTAAAGACTCCTCGTTTCCTGTGCAAAAAGGACAAATGCACGGAAGACCGCCTAATCCACCACACCACGATGTGTGCCGAAAAGTGTTTCACGGCGACCGAGTCGCAGGTGGATTACGAGGGCTACCTAAACGGAGACTACGACGACAAAGAAGAGGCCAAGGGCCTCCTCGACACACCTGTCGACAGATAAATGTTGCTATTGTATTCTTCTACCCCCCCCCCCCCCCCCCCCCTTCGTCTTACACCTCATTGAGATTGTAAGAACCCCAAACAACCAATAAACGAAATTTTTTTTAGAAAAGAGTTTATTGAGAAAAAAAAAAGGGGTTAAAGGAGAAGTAGGAATAGATAAGAATGGTTGATTACAATGAAACAGGAGAAAGAGAGAAGACCGTTAATCCATGAGGCGCATGGCCTCATGGAAGTGCCGGTCAAGTGACCGCATAATGCGGTCACAACGGCGGCACGGCTGACGCTCCGCGTCTCCCAAACGGCGCCGCAACTCCTCCATCGTGCGGCGATCTTCCTCCATCTCGCGACGCAGCCCGTCGACACGACGGCGATGCTCCTCCTCGAGAGCAGGACGCTCCTCTTCGAGACGCCGACGCTCCTCTTCGAGGCGCCGACGCTCCGCGAGCGCGCCCTCACCACCCGAAGCGGACCCCAAATCGGGGAGCACGGGGATGGTGATGAGGGACGCCGGGATGAGAGACCCGGGGTCCGCAACAAGACCCACGAGTCGCTCACCCGGCTCTGCCACCGTCAGACCGTGCTGACGGTGGAAAAAAGTTTCCACCGTCACACGCTGACGTTGCCGCCCCCAATAGAACGAGGCGGTACGAGCACTAGAAATAAAAAATAAACAAGAATAGATAAGAAAAGAACTTACGTGCTCGGGCTCACAAACAGAGCCGAAAGCCGGGATGACGCACCAGGACGGTGAGTCATCGCGGCGCGGACAGGGTGTCCGCGAAGGAGACGATTGGTCTCCCCGACATCCGCGGTGCGCCAGTCGGGCACCACGGAGTCGAGGAAGGAAACGGCAGGGATGGACAACATCTAAAAAACTGCCAACTACAAAAACGAGAGAAGAGAATACAGAGGACAAGGAGAGTTTTGTTGGAGCCAGGTAGGCTTCTTAGTTGAAAGCGACGGGAATTGCGCTCTTTTATACGGCCTGTTCAAGAGCAATAAAATGGGAATACGGTTCGTTCACATGCTGACTGCAATCGAATTCCGCTGACTATGGGAAACTGCTTTCCTTCTTCTTCTTCTTTTTTTCGAAATTTCTCAAAGAGACTTTTGTGAAATTATAGTTTATGATACGAACATCGGAAAATATCATTGTGATAATAAAACAATTTGAAATGAATCGAACAAAACACGAAAAAAAAGAAGAGAGAGAGGAAGAAATCATAATTTTCGCGAAAATTCGAGAAATTCAAATTTCCCGCCTTCACCGGAGGCGTTCGGGGAAAGCCGGAAAATGTTTCCCGCATTTCGCAATTTGAAATTTTTCGAAAATTGATTTTCAGGTGAGGGCGTCGCCAAAATACTGAGGAGCACACAAACCGGCTTGAAGTGCAAGCCTGAACACATCGACACAAAATACTCACGTTGTTCCGATAATAAACGTTTATCCTTATAACAGCACAATTTAAAGCTGGAACTTTTGTTTCTTAAGCTTCGGAGGCATCATCCTCTTTGGTTTCGGTTGTGGCGGCGGCGAGATGAACTGGACGTCGTCGTCGTTGTCGGTAGCAGCGGCAGCCTCCTCCAGAGCGCGTTTGTGGAGTGGGACGTCAAACTTGAAGTACATCGTCTTCGACAGAGAGTTGTGCAGGGCGCGACAGACGAGGCACATTGCCATCGGGATTTGGATCATCCCGTCCGCCAGCATCACTCCAGACGATCTCGAGTTGTACTCACGAGACTTTCCGCACAGGCTGATGATCAGTGGTCCCGGCTTGCGGTACATGAACTCCGTCTTCAAAACAGCATCCTCCTCCGTCGGCATCTGGCACTTCGACGCTCGTTCTATAAGATTTGCGGCACGAATCGCAGCATAGTCCGTGTCCGCCTTGCGCTTCATCGTCTTCGAGTCGGACATAGCGAAATGGGGGTGGAAGCGGGGGAAAAGGGAGAGAGAGAGAGTGAAAAAAGCGACCGTCCGGTACGACGACAAAAGTAACAAATGAGGGTGACGCGCCCGAGTTCGTGTTCAAAAGTGGGCGGAGCTTATTTTAATGTTGTAATTAAGTGGTGTTGGTGGCGAAGATGGTGCAATGTTTGCGCTGATGAGTCATCGGACGCGAACACCTCAAGAACGAGAGGGCGTGTGCACTCGCGGAGACGCAGACAATTTTGGTGATGAGTCATCATGGTGTGTGCACCAAGGTGAGACTGTTACACTCCGTGCCACTGTAAAATGTTGTTTGCATAAAAGTCGAGTTTCCGTCGAAAGGTTACGTGTGTGCGGAAGTAGAGTTTCCGGAGGAAAGGTTAAAATGATTGTTCTTATTAGGGCCTAATGATTGTGTCGAGAGCGGGGGGCCTGATGGGAAGAGATATTTGTCACATATTTATTGGATGACTGGAGAAACGTTCGATTTTGTGAGGTGCCACCAAAGGGCATTATAGGAAAAGGGGCGGAGTCGTGGGGAGTTAGTGCGCGCGTTTTCGTGTCCGCGTCCGCTGCCGCGCCGCTTCTCCGTCACTCCTTCACAGTTTTAAAGTAGAAGGTAGCTCCTGAACCTTTTGCAAAGTTGAAGACATGCGTGTCAGGTCTCTTCTTCTCTTTGGGTGCCGCCGTCGGTGCAGGAGTTGTGAAAAAGAACTGTTCCATGTTCGAGCCAATCATCTAAACTTTCGCTTTCGTTTCCGTTTAACTTTTCCGCGTTTACCTTCTGATCGTACCCGCCGTTTTGTTGTTGTTGTTGTAGATGTTGGGTCTCCTGAGTGTGTCCATATGGATAGTCCACCTCAACGATTTTCTTTCCGCTTCCAGTGTTCATTTTCAGAATGAATCAAGCTGAAACGAACGATTTAGCAATTTGTCGTGATGTTCTCAACGATATGGTTGCTATTGTGGAGCTCAACGAACTGCTAGAACGTCCGGTGAGTGACAAATGAAAGAGAATTTATAGGAGATCAATGTTAATTATAGGAGCAAGAAGGTGGGGCGTCTCTGGCTGTGGACAAGGTGACCCAGGAGAAAAGTAGCGACAAAAAGTTCAAGCACTTTGTGCAAGGCGTCAACCTTAATGTGCGCATACCGTCGCAAATGGCTGCGGATCCGCAAAGTGACGAGTACATCCGCAAAGTGACGAGAACTATTTTTTAGTGGAGAACAATTGTCTCCCACATGCACTCTTCCAAGCGCAAATGTATATCGAGTCTCGCGATACCCCATCAAAAATGCATGTGTTCCGGAGAACTTTGCGGCCGTGGCGCGCGAGCGGTCCGGCTAATGATGTGGTGGCGGGAGTGGAAAAACTGAAAGAAGTAAGTGGTATTTTCGAGATGGCGTCAAAACGTACAATTTTTAGAAAGCCGGTTTAACCAAGACACGCGATTTCACTCCCGACGACATCAAGCAGTTCCAAGAGACAGTCTACGCCGGCGTCTACCAAATTTGGGCTTTCCGCAAAGGAAATCGTAAGCCGTTCTTCAAAGGAAGTGAATAGCTTGGCGAAGATCGGCGACTCATCATTGTCCTCGATGAGGAACAACAACACTATCACGGAGTTCAAAAATTGTGTCCTCTGCTCGGGACGCGGTACTACTGTGGTCTGTGCAATGTGCGGTATAGAACGATCGGGTCGCACTACAATTGCCCCCTTCTTCATCGGCTGTGTGGAAAAGCCGACTGCCCCCGAAAAGAAGACGGTGTGATGATCGAGTGTCCCGAGTGTAAAGTCGTGTTCCGAGCGGTCCAATGTTACGTCAATCATAAGTTGGAAGGTACGACACGGGAGAAAACTCGAAATTAGTAGTTCTTGGTGTCTCATGCGACAGGCATCTCTCGCTCACTCGAGAAAAAAGTTTGTTGTAGTTCGTTGCGGGACCCGGAAGAGGACGCGGCGATCTAACTTTTCAAAACTCTTCCAAGTGTTCGCTCAAGCGTGAATGGGTAATAATGAATAAATTCATGCACCGAGAAGCTTGATGTGCCGACGCACCTCCTCGATGATGTGGTGCAGCTCCTCCATGTGGTGGCGCAGCGCCGCGGCTGGTTGGTGCCGCTCCTCGACGGCCGGGTCGTGTTCGTCGATGACCCGGTCGTGTTACACGATGTCGCGATCTAGCTCCGCGGCTGGTCGGAGCAGCGGCTTGTCGGGTTGACGCGGCTCCTCCCAGGTCCGACCGTGTTCCACGATGGTGCGGACGGGGATGGTAACGAGGGACGTCGGGATTAGCGATCCGGGGTCGGCCGCAAGTCCGATGAGTCGCTGTCCCGCCTCCGGAAGCGTCAGCCCGTGTTGACGTAGAAAAAAAGTTTCCACAGTCACACGCTGGTACTGTCGGCCCCAGTAGAAGGAGGCGGAGCGGGCCCTAGAAAAAAATAAACACAAATAGATAAGAAAGAAACTCACGTGCTCGCGCTCACAAAAAGAGCAGAAGGCCGGGGTGGCGAATCAGGCCTGTGCGTCATCATGGCGCGGACCGGGCAGTTGCGGAGGACCCGATTGATCTCGTCGACATCCGCGGTGCGCCAATCGGGGGCCTTGGCGTCGAGGAAGACCGCTGCGGGAATTGAAAACGAGTCTTCAGCCATTCTGTAATGAGTGGCGGATTAGCGTACTCGTGGCGCCTTTCGATCGTTAGAAACGGTCTTGTGGAAATACTGATTCCAAAGTGGGTAGGTGGATATACCAACATACCTTGGTGCGCGTATGTGGGAGAGAGAGGGAGTGAAGAAGAAGTCCAAGTAAGAGAATATCTGAAATAGATGAATATTAAAAAAAAAGGAACCAATGGTTTTTCGAACGGGTCAGGTGTTATATGGGGAGTACCCCGCAATAGAACTTTCCGGAATAGAACTGGGACGGAATAGAACTCGCCCCGGAATAAAACTCGCCGCAATAGAACTCGCCGTAATAGAACTCGCCGTAATAGAACTCGCCGCAAAAGAACTCGCTGCAATAGAACTGGGACGGAATAGAACCGGGACGGAATAGAACTCGCCGCAATAGAACTCGGCTGTAATAGAACTTGCCGCAATAGAACTCGGCCGCAATAGAACTCGCCGCAAAAGAACTGGGACGGAACTGAAATGATGAGTGAATCGAATCGGGAAAGTGAAGAGAAATCAACTGACCTTGGCCATCGTTTGGAAGTGAAGGGCGACCAGGTGCCCTGCAACCGGCTCAATTCAAACTTCTGATGAGAAATTATTTGATGAAACTACAACTCATTGGAAAAATATTATTATAAAAAATTCCAAGTTAAAAAAAAATTATTTGATGAAATTCCTAACTTTTTAAAAAATTATTTGATGAAAAGCCTAATTTAAAAAAATTATTTGAAGAATTCCCAAATTTTTCAAAAAAAAATCCGTCTTTCAAAAATATATTTTTTTTTCAAAAAAAAATTTCAAAACTCTACTTGTAAAAATTTTTTTTCGAATAAAAATTCAGAAATACTGATTGTAAAAATAAATTTCATTTGAATAAAAATTCAAAAATTAAATTCTATTTTTCAAAAATTATTGTTTTCGAATAAAAATTCGGAAAAACTAATTGTAAAAATAAATTTTTTTTGAATAAAAATTTAAAAATTCCCGCAGTGCGTTGGCACTTGAAACAAACTGATCATCTTTAGTTTTTTTTTAAATCTAAAAAATAACTTTTCTAAAAAAAATTTTTAAGATTAAGTATTTGAAAAATATTTTTTTGGAATAAAAATTCGAAAATATTTTTTTCAGAATAAATATCCGAAAATTCTATTTTTCAAAAAAATGTTTTTTTCGAATGAAAACGCGAAAATTCCTTTAGTAAAAAATAATTTTTTTATTCGAATAAAAATTCGGAAAATTTATTATTTTTTAAATTTTTTTTCAAAGAAAAATTCGAATTATATATTTTTCCAACAAATATTGTTTCTAAAGAAAAATTCGAAAAGTGCATTTTTAAAAAATAATGTTTTTAAAATAAAAATTCGAATAGTTTGTTTCTCAAAAAAATCTTTTTTTTTCAAAGGAAAATTCTATTTTCAGAAAAAAATCGCATCTTCTGTTTTGAAATATTTTTCTTTTAGTTTAGAATTTCTATGCCAAAAAATTTAATAGACGTATTTAAAAACATGTTCTATCTTGAAACCAAAAGAACTAGAACAACTTTGTGCTCATCCTTTTTTTTAACTTCACAAAATTTTTAACTCACTTTTTTTCAATTTGTCAGCATTTTCCGTTGTTAGTTAGTGGGAAAATAAGGGGAAATTGTAGAAAATAGGGAGGAAATTGTAGAAAATAGGGGGGAAATTGTAGAAAATAGGGGGGAAATTGTAGAAAATAGGGGGGAAATCGTAGAAAATAGGGGGGAAATCGTAGAAAATAGGGGGGAAATCGTAGAAAATAGGGGGGATACTGTAGAAAATAGGGGGGATACTGTAGAAAATAGGGGGAACTTGTAGAAAATAGGGGGGGGGGAAATTGTAGAAAATAGGGGGGAAATTGTAGAAAATAGGGGGGAAATTGTAGAAAATAGGGGGGAAATTGTAGAAAATAGGGGGGAAATCGTAGAAAATAGGGGGGAAATCGTAGAAAATAGGGGGGAAATCGTAGAAAATAGGGGGGATACTGTAGAAAATAGGGGGAACTTGTAGAAAATAGGGGGGGGGGGAAATTGTAGAAAATAGGGGGGAAATTGTAGAAAATAGGGGGGAAATCGTAGAAAATAGGGGGGATACTGTAGAAAATAGGGGGGATACTGTAGAAAATAGGGGGAACTTGTAGAAAATCAGGTTACATATTCAGAGAAAAAATTAGCGACCGTCCGTGACAGTCATTGGGAAAGGGAATGAATGGTGGAAGGTGTCGCGAGAAAGCTAGGTCACTTGCTACTAGAAGGCTTGTGCAAACAAACCGAGGAACAGTGAGAGAGAAAATATGGGATATCAGGAGGGTGCCTGAGGAAGGCAGAGAAAAAAATGTGTGTCACTATGCGTGCTAGCGAGTTGACCTCGCCAATTAGGAAAGATAGCGTTGAGAGCGCTGTGCGACAAAGCGGTGTCACTGGTAATGCAAACAAACAACAGATGGACAGGGAGAGAGAGAGTGTGGGATCAGAGGAGAGTGTCAGAGAAAAGCGGAGACTGGAGACGATGTGTCATCCCACATCGTCTCCAGTCTCTCGGCCACCGGACCCATGAAAACGCAACCACCTACAGGCGGTGAAGTGCGCGCTGTTGGCGGCGGAGCCGCTTGGTCCATTCTGGTTGGTGATATTCGTATTGGTCGTATTGGGCGATCCGTTAGTCAGCACCATATTTTTGCTGAATTTAGGAAGCAAATCCATGCAAATACATTTTTCTTTGAAAATTCAGAAAAAAATGCCTACTGAATTTACTTTTTTTTCAAACTCAAAAATTCATGCTGAATTTGAAAAAAAAATTCGGAAAAAAAACTTTTTTCTCAAAAAATTTATTCTGAAATTAGGAAAAAATTCAGAAATTTATTTTTGTCCGACGTTTGTTGTCCGGAACAGGCGGCACGGCGACTTTCTGGAATGGAAGAGGTGACATATTCAGTGAGAAAACAGAAACTGACCATCTTCGCGTTAGAATCTCAGCACTGTTCGGCAAAGACCCGTAGGGCCCATCGAGCGCGACGAGATCCTCGATCGCATCGACGATCTCCTTGCGTTTTCCCTGGTTCTGACGGAACAGACCAAGTGAACCCGAGAACGTTGAGAAGCTTGTCCGTCATCGTCGGAAGAATAGAAAGAGTGAAGAAGCGACGGGAACGGCCCCCTCTTTTTATATCGTCTAAACAAGGTTTCGCATAATGTGGTTCTTACATTTCGCATAATGTGGCTCTCGGAGGCGAGAAAAAGGAAACTGTTTCGCTCTCTATTTTATGTTTCTTTTTTATTGTTGTGAAAGAGGCGGCGATGTTATGCCAGATTGAATTCTGAAATATAAAAGCTCTTTTATTTTCTGGTTGAGAGGTCAAGTCAGTTTATAATTATTGCAAGGGGATGAAAGGTAGGTTCTGATACAGTAACTCAATGTCGGGTTCTTTCTGATACAGTAATATACTGGTAGCCTCTTTCTGATACAGTAACCCAATGTTGGCCTCTTCCGTTCGCACCCTTGCACTGTTGCGACAACCGCTTCTCGGATTACCATGTTCCAAAGACGATGAAGAGAAGGGGAAGGAGAGAGAGGAGGAGGCGGAATGATATGCAACAGACAGTCACCGTCCATCGCTTGCGCGTCATTTTTGCTCGTTAACGCAAGCTTTCAACGTCGTCGATCGAAATGGCTGATCCCATGAACGAGTGAGTCCTTCTTCTTCTTCTTGTGCACGTCTTCACAACGACTTCCATACTCGCTGTACAAGAACGTCATCTCATCATACTTCTCAGTGGAGACGGCCGTGTGGAGAAGTTGAAATCCGCCGCCGCTGACCTGCACGCTTCGAGTCCGTTCGTCTGGAAGATCAAGGCAGTCGTCCCGATTCGGAAGGGAAGACCGGCGGAAGCGTTGAAAAAGTGCGTAAAGCGGAAGACCTGCTCCTTGCACATTCCTTTGGAGTTGCGGTCGTCTTCGATGTTCCTCCGAAAAAGAGCCGTAGAGGATTGGGAGATCTCACCGTACACCAATACTCGACTCGAATCCCTTCTACAATCTCTCACGTATTTCAGGATAAGATCCGCAAAGAGATCCGCGAAAGCTTCAAGGCAAGCGGACTTCTTCTGGAACGACATCTCCACAAAGTATTTAGAGGAGAAGAAGCTCTGTGCTAACTTCAAAAGAACTGCAGTTTGCCGAGGAAGAAGACGTGCACGAGACCCGCGATTGGAAAAAAAAAAAAAAAGAATTCAAAAATTATATTAGATTTTTCAAAAAATATTTTTTGAAACAAAATATTGAAATTTATGATTTTCAAAAAAAAATTCAAAACAAAATTTGAAAAATCTACTCGGAAAAAAAATTTTTTCGAATGAAAAATCGGAAAAACTGATTGTAAAAATAAATTTTTTTTGAATAAAAATTCGTTTTTTTGTAAAAATTATTTTTTTGAAATGAAAAATTGAAATCTATATTTTAAAAAAAATTAAATAAAAATTTGAAAATTCTACTTGTAAATATTTTTATTCGAATGGAAATTCGGAAATACTGATTGTTAAAAATAAATTCATTTCGATTAAAAATTCGAATTTTTCTGAAAAATTGTTTTTTTGAAATAAAAATTGGAAACCTAAAATTTTCAAAAAAAAATTCAAATAAAAATTTGAAAATTCTTTTTTAAAAATATTTTTCTCAAATAAAAATTCGAAACATAAAATTTTCAAAAAACGTTTTTTTTTTGAGTAACAGTCGATTAATTCATTAAAAAAAACTTTTTTTGAAATAAAAATTCGGAAATACTATTTTTCAAAAAAAATTTCGAAATTCTATTTTTCTAAAGAAATTAATTTTTTTAAAAATACTATTTGTTTGGATAAAACTTTAAAAATTCCCGCAGTGCGTTGGCACTTCAAACAAACTGATCATCTTTAATTTTTTTTTAATCCAAAAAAAATGTTTCTACAAAAAAATTTTTAATGATTAAGTATTTGAAAAATATTTTTTTGAAATAAAAATTCAAAAATCTTTTTTTTTTCAGAATAAAAAATTGAAAACTCAATGTTTCAAAAAAATGTTTTTTTCAAATGAAAACGCAAAAATTCTACATGTAAAAAATAAATTTTTTATTCGAATGAAAATTCGTATACGATTTTTCAAATTTTTTTTTAAATAAAAAATCAAATAATTTATTTTTCCAGGGGTAATTGTAGAAAATCAGGTTACATATTGAGAGAAAAAATAAGCGACCGTCCGTGACAGTCATTGGGAAGAGGAATGAATGGTGGAAGGTGTCGCGAGAAAGCGAGGGCACTTGCTACTAGAAACAGCGCGAAATCATCGAAAAAACCAGTTGGAAGCGATCGTAAATCTACCCTGGCCTAGAAAACCGGCTCTCGTGGCCAGTTTTTTGAGTTTTTCGTTGTGCAACGCATCGAGTAAAAAACTTGAGAAAAACAAAGAGTCACCTCTCCCTGAGCAGGGGACCGGAAGGAATGATCCGTTCTCTGAAAACAGTGTGACAAATGGTGAGAGAAGGAGGGCAGGTCACGAGGTCAACACGGTGCGGCGGCACTGACCTCTCAATGGAGCGCGAATGCATACCGCTGTTGGATTTTGATGAGAAAAAACGCGCTTTTATAACCGACCGTTGCGCCAGCGTCACACATCGCCTCATTGGCTCAGTGGCAGAGCGTCTGTCTAGTAAACAGAAGGTCGCTGGTTCGATTCCAGCATGAGGCACCGATTTTTTTTTTATTTTTTTGATCCGTTCAAAATTGAAGAAAAAGAAGACATTCTACAAAAATTTGTTTTATCAATGAAATTCAGCTGAGCCGGGAAAAAAACATATTTTCTTAGGCTTTTTTTTTGGACGAAAGTTTTGCATTAATTTATTATGAAAAGAGAAAAGAAATGTCGTACTTAATATGTTATTTTCGAGGCTAATAAAAATTATGTCTCGTTTTAATTTTCATTCAAAAAAATTCAGGAAACATTTCACTAAAAAAAACTGCTTTATATGTTTTTTTCGATTAATGTACTCTATTTTTAATTTTCAGAAAACAACTCGTGCAAAAGTATTTTTTCTAGAAAAAAACAATAACCAGGTACACTTTTTTTACTTTAAAAAAATTAATTGAGTAAGAAATCCAGTTTTTTCAACTTGTAGAATAAATTTATGCGCAGTTCTTTTTTCTAAAAAAAATCAGACCTGATATTTTTCCGAAAAAAAATCATGCTGAAACACAAAAAAAATAAAAACCAGACACAATTTTTTAGATTTGTGAAACAACAATGAGTAAGGTAATTGATATTTTTTGATTTTTAGAAAAAAAAAACAGGAAAAAGATTCATGAAAAATTATTTTTTTAGGAAAAACTTAGATCCAGACACAATTTTAAAAAACAAAATTGATGTTGAATTCAGAAAAAAAACATCATTCTGATTTTTGAATTGAACATCTATTTTTTTAGAAAAAAATTTTAAAACTCATGCAACTTTTTTTGGAAAAAAAAGTGTCTGGTACTTTTTGGCGGGAGATTCAAACTTTGGAAGGAAGTACCTTTTGGATAACGACTGAATGGATGAATTGTTTAAGTTTTGTTTAATCAACGAGATTCAGCTGTGCCGGGTTGATCGACTTGCAGAAAGACGAACTCGCGTTTACAAAACGAATGTCCTCTTGCAGATGGCCGAGCACTCAAAGTCAGCGCAGGCTCGAATCAGAGCCAGAGTGAAGTGTGCCTCGTTGTGGTTCTGTTGTCCGGGCATGTGTCCGAAGTAGTTGGTCGTCATCTCGGTGACGGCCATCCAACAGCTCTTCTTGCAGCACGCGCACGACATCGCAACTTCCTCCTCCAACGAGCAGACCGGCTTTAGCAGTCCTGCTTGGGAAGCACTGGCGAGCAGGGTGACTGCCATCAGGAAGACGACGCACTTTGACACGGAGAGCATTCTGACTCTTTCAGCACGCAGGATCCTTTGGCGAAAATCGAAGAGGGCTTTCCAAGTGTTGATAGTCGCTGTCAGGTTCGTAAACCGTTATTCAGCAGACTCGGGGAGTTGTGGTTGGCTTCAGTTTTACTCGCCTTTTATACCCGCCTTAGAAACCGCCGCTCCTTTTCCAGGAAATGCTACACGCGATTTGTGCGAAAGAACTTCTAGATAAATAGGAACTAAGTGAAATAGTCTGTTAGCTGCAGAGAAGTAAAAACATCGAGCGATTTCTCGACGAGTAAATGCACTGGAGACTTGAAGAAGAAAGATGGTTTAAAAATGATCAATTTATTAGGCTTCAGCCTTAGGCTTTCAGAATTATTACAAAAAATGGACAAGACGATTAAAACAATTAAGCACAGTGTAAAAAAAAATTAGCACATTTTAATAAAATTGACATGAATTTGCCGGTTGTTGGACGGCTCGTTGACAGTGATCATCCGACTGACTGTCTTGTTGCCGATTCCGTCGCAGAATGATGTCCATCTGGCGAACTTCTCTTTGAGCCACAGGCTGTTGTCGACTTCGATGGTGACCGGGAAATTGTTGATGGTGGTTTTCTGAAAAGATACAATATTCATCTTGATTTGAGATTACGACACACTAACCTGTTTCAGATCCATTTTCTGCTGCTCGGAGGCGGCTATGTATCCTCGAAGGAAAATCTCGTCATCTCGGAATAGAGTCTTGTTCCAAGCAAATTTGACGGCATTTTTGGCCAACTTTTGCAGTTTGAAGACGGCAAAATACTGCAGATCCAGTGGGAGATCAATGAATGTCGATTGACTGGGAAAGATCTTCCGCAGGACCGGAATCACATTCATGAAGTCTGGATGTGTTTCGGAATCGATCAATGTATAGGCCAATCGGTTCGCGCTAACCAAGTCGATAGTCAGCTTCTTGATAGTTCCGAATCTTGGTTCCTTTTTCACTTGAACAGGAACTTTTCGGGGCTCATCGGTCAATTTCACTTCAGTGAAAAGTCCGTGCTCGTTGCTCAACGCGTTGTGCTCGAGATCCGAGTATCCAGACATCAGTTTGATAGAGACTTCTTTGACTTGCCATGTAGAAACGATATGCTCGATTAGAGAGAGTGGGAGACGAGGAGCTTCTGTGGACTTGTTCAAGTGGTCCGAAAGAAGAAATTCGATGTGGTGGCAGCTCAGGGTTGATGGGATGAGTATCGAGATGGCCTCCGACAATCTCCTCTGCTCATGAGCTTTGTTGAGAGTGTTTGTCAAGTGCAGAAGATACCTGAAATCAAGAAACAGTTTTTCTACGTTTGCCATTCTATTGACTCACTCTTCTCCAATCGTCAGCTTCTCAAAGTGCTTTTCCGACGGCAATACAGTGTTCAGCTGAATAGGGCCGTACACGTTGCAGTTCTCGATGACTGCTTGACACTGATCACATCCGTTCGGGCAGATGTCGCTGGCGCCGATCAACTTCTTTATCTGGATGTGCTCTGAAAAAGTAATCATATAAGAAATGAAGGATTGTAAAGAAACTAACCGGCAGAAGCCAAGAGTGAGAACACAAAGTCGTGGACGTCGTGGTCCTCGTCGTAGTCTCCGAATCCTTCGAAGATCAATGTGTGCGGGTTGATGCAAGCCACTTCGAAAAGAAAGCGGAGCCAATCCTGTTGCTCGAAGTCAATATTCTTTCCATTGAGCAAGAAGCAGTCTGGAGCCATCAGTTTTTGTTCTGGAAGTTGTCCTTCGTCCTCGTCGATTTCCATATCTTCTTCATCCATCTCGAGCTCTTCTTCGTCTTCCATCAGTTCTTCATCGTTATCAAAGTTTTCTTCGTCTTCCATCGGGAGATTGTTGACAGCGACAAGAACGGGCTCTCCAGCAGTGACGGTCAAGGTTTTGTAGTCACGGCGAATTTTTCGGAGAACGGCTTCGTCGAATTCGTGGTTGATAAGGCGGAGGTCCACGATCTCCTTGGTAGATGAGTCAGTCATGTGAGAGAGGATCTTGTCACAGAGCAAGCCGACGGAGAATACAGTGTTAGCAGCGTTGGACGACATTGTTTCGTTGGATGAGACAACAAACAGTGAGGTATGAATAGCAATCGGAAAGTCCGAATGAATGACTGTTCTTTTCATGGAACATGAGCATATGACACAGAGGGAGGGGCCTGAGCTCGCCCCGCCCCTTTTTCCTCCGACCATGGGAAACGTGCACTGTTTGTTGGTAGGCAACTTGGCACATGCGGGTCGACAAAAGGACAGGCGGCGAGGTTGATCCTCATCTACAGCTTTGGAGGGAACATATGGTCAGAAGGCGTCTGGTGTGTTGAGGTCACAAAGGTCACACCCGTGGGAAAATGTATGTGCAACCATCCTTAATGTTCTCATCTGAGAGCCTGCATACGGTAGATTCCTTCCCCCCTCAAAGATTCCAATAAAAAACAAGGACTGCCTTTTTCAAACAAACCAACTCCAGAAAAAAGATATAATATCATCCAATTTCAAAAAAGTATTCGATTTCTTTGCACTTGACCTACTAAATGTCTCAGTTTTCAGTGAAAAATTTATCATTTTTACACAGCCAATAGTGTTTTTCTTAGAAATCACGGGCAGCATTTCCAGGAAAACGAGCGGCGGTTTCTAAGGCGGGTATAAAAGGCGAGTAAAACTGAAGCCAACCACAACTCCCCGAGTCTGCTGAATAACGGTTTACGAACCTGACAGCGACTATCAACACTTGAAAAGTCTTCTTCGGCTTTCGCCAAAGGATCCTGCGTGTTGAAAGCGTCGGAATGCTCTCCGTGTCGAAGTGAGTCGTCTTAATGATAGCAGTCCCTCTGCTCGCCAGTACTACCCGTGCCGAACTGCTAAAGCCAACTACTTGTAAAATGTTCGTGCTGGTTTCATCGCAATTGCCGCATCACACACCGAATAGTGAACGATTCAAAATTTCAGACGTTTTGTGGCGCTTTCAGATGTCCCGCCTATCGTATTTAGCGTTTTTTTGACACCTTATAGAATTTCAATTTTTTAAAACGATTTTTCGTAGAAAAATCTGTCAAAAAACCGGTAAAAAGCGAAAAATAGGCGGACACTTTAAAGGCGCATAGACTTTTGCGGCCGTGATATCTCGACGCGACCTGGTGTGTCTGCGTCTCTCCTCTCCGTTCATTTCGAAAAAGAACACGTGCGCCATCTTTTCCCTTCAATTTTCGCCGCCTTTCTTTGTTTTTTCTTGTTTTTTCAGCCGAAAACAGTTCTGATTTGGCTTCTTTACAGATTATCCATGTCTCCTGCTTGGCAACAGTCAATGATGCGCTCGAAAATCGAAAAATCGGCCGGAAGACGACGAAAACGGAGGTATTGCGGTTTTTTCTGTTTTTCTGAAGTTCTAGGCTTTTGTGGTAGAGATTTTTTAGATATCAAGTTGGAAGGGTAAGATAATAAGAATAATGCTCGAAAAACATAAAGAAACGTCCTGAAAACGTGACTTTTCCAGGCTCTCCAATTCGTCGATTATTCCACGCGTCGCAAGAGGGAAACCTACAAAATAATGGTTTCCAATGCACCGGAGGGATCTTCAAGGTACGCTATTTGAGAAATAAATCTTCGAAAAATCTAATTTTCAAATAAAAAAAATTCTTTTTGTAATCGCCCAAACGGCGAATAAAAAACTGAAAACTTGGTGTCCAAAGAGCACAATACATTCACAAGGC
Organism: Caenorhabditis afra; assembly: GCA_963570955.1. Classification (NCBI taxonomy): domain Eukaryota; kingdom Metazoa; phylum Nematoda; class Chromadorea; order Rhabditida; family Rhabditidae; genus Caenorhabditis; species Caenorhabditis afra. The sequence goes on along the minus strand of OY751537.1, from coordinate 1,918,397 downwards.
CCAGTTTTTGTTTCAGATCCTTCTTCAGCATCCGGAACGCCGCCGGGCATTGAGAAACAGAAGGTCCTCATCCCACGGAACCCAATGAAGGAAGGAAGTGAGTGGTGGTCCCAAAGGCGCCAAGATGCCTTTTCCTCCATTCCCTTCCAACTTCTTATGTTTTAGGTTGATCTGATCGACTCCTAATCACGAAGCAGGCAAAACGATGCAAAGTGCGGAGATGTGGTACGTGTTAAGAACACAAATCAAATGAAACACAGAGATGGTGTTACAGGAACCTTGGATCTACTTCGAACACGGTTTCGGGAATTACAGACACTTCAGGCGGCTTCCACGTCCTACCTTCAGACAAGGTGAGCTGAAAAAGCGGGTTTCGGGAAGAGACAGGAGCTGGGTGACAAAACCCTTCAAGATTCTGAGAAACAAACATAGCTTCTTATTCCAGTTGGAATGCTAGACTGAGCTCAGCGTGCTCTAGGTACAAGTTCATCGCCAGGCTGCATAAATAAGACAGCTGATGAACAACCGCTTTTTCTAGTGCACACGCTGGCCTAATCCTTCTTTTCTCGAATGAGCTTTCTTCATTTCAGGTCACTTTGTTCATCATGCACTTGATCAGGATCTGCGAAGTGCGGAACCTCGGTATGTCATAGTAACCCGGAGCATGAAACAGAGAAAGCTCGTTTTTCAGGAATTTGAACAAATTCGGTTGACAGGCTGCGTTCGATGGTTTCCCTACGAAAGCAAAACGGCAGTGGTCGGTGAAAATCGTCATTCGCAATTACAACTAGTGAAAAATTCCAGAACAAGGTGTAGCGCTTGGTTCAAAAAAAAGCATACTTCATGGACGAGCGAGTGATGGGTTGAAGGTGGGCCCCGTGAGCAAAAGCTGACAAGACTGGTAATATCAGATCGAATCGGTTTGTGCCGGGGCTCACCCATACACCCGGACCTCAGTTGCAGATAGAGAGAGAGAGAGAGTGGGGGGGGGGGGGGTAAGCGTCCAACACCTACGACCTCTCTTCATCAGCGCGAGAGTGAAAGTTTGAGTTGGATCCTGAAACGATGCAAGGTGCGGAACGTGTTTAATGTGGTAAGTGTTAAGAACACAAGTGGAAAAAGACACAGAGATGGTGTTGCAGGAACCTTGGATCTACTTCGAACACGATATCGGGAAGTTCAGACACTTCAGGCGGCTTCCACGTCCTACCTGCAGAACAGGTGAGCTCAAAAAGCGGGTTTTGGGAACAGACACTGACTGGGGTAACAAACGTCCGCCTTCTCTAATGCACACTTTATTTCCCAATAAACGTTCTTCATTCATTTTTTTCAGGTCACTTCGTTCATCATGCACCTGACCAGAAGCTACGAAGAACGGCATATCGGTACGCCAAAATGACCTGAAGAGTGAACCAGAGAAGGCCCGTATTTCAGGAAACTCGGAGGAAATTCATTTTGGGTGTGGATTGCAGTTCGCGTTCAAGAGGTCCTCTATGAGGGCTATGATGAAATGTTCGGTTTGAAACGTCATGTGCAAAAAACACCGAGTGACGAATTTCAGAACGAAAAAAACTCTCCGAACAAAGCAGTCTTCATCGGCGAGAGGGTGAGGGGTTTGAGTTGGAGACCTAAGCAAAAGCTGACAAGACTGGAAGAATCCAGTCGAATCGGCTGGCGCCAGGGATCTTCGACTCACCCCAAACTCTGTTTCAGAATTTAAAAAAGGGGAGGGGAGGGGAGAACAGTGAAAGCCTTCTGTCCAAACCAGCCATGCAAATGGACCAGGTTTTGGGGTTGGTCATCACTTCAGTCTTTGTCGTTAACTACTCCCACTGCTTGGAGTAAGAATAGAGGCACGTTTTCAGATATTTCAGATACGATTTGACGGTTCGGAGAGGGCCGTTAAGACCTGGAGAGGTTGGATTGAAAATAGTTTCATATTTTCTGAAATAACACTACGCTGTCACCCACGTTGTTGTGGAGAAGACGGTTTTTTTTGTATTTATTATGCAGGGTCATTTCATGCTATTCCGAGGAATCATTTTGTGAGCCGAAGAAAGCAGTTATCTCAAATTAAACCTTTGCGCGATTAGGGGTCAGGGAGGGGCGGTGAGAAGGAATTTTGCCGGGAGACCAGATAAGAGACTATCGAAAGCGCTTGCGGATATTTTTTGGCCTGGGACTAAGAGTTCGGACGAGAAAACGTAGTGGTACCTGGTAATGCGTGCTTGTAGGCTTCCAAGCGCGGGAAGTAGCTGGAGTGCGTGATAAAACAATAGTACATCTTCAGGATGAGTAGGACGCGTGTAAGGTGGCAAGAAAGCAATCCTGCGGTGACTAAGCGGTGCGCGTTAGAAAGATACGGAATATTGCATTCTTGCGTTAATCTGTGATTTTTGATTTTTTTGTTTTTACTCGGAATTGAAAAAAAATTCGAAGTGATGTCCAAAATTTTCCTTTTTCATTTGAAGTAAATTATGCCATAGTAGCCCGGAGAATGAAACAGAGAAAGCTCGTTTTTCAGGAAATGGAACAAATTCGGTTGGCAGGTTGCGTTCGATGGATTCCCTAGGAGAGGAAAACGGCAGTGGTCGGTTAGAAACGTCATTCGCAATAACAACGAGTGAAACATTCCAGAACAAGACGGAGCGCTTTGTCCAAAGAAAGCAGACTTCATGGATGAGAGAGTGGGGGGTTGAAGGTGGGCCCCGTGAGCAAAAGCTGACAAGACTGGTAATATCAGATCGAATCGGTTTGTGCCGGGGCTCACCCAAACACCCGGACCTCAGTTGCAGAACGAGAGAGAGAGGGGGGGGGGGTGAGCGTCCAACACCTACGACCTCTTTTCATCAGCGCGAGAGTGAAAGTTCGAGTTGGATCCCTAAAGCAAAAGCTGACAAGGCAGGAATTTTCTTGTCGAATCGGCTGGCGCCAGGGATATTCCACTTAGCCCGAGCTCTTTTTTAATTGAAAAAATAAGGGGAAAGTAGAAGTTGAATGGACATTGTTTCGGAGTTTTAACTTCCGCATAACTTCCGTTTTCGTCGTTAGCGATTCGCACTGTTCAAAGAAAAACTCAAAGTACGTGGGAATACGGACGTCTTCAGATTTTATTGAATTGTTTTGATAGGTCCAATGTTTTCCTGAACAGGTAGGATGTAAAATGATTTTTGTTGTTTCTGCGATACTACGACCGGCACTCACGTTGTTGTGAAGAAAATGGTCTTTGTGTGTTTATTAAGCAGGTTTATTCATTTGAAAAATTGAAATTTTTTATTACTCCGAAAAAAGAGTAATTATTTTTACTTGTTAAATTTTAAAAAAATCAAATTAAGTAATGCATTTTTGAACTTTTTCACTCAGTAAAGAAACTAGCAGATTTGATTTGATTGTTTTCTGAAAAAAATAAAAACCAGACACAATTTTTTTCAGATTCGTGAAACAGCCAATGAGTAAGGCAACTACATCATCTTGATTTTCAGAAAAAAAAACAGAAAAAATTTTTTGTCTGGTTTTGATTTTTTTCTCAGAGAAAAATCGAGCTGGATTTGAAAAAAAGTTCGAAAAACATTTTTTCTGAAAAAAAATCAGAAAAACTATTCAGAATACTATTTTTCTTCTCAAAAGGTATACTATTTTTTAGAAAAACATTTTTCTGGTGAAAAAAAGAAAACCAGTCATTTTTTCCAAAAATTGCTGAGTTTGGAAAACAAACTTCAGAAAAAATTTTTTAGGAAAAAAAAATTATGCTTAATTTAAAAAAAAAGATTTGTGCAAAATAATTTGTTTCTGAAAAATCAAATAAAAAACCAGACACGGTTTTCACGAAACAATAATTTTCTGAATGATTTTGAAAAAATGTTTTGGGTTTTTTGCGGAAATTAAATGATTTTTTGTCTGCTTTGGATTTTTTCTTAGAGAAAATTCGAGCGGGATTTGAAAAAAAAAGTTCGAAACACATTTTTTCTCAAAAAAAAATCAGAAAAAAATTCAGAATACTTTTTTTTCTCAAAAAAAAATTGCACAAATTATTTTCTGAATATTGAAAAAATGCCTTACTCGATTTAATTTTTAAAATAAAAAAACCGTGTTTTCTAATTGTTTTTTTTAAAACATTTTCTGAATCTGTTTTTACTGTTTTTACACCCACTACTCCCAACTTCACGGCTACCTGCTCATGGTGCATGAGTCCTTTTCCGCTCTCCACTCCGCAATACTCAACTCCGCATCCGCCCTTGTCCAGTCTGATCTCTTAAACAACGCCCCTGCCCTTCCTCCCCCTCCTCCCCTTCTTCGTCCTATCTCCCGCCGCCCGACTCTTTTCCTCTCCTCCCCCCTTCCGCCGCCGCCAAACCTCTCGCCTCGCTCTTTCCCCCCAGCTCTTCCAGTCGTCTCAAGGTCCCCTGCCCCCTTTTCTCTGAGGTACTCAAGTCCAACCCTTCCGCAGCCGCCATCACTGACCGTCTCAACCTTGCCTCCTCTCTCCAATCTCTTGCCTCTAGATCCACTACGTGCGTTCTTGAAAACGTCCCCCTCCCTCTTCTTTCCTCCTCCAACTCGACTAGCATCTCCAACTCCGACGACCTTCTCATTCAGCACCTTATCAGCTCTTCTCCCAACGCCTCCCTCACCAAGCCTATCCGCATCTCCCGTCCAGCTCCCCGCTCCCCCATCCTTGCCTCCCCTGCCCAACCCACCGCTCCCAATCGCCCTCCCCCTCTTATCCCTGCCGCCTCCTCCACTTCCCCTCCTCCCCTCTTTCTGCAGTTTGACTCCCAATCCCAACGCGACCACTTAAACTTAATTCGCTCCTTCCCCTCTGCCTTCCGTTCACTCCCTCCTTCCCTCCGTCCTATCACTCACCGCTCTATTCGCTGCCGTCGTGACATGTGTCCCGACGAGCCTGCTTCGATCGCTGCGTAAGGCCGCATACGACCGGAACGCCGCCATTGGCGTCATCAAACTCGCCGTCCGTGACCTTACCATCGTCGAGCTTGACCACCCCCGCCCAATCAAATGTCCTCTTCCTCTTCCCACCAACATTCCTCCTCCCCCTCTCTCACTCTCAGCCCCTCCCCCATTCTCCCGCTAGGATCCCCGCCACCGGCCGTCCTCCTCTCCTCCTTCTCTGTCCCCGGTGGCCTCTCCCCCTACCCCATTCCCAATTCCTCCTGCCCCCAGCCCCTTTAGTCCCCTTTCCCCCCTCCCCATCCACATCTGTCTCGCCAATGTGCGCGGCTGCTCCCGATTCGAGGATCACATCATCCTTGCTCGCTCCTTTATTGATTCCTCGTTTGATATTCTCGCCCTCACTGAAACCCACCTCGACGACTCCTTCCTCTCTACCCTCTTCTCCTCCTTCGGGCTCCACTTTCATCGCTTCGACCGCTCTCCTCTCCTCTCCCCAAACGTCAAGTCTAGGGGAGGGGGTGTTGCCATTCTCGCCAAGCTTTGTCTTTCCCTTACCCCTCATTGACATCAGCCCCTCCTCTCATTTCATTTCATTTATTTATTGAACAGAATTAAGCAACGAGGGGGGGGGGCAGAGTCTTGGGGCTGCCCCTCACGAGGTGTGCCCAAGGGGGGGGGGGGAAGAGAAAAAGAATGAGGACTAGAGACAATCGAAGGTAAAACGCAACTGACGAATTAGTATCTGGTTATTTCGCGGGAGAGGGTACATTTGAAATCGGACGGGGGAAGAAAATGGGGGCAACAGCCAAAAATGGCATTCCAGTAGGGAATAGTGAAAGAAAAGAAGTCAACAATGAAGGGTTGGACACAAATAAGGGTCATGGGACGGCGCGGGCAGTCTGAGAACCTAACGAAATTTGACAGCCCTGGAAAGTGAGAGAGGTCGGCCAGAAAGTTGTAAAGAAGAGTAAGTTGTGCCTCAAGCCTGCGGTGTCTAATGGAGAAGATGTTTAGAGTGGAGAGACGGTCGAGGTAAGATGAGAAAGAGGTGTTTGTGCGCTCAAAGACCTTACGGATGAACCCCTCACTCTATCCTCCCCCCACCGTCCACTGTCGCCACCATTCTTTTGTATTCTCTGCACCTCTGCCACTTACTCGAGACTGCTGTGGCGGCTTTGGGTTTCCCTTCCCCCCACCCCCTTTTTTTCTCTTTTTTTTTCTTTTTTCCCTCTCTTCTTGTGGCCTACTCTGGCGGGTTGGCCACTTGTACTTATTTATCCTAATCCATGATAAATAAATCAATCAATCAACCCGCGAAGCGGTTGCCACAACAGTGCACAGGTGAAAACGAAAGAGGCTGACATTGGATTACTGTACCACAATTCAATCTTACATAACATCGCCGTCTTTTTCACAACAGTGAGACATAAAAGTGGGTCGAAAGAGCGAAACAGTTTTCTTTTTCCCATTCAAGAGCCACATTATACGAAATGTAAGAGCCATATTATGTGGAATCTTGTTTAAGAACCAGTATAAAAGGAGAGCGTTTTCCTTCGCATCTTCACTCTTCCTATTCTGTCGACTCTTCCGCTGTCCGGAACAGGCGTCACGGCGACTTAAAAACTTAATCAAGTCGCGGTGTCGCCTTTTCCGGACAGCAACCGTCGAAAAAAAAATTTCTGAATTTTTTTTTAATTTCAGCATGGTTTTTTTTGGAAAAAAAACTTGTCCGGATTTTGTTTTTTTTTAATGAATGAATCAAATTCAGAGCACAATTCTCATCTGCGAAGGGGCTGAAAAACAGTAAATATTGTAACACCTCTGATCGTCGTCCGTTCTAATTTTTAAGTTTTGAGCACGGCATTGACTGCTACCAAACGGTGATGAGTAATCTGTAGAAAAAATACAATAGGCATAACTTTCAAAAGCGCGACAGAACGTCTGAAAACTTTGAATGGTTACGTATCCAGCTTGTGACGTGGAAACTTGAATGGAACCGGCACGAACATGTTTCATCTAGGCTTATCTAGCCGATCCATATCAAAAAGAACCATCATCTCTAGCTGGAAGCTGAAAAAATGCAGATTGTCTGAAACCTATCAAAAAGAACATTCATCGCGAATGGGAGGCTGGAAAAATGCAGATTTAGAATGAAAAACATTTTAGTTGCCACGTTACAGACAACATTTGAAAAATAAAAACCAGGCGCAATTTGTTTAGATTCGTAAAACCGCCAATGAGTACGGCTACTTTTCTTGATTTTCAGAAAAAAAAACAGAAAAAAATTCATGCAAAATTTAGTTTTTCTAGATAAAAAAGTATTTTTCTGGTACGCTGAGCATAAAACGAGCAACACAAAATGACTGATCGCAATAATTGATCCGTCAATCTTGAGCCCGAAAAATAAAAATGAATTTCTACTCTTGGGAAAGTTGATTTCTATTGGAAATTCAGATTTTTCAGAAATGTTCCGGCTCTTTTATAAACTACGTCGTCAAGCGCCGTCGCCGTTCTATTCACGATCGGGCCCGTATTGTTAGTGCGAGATTCAGGATGTTTATTTGTTCAGACCATCCCCGACGGAAATATACACCCAAACATCGATCTCGGGTTTAGTGACCTCCGCAAGGGCAGATAGCCAGAGGTCAAACCCACAGATAAACACACGAGCAATAAACCACCCCATTCTGTCTGTCTGACTGTCTGACTGTGTGTGTCTAATCTTCTGTTCGCGAGTGACCCCACTTCTTCGCCCCGACAGCCGGTCACTCATTCCTCTTCCCAATGACTGTCTCGGACGGTCGCTCCTATTCTTCTCTCTTTATTTGACATTATTTTCTACAGTTTCCCCCCCCCCCCCCCTGTCTTTTTCTATTTTCCCAATAACCGACAACGGAAAATGTTGTCAACTTCTAATTTAAAAAAAGGTGAGTATAACGTTTTTTTAAAATTTTTTTTCTATACTTTTTCTTTTTCCTACTACTATTCAACTGCCACAACTACGCGTGGCGACACATTTGAAAAAAAGTTGAAGATCTTCGGTGGAGAAAATGTTGTTTTTTGTCGAATTTTTTTCTTCTTTTTTAGAAAAACAAAAAGAGGACCGCGTGTTCTACACAGCTCCCCAGGGCCTGCCGACGATGCCGCCGCCGCCCAACTACTCTTTCACGCCGGTCAACATTCTGACCAACGAGGCGTACAGGATGTGCAAGGCGAACCGGAAGATGAAAGCGGCGACTCCAATGTAAGTCGATCTTAAACCGTCATATTCCATTTTCCCCACTTTCAGGGTATTCGACCGCCGCCACCCGCCTCCCGCGCTTCCCTGGTTCCGATCACTGTTTCGGACGCCTCACTTTGCTCACTTTGCAAGAACGTCACCACATAACGCTGCTCAATGGAGAAGACTGTGTGGAGGAGCTGAAGTCCGCCGCTGCGGGCCTGCACGCCTCGAATCAGCTCGTGTGGAAGATCAAAGCGGTCGTTGCGATCCGAGAGGGCAGACCGACCGAGGCGTTGAAGAAGTGTGTGAAAAGGAATACCTGCTTCTCGCACATTCTCCAGGAGTTGGCGAAGAAACACATCGATCTGGATGCGTCGTTGATCGCTAATGTGAGCTCTCAATCTGAAACCGCCCGATTCGATTTTTTCCAAGTTCAGGGCATCAGACCGCCGCCATTCGCTTCCCGCTCTTCCCTGGTTCCGACCACAGTATCGGACGTCTTCGCTGTTCCGAAAAAGACCCGTGGAGGGTTCGGCGATCTCACGTTACACCCTTCTCGCATCCAATTCCTTCCGCAATCTCCCTTCCCATTTCAGGATGAGATCAGAAAAGAGATCCGCGAAAGATTCAAGGCGGCAAGCGGACCCGAAAAAATTGCCGGCGACATCGCCACGAAGTATTTCGTGGACAAGAAGCAAGTCGGAAAGTACATCCGGCTTCTGAAGGCGCTCAAGAAAAGGTGACTTTGAGATGGGAACCTCTGAGAAGCTAAACAGATTCATTTCAGCAAGGAGCGCAAGAAGAAAAAGGAAATGGAAGAGAACGCCGTTGGAATGGACCATTGATCTTGTGTTAATTTTTCCGTTTTTAACACCTCCTATCCTATTCAATTGTTCACTTTCTTCCGACAGCTTACCTCATAAATCTTCTACTCTCGATTAGTTGTAATCAAAGTTTCGCGCGCTCGCTGCGAGTGCGCCTTCATCAACCGCTTTCTAGGGTTACAAAGTGACGCCGACGGCGGCTCCGGACGTAAACTTTGCTCAACGGGACAATCGGGTGACTGTAGCTCGTTGTTTCTTACCCGCTGCTGCTGACACATATTTTTTCGCTTCCTGCTTCCTTTATTGAGAAACTCGTCCAACGACTTTCTGCTCTTCTTGTAAGCCATCTCGACGATTTCTTCCATCGTGCTCACTAGAAATAATATAAAATATTGAAGCAACGAAATGAGGCGAGAGAAGCAGAAAAAGAAATTAGCAAACAGCCCTCTCGCCCCTTCTCCCTCAAACGCGGCCGCCGCACCGCTTCGTGACGGTTGCGTTGGTTAGAGAACGAAGAAAATCAGGAGGAAAGAGACAGGAGGAGAGACTCTGCAGCCCGTCCTCCCTACAGAAAGAGAGTTGATTGCTAGCATTTATGTTTCTTTGCATCTCTCGGCCCCTCTCCCGCCAGTCTACCCAACCCACATTTCTTCATTCCCCTTCCCAATGACCGTCATGGATGGCCACTTTCATTCTTATCTAATTCCTATTTAATCCCTATTTTCTACAGTAACCCCCCCCCACCCTCTTTTCCTAATACCCCACAACGAAAAATGCTCTCAAAGAGAAACATGTTAAGAAAATAGGCATAAAAAAAAACAGGTGAGCCAGCAAAAGACTAATTTTACAGAATTTTTCAAATATTCCGAAAAATTAGGAAAGGCATAAGGGAAGTTATAAAACTTTTTTTTTTATTTCAGAAACACATAAAAAAAATCAGAATTTTCTGCGAATAATTTTTTAGAAATTTTTTTTTCAAAAATTAGGAATTTTTTGAAATTTCTTTTCAACAATTTGGAATTTTTTAGAAACTTTTTCTTCAAAAATTTGGAATGTTTTAGAAATTTTTTTTTCAAAAATTTGGAATTTCGTATACATTTTTTTTTCAAAAATTTGGAATTTTTTAGAAATTTTTTCTTCGAAAGTTTGAACTTTCACCAATATTTTTCTTTAAAAATTTGGAATTTTTTGAAAAATTTTTTTCAAAAATTAGGAATTTTTTGAAATTTTTTTTCAAAAATTAGGAATTTTAAAAAATTTTTTTTTTCAAAAATTAGGAATTGCAGGTTCCGCGTGATTGAAAAATTGAAAAAAAATAGTGCCCCCCCCCCCCCCCCCCCCAACTAGTATAGCACCAATTTTTTAGAAATTTCTTTTTCAAAAATTTGGAATTTCGTATAAATTTTTTTTTCAAAAATTTGGAATTTTTTAGAAATTTTTTCTTCAAAAGTTTGAACTTTCACCAATATTTTTCTTTAAAAATTTGGAATTTTTTGAAAAATTTTTTTCAAAAATTAGGAATTTTTTGAAATTTTTTTTTCAAAAATTAGGAATTGCAGGTTCCGCGTGATTGAAAAATTGAAAAAAAATAGTGCCCCCCCCCCCCCCCAACTAGTATAGCACCAATTTTTTAGAAATTTCTTTTTCAAAAATTTGGAATTTTTTAGAAACTTTTTCTTCAAAAATTTGGAATAATTTGAAATTTTTTTTCCAAAATCTAGGAATTTTATAGAAATTTTTTCTTCAAAAATTAGGAATTTTTTGAAATTTTTTTTTCAAAAAATTAGGAATTTTTTGAAATTTTTTTTCAAAAATTAGGAATTTTTTGAAATTTTTTTTCCAAAAATTAGGAATTTTTAGGAATTTTTTTCAAAAATTTGGAATTTCGTATAAGTTTTTTTTTCAAAAATTTGGAATTTCGTATACATTTTTTTTTCAAAAATTTGGAATTTTTTAGAAATTTTTTCTTCGAAAGTTTGAACTTTCACCAATATTTTTCTTTAAAAATTTGGAATTTTTTGAAAAATTTTTTTCAAAAATTAGGAATTTTTTGAAATTTTTTTTCAAAAATTAGGAATTTTAAAAAATTTTTTTTTTCAAAAATTAGGAATTGCAGGTTCCGCGTGATTGAAAAATTGAAAAAAAATAGTGCCCCCCCCCCCCCCCCCCCCCCAACTAGTATAGCACCAATTTTTTAGAAATTTCTTTTTCAAAAATTTGGAATTTCGTATAAATTTTTTTTTCAAAAATTTGGAATTTTTTAGAAATTTTTTCTTCAAAAGTTTGAACTTTCACCAATATTTTTCTTTAAAAATTTGGAATTTTTTGAAAAATTTTTTTCAAAAATTAGGAATTTTTTGAAATTTTTTTTTCAAAAATTAGGAATTGCAGGTTCCGCGTGATTGAAAAATTGAAAAAAAATAGTGCCCCCCCCCCCCAACTAGTATAGCACCAATTTTTTAGAAATTTCTTTTTCAAAAATTTGGAATTTTTTAGAAACTTTTTCTTCAAAAATTTGGAATAATTTGAAATTTTTTTTCCAAAATCTAGGAATTTTATAGAAATTTTTTCTTCAAAAATTAGGAATTTTTTGAAATTTTTTTTTCAAAAAATTAGGAATTTTTTGAAATTTTTTTTCAAAAATTAGGAATTTTTTGAAATTTTTTTTCCAAAAATTAGGAATTTTTAGGAATTTTTTTCAAAAATTTGGAATTTCGTATAAGTTTTTTTTTCAAAAATTTGGAATTTCGTATAAATTTTTTCTTCAAAAATTTGGATTTTTTTGAAATTTTTTTTCCAAAAATTAGAAATTTTTTGAAACTTTTTCTTCAAAAATTAGAAAGTTTTTGAAATTTTTTTTCAAAAATTTGGAATTTTTCAGAAATTTTTTTTTCAAAAAATTAGGAATTTTTTGAAATTTTTTTTCAAAAATTTGGAATTTTTTAGAAACTTTTTTTTTCAAAAATTTGGAATTTTTTGAAACTTTTTTCCAAAAATTAGGAATTTTTTGAAATTTTTTTTCCAAAAATTAGGAAGTTTTTGAAATTTTTTTTCCGAAAATAAGGAATTTTTTGAAATTTTTTTTTCAAAAATTTGGAATTTCGTATAAATTTTTTCTTCTAAAATTTGGATTTTTTTGAAAAATTTTTTTCAAAAATTAGGAATTTTTTGAAACTTTTTTCAAAAATTAGGAATTTTTTAAAATTTTTTCTTCAACAATTTGGAATTTTTTAGAAATTTTTTTTTCAAAAATTTGGAATTTTTAGAAATTTTTTTTTCAAAAAATTATGAATTTTTTGAAATTTTTTCTTCAAAAATTAGGAATAATTTGAAATTTTTTTTCCAAAATTTGGAATTTTTTAGAAACTTTTTTTTCAAAAATTAGGAATTTTTTGAAACTTTTTTCCAAAAATTAGGAATTTTTTGAAATTTTTTTTCCAAAAATTAGGAATTTTCTGAAATTTTTTTTCAAAAATTTGAAATTTCGTATAAATTTTTTCTTCAACAATTTGGAATTTTTTGAAATTTTTTTTCAAAATTTTGGAATTTTTTCTTCAAAAATTTTGAATTTTTAAGAAACTTTTTCTTCAAAAATTTGGATTTTTTTGAAAATTTTTTTTCGAAAATTAGGAATTTTTTGAAAACTTTTTTTTTCAAAAATTTGACATTCCCTAGAATTTTTTTTTCAAAAGTTTGTAATTTCTATGAACTTTTTTTTTGAAAATTAGGAATTTCATCAAAGTAATTTTTTCCAAAATTCGGAATTTCATATAAATTTTTTTTCGAAAAGTACGCAGCCGGAAAGGCGCAGGTGTTCTAATTTCCTTGGATACTCGCCAATAATTTTTTTTCAGCGGAAATCAAGAAAGTCGGCGACACAATGCTCGGCATTTCGACCCAATGCCTTGCTATCAAAAATGCCATGAAACCGACGCCGCAGACGCTCACAAACATGTGTTTCAAGGACCGATACCATGTGCTGAGTGAGAACACTGTCTGATTCAACAGTTCAAAGACGGAAAATGTCTACAGATTCGCTTCCGGACAACTGTGCTCAGCTGTTCTTCCGAATGTCTCCCGAAGAGAAAGGACGGCTGACTCTCGTGATCTCCCCTGTCCTGGAAATGATTGACATCGCGATCGACGCTGACCAAGCGGTGCGGCTGAGATTCGACAGGACAAGCAATTCGAGCGAAAAAGAAGCAGCGGCTCCGGAACACGTGGATTCAAGGTCAGAACGTCTTCACTCTTTCATTCAAAACCGACTCGAATTTCAGATGTGGATCACCGAAGCCTCAGACGAACAATGCTCTTCCGAGACGCATAATGACGCCTATCGACATGCTGAAGAGAGAAAGGATCGTAAAAACGGAGAAGCTCACAAAAAGGGAAGATCAATTGATTCTTGCGAACGAGGAGATCAAAAGAAAAGACCAGCAGCCCCAGGAGGAAGATTAGCAACTGGAGAGGAGGGAGCAGCAGATTCTCGAGATCGGCGCCGTGATGAAGAGGCTGAAAGAGAAGATCGACGAGATGAACGCGGATCTGAATGACAAAGGCAGGCCATTCTGCAGCTGGATGCCGCTCTGTGCAAGAAGAATAAGGAGATCTGTTGTTTGGGACAGGCAGATTCGGATCAGCAGATTGCCTAGATGAAGCGGAAACACGAAGAAGAAATCCACAAGAAGAACCAAATCGCAGATTTTGTGGAAGAACTGCGACAGTGTCGGAAAGGGCCTCCTTCTTCACAAGCGACGAAAGAGAGTAAGAAGAAGCTGAAGGAGTTGATGCAATACAAACTTGACGTAAGGAGAAAATTCTTGTTCCCTCTTCCACAGCACTTCTTTACAGATAGGTCAGATTGCATTTCGGGCGTTCGAGATGAAAGACTTCCAAAGCGTAGCGCCCGAATACCAGACGATCTTCGGAGCCATATTCACCACGGACGAATAATTGATTGCTCACCATTTCAGTTGTCCTCGATCCCGTTTCTTCTTCCTTTATTTTAATAAAAAGTAAAAAAAACCGAGCGTTTTATCAATTACTTTTTTCCATATTGAATTTGAACAAAAAAACCGGTTGAGTCGAGACTGAAGACAAAATCGAGCTGGAAACGGCTGAAATCACTCAACTGGCGGAAAATGTCTAAAACACGAGTACATCGCAAACGTGTCGATAGATTTTTGTTAAAATTCTTAGACCGGTTGTAAACCAGGTTTATTCACATGTTCAGTAGAGACTGAAGACAAAATCGAGCTGGAAATGGCTGAAACCACTCAATTGGCTGAAAATGTCTAAAACACGAGTAGATCGCAAACGTGTCGATGGATTTTCGTGAAAGATCTTGGACCGGTTGTAAACCAGGTTTACTCACATATTCAGTCGAGACTGAAAACAAAATCGAGCTGGAAACGGCTGAAATCACTCAACTGGCTGAAAATGTCAAAAACACGAGTAGATCGCAAACGTGTCGATGGATTTTCGTGAAAATTTTTAGATCGGTTGAAAACCAGGTTTACTCACATATTCAGTCGAGACTGAAAACAAAATCGAGCTGGAAACGGCTGAAATCACTCAATTGGCTGAAAATGTCTAAAATACGAGTAGATCTCAAACGTGTCGATGGATTTTCGTGAAAATTTTTAGATCGGTTGAAAACCAGGTTTACTCACATATTCAGTCGAGACTGAAAACAAAATCGAGCTGGAAACGGCTGAAATCACTCAACTGGCTGAAAATGTCAAAAACACGAGTAGATCGCAAACGTGTCGATGGATTTTCGTGAAAATTCTTAGACCGGTTGAAGACCAGGTTTACTCACATATTCAGTAGAGACTGAAGACAAAATCAAGGTGGAAACGGCTGAAACCACTCAATCGGCTGAAAATGTCTAAAATACGAGTAGATCTCAAACGTGTCGATGGATTTTCGTGAAAGATCTTGGACCGGTTGTAAACCAGGTTTACTCACATGTTCAGTAGAGACTGAAGACAAAATCAAGGTGGAAACGGCTGAAACCACTCAATTGGCTGAAAATGTCAAAAACACGAGTAGATCGCAAACGTGTCGATGGATTTTCGTGAAAATTTTAAGATCGGTTGAAAACCAGGTTTACTCACATGTTCAGTAGAGACTGAAGACAAAATCGAGCTGGAAATGGCTGAAACCACTCAATCGGCTGAAAATGTCTAAAATACGAGTAGATCTCAAACGTGTCGATGGATTTTCGTGAAAATTTTAAGATCGGTTGAAAACCAGGTTTACTCACATATTCAGTCGAGACTGAAGACAAAATCAAGGTGGAAACGGCTGAAACCACTCAATTGGCTGAAAATGTCAAAAACACGAGTAGATCGCAAACGTGTCGATGGATTTTCGTGAAAATTTTAAGATCGGTTGTAAACCAGGTTTACTCGCATATTCAGTAGAGACTGAAGACAAAATCAAGGTGGAAACGGCTGAAACCACTCAATTGGCTGAAAATGTCAAAAACACGAGTAGATCGCAAACGTGTCGATGGATTTTCGTGAAAATTTTAAGATCGGTTGAAAACCAGGTTTACTCACATATTCAGTCGAGACTGAAGACAAAATCAAGGTGGAAACGGCTGAAACCACTCAATTGGCTGAAAATGTCAAAAACACGAGTAGATCGCAAACGTGTCGATGGATTTTCGTGAAAATTTTTAGACCGGTTGAAAACCAGGTTTACTCACATATTCAGTCGAGACTGAAAACAAAATCGAGCTGGAAACGGCTGAAATCACTCAATTGGCTGAAAATGTCTAAAATACGAGTAGATCTCAAACGTGTCGATGGATTTTCGTGAAAATTTTTAGATCGGTTGAAAACCAGGTTTACTCACATATTCAGTCGAGACTGAAGACAAAATCAAGGTGGAAACGGCTGAAACCACTCAATTGGCTGAAAATGTCTAAAACACGAGTAGATCGCAAACGTGTCGATGGATTTTCGTGAAAATTTTTAGACCGGTTGAAAACCAGGTTTACTCACATATTCAGTCGAGACTGAAAACAAAATCGAGCTGGAAACGGCTGAAATCACTCAATTGGCTGAAAATGTCTAAAATACGAGTAGATCTCAAACGTGTCGATGGATTTTCGTGAAAATTTTTAGATCGGTTGAAAACCAGGTTTACTCACATGTTCAGTAGAGACTGAAGACAAAATCAAGGTGGAAACGGCTGAAACCACTCAATTGGCTGAAAATGTCAAAAAAAACGAGTAGATCGCAAACGTGTCGATGGATTTTCGTGAAAGATCTTAGACCGGTTGAAGACCAGGTTTACTCACATATTCAGTCGAGACTGAAAACAAAATCGAGCTGGAAACGGCTGAAATCACTCAATTGGCTGAAAATGTCTAAAATACGAGTAGATCTCAAACGTGTCGATGGATTTTCGTGAAAGATCTTGGACCGGTTGTAAACCAGGTTTACTCACATGTTCAGTAGAGACTGAAGACAAAATCAAGGTGGAAACGGCTGAAACCACTCAATTGGCTGAAAATGTCAAAAAAAACGAGTAGATCGCAAACGTGTCGATGGATTTTCGTGAAAATTTTAAGATCGGTTGAAAACCAGGTTTACTCACATGTTCAGTAGAGACTGAAGACAAAATCAAGGTGGAAACGGCTGAAACCACTCAATTGGCTGAAAATGTCAAAAACACGAGTAGATCGCAAACGTGTCGATGGATTTTCGTGAAAGATCTTGGACCGGTTGTAAACCAGGTTTACTCACATGTTCAGTCGAGACTGAAGACAAAATCAAGGTGGAAACGGCTGAAACCACTCAATTGGCTGAAAATGTCAAAAAAAACGAGTAGATCTCAAACGTGTCGATGGATTTTCGTGAAAATTTTAAGATCGGTTGAAAACCAGGTTTACTCACATGTTCAGTAGAGACTGAAGACAAAATCAAGGTGGAAACGGCTGAAACCACTCAATTGGCTGAAAATGTCAAAAAAAACGAGTAGATCGCAAACGTGTCGATGGATTTTCGTGAAAGATCTTGGACCGGTTGTAAACCAGGTTTACTCACATGTTCAGTAGAGACTGAAGACAAAATCAAGGTGGAAACGGCTGAAACCACTCAATTGGCTGAAAATGTCAAAAAAAACGAGTAGATCTCAAACGTGTCGATGGATTTTCGTGAAAATTTTAAGATCGGTTGAAAACCAGGTTTACTCACATGTTCAGTAGAGACTGAAGACAAAATCAAGGTGGAAACGGCTGAAACCACTCAATTGGCTGAAAATGTCAAAAACACGAGTAGATCGCAAACGTGTCGATAGATTTTCGTGAAAATTTTGAGATCGGTTGAAAACCAGGTTTACTCACATATTCAGTAGAGACTGAAGACAAAATCAAGGTGGAAACGGCTGAAACCACTCAATTGGCTGAAAATGTCAAAAACACGAGTAGATCGCAAACGTGTCGATGGATTTTCGTGAAAGATCTTGGACCGGTTGAAAACCAGGTTTACTCACATATTCAGTCGAGACTGAAGACAAAATCAAGGTGGAAACGGCTGAAACCACTCAATTGGCTGAAAATGTCAAAAACACGAGTAGATCTCAAACGTGTCGATGGATTTTCGTGAAAATTTTAAGATCGGTTGAAAACCAGGTTTACTCGCATATTCAGTAGAGACTGAAGACAAAATCAAGGTGGAAACGGCTGAAATCACTCAATTGGCTGAAAATGTCTAAAACACGAGTAGATCGCAAACGTGTCGATGGATTTTCGTGAAAATTTTTAGATCGGTTGAAAACCAGGTTTACTCACATATTCAGTCGAGACTGAAAACAAAATCGAGCTGGAAACGGCTGAAATCACTCAATTGGCTGAAAATGTCTAAAATACGAGTAGATCTCAAACGTGTCGATGGATTTTCGTGAAAATTTTTAGATCGGTTGAAAACCAGGTTTACTCACATATTCAGTCGAGACTGAAAACAAAATCGAGCTGGAAACGGCTGAAATCACTCAACTGGCTGAAAATGTCAAAAACACGAGTAGATCGCAAACGTGTCGATGGATTTTCGTGAAAATTCTTAGACCGGTTGAAGACCAGGTTTACTCACATATTCAGTAGAGACTGAAGACAAAATCAAGGTGGAAACGGCTGAAACCACTCAATCGGCTGAAAATGTCTAAAATACGAGTAGATCTCAAACGTGTCGATGGATTTTCGTGAAAGATCTTGGACCGGTTGTAAACCAGGTTTACTCACATGTTCAGTAGAGACTGAAGACAAAATCAAGGTGGAAACGGCTGAAACCACTCAATTGGCTGAAAATGTCAAAAACACGAGTAGATCGCAAACGTGTCGATGGATTTTCGTGAAAATTTTAAGATCGGTTGAAAACCAGGTTTACTCACATGTTCAGTAGAGACTGAAGACAAAATCGAGCTGGAAATGGCTGAAACCACTCAATCGGCTGAAAATGTCTAAAATACGAGTAGATCTCAAACGTGTCGATGGATTTTCGTGAAAATTTTAAGATCGGTTGAAAACCAGGTTTACTCCACATATTCAGTCGAGACTGAAGACAAAATCAAGGTGGAAACGGCTGAAACCACTCAATTGGCTGAAAATGTCAAAAAAAACGAGTAGATCTCAAACGTGTCGATGGATTTTCGTGAAAATTTTAAGATCGGTTGAAAACCAGGTTTACTCACATGTTCAGTAGAGACTGAAGACAAAATCAAGGTGGAAACGGCTGAAACCACTCAATTGGCTGAAAATGTCAAAAACACGAGTAGATCGCAAACGTGTCGATAGATTTTCGTGAAAATTTTGAGATCGGTTGAAAACCAGGTTTACTCACATATTCAGTAGAGACTGAAGACAAAATCAAGGTGGAAACGGCTGAAACCACTCAATTGGCTGAAAATGTCAAAAACACGAGTAGATCGCAAACGTGTCGATGGATTTTCGTGAAAGATCTTGGACCGGTTGAAAACCAGGTTTACTCACATATTCAGTCGAGACTGAAGACAAAATCAAGGTGGAAACGGCTGAAACCACTCAATTGGCTGAAAATGTCAAAAACACGAGTAGATCTCAAACGTGTCGATGGATTTTCGTGAAAATTTTAAGATCGGTTGAAAACCAGGTTTACTCGCATATTCAGTAGAGACTGAAGACAAAATCAAGGTGGAAACGGCTGAAATCACTCAATTGGCTGAAAATGTCTAAAACACGAGTAGATCGCAAACGTGTCGATGGATTTTCGTGAAAATTTTTAGATCGGTTGAAAACCAGGTTTACTCACATATTCAGTCGAGACTGAAAACAAAATCGAGCTGGAAACGGCTGAAATCACTCAATTGGCTGAAAATGTCTAAAATACGAGTAGATCTCAAACGTGTCGATGGATTTTCGTGAAAATTTTTAGATCGGTTGAAAACCAGGTTTACTCACATATTCAGTCGAGACTGAAAACAAAATCGAGCTGGAAACGGCTGAAATCACTCAACTGGCTGAAAATGTCAAAAACACGAGTAGATCGCAAACGTGTCGATGGATTTTCGTGAAAATTCTTAGACCGGTTGAAGACCAGGTTTACTCACATATTCAGTAGAGACTGAAGACAAAATCAAGGTGGAAACGGCTGAAACCACTCAATCGGCTGAAAATGTCTAAAATACGAGTAGATCTCAAACGTGTCGATGGATTTTCGTGAAAGATCTTGGACCGGTTGTAAACCAGGTTTACTCACATGTTCAGTAGAGACTGAAGACAAAATCAAGGTGGAAACGGCTGAAACCACTCAATTGGCTGAAAATGTCAAAAACACGAGTAGATCGCAAACGTGTCGATGGATTTTCGTGAAAATTTTAAGATCGGTTGAAAACCAGGTTTACTCACATGTTCAGTAGAGACTGAAGACAAAATCGAGCTGGAAATGGCTGAAACCACTCAATCGGCTGAAAATGTCTAAAATACGAGTAGATCTCAAACGTGTCGATGGATTTTCGTGAAAATTTTAAGATCGGTTGAAAACCAGGTTTACTCACATATTCAGTCGAGACTGAAGACAAAATCAAGGTGGAAACGGCTGAAACCACTCAATTGGCTGAAAATGTCAAAAACACGAGTAGATCGCAAACGTGTCGATGGATTTTCGTGAAAATTTTAAGATCGGTTGAAAACCAGGTTTACTCACATATTCAGTCGAGACTGAAGACAAAATCAAGGTGGAAACGGCTGAAACCACTCAATTGGCTGAAAATGTCAAAAACACGAGTAGATCGCAAACGTGTCGATGGATTTTCGTGAAAATTTTAAGATCGGTTGAAAACCAGGTTTACTCACATATTCAGTCGAGACTGAAGACAAAATCAAGGTGGAAACGGCTGAAACCACTCAATTGGCTGAAAATGTCAAAAACACGAGTAGATCGCAAACGTGTCGATGGATTTTCGTGAAAATTTTAAGATCGGTTGAAAACCAGGTTTACTCACATATTCAGTCGAGACTGAAGACAAAATCAAGGTGGAAACGGCTGAAACCACTCAATTGGCTGAAAATGTCAAAAACACGAGTAGATCGCAAACGTGTCGATGGATTTTCGTGAAAATTTTTAGACCGGTTGAAAACCAGGTTTACTCACATATTCAGTCGAGACTGAAAACAAAATCGAGCTGGAAACGGCTGAAATCACTCAATTGGCTGAAAATGTCTAAAATACGAGTAGATCTCAAACGTGTCGATGGATTTTCGTGAAAATTTTTAGATCGGTTGAAAACCAGGTTTACTCACATATTCAGTCGAGACTGAAGACAAAATCAAGGTGGAAACGGCTGAAACCACTCAATTGGCTGAAAATGTCTAAAACACGAGTAGATCGCAAACGTGTCGATGGATTTTCGTGAAAATTTTTAGACCGGTTGAAAACCAGGTTTACTCACATATTCAGTCGAGACTGAAAACAAAATCGAGCTGGAAACGGCTGAAATCACTCAATTGGCTGAAAATGTCTAAAATACGAGTAGATCTCAAACGTGTCGATGGATTTTCGTGAAAGATCTTGGACCGGTTGTAAACCAGGTTTACTCACATGTTCAGTAGAGACTGAAGACAAAATCAAGGTGGAAACGGCTGAAACCACTCAATTGGCTGAAAATGTCAAAAAAAACGAGTAGATCGCAAACGTGTCGATGGATTTTCGTGAAAGATCTTAGACCGGTTGAAGACCAGGTTTACTCACATATTCAGTCGAGACTGAAAACAAAATCGAGCTGGAAACGGCTGAAATCACTCAATTGGCTGAAAATGTCTAAAATACGAGTAGATCTCAAACGTGTCGATGGATTTTCGTGAAAGATCTTGGACCGGTTGTAAACCAGGTTTACTCACATGTTCAGTAGAGACTGAAGACAAAATCAAGGTGGAAACGGCTGAAACCACTCAATTGGCTGAAAATGTCAAAAAAAACGAGTAGATCGCAAACGTGTCGATGGATTTTCGTGAAAATTTTAAGATCGGTTGAAAACCAGGTTTACTCACATGTTCAGTAGAGACTGAAGACAAAATCAAGGTGGAAACGGCTGAAACCACTCAATTGGCTGAAAATGTCAAAAACACGAGTAGATCGCAAACGTGTCGATGGATTTTCGTGAAAGATCTTGGACCGGTTGTAAACCAGGTTTACTCACATGTTCAGTCGAGACTGAAGACAAAATCAGGTGGAAACGGCTGAAACCACTCAATTGGCTGAAAATGTCAAAAAAAACGAGTAGATCTCAAACGTGTCGATGGATTTTCGTGAAAATTTTAAGATCGGTTGAAAACCAGGTTTACTCACATGTTCAGTAGAGACTGAAGACAAAATCAAGGTGGAAACGGCTGAAACCACTCAATTGGCTGAAAATGTCAAAAAAAACGAGTAGATCGCAAACGTGTCGATGGATTTTCGTGAAAGATCTTGGACCGGTTGTAAACCAGGTTTACTCACATGTTCAGTAGAGACTGAAGACAAAATCAAGGTGGAAACGGCTGAAACCACTCAATTGGCTGAAAATGTCAAAAAAAACGAGTAGATCTCAAACGTGTCGATGGATTTTCGTGAAAATTTTAAGATCGGTTGAAAACCAGGTTTACTCACATGTTCAGTAGAGACTGAAGACAAAATCAAGGTGGAAACGGCTGAAACCACTCAATTGGCTGAAAATGTCAAAAACACGAGTAGATCGCAAACGTGTCGATAGATTTTCGTGAAAATTTTGAGATCGGTTGAAAACCAGGTTTACTCACATATTCAGTAGAGACTGAAGACAAAATCAAGGTGGAAACGGCTGAAACCACTCAATTGGCTGAAAATGTCAAAAACACGAGTAGATCGCAAACGTGTCGATGGATTTTCGTGAAAGATCTTGGACCGGTTGAAAACCAGGTTTACTCACATATTCAGTCGAGACTGAAGACAAAATCAAGGTGGAAACGGCTGAAACCACTCAATTGGCTGAAAATGTCAAAAACACGAGTAGATCTCAAACGTGTCGATGGATTTTCGTGAAAATTTTAAGATCGGTTGAAAACCAGGTTTACTCGCATATTCAGTAGAGACTGAAGACAAAATCAAGGTGGAAACGGCTGAAATCACTCAATTGGCTGAAAATGTCTAAAACACGAGTAGATCGCAAACGTGTCGATGGATTTTCGTGAAAATTTTAAGATCGGTTGAAAACCAGGTTTACTCACATGTTCAGTAGAGACTGAAGACAAAATCAAGGTGGAAACGGCTGAAACCACTCAATTGGCTGAAAATGTCAAAAAAAAACGAGTAGATCGCAAACGTGTCGATGGATTTTCGTGAAAGATCTTGGACCGGTTGTAAACCAGGTTTACTCACATGTTCAGTAGAGACTGAAGACAAAATCAAGGTGGAAACGGCTGAAACCACTCAATTGGCTGAAAATGTCAAAAAAAACGAGTAGATCTCAAACGTGTCGATGGATTTTCGTGAAAATTTTAAGATCGGTTGAAAACCAGGTTTACTCACATGTTCAGTAGAGACTGAAGACAAAATCAAGGTGGAAACGGCTGAAACCACTCAATTGGCTGAAATGTCAAAAACACGAGTAGATCGCAAACGTGTCGATAGATTTTCGTGAAAATTTTGAGATCGGTTGAAAACCAGGTTTACTCACATATTCAGTAGAGACTGAAGACAAAATCAAGGTGGAAACGGCTGAAACCACTCAATTGGCTGAAAATGTCAAAAACACGAGTAGATCGCAAACGTGTCGATGGATTTTCGTGAAAGATCTTGGACCGGTTGAAAACCAGGTTTACTCACATATTCAGTCGAGACTGAAGACAAAATCAAGGTGGAAACGGCTGAAACCACTCAATTGGCTGAAAATGTCAAAAACACGAGTAGATCTCAAACGTGTCGATGGATTTTCGTGAAAATTTTAAGATCGGTTGAAAACCAGGTTTACTCGCATATTCAGTAGAGACTGAAGACAAAATCAAGGTGGAAACGGCTGAAATCACTCAATTGGCTGAAAATGTCTAAAACACGAGTAGATCGCAAACGTGTCGATGGATTTTCGTGAAAATTTTAAGATCGGTTGAAAACCAGGTTTACTCACATATTCAGTAGAGACTGAAGACAAAATCAAGGTGGAAACGGCTGAAATCACTCAATTGGCTGAAAATGTCTAAAACACGAGTAGATCGCAAACGTGTCGATGGATTTTCGTGAAAATTTTAAGATCGGTTGAAAACCAGGTTTACTCACATATTCAGTAGAGACTGAAGACAAAATCAAGGTGGAAACGGCTGAAACCACTCAATTGGCTGAAAATGTCAAAAACACGAGTAGATCGCAAACGTGTCGATGGATTTTCGTGAAAATTTTAAGATCGGTTGAAAACCAGGTTTACTCACATATTCAGTCGAGACTGAAAACAAAATCGAGCTGGAAACGGCTGAAATCACTCAATTGGCTGAAAATGTCTAAAACACGAGTAGATCGCAAACGTGTCGATGGATTTTCGTGAAAATTTTAAGATCGGTTGAAAACCAGGTTTACTCGCATATTCAGTAGAGACTGAAGACAAAATCAAGGTGGAAACGGCTGAAATCACTCAATTGGCTGAAAATGTCTAAAACACGAGTAGATCGCAAACGTGTCGATGGATTTTCGTGAAAATTTTAAGATCGGTTGAAAACCAGGTTTACTCACATATTCAGTAGAGACTGAAGACAAAATCGAGCTGGAAACGGCTGAAATCACTCAATTGGCTGAAAATGTCTAAAATACGAGTAGATCTCAAACGTGTCGATGGATTTTCGTGAAAATTTTAAGATCGGTTGAAAACCAGGTTTACTCACATGTTCAGTAGAGACTGAAGACAAAATCGAGCTGGAAATGGCTGACACCACTCAATCGGCTGAAAATGTCTAAAATACGAGTAGATCGCAAACGTGTCGATGGATTTTCGTGAAAATTCTTAGACCGGTTGAAGACCAGGTTTACTCACATATTCAGTAGAGACTGAAGACAAAATCAAGGTGGAAACGGCTGAAACCACTCAATCGGCTGAAAATGTCTAAAATACGAGTAGATCTCAAACGTGTCGATGGATTTTCGTGAAAATTTTTAGATCGGTTGAAAACCAGGTTTACTCACATGTTCAGTAGAGACTGAAGACAAAATCGAGCTGGAAATGGCTGACACCACTCAATCGGCTGAAAATGTCTAAAATACGAGTAGATCGCAAACGTGTCGATGGATTTTCGTGAAAATTCTTAGACCGGTTGAAGACCAGGTTTACTCACATATTCAGTAGAGACTGAAGACAAAATCAAGGTGGAAACGGCTGAAATCACTCAATTGGCTGAAAATGTCTAAAATACGAGTAGATCTCAAACGTGTCGATGGATTTTCGTGAAAATTTTAAGATCGGTTGAAAACCAGGTTTACTCACATATTCAGTCGAGACTGAAAACAAAATCGAGCTGGAAACGGCTGAAATCACTCAATTGGCTGAAAATGTCTAAAATACGAGTAGATCTCAAACGTGTCGATGGATTTTCGTGAAAGATCTTAGACCGGTTGAAGACCAGGTTTACTCACATATTCAGTAGAGACTGAAGACAAAATCAAGGTGGAAACGGCTGAAACCACTCAATCGGCTGAAAATGTCTAAAATACGAGTAGATCTCAAACGTGTCGATGGATTTTCGTGAAAATTTTTAGATCGGTTGAAAACCAGGTTTACTCACATGTTCAGTAGAGGACTGAAGACAAAATCGAGCTGGAAATGGCTGACACCACTCAATCGGCTGAAAATGTCTAAAATACGAGTAGATCTCAAACGTGTCGATGGATTTTCGTGAAAATTTTTAGATCGGTTGAAAACCAGGTTTACTCACATATTCAGTAGAGACTGAAGACAAAATCAAGGTGGAAACGGCTGAAATCACTCAATTGGCTGAAAATGTCTAAAATACGAGTAGATCTCAAACGTGTCGATGGATTTTCGTGAAAATTTAAGATCGGTTGAAAACCAGGTTTACTCACATATTCAGTCGAGACTGAAAACAAAATCGAGCTGGAAACGGCTGAATCACTCAATTGGCTGAAAATGTCTAAAATACGAGTAGATCTCAAACGTGTCGATGGATTTTCGTGAAAGATCTTAGACCGGTTGAAGACCAGGTTTACTCACATATTCAGTAGAGACTGAAGACAAAATCAAGGTGGAAACGGCTGAAACCACTCAATCGGCTGAAAATGTCTAAAATACGAGTAGATCTCAAACGTGTCGATGGATTTTCGTGAAAATTTTTAGATCGGTTGAAAACCAGGTTTACTCACATGTTCAGTAGAGACTGAAGACAAAATCGAGCTGGAAATGGCTGACACCACTCAATCGGCTGAAAATGTCTAAAATACGAGTAGATCGCAAACGTGTCGATGGATTTTCGTGAAAATTCTTAGACCGGTTGAAGACCAGGTTTACTCACATATTCAGTAGAGACTGAAGACAAAATCAAGGTGGAAACGGCTGAAACCACTCAATCGGCTGAAAATGTCTAAAATACGAGTAGATCTCAAACGTGTCGATGGATTTTCGTGAAAATTTTTAGATCGGTTGAAACCAGGTTTACTCACATATTCAGTAGAGACTGAAGACAAAATCAAGGTGGAAACGGCTGAAACCACTCAATCGGCTGAAAATGTCTAAAATACGAGTAGATCTCAAACGTGTCGATGGATTTTCGTGAAAATTTTTAGATCGGTTGAAAACCAGGTTTACTCACATATTCAGTAGAGACTGAAGACAAAATCAAGGTGGAAACGGCTGAAACCACTCAATTGGCTGAAAATGTCAAAAACACGAGTAGATCGCAAACGTGTCGATAGATTTTCGTGAAAATTTTAAGATCGGTTGTAAACCAGGTTTACTCGCATATTCAGTAGAGACTGAAGACAAAATCAAGGTGGAAATGGCTGAAACCACTCAATTGGCTGAAAATGTCAAAAACACGAGTAGATCGCAAACGTGTCGATGGATTTTCGTGAAAATTTTAAGATCGGTTGAAAACCAAGTTTACTCGCATATTCAGTAGAGACTGAAGACAAAATCAAGGTGGAAACGGCTGAAACCACTCAATCGGCTGAAAATGTCTAAAATACGAGTAGATCTCAAACGTGTCGATGGATTTTCGTGAAAATCTTAGACCGGTTGAAGACCAGGTTTACTCACATATTCAGTAGAGACTGAAGACAAAATCAAGGTGGAAACGGCTGAAATCACTCAACTGGCTGAAAATGTCAAAAACACGAGTAGATCGCAAACGTGTCGATGGATTTTCGTGAAAAATTTTAGATCGGTCGAAAACCAGGTTTACTCACATGTTCAGTAGAGACTGAAGACAAAATCGAGCTGGAAATGGCTGACACCACTCAATCGGCTGAAAATGTCTAAAATACGAGTAGATCTCAAACGTGTCGATGGATTTTCGTGAAAGATCTTGGACCGGTTGTAAACCAGGTTTACTCACATATTCAGTCGAGACTGAAAACAAAATCAAGGTGGAAACGGCTGAAACCACTCAATTGGCTGAAAATGTCAAAAACACGAGTAGATCGCAAACGTGTCGATAGATTTTCGTGAAAATTTTAAGATCGGTTGAAAACCAGGTTTACTCGCATATTCAGTCGAGACTGAAAACAAAATCGAGCTGGAAACGGCTGAAATCACTCAACTGGCTGAAAATGTCAAAAACACGAGTAGATCGCAAACGTGTCGATGGATTTTCGTGAAAATTTTTAGATCGGTTGAAAACCAGGTTTACTCACATATTCAGTCGAGACTGAAAACAAAATCAAGGTGGAAACGGCTGAAACCACTCAATTGGCTGAAAATGTCTAAAATACGAGTAGATCTCAAACGTGTCGATGGATTTTCGTGAAAGATCTTGGACCGGTTGTAAACCAGGTTTACTCACATGTTCAGTCGAGACTGAAGACAAAATCAAGGTGGAAACGGCTGAAACCACTCAATTGGCTGAAAATGTCAAAAACACGAGTAGATCGCAAACGTGTCGATAGATTTTCGTGAAAATTTTAAGATCGGTTGAAAACCAGGTTTACTCACATATTCAGTCGAGACTGAAAACAAAATCGAGTTGGAAATGGCTGAAACCACTCAATTGGCTGAAAATGTCTAAAACACGAGTAGATCGCAAACGTGTCGATGGATTTTCGTAAAAATTTTTAGATCGGTTGAAAACCAGGTTTACTCACATATTCAGTCGAGACTGAAAACAAAATCGAGCTGGAAACGGCTGAAATCACTCAATTGGCTGAAAATGTCAAAAACACGAGTAGATCGCAAACGTGTCGATAGATTTTCGTGAAAATTTTTAGATCGGTCGAAAACCAGGTTTACTCACATATTCAGTCGAGACTGAAGACAAAATCAAGGTGGAAACGGCTGAAACCACTCAATCGGCTGAAAATGTCTAAAATACGAGTAGATCTCAAACGTGTCGATGGATTTTCGTGAAAGATCTTGGACCGGTTGTAAACCAGGTTTTACTCACATATTCAGTCGAGACTGAAAACAAAATCGAGCTGGAAACGGCTGAAATCACTCAATTGGCTGAAAATGTCAAAAACACGAGTAGATCGCAAACGTGTCGATGGATTTTCGTGAAAATTTTTAGATCGGTTGAAAACCAGGTTTACTCACATGTTCAGTAGAGACTGAAGACAAAATCGAGCTGGAAATGGCTGACACCACTCAATTGGCTGAAAATGTCTAAAACACGAGTAGATCGCAAACGTGTCGATAGAATTTCGTGAAAATTCTTAAACCGGTTCAAAACCAGGTTTACTCACATGTTCAGTAGAGACTGAAGACAAAATCAAGGTAGGAAACGGCTGAAACCACTCAATTGGCTGAAAATGTCAAAAACACGAGTAGATCGCAAACGTGTCGATAGATTTTCGTGAAAATTTTTAGATCGGTTGAAAACCAGGTTTACTCACATATTCAGTCGAGACTGAAAACAAAATCGAGCTGGAAACGGCTGAAATCACTCAATTGGCTGAAAATGTCTAAAATACGAGTAGATCGCAAACGTGTCGATGGTTTTTCGTGAAAATTTTTAGATCGGTTGAAAACCAGGTTTACTCACATGTTCAGTAGAGACTGAAGACAAAATCAAGGTGGAAACGGCTGAAACCACTCAATTGGCTGAAAATGTCAAAAACACGAGTAGATCGCAAACGTGTCGATAGATTTTCGTGAAAATTTTCAGATCGGTTGAAAACCAGGTTTACTCGCATATTCAGTCGAGACTGAAAACAAAATCGAGCTGGAAACGGCTGAAACCACTCAATCGGCTGAAAATGTCTAAAATACGAGTAGATCTCAAACGTGTCGATGGATTTTCGTGAAAGATCTTGGACCGGTTGTAAACCAGGTTTACTCACATGTTCAGTCGAGACTGAAGACAAAATCAAGGTGGAAACGGCTGAAACCACTCAATTGGCTGAAAATGTCAAAAACACGAGTAGATCGCAAACGTGTCGATAGATTTTCGTGAAAATTTTAAGATCGGTTGAAAACCAGGTTTACTCACATATTCAGTCGAGACTGAAAACAAAATCGAGTTGGAAATGGCTGAAACCACTCAATTGGCTGAAAATGTCTAAAACACGAGTAGATCGCAAACGTGTCGATGGATTTTCGTAAAAATTTTAAGATCGGTTGAAAACCAGGTTTACTCACATATTCAGTCGAGACTGAAAACAAAATCGAGCTGGAAACGGCTGAAATCACTCAATTGGCTGAAAATGTCTAAAACACGAGTAGATCGCAAACGTGTCGATGGATTTTCGTAAAAATTTTTAGATCGGTTGAAAACCAGGTTTACTCACATATTCAGTCGAGACTGAAAACAAAATCGAGCTGGAAACGGCTGAAATCACTCAACTGGCTGAAAATGTCAAAAACACGAGTAGATCGCAAACGTGTCGATGGATTTTCGTGAAAATTTTTAGATCGGTTGAAAACCAGGTTTACTCGCATATTCAGTCGAGACTGAAAACAAAATCGAGCTGGAAATGGCTGACACCACTCAATTGGCTGAAAATGTCTAAAACACGAGTAGATCGCAAACGTGTCGATAGAATTTCGTGAAAATTCTTAAACCGGTTCAAAACCAGGTTTACTCACATGTTCAGTAGAGACTGAAGACAAAATCAAGGTGGAAACGGCTGAAACCACTCAATTGGCTGAAAATGTCAAAAACACGAGTAGATCGCAAACGTGTCGATAGATTTTCGTGAAAATTTTAAGATCGGTTGAAAACCAGGTTTACTCGCATATTCAGTCGAGACTGAAAACAAAATCGAGCTGGAAACGGCTGAAACCACTCAATCGGCTGAAAATGTCTAAATACGAGTAGATCTCAAACGTGTCGATGGATTTTCGTGAAAGATCTTGGACCGGTTGTAAACCAGGTTTACTCACATGTTCAGTAGAGACTGAAGACAAAATCAAGGTGGAAACGGCTGAAACCACTCAATTGGCTGAAAATGTCAAAAACACGAGTAGATCGCAAACGTGTCGATAGATTTTCGTGAAAATTTTAAGATCGGTTGTAAACCAGGTTTACTCACATATTCAGTCGAGACTGAAAACAAAATCGAGTTGGAAATGGCTGAAACCACTCAATTGGCTGAAAATGTCTAAAACACGAGTAGATCGCAAACGTGTCGATGGATTTTCGTGAAAATTTTAAGATCGGTTGAAAACCAAGTTTACTCGCATATTCAGTAGAGACTGAAGACAAAATCGAGCTGGAAATGGCTGACACCACTCAATTGGCTGAAAATGTCTAAAACACGAGTAGATCGCAAACGTGTCGATGGATTTTCGTGAAAATTTTTAGATCGGTTGAAAACCAGGTTTACTCGCATATTCAGTCGAG
Organism: Caenorhabditis afra; assembly: GCA_963570955.1. Classification (NCBI taxonomy): domain Eukaryota; kingdom Metazoa; phylum Nematoda; class Chromadorea; order Rhabditida; family Rhabditidae; genus Caenorhabditis; species Caenorhabditis afra. The sequence goes on along the minus strand of OY751537.1, from coordinate 1,887,949 downwards.
ACTGAAAACAAAATCGAGCTGGAAATGGCTGACACCACTCAATTGGCTGAAAATGTCTAAAACACGAGTAGATCGCAAACGTGTCGATAGAATTTCGTGAAAATTTTTAGATCGGTTTGAAAAACCAGGTTTACTCACATGTTCAGTAGAGACTGAAGACAAAATCAAGGTGGAAACGGCTGAAACCACTCAATTGGCTGAAAATGTCAAAAACACGAGTAGATCGCAAACGTGTCGATAGATTTTCGTGAAAATTTTAAGATCGGTTGAAAACCAGGTTTACTCGCATATTCAGTCGAGACTGAAAACAAAATCGAGCTGGAAACGGCTGAAACCACTCAATCGGCTGAAAATGTCTAAAATACGAGTAGATCTCAAACGTGTCGATGGATTTTCGTGAAAGATCTTGGACCGGTTGTAAACCAGGTTTACTCACATGTTCAGTAGAGACTGAAGACAAAATCAAGGTGGAAACGGCTGAAACCACTCAATTGGCTGAAAATGTCAAAAACACGAGTAGATCGCAAACGTGTCGATAGATTTTCGTGAAAATTTTAAGATCGGTTGTAAACCAGGTTTACTCACATATTCAGTCGAGACTGAAAACAAAATCGAGTTGGAAATGGCTGAAACCACTCAATTGGCTGAAAATGTCTAAAACACGAGTAGATCGCAAACGTGTCGATGGATTTTCGTGAAAATTTTAAGATCGGTTGAAAACCAAGTTTACTCGCATATTCAGTAGAGACTGAAGACAAAATCGAGCTGGAAATGGCTGACACCACTCAATTGGCTGAAAATGTCTAAAACACGAGTAGATCGCAAACGTGTCGATGGATTTTCGTGAAAATTTTTAGATCGGTTGAAAACCAGGTTTACTCACATGTTCAGTAGAGACTGAAGACAAAATCAAGGTGGAAACGGCTGAAACCACTCAATTGGCTGAAAATGTCAAAAACACGAGTAGATCGCAAACGTGTCGATAGATTTTCGTGAAAATTTTAAGATCGGTTGAAAACCAGGTTTACTCGCATATTCAGTCGAGACTGAAAACAAAATCGAGCTGGAAACGGCTGAAACCACTCAATCGGCTGAAAATGTCTAAAATACGAGTAGATCTCAAACGTGTCGATGGATTTTCGTGAAAGATCTTGGACCGGTTGTAAACCAGGTTTACTCACATGTTCAGTAGAGACTGAAGACAAAATCAAGGTGGAAACGGCTGAAACCACTCAATTGGCTGAAAATGTCAAAAACACGAGTAGATCGCAAACGTGTCGATAGATTTTCGTGAAAATTTTAAGATCGGTTGTAAACCAGGTTTACTCACATATTCAGTCGAGACTGAAAACAAAATCGAGTTGGAAATGGCTGAAACCACTCAATTGGCTGAAAATGTCTAAAACACGAGTAGATCGCAAACGTGTCGATGGATTTTCGTGAAAATTTTAAGATCGGTTGAAAACCAAGTTTACTCGCATATTCAGTAGAGACTGAAGACAAAATCGAGCTGGAAATGGCTGACACCACTCAATTGGCTGAAAATGTCTAAAACACGAGTAGATCGCAAACGTGTCGATAGAATTTCGTGAAAATTCTTAAACCGGTTCAAAACCAGGTTTACTCACATGTTCAGTAGAGACTGAAGACAAAATCAAGGTGGAAACGGCTGAAACCACTCAATTGGCTGAAAATGTCAAAAACACGAGTAGATCGCAAACGTGTCGATAGAATTTCGTGAAAATTCTTAAACCGGTTCAAAACCAGGTTTACTCGCATATTCAGTAGAGACTGAAGACAAAATCAAGGTGGAAACGGCTGAAACCACTCAATTGGCTGAAAATGTCAAAAACACGAGTAGATCGCAAACGTGTCGATAGATTTTCGTGAAAATTTTAAGATCGGTTGTAAACCAGGTTTACTCGCATATTCAGTAGAGACTGAAGACAAAATCAAGGTGGAAACGGCTGAAACCACTCAATTGGCTGAAAATGTCAAAAACACGAGTAGATCGCAAACGTGTCGATAGATTTTCGTGAAAATTTTAAGATCGGTTGAAAACCAAGTTTACTCGCATATTCAGTAGAGACTGAAGACAAAATCAAGGTGGAAACGGCTGAAACCACTCAATCGGCTGAAAATGTCTAAAATACGAGTAGATCTCAAACGTGTCGATGGATTTTCGTGAAAGATCTTGGACCGGTTGTAAACCAGGTTTACTCACATATTCAGTCGAGACTGAAAACAAAATCGAGCTGGAAACGGCTGAAATCACTCAACTGGCTGAAAATGTCAAAAACACGAGTAGATCGCAAACGTGTCGATGGATTTTCGTGAAAATTTTTAGATCGGTTGAAAACCAGGTTTACTCACATGTTCAGTAGAGACTGAAGACAAAATCGAGCTGGAAATGGCTGACACCACTCAATTGGCTGAAAATGTCTAAAACACGAGTAGATCGCAAACGTGTCGATAGAATTTCGTGAAAATTCTTAAACCGGTTCAAAACCAGGTTTACTCACATGTTCAGTCGAGACTGAAGACAAAATCGAGTTGGAAATGGCTGAAACCACTCAATTGGCTGAAAATGTCTAAAACACGAGTAGATCGCAAACGTGTCGATGGATTTTCGTGAAAATTTTTAGATCGGTTGAAAACCAGGTTTACTCACATGTTCAGTAGAGACTGAAGACAAAATCGAGCTGGAAATGGCTGACACCACTCAATTGGCTGAAAATGTCTAAAACACGAGTAGATCGCAAACGTGTCGATAGAATTTCGTGAAAATTCTTAAACCGGTTCAAAACCAGGTTTACTCACATGTTCAGTAGAGACTGAAGACAAAATCAAGGTGGAAACGGCTGAAACCACTCAATTGGCTGAAAATGTCAAAAACACGAGTAGATCGCAAACGTGTCGATAGAATTCCGTGAAAATTTTAAGATCGGTTGAAAACCAGGTTTACTCACATATTCAGTCGAGACTGAAGACAAAATCAAGGTGGAAACGGCTGAAACCACTCCATTGGCTGAAAATGTCAAAAACACGAGTAGATCGCAAACGTGTCGATAGATTTTCGTGAAAATTTTTAGATCGGTTGAAAACCAGGTTTACTCACATGTTCAGTAGAGACTGAAGACAAAATCAAGGTGGAAACGGCTGAAACCACTCAATTGGCTGAAAATGTCAAAAACACGAGTAGATCGCAAACGTGTCGATAGATTTTTGTGAAAATTTTTAGATCGGTTGAAAACCAGGTTTACTCACATATTCAGTCGAGACTGAAAACAAAATCGAGCTGGAAACGGCTGAAATCACTCAATTGGCTGAAAATGTCTAAAATACGAGTAGATCGCAAACGTGTCGATGGATTTTCGTGAAAATTTTTAGATCGGTTGAAAACCAGGTTTACTCACATGTTCAGTAGAGACTGAAGACAAAATCAAGGTGGAAACGGCTGAAACCACTCAATTGGCTGAAAATGTCAAAAACACGAGTAGATCGCAAACGTGTCGATAGATTTTCGTGAAAATTTTAAGATCGGTTGAAAACCAGGTTTACTCGCATATTCAGTCGAGACTGAAAACAAAATCGAGCTGGAAACGGCTGAAACCACTCAATCGGCTGAAAATGTCTAAAATACGAGTAGATCTCAAACGTGTCGATGGATTTTCGTGAAAGATCTTGGACCGGTTGTAAACCAGGTTTACTCACATGTTCAGTAGAGACTGAAAACAAAATCAAGGTGGAAACGGCTGAAACCACTCAATTGGCTGAAAATGTCAAAAACACGAGTAGATCGCAAACGTGTCGATAGATTTTCGTGAAAATTTTAAGATCGGTTGTAAACCAGGTTTACTCACATATTCAGTCGAGACTGAAAACAAAATCGAGCTGGAAACGGCTGAAATCACTCAACTGGCTGAAAATGTCAAAAACACGAGTAGATCGCAAACGTGTCGATGGATTTTCGTGAAAATTTTTAGATCGGTTGAAAACCAGGTTTACTCACATGTTCAGTAGAGACTGAAGACAAAATCGAGCTGGAAATGGCTGACACCACTCAATTGGCTGAAAATGTCTAAAACACGAGTAGATCGCAAACGTGTCGATAGAATTTCGTGAAAATTCTTAAACCGGTTCAAAACCAGGTTTACTCACATATTCAGTCGAGACTGAAGACAAAATCGAGTTGGAAATGGCTGAAACCACTCAATTGGCTGAAAATGTCTAAAACACGAGTAGATCGCAAACGTGTCGATAGAATTTCGTGAAAATTCTTAAACCGGTTCAAAACCAGGTTTACTCACATGTTCAGTAGAGACTGAAGACAAAATCGAGTTGGAAATGGCTGAAACCACTCAATTGGCTGAAAATGTCTAAAACACGAGTAGATCGCAAACGTGTCGATAGAATTTCGTGAAAATTTTAAGATCGGTTGAAAACCAGGTTTACTCACATATTCAGTCGAGACTGAAAACAAAATCGAGTTGGAAATGGCTGAAACCACTCAATTGGCTGAAAATGTCTAAAACACGAGTAGATCGCAAACGTGTCGATGGATTTTCGTGAAAATTTTAAGATCGGTTGAAAACCAAGTTTACTCGCATATTCAGTAGAGACTGAAGACAAAATCGAGCTGGAAACGGCTGAAACCACTCAATCGGCTGAAAATGTCTAAAACACGAGTAGATCGCAAACGTGTCGATAGAATTTCGTGAAAATTCTTAAACCGGTTCAAAACCAGGTTTACTCACATGTTCAGTAGAGACTGAAGACAAAATCAAGGTGGAAACGGCTGAAACCACTCAATTGGCTGAAAATGTCAAAAACACGAGTAGATCGCAAACGTGTCGATAGAATTTCGTGAAAATTCTTAAACCGGTTCAAAACCAGGTTTACTCGCATATTCAGTAGAGACTGAAGACAAAATCAAGGTGGAAACGGCTGAAACCACTCAATTGGCTGAAAATGTCAAAAACACGAGTAGATCGCAAACGTGTCGATAGATTTTCGTGAAAATTTTAAGATCGGTTGTAAACCAGGTTTACTCGCATATTCAGTAGAGACTGAAGACAAAATCAAGGTGGAAACGGCTGAAACCACTCAATTGGCTGAAAATGTCTAAAACACGAGTAGATCGCAAACGTGTCGATGGATTTTCGTGAAAATTTTAAGATCGGTTGAAAACCAAGTTTACTCGCATATTCAGTAGAGACTGAAGACAAAATCAAGGTGGAAACGGCTGAAACCACTCAATCGGCTGAAAATGTCTAAAATACGAGTAGATCTCAAACGTGTCGATGGATTTTCGTGAAAGATCTTGGACCGGTTGTAAACCAGGTTTACTCACATATTCAGTCGAGACTGAAAACAAAATCGAGCTGGAAACGGCTGAAATCACTCAACTGGCTGAAAATGTCAAAAACACGAGTAGATCGCAAACGTGTCGATGGATTTTCGTGAAAATTTTTAGATCGGTTGAAAACCAGGTTTACTCACATGTTCAGTAGAGACTGAAGACAAAATCGAGCTGGAAATGGCTGACACCACTCAATTGGCTGAAAATGTCTAAAACACGAGTAGATCGCAAACGTGTCGATAGAATTTCGTGAAAATTCTTAAACCGGTTCAAAACCAGGTTTACTCACATGTTCAGTCGAGACTGAAGACAAAATCGAGCTGGAAATGGCTGACACCACTCAATTGGCTGAAAATGTCTAAAACACGAGTAGATCGCAAACGTGTCGATAGAATTTCGTGAAAATTCTTAAACCGGTTCAAAACCAGGTTTACTCACATGTTCAGTCGAGACTGAAGACAAAATCGAGTTGGAAATGGCTGAAACCACTCAATTGGCTGAAAATGTCTAAAACACGAGTAGATCGCAAACGTGTCGATGGATTTTCGTGAAAATTTTTAGATCGGTTGAAAACCAGGTTTACTCACATGTTCAGTAGAGACTGAAGACAAAATCGAGCTGGAAATGGCTGACACCACTCAATTGGCTGAAAATGTCTAAAACACGAGTAGATCGCAAACGTGTCGATAGATTTTCGTGAAAGATCTTGGACCGGTTGTAAACCAGGTTTACTCACATATTCAGTCGAGACTGAAAACAAAATCGAGCTGGAAACGGCTGAAATCACTCAACTGGCTGAAAATGTCAAAAACACGAGTAGATCGCAAACGTGTCGATAGAATTCCGTGAAAATTTTTAGATCGGTTGAAAACCAGGTTTACTCACATGTTCAGTAGAGACTGAAGACAAAATCGAGCTGGAAATGGCTGACACCACTCAATTGGCTGAAAATGTCTAAAACACGAGTAGATCGCAAACGTGTCGATAGAATTTCGTGAAAATTCTTAAACCGGTTCAAAACCAGGTTTACTCACATGTTCAGTCGAGACTGAAGACAAAATCGAGTTGGAAATGGCTGAAACCACTCAATTGGCTGAAAATGTCTAAAACACGAGTAGATCGCAAACGTGTCGATGGATTTTCGTGAAAATTTTTAGATCGGTTGAAAACCAGGTTTACTCACATGTTCAGTAGAGACTGAAGACAAAATCGAGCTGGAAATGGCTGACACCACTCAATTGGCTGAAAATGTCTAAAACACGAGTAGATCGCAAACGTGTCGATAGAATTTCGTGAAAATTCTTAAACCGGTTCAAAACCAGGTTTACTCACATGTTCAGTAGAGACTGAAGACAAAATCAAGGTGGAAACGGCTGAAACCACTCAATTGGCTGAAAATGTCAAAAACACGAGTAGATCGCAAACGTGTCGATAGAATTCCGTGAAAATTTTAAGATCGGTTGAAAACCAGGTTTACTCACATATTCAGTCGAGACTGAAGACAAAATCAAGGTGGAAACGGCTGAAACCACTCCATTGGCTGAAAATGTCAAAAACACGAGTAGATCGCAAACGTGTCGATAGATTTTCGTGAAAATTTTAAGATCGGTTGAAAACCAGGTTTACTCACATATTCAGTCGAGACTGAAAACAAAATCGAGTTGGAAATGGCTGAAACCACTCAATTGGCTGAAAATGTCTAAAACACGAGTAGATCGCAAACGTGTCGATGGATTTTCGTGAAAATTTTAAGATCGGTTGAAAACCAGGTTTACTCACATATTCAGTCGAGACTGAAAACAAAATCAAGGTGGAAACGGCTGAAACCACTCAATTGGCTGAAAATGTCTAAAACACGAGTAGATCGCAAACGTGTCGATGGATTTTCGTGAAAATTTTAAGATCGGTTGAAAACCAGGTTTACTCACATATTCAGTCGAGACTGAAGACAAAATCAAGGTGGAAACGGCTGAAACCACTCCATTGGCTGAAAATGTCAAAAACACGAGTAGATCGCAAACGTGTCGATAGAATTCCGTGAAAATTTTTAGATCGGTTGAAAACCAGGTTTACTCACATATTCAGTAGAGACTGAAGACAAAATCAAGGTGGAAACGGCTGAAACCACTCCATTGGCTGAAAATGTCAAAAACACGAGTAGATCGCAAACGTGTCGATGGATTTTCGTGAAAATTTTAAGATCGGTTGAAAACCAGGTTTACTCACATATTCAGTCGAGACTGAAAACAAAATCAAGGTGGAAACGGCTGAAACCACTCCATTGGCTGAAAATGTCAAAAACACGAGTAGATCGCAAACGTGTCGATGGATTTTCGTGAAAATTTTAAGATCGGTTGAAAACCAGGTTTACTCACATATTCAGTAGAGACTGAAGACAAAATCAAGGTGGAAACGGCTGAAACCACTCAATTGGCTGAAAATGTCAAAAACACAAGTAGATCGCAAACGTGTCGATAGAATTCCGTGAAAATTTTTAGATCGGTTGAAAACCAGGTTTACTCACATGTTCAGTAGAGACTGAAGACAAAATCGAGCTGGAAATGGCTGACACCACTCAATTGGCTGAAAATGTCTAAAACACGAGTAGATCGCAAACGTGTCGATAGAATTTCGTGAAAATTCTTAAACCGGTTCAAAACCAGGTTTACTCACATGTTCAGTAGAGACTGAAGACAAAATCAAGGTGGAAACGGCTGAAACCACTCAATTGGCTGAAAATGTCAAAAACACGAGTAGATCGCAAACGTGTCGATAGAATTCCGTGAAAATTTTAAGATCGGTTGAAAACCAGGTTTACTCACATATTCAGTCGAGACTGAAGACAAAATCAAGGTGGAAACGGCTGAAACCACTCCATTGGCTGAAAATGTCAAAAACACGAGTAGATCGCAAACGTGTCGATAGATTTTCGTGAAAATTTTAAGATCGGTTGAAAACCAGGTTTACTCACATATTCAGTCGAGACTGAAAACAAAATCGAGTTGGAAATGGCTGAAACCACTCAATTGGCTGAAAATGTCTAAAACACGAGTAGATCGCAAACGTGTCGATGGATTTTCGTGAAAATTTTAAGATCGGTTGAAAACCAGGTTTACTCACATATTCAGTCGAGACTGAAAACAAAATCAAGGTGGAAACGGCTGAAACCACTCAATTGGCTGAAAATGTCAAAAACACGAGTAGATCGCAAACGTGTCGATGGATTTTCGTGAAAATTTTAAGATCGGTTGAAAACCAGGTTTACTCACATATTCAGTAGAGACTGAAGACAAAATCAAGGTGGAAACGGCTGAAACCACTCAATTGGCTGAAAATGTCAAAAACACGAGTAGATCGCAAACGTGTCGATAGAATTCCGTGAAAATTTTTAGATCGGTTGAAAACCAGGTTTACTCACATGTTCAGTCGAGACTGAAGACAAAATCAAGGTGGAAACGGCTGAAACCACTCAATTGGCTGAAAATGTCAAAAACACGAGTAGATCGCAAACGTGTCGATAGAATTCCGTGAAAATTTTTAGATCGGTTGAAAACCAGGTTTACTCACATGTTCAGTAGAGACTGAAGACAAAATCGAGCTGGAAATGGCTGACACCACTCAATTGGCTGAAAATGTCTAAAACACGAGTAGATCGCAAACGTGTCGATAGAATTTCGTGAAAATTCTTAAACCGGTTCAAAACCAGGTTTACTCACATGTTCAGTAGAGACTGAAGACAAAATCAAGGTGGAAACGGCTGAAACCACTCAATTGGCTGAAAATGTCAAAAACACGAGTAGATCGCAAACGTGTCGATAGAATTCCGTGAAAATTTTAAGATCGGTTGAAAACCAGGTTTACTCACATATTCAGTCGAGACTGAAGACAAAATCAAGGTGGAAACGGCTGAAACCACTCCATTGGCTGAAAATGTCAAAAACACGAGTAGATCGCAAACGTGTCGATAGATTTTCGTGAAAATTTTAAGATCGGTTGAAAACCAGGTTTACTCACATATTCAGTCGAGACTGAAAACAAAATCGAGTTGGAAATGGCTGAAACCACTCAATTGGCTGAAAATGTCTAAAACACGAGTAGATCGCAAACGTGTCGATGGATTTTCGTGAAAATTTTAAGATCGGTTGAAAACCAGGTTTACTCACATATTCAGTCGAGACTGAAAACAAAATCAAGGTGGAAACGGCTGAAACCACTCAATTGGCTGAAAATGTCAAAAACACGAGTAGATCGCAAACGTGTCGATGGATTTTCGTGAAAATTTTAAGATCGGTTGAAAACCAGGTTTACTCACATATTCAGTAGAGACTGAAGACAAAATCAAGGTGGAAACGGCTGAAACCACTCAATTGGCTGAAAATGTCAAAAACACGAGTAGATCGCAAACGTGTCGATAGAATTCCGTGAAAATTTTTAGATCGGTTGAAAACCAGGTTTACTCACATGTTCAGTAGAGACTGAAGACAAAATCGAGCTGGAAATGGCTGACACCACTCAATTGGCTGAAAATGTCTAAAACACGAGTAGATCGCAAACGTGTCGATAGAATTCCGTGAAAATTTTGAGATCGGTTGAAAACCAGGTTTACTCACATATTCAGTCGAGACTGAAAACAAAATCAAGGTGGAAACGGCTGAAACCACTCAATTGGCTGAAAATGTCTAAAACACGAGTAGATCGCAAACGTGTCGATGGATTTTCGTGAAAATTTTTAGATCGGTTGAAAACCAGGTTTACTCACATGTTCAGTAGAGACTGAAGACAAAATCGAGCTGGAAATGGCTGACACCACTCAATTGGCTGAAAATGTCTAAAACACGAGTAGATCGCAAACGTGTCGATAGAATTTCGTGAAAATTCTTAAACCGGTTCAAAACCAGGTTTACTCACATGTTCAGTAGAGACTGAAGACAAAATCAAGGTGGAAACGGCTGAAACCACTCAATTGGCTGAAAATGTCAAAAACACGAGTAGATCGCAAACGTGTCGATAGAATTCCGTGAAAATTTTAAGATCGGTTGAAAACCAGGTTTACTCACATATTCAGTCGAGACTGAAGACAAAATCAAGGTGGAAACGGCTGAAACCACTCCATTGGCTGAAAATGTCAAAAACACGAGTAGATCGCAAACGTGTCGATAGATTTTCGTGAAAATTTTAAGATCGGTTGAAAACCAGGTTTACTCACATATTCAGTCGAGACTGAAAACAAAATCGAGTTGGAAATGGCTGAAACCACTCAATTGGCTGAAAATGTCTAAAACACGAGTAGATCGCAAACGTGTCGATGGATTTTCGTGAAAATTTTAAGATCGGTTGAAAACCAGGTTTACTCACATATTCAGTCGAGACTGAAAACAAAATCAAGGTGGAAACGGCTGAAACCACTCAATTGGCTGAAAATGTCAAAAACACGAGTAGATCGCAAACGTGTCGATGGATTTTCGTGAAAATTTTAAGATCGGTTGAAAACCAGGTTTACTCACATATTCAGTCGAGACTGAAAACAAAATCGAGTTGGAAATGGCTGAAACCACTCAATTGGCTGAAAATGTCTAAAACACGAGTAGATCGCAAACGTGTCGATGGATTTTCGTGAAAATTTTAAGATCGGTTGAAAACCAGGTTTACTCACATATTCAGTAGAGACTGAAGACAAAATCAAGGTGGAAACGGCTGAAACCACTCAATTGGCTGAAAATGTCAAAAACACGAGTAGATCGCAAACGTGTCGATAGAATTCCGTGAAAATTTTTAGATCGGTTGAAAACCAGGTTTACTCACATGTTCAGTAGAGACTGAAGACAAAATCGAGCTGGAAATGGCTGACACCACTCAATTGGCTGAAAATGTCTAAAACACGAGTAGATCGCAAACGTGTCGATAGAATTTCGTGAAAATTCTTAAACCGGTTCAAAACCAGGTTTACTCACATATTCAGTCGAGACTGAAGACAAAATCAAGGTGGAAACGGCTGAAACCACTCAATTGGCTGAAAATGTCAAAAACACGAGTAGATCGCAAACGTGTCGATGGATTTTCGTGAAAGATCTTGGACCGGTTGTAAACCAGGTTTACTCACATGTTCAGTAGAGACTGAAGACAAAATCAAGGTGGAAACGGCTGAAACCACTCAATTGGCTGAAAATGTCTAAAACACGAGTAGATCGCAAACGTGTCGATGGATTTTCGTGAAAGATCTTGGACCGGTTGTAAACCAGGTTTACTCACATGTTCAGTAGAGACTGAAGACAAAATCAAGGTGGAAACGGCTGAAACCACTCAATTGGCTGAAAATGTCAAAAACACGAGTAGATCGCAAACGTGTCGATAGATTTTCGTGAAAATTCTTAAACCGGTTCAAAACCAGGTTTACTCACATGTTCAGTAGAGACTGAAGACAAAATCAAGGTGGAAACGGCTGAAACCACTCAATTGGCTGAAAATGTCTAAAACACGAGTAGATCGCAAACGTGTCGATGGATTTTCGTGAAAGATCTTGGACCGGTTGTAAACCAGGTTTACTCACATATTCAGTCGAGACTGAAGACAAAATCAAGGTGGAAACGGCTGAAACCACTCAATTGGCTGAAAATGTCAAAAACACGAGTAGATCGCAAACGTGTCGATGGATTTTCGTGAAAGATCTTGGATCGGTTGTAAACCAGGTTTACTCACATATTCAGTCGAGACTGAAAACAAAATCGAGCTGGAAACGGCTGAAATCACTCAACTGGCTGAAAATGTCAAAAACACGAGTAGATCGCAAACGTGTCGATGGATTTTCGTGAAAATTTTTAGATCGGTTGAAAACCAGGTTTACTCACATGTTCAGTAGAGACTGAAGACAAAATCGAGCTGGAAATGGCTGACACCACTCAATTGGCTGAAAATGTCTAAAACACGAGTAGATCGCAAACGTGTCGATAGAATTTCGTGAAAATTCTTAAACCGGTTCAAAACCAGGTTTACTCACATATTCAGTCGAGACTGAAGACAAAATCGAGTTGGAAATGGCTGAAACCACTCAATTGGCTGAAAATGTCTAAAACACGAGTAGATCGCAAACGTGTCGATAGAATTTCGTGAAAATTTTAAGATCGGTTGAAAACCAGGTTTACTCACATATTCAGTCGAGACTGAAAACAAAATCGAGTTGGAAATGGCTGAAACCACTCAATTGGCTGAAAATGTCTAAAACACGAGTAGATCGCAAACGTGTCGATGGATTTTCGTGAAAATTTTAAGATCGGTTGAAAACCAAGTTTACTCGCATATTCAGTAGAGACTGAAGACAAAATCGAGCTGGAAATGGCTGACACCACTCAATTGGCTGAAAATGTCTAAAACACGAGTAGATCGCAAACGTGTCGATAGATTTTCGTGAAAATTTTAAGATCGGTTGTAAACCAGGTTTACTCGCATATTCAGTAGAGACTGAAGACAAAATCAAGGTGGAAACGGCTGAAACCACTCAATCGGCTGAAAATGTCTAAAATACGAGTAGATCTCAAACGTGTCGATGGATTTTCGTGAAAGATCTTGGACCGGTTGTAAACCAGGTTTACTCACATATTCAGTCGAGACTGAAAACAAAATCGAGCTGGAAACGGCTGAAATCACTCAACTGGCTGAAAATGTCAAAAACACGAGTAGATCGCAAACGTGTCGATGGATTTTCGTGAAAATTTTTAGATCGGTTGAAAACCAGGTTTACTCACATGTTCAGTAGAGACTGAAGACAAAATCGAGCTGGAAATGGCTGACACCACTCAATTGGCTGAAAATGTCTAAAACACGAGTAGATCGCAAACGTGTCGATAGAATTTCGTGAAAATTCTTAAACCGGTTCAAAACCAGGTTTACTCACATGTTCAGTAGAGACTGAAAACAAAATCGAGCTGGAAATGGCTGACACCACTCAATTGGCTGAAAATGTCTAAAACACGAGTAGATCGCAAACGTGTCGATAGAATTTCGTGAAAATTCTTAAACCGGTTCAAAACCAGGTTTACTCACATATTCAGTCGAGACTGAAGACAAAATCGAGTTGGAAATGGCTGAAACCACTCAATTGGCTGAAAATGTCTAAAACACGAGTAGATCGCAAACGTGTCGATGGATTTTCGTGAAAATTTTTAGATCGGTTGAAAACCAGGTTTACTCACATATTCAGTAGAGACTGAAGACAAAATCAAGGTGGAAACGGCTGAAACCACTCAATTGGCTGAAAATGTCAAAAACACGAGTAGATCGCAAACGTGTCGATGGATTTTCGTGAAAATTTTAAGATCGGTTGAAAACCAGGTTTACTCACATATTCAGTCGAGACTGAAGACAAAATCAAGGTGGAAACGGCTGAAACCACTCAATTGGCTGAAAATGTCAAAAACACGAGTAGATCGCAAACGTGTCGATAGATTTTCGTGAAAATTTTAAGATCGGTTGAAAACCAGGTTTACTCACATATTCAGTCGAGACTGAAGACAAAATCAAGGTGGAAACGGCTGAAATCACTCAACTGGCGGAAAATGTCAAAAACACGAGTAGATCGCAAACGTGTCGATGGATTTTCGTGAAAATTTTAAGATCGGTTGAAAACCAGGTTTACTCACATATTCAGTCGAGACTGAAGACAAAATCAAGGTGGAAACGGCTGAAACCACTCAATTGGCTGAAAATGTCAAAAACACGAGTAGATCGCAAACGTGTCGATGGATTTTCGTAAAAATTTTAAGATCGGTTGAAAACCAGGTTTACTCGCATATTCAGTCGAGACTGAAGACAAAATCAAGGTGGAAACGGCTGAAATCACTCAACTGGCGGAAAATGTCAAAAACACGAGTAGATCGCAAACGTGTCGATGGATTTTCGTGAAAATTTTAAGATCGGTTGAAAACCAAGTTTACTCGCATATTCAGTAGAGACTGAAGACAAAATCAAGGTGGAAACGGCTGAAACCACTCAATCGGCTGAAAATGTCTAAAATACGAGTAGATCTCAAACGTGTCGATGGATTTTCGTGAAAGATCTTGGACCGGTTGTAAACCAGGTTTACTCACATATTCAGTCGAGACTGAAGACAAAATCGAGTTGGAAATGGCTGAAACCACTCAATTGGCTGAAAATGTCTAAAACACGAGTAGATCGCAAACGTGTCGATGGATTTTCGTGAAAATTTTTAGATCGGTTGAAAACCAGGTTTACTCACATATTCAGTAGAGACTGAAGACAAAATCAAGGTGGAAACGGCTGAAACCACTCAATTGGCTGAAAATGTCAAAAACACGAGTAGATCGCAAACGTGTCGATAGAATTCCGTGAAAATTTTAAGATCGGTTGAAAACCAGGTTTACTCACATATTCAGTCGAGACTGAAGACAAAATCAAGGTGGAAACGGCTGAAACCACTCAATTGGCTGAAAATGTCAAAAACACGAGTAGATCGCAAACGTGTCGATAGAATTCCGTGAAAATTTTAAGATCGGTTGAAAACCAGGTTTACTCACATATTCAGTAGAGACTGAAGACAAAATCAAGGTGGAAACGGCTGAAACCACTCAATTGGCTGAAAATGTCAAAAACACGAGTAGATCGCAAACGTGTCGATAGAATTCCGTGAAAATTTTTAGATCGGTTGAAAACCAGGTTTACTCACATATTCAGTCGAGACTGAAGACAAAATCAAGGTGGAAACGGCTGAAACCACTCCATTGGCTGAAAATGTCAAAAACACGAGTAGATCGCAAACGTGTCGATAGATTTTCGTGAAAATTTTAAGATCGGTTGAAAACCAGGTTTACTCACATATTCAGTCGAGACTGAAAACAAAATCGAGTTGGAAATGGCTGAAACCACTCAATTGGCTGAAAATGTCTAAAACACGAGTAGATCGCAAACGTGTCGATGGATTTTCGTGAAAATTTTAAGATCGGTTGAAAACCAGGTTTACTCACATATTCAGTCGAGACTGAAGACAAAATCAAGGTGGAAACGGCTGAAACCACTCAATTGGCTGAAAATGTCAAAAACACGAGTAGATCGCAAACGTGTCGATAGATTTTCGTGAAAATTTTAAGATCGGTTGAAAACCAGGTTTACTCACATATTCAGTCGAGACTGAAGACAAAATCAAGGTGGAAACGGCTGAAATCACTCAACTGGCGGAAAATGTCAAAAACACGAGTAGATCGCAAACGTGTCGATGGATTTTCGTGAAAATTTTAAGATCGGTTGAAAACCAGGTTTACTCACATATTCAGTCGAGACTGAAGACAAAATCAAGGTGGAAACGGCTGAAACCACTCAATTGGCTGAAAATGTCAAAAACACGAGTAGATCGCAAACGTGTCGATGGATTTTCGTAAAAATTTTAAGATCGGTTGAAAACCAGGTTTACTCGCATATTCAGTCGAGACTGAAGACAAAATCAAGGTGGAAACGGCTGAAATCACTCAACTGGCGGAAAATGTCAAAAACACGAGTAGATCGCAAACGTGTCGATAGATTTTCGTGAAAATTTTAAGATCGGTTGAAAACCAGGTTTACTCACATATTCAGTCGAAACTGAAGACAAAATCAAGGTGGAAACGGCTGACACCACTCAATTGGCTGAAAATGTCTAAAACACGAGTACATCGCAAACGTGTCGATAGATTTTCGTGAAAATTTTTAGATCGGTTGAAAACCAGGTTTACTCACATATTCAGTCGAGACTGAAGACAAAATCAAAGTGGAAACGGCTGAAATCACTCAACTGGCTGAAAATGTCAAAAACACGAGTAGATCGCAAACGTGTCGATAGATTTTTGTTAAAATTCTTAAACCGGTTCAAAACCAGGTTTACTCACATACTCAGTCAAGACTGAAGACAAAATCGAGCTGCAAACGGCTGAAACCACTCAATTGGCTGAAAATGTCTAAAACACGAGTACATCGCAAACGTGTCGATGGATTTTCGTGAAAATTTTTAGATCGGTTGAAAACCAGGTTTACTCACATGTTCAGTAGAGACTGAAGACAAAATCAAGGTGGAAATGGCTGAAACCACTCAATTGGCTGAAAATGTCAAAAACACGAGTAGATCGCAAACGTGTCGATAGATTTTCGTGAAAATTTTAAGATCGGTTGAAAACCAGGTTTACTCACATATTCAGTCGAGACTGAAGACAAAATCAAAGTGGAAACGGCTGAAATCACTCAACTGGCTGAAAATGTCAAAAACACGAGTAGATCGCAAACGTGTCGATAGATTTTTGTTAAAATTCTTAAACCGGTTCAAAACCAGGTTTACTCACATACTCAGTCAAGACTGAAGACAAAATCGAGCTGCAAACGGCTGAAACCACTCAATTGGCTGAAAATGTCTAAAACACGAGTACATCGCAAACGTGTCGATGGATTTTCGTGAAAATTTTTAGATCGGTTGAAAACCAGGTTTACTCACATGTTCAGTAGAGACTGAAGACAAAATCAAGGTGGAAACGGCTGAAATCACTCAACTGGCTGAAAATGTCAAAAACACGAGTAGATCGCAAACGTGTCGATGGATTTTCGTGAAAATTTTAAGATCGGTTGAAAACCAGGTTTACTCGCATATTCAGTCGAGACTGAAGACAAAATCAAGGTGGAAACGGCTGAAATCACTCAACTGGCGGAAAATGTCAAAAACACGAGTAGATCGCAAACGTGTCGATGGATTTTCGTGAAAATTTTAAGATCGGTTGAAAACCAGGTTTACTCACATACTCAGTCAAGACTGAAGACAAAATCGAGCTGCAAACGGCTGAAACCACTCAATTGGCTGAAAATGTCAAAAACACGAGTAGATCGCAAACGTGTCGATAGATTTTCGTGAAAATTCTTAAACCGGTTCAAAACCAGGTTTACTCACATATTCAGTCGGGACTGAAGACAAAATCGAGCTGGAAATGGCTGACACCACTCAATTGGCTGAAAATGTCTAAAACACGAGTACATCGCAAACGTGTCGATGGATTTTCGTGAAAATTTTTAGATCGGTTGAAAACCAGGTTTACTCACATGTTCAGTAGAGACTGAAGACAAAATCAAGGTGGAAACGGCTGAAATCACTCAACTGGCTGAAAATGTCAAAAACACGAGTAGATCGCAAACGTGTCGATGGATTTTCGTGAAAATTTTAAGATCGGTTGAAAACCAGGTTTACTCGCATATTCAGTCGAGACTGAAGACAAAATCAAGGTGGAAACGGCTGAAATCACTCAACTGGCGGAAAATGTCAAAAACACGAGTAGATCGCAAACGTGTCGATGGATTTTTGTTAAAATTCTTAAACCGGTTCAAAACCAGGTTTACTCACATATTCAGTCGGGACTGAAGACAAAATCAAGGTGGAAACGGCTGACACCACTCAATTGGCTGAAAATGTCTAAAACACGAGTACATCGCAAACGTGTCGATAGATTTTTGTTAAAATTCTTAAACCGGTTCAAAACCAGGTTTACTCACATACTCAGTCAAGACTGAAGACAAAATCAAGGTGGAAACGGCTGACACCACTCAATTGGCTGAAAATGTCTAAAACACGAGTACATCGCAAACGTGTCGATAGATTTTTGTTAAAATTCTTAAACCGGTTCAAAACCAGGTTTACTCACATACTCAGTCAAGACTGAAGACAAAATCGAGCTGCAAACGGCTGAAACCACTCAATTGGCTGAAAATGTCTAAAACACGAGTACATCGCAAACGTGTCGATAGATTTTTGTTAAAATTCCTTAACCGGTTCAAAACCAGGTTTACTCACATACTCAGTCAAGACTGAAGACAAAATCGAGCTGCAAACGGCTGAAACCACTCAATTGGCTGAAAATGTCAAAAACACGAGTAGATCGCAAACGTGTCGATAGATTTTCGTGAAAATTCTTAAACCGGTTCAAAACCAGGTTTACTCACATATTCAGTCGGGACTGAAGACAAAATCAAGGTGGAAACGGCTGACACCACTCAATTGGCTGAAAATGTCTAAAACACGAGTACATCGCAAACGTGTCGATAGATTTTTGTTAAAATTCTTAAACCGGTTCAAAACCAGGTTTACTCACATACTCAGTCAAGACTGAAGACAAAATCGAGCTGGAAATGGCTGACACCACTCAATTGGCTGAAAATGTCTAAAATACGAGTAGATCGCAAACGTGTCGATAGATTTTTGTTAAAATTCTTAGACCGGTTGAAGACCAGGTTTACTCACATATTCAGTAGAGACTGAAGACAAAATCAAGGTGGAAACGGCTGAAACCACTCAATTGGCTGAAAATGTCTAAAACACGAGTACATCGCAAACGTGTCGATAGATTTTTGTTAAAATTCTTAGACCGGTTGTAAACCAGGTTTACTCACATAATCAGTCAAGACTGAAGACAAAATCGAGCTGGAAACGGCTGAAACCACTCAATTGGCTGAAAATGTCAAAAACACGAGTAGATCGCAAACGTGTCGATTGATTTTCGTGGGCTTTAATTGTGTCTGTAACTGGGCAACTAGAATGCAACTGGCACGAACATGTTCCATCTAGGCTTATCTATCGCATCCATATCAAAAAGAACCATCATCTCTAGCGGGAAGCTGGAAAACCTGCAGATTCTCTTTGTTCAGACCATCCCAGGCCATAATATAACACTCGAAAATCGATCTCCATTTTAGTGACCTCCTCAAGGGCAAATAGCCAGAGGTCAAACACACACATACGCCCAAAAAACCACCCCTTCTCCTCTTCGCTTGCGTTCGTCGATCTCTGGCGCTCTCTTTACATTCTTCACTCTCTCAACATTCTTTCCGTCCTTCACATACACACATGCGCGCCCGCGCGAGCGCAAACACCCCCCTTCCTCCTTCCCTTGCGTACGCTTTTCTCTGGCACTCTCTTCACATTTTGCACTTTCTCACCTGTCATTCTGTCTGTCTGACTGTCTGACTGTGTGTGTCTAATCTTCTGTTCGCGAGTGACCCCACTTCTTCGCCCCGACCGCCGGTCACTCATTCCTCTTCCCAATGACTGTCTCGGACGGTCGCTTCTCGTATTCTCTCTGTATTTAACCTGGTTTTCTTATTTAACCTGGTTTTCTACATTATCTCTGATTTTCTACAGTAACCCCCCTTCTATTTGCCCATTAGCCGACAACGGAAAATGTTGTCAACTTCTAATAAAAAAAAGTGAGTACATTTTCAAAATTCCGGACCAAAAAGCTATTTTTTGAGAAAAAAAAGAGTCTAAGCTGCCCTTCAAACTTCGAATCCGCTCGTCTGGAAGATCAAAGCGGTCGTCGCGATTCGAGAGGGAAGACCGATCAAATTGAACGCGATGTTGATCCGTCCCGGTATCCCGACGAGAAAGTTCGACCGGTGCGATATGGACACATTCGCCAAACAGAATGCGGAGTACCCGGTGCAGGCGTTCTACTTCAAGAGCAAGGATATGCGTCACGTCATCTACACGGGATGGACGTTGGCGTGTCACGAGGACTGGACAATTCACAAGTGCAAGTCGACGCGCGATGCGACTGAAGTGTGCGCCCTTCGCACCGACTTCCTGACAGTTGTGGACGGCTCCTCAACTTGTGAGTACCCCGCCGAAGCGCTTGGAAACCCCGACCACGTCTTCTGGCTCTACGAGGACATGACCCACTTCCACAGCGCCCAGAACTACGCAATTGTGTCAATGGATTTCGGTGAAAATTGTTGCCGCCGCCCAACTATTCTCTCACGCCGGTCAACATTCTGACCAACGAGGCGTACAGGATGTGCAAGGCGAACCGGAAGATGAAGGCTGCGACGCTAATGTGAGCTCTCGATCTTAAACCGTCATATTTGATCTTCTCCACTTTCAGGGCATCCGACCGCCGCCACCCGCTTCCCGCGCTTCGCTGTTCCGAAAAAGACCCGTGGAGGGTTCGGCGATCTCACGGTACACCCTTCTCGACTCGAATCCCTTCCACAATCTCCCTTGTATTTCAGGAAAAGGTCCGCGGAAGCTTCAAGGCGACAAGCGGAGAACTGCAGTTGGCCGAGGAAGAAGACGAGCACAAGACCCGCCCGCGAGCGGGACCTACTTTCGCATGAGAGACTATCGTGACGGTCTCGATCTGGAGCGCCAGGACGAACGTCTTCTGACGATAACGACGGAGAGCGAGACGGTCGTCCACATCTTCCGCTGGAAAGAGCCGTTCTCCGACTACTCCGACGAGATCATCAAAGAGATTCGCATCGTGCGAGAGGATCGACTCGAAGAGGGCACGGCGCGGCTGGATGTGCTCAAAGACCGCCGTCTCGACCTGATCGGCGAGGTTCGCGACGCCCAAGACTCGGCGAAGGATCTGAAAGCGGAGGTCACTGCGCTGGAAGAGAAGCGGAAGAAGTGCGAGAACACTGTGAAAAGGCTGAAAGAGTTTCTTCTCAAAGCTTAACTGTTTCTTTCTTTTTTGTATTTTGTGAGCTTCCAATAATGAACATGTTTTTGTCAGACGCTGAGAATGAGTTCATTAGCGAAAAACAGAATGAAAGGTGACATTGAAAACACGGCCAGCGTCACCTGAAAGCTGACTTCAAACTTCTTTGATACAGCCTAGTCTGAAGACATGACTTGCTGCTTCTCCATCGTTTTCTCCTTTCTCGACAGCATTGTCAGACCAGTTATGTACTCTCACAAGTGCTCGTTCTTCATGTTCATAGACCTCCGGAATCGAACGTTCCCGCCCGCAGCGGAGAGATCCGCGAAAGCTTCTAGGCGGCAAGCGGACTTCTTCTGGAACAGATCGCTGACGACATCTCCAGAAAGTGTTCCGTAGAGAAGAAGCTCTCTGCTAACTTCAAAAGAACTGCAGTTGGCCGAGGAAGAAGACGTGCACGAGACGCACGATTTGAAACGAAACGATTCGAATAGAATAATCGAAAATACTGTGATGACTGGGACTGTGATGAAATATTTATTAGTTCAATATCAATCTCAATTAGTCATCCTCCCGATTAGAATCGTTGCTTTAGATTCTGGAGTTGTATCATCTTGTCCCTTGTCATCTCGTAGACCTGGCTCGCGTTCGGCATGTATCGATGGTTTGCTCCGTAGCCGTCGGCTTCCAGACGTTGTGCGACACGTTTCCGCATCTCCTCGCTCAATGGACGGAGCGATCCGGCGAACGCCATCGATTCCATGTTGTCCAAGACGCCTTCGATGTACTCGCGGTGCTTCTGAAACAGTTGAAGATGAAAATAGATGAGAATCGAAGGCAACTCACGTTCTTCGCGTCACGATCGACGTCGAGAAGACGACCGCGGCGGACTGGTCCTGGCGCATTGGAAGGGGCGATGTCGACAGAATCATTGAGCAGTTGAAGAAGCGTCTTCTTTTCTATGTTCCGACGGAAAGCCTGAAACGTCTAGAATAAAGAAAAATCGGTCAGAGCATATTCAAACTCACACTTGCCCAAGCAGATTGAATCGCCTGTGCCGCTTGGACAAGCATCTTCATGGCCTTCATGGCTTTTGAATTAATTCAGCTTGGAGTTCGTTATCGGTTCCATTCTAGATTTTCGAAGATAGATTGGAGAAGACGTTGATGACGAGAGAAAGAAATATAAAACCAAAAGAAGAAGAGAGCTTTTTTTTGCTTTGTTTTTTTGGAATTTTGTTAATATTCAATTCAGAGCTCTACATTTTATTTGTGAAATTTTCAATTTTTCTGAATTTGAGAAACTTAAGGGAAGGACTCTTTTTTCAAATGGAAAAAATGTGAATGTTTCTGACCAATCAATATTTGCAAGCTTACCTTTTTTAATCTTTGGTTGGATCGTTTTTTTTTGACAACATTTTCCGTTGTTGGTTATTCGGAAAATAGGGGGCGGGGGTTACTGTAGAAAATAATTGTTAAACAGGAATTTCCAGTATAGAAGCGGCCATCCATGACGGCCAGAAGAAAAAGGTGAATGCTGAAGAAACACGTGGCCGACGCCACCAAAATAAAGCGAGAGACGCAGAGAAAAGTACGGTAACACTCGTTTCACGTGTGTTGTCGCGTCGCGAGAGACCTTCGCCTGAGTGCGACACAAGAACCTCCGACGAAGCGACCTGCGGCTGGCGGCAAACAAACAAACGGAGTCGTTGTGCGATGGAGCACGTTTGCGGCACTCACCTGCTTTATTGTTGAAAACGGCGTTTTCGATCGGGAAAAGTGGATATTGTCGAACTATTCAGAAGTTTATTGCAAAAGTAAAAAAATAAGGTAAAATAGTATCTTGCTGACATTTTAACATAAAAATTAGCCACTTTTCCAAAAAATCTAGTTTTTTTTTTCAAATTGAGGGAACCATCAAAAAAAGGAAACACGTCCAGCGGATGATTTTAAAAGTTTTTTCCATAACAAATAATTCAAATTTAATTTATATTTCATAATAACATGTAAGGACAATTTTCAAGAAAAAAATAAGGAAAAAATTCCTAGTCCAATTTTGGTCCATTTGTGCGCGCTTGTCCATTTTTCCTTTGCTTTTCCGCTTTCTGCCAAAAATGAAAATTGTTACAAAATTTATGTTTTTAGTATTTCAATTTTTCCCCATCGCTAAAAATTAACAGATCGGAATAAATTCTTTAAAAGAAATTATTTAATTATAGGCGTTTTGCGACAGAAAAAAAATTAAAAAATAAGGGAATGTTTTGAAATTTAGTTCTGAATTTTCAACATTTTTTCAATTGGATTAAAATCACTAAGCAATGCAAATCAACTTTGCAAAATGAACCATGCAGGCTTTCGATAACTTTTTTTAGGAAGACTTGGTAGTCCACTTCTGCCCATTTGTCGGCGTTGGTCGTCTTCTTCCTCTGTCCTTCAGCCTTCTTCCATAACCATGGACGATCCCGCACCACCAGCAGTGTCACCTCCGCCACTCTGATTCTCAGGTCGTCGTCCCGGATCGGTGCTCTCCTCTCTTGTCGTACCGCCAGATAGTCCTCCAAGCTCAACATGTTGTTGTCGTCCGGCGCGGGTGTATCTTCGACATCGAAGCAAGGCGGGATTTCCGGGAACTTGACGTCTTTGTAAGTCAGCTTCTTTTTCGGCAATTTTAAAAATGACCCTTTGAAAATACTAATTATCAGCGGTTAGACGCGGCCCCACTGGCTTTCGCTGAACCCACTGGCTTTCGCTGAAGTTCGCGCCACGCTTTTTTGTGCAAAAAGGTTTTCGGAACACGATTGTTATTATGAACCCCATTCGTCTCCCGCCAAAGAGGGCTCTAGCCAAAGTTTGAATCTCCCGCCAAAAGACGGCTCTAGTCAAAGTTTGAATCTCCCGCCGATACGGTCCTTCCCTACAATCTTCAAATTCCCAACAATCCTATCGAAACCCTCCTCTCCCTACTCTCTTTCTGGAACATTCCATCAGTTTGTGGGAGATTCTAGTTCACTTTCCCATAAAAGAAGGCAAAGGAGTGTGTGAAAGTGAGAGACGCAGACAAATATTCGTCCCTCTGTTTCTACCGTAATCCGAATCAATCGATAATTTCCGCTTACTGTATCTGTAGGACACTCCCCACCCATCAAAAATATCCCCTCCCCACGGTCCCCCTATCCCCCCAACGGCAGCTGTAACTCTTTGAAAAAGTGATGTTGCGAAATTCCGACTACCGTATCTACCGTAATCGTCGTACAACCTCTTAGATATTTTGGTAGTGACATTCCCCCACCTCAAGTAAGCTCCCATTTAAATTTGGAGTCAATCGGTTCTGTACGAAAAAGTGTCAAAAATAACCGTTTCTACTGTAGGTACCGTAATAATCCTACCGTAATCCCGACCAAAAATGTTGTAGGGGTGAAGCGTCCCAAGACCCATAAGGGTATGCAAAATATCAGACTGGTCGGTCGAAAGGCTGGATAGTTATTTCGGTTTTAGTGCAATACACACAGAACTACTCAAATAGTATAGTAAAGATGAGCGTTTAAAATTTCCACATTAGGGCAAAAATACTCACACATCCAAAAAAAAACATCATAAAAAATTTCAAAAAATTGGGAATTTGATTGAGAATTATTTTTGCGTTTCTAAAAAAATTTCCCTTCAGAAAAAAAAACATTTCCACGTCTAGACCAATTTTCAAAAAGTTAAAAAATCAATTTCAAGATTATTTCTAAAAAAGTGAGAACATAGGAAAATAAAAAGTATTAAACTGTTTTTCGAATGTTTCAATTTTTCCATAAATTTTCAAAAGGAATGTTTGAACATACCCGACTAATTTCGAAATAAAAAACATAGCAATTTCCAAAAAAACCGATGATGCTGATTAATCATTTGTTTGTTGACTCACTTTTTATCTTTTTTTTTTCTTTGTTCGGTTTCGACGGCATTTTTTGTTGAATAAGTAGACGGAGGGTGACTGTAAAAAATCGATATTGCCTAACTAGGAACGCTGGAAACGGCTGAAACCACTCAATTGGCTGAAAATGTCTGGAACACGAGTAGATCGCAAACGTGTCGATAGATTTTTGTTAAATTCTTAGACCGGTTGAAAACCAGGTTTTCACACTTATTCAGTCGAGACTGAAGATAAAATCGAGCTGCAATCAGCTGAAACCACTCAATTGGCTGAAAATGTCTAAAACACGAGTAGATCGCAAACGTGTCGATGAATTTTCGTGAAAATTCTTAGACCGGTTGAAAACCAGGTTTTCACACTTATTCAGTCGAGACTGAAGATAAAATCGAGCTGCAATCGGCTGAAACCACTCAATTGGCTGAAAATGTCTAAAACACGAGTAGATCGCAAACGTGTCGATGAATTTTCGTGAAAATTCTTAGACCGGTTGAAAACCAGGTTTTCACACTTATTCAGTCGAGACTGAAAATAAAATCGAGCTGGAATCGGCTGAAACCACTCAATTGGCTGAAAATGTCTGAAACACGAGTAAATCGCAAACGTGTCAATGAATTTTCGTGAAAATTCTTAGACCGGTTGAAAACCAGGTTTTCACACTTATTCAGTCGAGACTGAAAATAAAATCGAGCTGGAATCGGCTGAAACCACTCAATTGGCTGAAAATGTCTGAAACACGAGTAAATCGCAAACGTGTCGATGAATTTTCGTGAAAATTCTTAGACCGGTTGAAAACCAGGTTTTCACACTTATTCAGTCGAGACTGAAGATCAAATCGAGCTGGAATCGGCTGAAACCACTCAATTGGCTGAAAATGTCTGAAACACGAGTAAATCGCGAACGTGTCGATGAATTTTCGTGAAATTTCTTAGACCGGTTGAAAACCAGGTTTTCACACTTATTCAGTCGAGACTGAAAATAAAATCGAGCTGGAATCGGCTGAAACCACTCAATTGGCTGAAAATGTCTGAAACACGAGTAAATCGCAAACGTGTCGATGAATTTTCGTGAAAATTCTTAGACCGGTTGAAAACCAGGTTTTCACACTTATTCAGTCGAGACTGAAGATCAAATCGAGCTGGAATCGGCTGAAACCACTCAATTGGCTGAAAATGTCTGAAACACGAGTAAATCGCGAACGTGTCGATGAATTTTCGTGAAATTTCTTAGACCGGTTGAAAACCAGGTTTTCACACTTATTCAGTCGAGACTGAAAATAAAATCGAGCTGGAATCGGCTGAAACCACTCAATTGGCTGAAAATGTCTGAAACACGAGTAAATCGCAAACGTGTCAATGAATTTTCGTGAAAATTCTTAGACCGGTTGAAAACCAGGTTTTCACACTTATTCAGTCGAGACTGAAAATAAAATCGAGCTGGAATCGGCTGAAACCACTCAATTGGCTGAAAATGTCTGAAACACGAGTAAATCGCAAACGTGTCGATGAATTTTCGTGAAAATTCTTAGACCGGTTGAAAACCAGGTTTTCACACTTATTCAGTCGAGACTGAAGATCAAATCGAGCTGGAATCGGCTGAAACCACTCAATTGGCTGAAAATGTCTGAAACACGAGTAAATCGCGAACGTGTCGATGAATTTTCGTGAAATTTCTTAGACCGGTTGAAAACCAGGTTTTCACACTTATTCAGTCGAGACTGAAGATCAAATCGAGCTGGAATCGGCTGAAACCACTCAATTGGCTGAAAATGTCTGAAACACGAGTAGATCGCAAACGTGTCGATAGATTTTCGTGAAAATTCTTAGACCGGTTGAAAACCAGGTTTTCACAGATATTCAGTCGAGACTGAAGATAAAATCGAGCTGCAATCGGCTGAAACCACTCAATTGGCTGAAAATGTCTGGAACACGAAAAGATCGCAAACGTGTCTATGGATTTTCGTGAAAATTCTTAGACCGGTTGAAAACCAGGTTTTCACAGATATTCAGTAGAGACTGAAGATAAAATCGAGCTGGAATCGGCTGAAACCACTCAATTGGCTGAAAATGTCTGGAACACGAAAAGATCGCAAACGTGTCTATGGATTTTCGTGAAAATTCTCAGACCGGTTGAAAACCAGGTTTTCACAGATATTCAGTAGAGACTGAAGATAAAATCGAGCTGCAATCGGCTGAAACCACTCAATTGGCTGAAAATGTCTGGAACACGAAAAGATCGCAAACGTGTCTATGGATTTTCGTGAAAATTTTAAGACCGGTTGAAAACCAGGTTTTCACAGATATTCAGTAGAGACGGAAGATAAAATCGAGCTGGAATCGGCTGAAACCACTCAATTGGCTGAAAATGTCTAAAACACGAGTAGGTCGATCGATTTTCGTGAATTTTCTCGAAACGGTGAGGACCCAGCCTCATCTCTCGGATCCATATCGAAAAGAACACTCATCTCGAACACAAAAATGTAGATTGTCTGAAACTGCCTCAAAGCTTTTACGTTGTCTGAAACATGGCAGTTAGAATGAAACTGGCGCAAACATGTTTCATCTAGGCTTATCTCGAACGGAAAATTTATTTGTTCAGACCATCTCCTACAAAAATATACACGCAAACATCGATCTCGCTTTCAGTGACTTTCTCAAGGGCAAATAGCCAGGGCCTAACACAGATACACAAACGCGCGCGAGCGAGCAAACACCCCCCTTCTCCTCTTCGCTTGCGTTCGTCGATCTCTGGCACTCTCTTCACATTCTTCACTCTCTTACCAGTCTTTCTGTCCTTCACATACACACACGCGCCCGCGTGAGCGCAAACACCCCCCCCCCCCCTTCGCTTGCGTTGGCCTTTGTCTGGCACTCTCTTCACATTCTTCACTCTCTCAACCGTCATTCTGTCTGTCTGACTGTCTGACTGTGTGTGTCTAATCTTCTGTTCGCGAGTGACCCCACTTCTTCGCCCCGACCGCCGGTCACTCATTCCTCTTCCCAATGACTGTCTCGGACGGTCGCTTCCATGCTTCTCTCTGTATTTAACTTGGTTTTCTTATTTAACCTGGTTTTCTACATTATCTCTGATTTTCTACAGTAACCCCCCCCCCTTCTATTTTCCCATTAGCCGACAACGGAAAATGTTGTCAACTTCTGATTGAAAAAGGTGAGTAAACCGTTTGTTTCAAATCAAATTTTTATATCATTCCTTCGCAGAAGGATGAAAAAAAAAACAATCTGAGGCGATGGCCACTCTACTCGGTCGCTCACTCTTTCCACCCGAACCATGGCACGGCCGAACTCGACCCCAATGAGGCCGATGTCGTGGTTCTGGGAGACAGCGACGAGGCAGAGATGGACGACACCGAGGATTTCGACGATCTCGAAGATCAAGAAGATGTCGATCAGAAGCCGTCGAGCAGCCATCTGCAGTCGAGTTTTCGCCACGTCGAAGGGCCCGAAGCCGCAGAACAGGAAGTCATGCAAGTGTAAGAAGAACACCTCCTTACATTACGTTATTCCATTTTTTCAGCGCCGCTGCCCCATACGAAATGCTGGTGTTCGAACCGGCACAACACACCGCAAATGAGCAGTACGGCGGGCTTGGCGGACCACATTTCGGCGCCTACTACAATAGACCGTCGTCGTCGGTAAGGGTTTTTTATTTGAATTTGATACATTCACTTATCTTCGCTAGCCGGTTTTTTTTTTCGAAAAAATTCGAATTCTTTTCCAAAAATGTTCCGGCTCTTTTCCTTGTCAAATGTTTCGCTTTTTTTCGTTTCGTACCATTTTCGATCGTTTTTGACCCTTTTTCGCAGGTTTAGCTCGATAAAATCGTTAAATAATCGTGATTTTTGCAAGATTTTCCCACCGGAACTGATTTTTTAAATATTTTCCAGTGATCCAAGCAACTTCAGCTTCGAAACAAATGAAAAAAGATGGCCGCCCCACGAAAACTCATGATAGTCGGAAACATTCCGCACCAGCGGGACCCGGAAGACTACATTGTGGATCCGGCGGTGGGTTTTTTGATTTTTCTCGCTTTTTTAACGATTTTGAGGTCGGAAAATCGGCAAGAAGCCGCTATTTCAAATTTTTCGAAAATAAATGAAAATTTTTTTTTTATTTGCCACTTTAAAAAAAAATTACCAAATTTTCGAAAAATAAGTGATCGATTTTTTGAAAAATAATTTACTTATTTTTTTTAAAGAACTGCTATTTTTTGGAAAAAAATGAAAATTTTTTTTTATTTGCCACTTTAAAAAAAAAAAAATTACCAAATTTTCGAAAAATAAGTGATCGATTTTTTGAAAAATAATACACTTTTTTTTAAACAGCTACTGTTTTGGAAAAAAATTACAAATTTTTTAAACATAAGTTTCAAGTTTTGCGAAAATAAATGAAAATTTTTTTAATCTGCCAATTTTTTAAAAAAATTACTAAATTTTCGAAAAATAAGTGATCGATTTTTTGAAGAATAATACACTTCTTTTTTTAAAGAACTGCTATTTTTTGGAAAAAAATTACAAATTTTTTAAACATAAGTTTCAAATTTTGCGAAAATAAATGAAAATTTTTTTTTATTTGCCACTTAAAAAAAAATTACCAAGTTTTCGAGAAATAAGTGATCGATTTTTGAAAAATAATTTACTTATTTTTTTCAAAGAACTGCTATTTTTTGGAAAAAAATGACAAATTTTTTAAACATAAATTTCAAATTTTGCGAAAATAAATGAAAAAT
This sequence comes from Caenorhabditis afra, assembly GCA_963570955.1. Lineage (NCBI taxonomy): Eukaryota > Metazoa > Nematoda > Chromadorea > Rhabditida > Rhabditidae > Caenorhabditis > Caenorhabditis afra. Next base: position 1,858,483 of record OY751537.1, on the reverse strand, counting down.
TTTTTTAATCTGCCAATTTTTTAAAAAAATTACTAAATTTTCGAAAAATAAGTGATCGATTTTTTGAAAAATAATACACTTTTTTTTTTAAACTGCTACTTTTTTGAAAAAAATGACAAATTTTTTGAACATAAATTTCAAATTTTTCGAAAACAAATGAAAAATTTTTTTTTATTTGCCACTTTAAAAAAAAAATTACCAAATTTTCGAAAAATAAGTGATCGATTTTTTGAAAAATAATTTACTTAATTTTTTACAAGAACTGCTATTATTTGGAAAAAAATGACAAATTTTTTAAACATAAGTTTCAAATTTTGCGAAAATAAATGAAAATTTTTTTTAATCTGCCAATTTTTTAAAAAAATTACTAAATTTTTGAAAAATAAGTGATCGATTTTTTGAAAAATAATTTACTTGTTTTTTTTTAAAGAACTGCTATTTTTCGGAAAATAAATGAAAATTTTTTTTTATTTGCCACTTTAAAAAAAAAAATTACCAAATTTTCGAAAAATAAGTGATCGATTTTTTGAAAAATAATTTACTTAATTTTTTACAAGAACTGCTATTATTTGGAAAAAAATGACAAATTTTTTAAACATAAGTTTCAAATTTTGCGAAAATAAATGAAAATTTTTTTTAATCTGCCAATTTTTTAAAAAAATTACTAAATTTTTGAAAAATAAGTGATCGATTTTTTGAAAAATAATTTACTTAATTTTTTACAAGAACTGCTATTATTTGGAAAAAAAATGACAAATTTTTTAAACATAAGTTTCAAATTTTGCGAAAATAAATGAAAATTTTTTTTAATCTGCCAATTTTTTTAAAAAATTACTAAATTTTTGAAAAATAAGTGATCGATTTTTTGAAAAATAATACACTTTTTTTTTCAAGAACTGCTATTTTTTGGAAAAAAATGACAAATTTTTTAAACATAAATTTCAAATTTTTCGAAAATAAATGAAAATTTTTTTTAAATCTGCCAATTAAAAAAAAAATTACCAAATTTTCGAAAAATAAGTGATCGATTTTTTGAAAAATAATTTACTTATTTTTTTTAAAGAACTGCTATTTTTTGGAAAAAAATGACAAATTTTTTAAACATAAATTTTGAATTTTTCGAAAATAAATGAAAAAATTCAAGGCGACAAGCGGAGAACTGCAGTTGGCCGAGGAAGAAGACGAGCTACAAGACCCGCCCGCGAGCGGGACCTACTTTCGCATGAGAGACTATCGTGACGGTCTCGATCTGGAGCGCCAGGACGAACGTCTTCTGACGATAACGACGGAGAGCGAGACGGTCGTCCACATCTTCCGCTGGGAAAAGCCGTTCTCCGACTACTCCGACAAGATCATCAAAGAGATTCGCATCGTGCGAGAGGATCGACTCGAAGAGGGCACGGCGCGGCTGGATGTGCTCAAAGACAGCCGTCTCGACCTGATCGGCGAGGTTCGCGACGCCCAAGACTCGGCGAAGGATCTGAAAGCGGAGGTCACTGCGCTGGAAGAGAAGCGGAAGAAGTGCGAGAACACTGTGAAAAGGCTGAAAGAGTTTCTTCTCAAAGCCTAACTGTTTCTTTCTTTTTTGTATTTTGTGAGCTTCCAATAATGAACATGTTTTTGTCAGACGCTGAGAATGAGTTCATTAGCGAAAAACAGAATGAAAAGTGACATTGAAAACACGGCTAGCGTCACCTGAAAGCCGACTTCAAACTTCTTCGATACAGCCTAGTCTGAAGACATGACTTGCTGCTTCTCCATCATTTTCTCCTTTCTCGACATCATTGTCAGACCAGTTATGTACTCTCACAAGTGCTCGTTCTTCATGTTCATAGACCTCCGGAATCGAATGTTCCCGCCCGCAGCGGAGAGATCCGCGAAAGCTTCAAGGCGGCAAGCGGACTTCTTCTGGAACAGATCGCTGACAACATCTCCGCAGAGTGTTCCGTAGAGAAGAAGCTCTGTTCTAACTTCAAAAGAACTGCAGTTGACCGAGGAAGAAAACGTGCACGAGACGCACGATTTGAAACGAAACGATTCGAATAGAATAATCGAAAATACTGTGATGACTGGGACTGTGATGAAATATTTATTAGTTCTATATCCATCTCAATTAGTCATCCTCCCGATTAGAATCGTTGCTTCAGATTCTGGAGTTGTATCATCTTGTCCCTTGTCATCTCGTAGACCTGGCTCGCGTTCGGCATGTATCGATGGTTTGCTCCGTAGCCGTCGGCTTCCAGACGTTGTGCGACACGTTTCCGCATCTCCTCGCTCAATGGACGGAGCGATCCGGCGAACGCCATCGATTCCATGTTGTCCAAGACGCCTTCGATGTACTCGCGGTGCTTCTGAAACAGTTGAAGATGAAAATAGATGAGAATCGAAAGCAACTCACGTTCTTCGCGTCACGATCGACGTCGAGAAGACGACCGCGGCGGACTGGTCCTGGCGCATTGGAAGGGGCGATGTCTACTGAATCATGGAGCAGTTGAAGAAGCGTCTTTTTTATGTTTCGACGGAAAGCCTGAAACGTCTAGAATGAAGAAAAATCGGTCAGAGCATATTCAAACTCACACTTGCCCGAGCAGATTGAATCGCCTGTGCCGCTTGGACGAGCATCTTCATGGCCTTCATGGCTTTTAAATTAGTTCAGCTTGGAGTTCGTGATCGGTTCCATTCTAGATTTTCGAAGATAGATTGGAGAAGACGTTGATGACGAGAGAAAGAAATATAAAACCAAAAGAAGAGGAGAGCTCTTTTTTTGCTTTGTTTTTTTGGAATTTTGTTAATATTCAATTCAGAGCTCTACATTTTATTTGTGAAACTTTCAATTTTTCTAAATTTGAGAAATTTAAGGGAAGGACTCTTTTTTCAAATGGAAAAAATGTGAATGTTCCTGACCAATCAATATTTGCAAGCTTACCTTTTTTAATCCTTGGTTGGATCGTTTTTTTTTTTGACAACATTTTCCGTTGTTGGTTATTCGGAAAATAAGGGGCGGGGGTTACTGTAGAAAATAATGGTTAAACTGGAATTTCCAGTATAGAAGCGGCAATCCATGACGGCCAGAAGAAAAGGGTGAATGCTGAAGAAACACGTGGCCGAGGCCACCAAAAGAAAGCGAGAGACGCAGAGACATGTACGGTAACACTCGTTTCACGTGTGTTGTCGCGTCGAGAGAGACCTTCGCCTGAGTGCGACACAAGAACCTCCGACGAAGCGACCTGCGGCTGGCGGCAAACAAACAAACGGGGTCGTTGTGCGATGGAGCACGTTTGCGGCACTCACCTGCTTTATTGTTGAAAACGGCGTTTTCGATCGGGAAAAGTGGATATTGTCGAACTATTCAGAAGTTTATTGCAAAAGTAAAAAAAATAAGGTAAAATAGTATCTTGCTGACATTTTAACATAAAAATTAGCCACTTTTCCAAAAAATCTAGTTTTTTTTTTAAATTGAGAAAACCATCAAAAACAGGAAACATGTCCAGCGGATGATTTTCAAAGTTTTTTCCATAACAAATAATTCAAATTTAATTTATATTTCATAATAACATGTAAGAACAATTTTCAAGAAAAAAATAGGGAAAAAATTCCTAGTCTAATTTTGGTCCATTTGTGCGCGCTTGTCCATTTTTCCTTTGCTTTTCCGCTTTCTGCCAAAAAATGAAAATTGTTACAAAATTTATGTTTTTAGTATTTCAATTTTTCCCCATCGCTAAAAATTAACAGATCGGAATAAATTCTTTAAAAGAAATTATTTAATTATGCGTGTTTTGCGACAGGAAAAAAATTTAAAAATAGGGGAATGTTTTGAAATTTACTTCTGAATTTTCAACATTTTTCAATTGGATTAAAATCACTAAGCAATGCAAATCAACTATGCAAAATGAACTATGCAGACTTTCGATAACTTTATGACAGAGAAAAAAAATGTTTTACTAAAATGAGGAATTTAAAATATATTTTTGGGGTTTTTAGAATTTGTTTCCATAGTGCTAAAACACTAACAAGTCCAGTCAAACAATAAATCTCAAAAATTAATTTAAAAAAATAGCATTCAGTCAAATTTTTAGTGGTTAAACTCACATTCTAAAGGTGTCCTCGTAGCCGTTTTCCATTCTCACACCGATTCAGTTGCTCTGCAATCTTCTTACGGATGTAGAAACTGATCGACGGCTGCAGAAACGCCCAGAACTCGTACGAGGTGGATCCTGGTGGCGTATGACTCCTACGTTTCATCACATCAGCGATGATCTCCGAGTTCGTTTTCTTGTTCCGAATCGCCAGCATCCACATGTTCCTCATGTCGTTCATGGCCTTCTGGTACACCGCCTTCGACTCGCCGGGCTGTACATAGTGTCTGGTACGGAGGAAGACTTGGTAGTCCACTTCTGCCCATTTGTCGGCGTTGGTCGTCTTCTTCCTCTGTCCTTCAGCCTTCTTCCATAACCATGGACGATCCCGCACCACCAGCAGCGTCACCTCCGCCACTCTGATTCTCAGGTCGTCGTCCCGGATCGGTGCTCTCCTCTCTTGACGTACCGCCAGATAGTCCTCCAAGCTCAACATGATGTTGTCGTCCGGCGCGGGTGTATCTTCGACATCGAAGCAAGGCTGGATTTCCGGGAACTTGACGTCTTTGTAAGTCAGCTTCTTTTTCGGAAATCTTAAAAATGACCTTTTGAAAATACTAATTACCAGCGGTTAGACGCGGCCCCACTGGCTTTCGCTGAACCCACTGGCTTCCGCTGAAGTTCGCGCCACGCTTTTTTGTGCAAAAAGGTTTTCGGAACACGGATGTTATTATGAACCCCAGTCGTCTCCCGAAAAGACGGCTCTAGTCAAAGTTTGAATCTCCCGCCGATACGGTCCTTCCCTACAATCTTCAAATTCCCAACAATCCTAACGAAACCCTCCTCTCCCTACTCTCTTTTTGGAACATTCCATCAGTTTGTGGGAGATTCTGGTTCACTTTCCCATAAAAGAAGGCAAAGGAGTGTGTGAAAGTGAGAGACGCAGACAAATATTAGTCCCTCTGTTTCTACCGTAATCCGAATCAATCGATAATTTCCGCTTACTGTATCTGTAGGACACTCCCCACCCATCAAAAATATCCCCTCCTCATGATCCCCCTATCCTCTCAACGGCAGCTGTAACTCTTTGAAAAAGTGATGTTGCGAAATTCCGACTACCGTATCTACCGTAATCGTTGTACAACCTCTTAGATATTTTGGTAGTGACATTCCCCCATCTCAAGTAAGCTCCCATTCAAATTTGAAGTCAATCGGTTCGGTACGAAAAAGTGTCAAAAATGACCGTTTCTACTGTAGGTACCGTAATCCTACCGTAATCCCGACCAAAAATGTTATAGGGGTAAAGCGTCCCAAGACCCATAAGGGTATGCGAAATATCAGACTGGTCGGTCGAAAGGCTGGATAGTTATTTCGGTTTTAGTGCAAGACACACAGAACTACTCAAATAGTATAGTAAAGATGAGCGTTTAAAATTTCCACATTAGGGCAGAAATACCCACACATCCAAAAAAAACATTTTAAAAAACTTCACAAAATTGGGAATTTGATTGAGAATTATTTTTGCGTTTCTAAAAAAATTTCCCTTCAGCAAACAAACATTTCCACGTCTAGACCAATTTTCAAAAAGTTAAAAAATCAATTTGAAGATTATTTTCAAAAAAGTGAAAACATAGGAAAAGAAAAAGTATTAAACTGTTTTTTGAATGTTTCAATTTTTCCATAAGTTTTCAAAAGGAATGTTCGAACATACCCGACTAAATTCGAAATAAAAAAAACAGCCATTTCCAAAAAAACCGATAATGCTGATTAATCATTTGTTTGTTGACTCACTTTTTATCTTTTTTTCCTTTGTTCGATGTTTGTTTCGACGGCATTTTTTGTTGAATAAATAGACGGAGAGTGCCTGTAAAAAATCGATATTGCCTAACTAGGAACAATATACAAACAATATTGAAGCGGTCGTCTAGGACGGCCAGAAGGAAAGAGAAAGAAGAAGAAACGTGTGGCTGGGGGCAGCGAAAGAAGGCAAGAGACGCAAAGAAAAAAGACGTTAGCAAACGGGTCTCTCGCCCCTTCTCCCTCCAACGCGGCCGCCGCACGTTTTCAAACACAAGGTCATGTGGCAGCAGAGCGTTGGGAACGAGGAGAGTACCAGACGTCCACACAGCGCGTCAGGTGTCTCACCGGCCAGGCGAATTCTGTTTGCGACCAATCTTATCTAAGAAAAGAGACCGGCAAAGGTGAATGGGAAATGAAGAAAGATACACGCGCGAAAGACTCTCTTATGTCTTTGCGATAAACCTAATAGGGCTAGGACGGCCAGAAGGATGGAGAGAGAAGGAGAAACGTGTGGCTGAGGGCAACGACAGAAGGCGAGAGACGCAAAGGAAAGAGACGTTAGCAAACGGGTCTCTCGCCCCTTCTCCCTCCAACGCGGCCGCCGCACGTTTTCAAACACAAGGTCATGTGGCAGCAGAGCGTTGGGAACGAGGAGAGTACCCGACGTCCACACAGCGCGTCAGGTGTCTCACCGGCCAGGCGAATTATGTTTGCGACCAATCTTATCTATGAAAAAAGACCGGCAAAGGTGGATGGGAAATGAACAAAGTTACACGAGCAAAAGACTCTCTTATGTCTTTTGCGATAAACCTAATAGGGGACTGAACATCTAAAAACAAACCCCACTTTCAAAAAGTTCGAAATCAAACATATTTAGCGCCAGAAATGCACATTTTTAAAATTTAACGCGTGCATAAAAAAGAAATTCATTTGAAGCTCCCTTTCCCGATTAATTAATTTGATAATTCGAAAAAAAATATTTGATAATATTCCTAATCGAAAAAAAAATTTGATGAAATTCTTATATTTTGAAAAAAAATTCTGTGAGATTCCTAATTTTCAAAAAAAATATATTTGATGGAATTCCTAAATTTTAAAAAAAGTCAGTAAAATTTAAAATTTTAAAAAAGTTATTTTATAAAATTCATATTCAATCAAGACTGAAGACAAAATCGAGCTGGAAACGGCTGAAACCACTCAATTGGCTGAAAATGTCTAAAACACGAGTAAATCGCGAACGTGTCGATGGATTTTTGTGGAAATTCTTAGACCAGTTGAAAACCAGGTTTACTCACATGTTCATTCGAGACTGAAGACAAAATCGAGCTGGAAACGGCTGAAACCACTCAATTGGCTGAAAATGTCTAAAACACGAGTAAATCGCAAACGTCTCGATGGATTTTGGTGGAAATTCTTAGACCAGTTGAAAACCAGGTTTACTCACATGCTCAGTCGAGACTGAAGACAAAATCGAGCTGGAAACGGCTGAAACCACTCAATTGGCTGAAAATGTCTAAAACACGAGTAGATCGCAAAAGTGTCGATGGATTTTTGTGGAAATTCTTAGACCAGTTGAAAACCAGGTTTACTCACACGTTCAGTCGAGACTGAAGACAAAATCGAGCTGGAAACGGCTGAAACCACTCAATTGGCTGAAAATGTCTTAAACACGAGTAGATCGCAAACGTGTCGATGGATTTTTGTGGAAATTCTTAGACCAGTTGAAAACCAGGTTTCCTCACATGCTCAGTCGAGACTGAAGACAAAATCGAGCTGGAAACGGCTGAAACCACTCAATCGGCTGAAAATGTTTGAAACACGAGTAGATCGCAAATGTGTCGATGGATTTTTGTGGAAATTCTTAGACCAGTTGAAAACCAGGTTTACTCACATGTTCAGTCGAGACTGAAGACAAAATCGAGCTGGAAACGGCTGAAACCACTCAATTGGCTGAAAATGTTTGAAACACGAGTAGATCGCAAATGTGTCGATGGATTTTTGTGGAAATTCTTAGACCAGTTGAAAACCAGGTTTACTCACATGTTCAGTCGAGACTGAAGACAAAATCGAGCTGGAAACGGCTGAAACCACTCAATTGGCTGAAAATGTCTAAAACACGAGTAGATCGCAAACGTGTCGATGGATTTTTGTGGAAATTCTTAGACCAGTTAAAAACCAGGTTTACTCACATGTTCAGTCGAGACTGAAGACAAAATCGAGCTGGAAACGGCTGAAACCACTTAATTGGCTGAATATGTCTAAAACACGAGTAAATCGCAAACGTGTCGATGGATTTTTGTGAAAATTCTTAGACCAGTTAAAAACCAGGTTTACTCACATATTCAGTCGAGACTGAAGATAAAATCGAGCTGATAACGGCTGAAACCACTTAATTGGCTGAATATGTCTAAAACACGAGTAAATCGCAAACGTCTCGATGGATTTTTGTGGAAATTCTTAGACCAGTTGAAAACCAGGTTTACTCACATGCTCAGTCGAGACTGAAGACAAAATCGAGCTGGAAACGGCTGAAACCACTCAATTGGCTGAAAATGTCTAAAACACGAGTAGATCGCAAACGTGTCGATGGATTTTTGTGGAAATTCTTAGACCAGTTGAAAACCAAGTTTACTCACATGTTCAGTCGAGACTGAAGACAAAATCGAGCTGATAACGGCTGAAACCACTTAATTGGCTGAATATGTCTAAAACACGAGTAAATCGCAAACGTCTCGATGGATTTTTGTGGAAATTCTTAGACCAGTTTAAAACCAGGTTTACTCACATGTTCAGTCGAAACTGAAAACAAAATCGAGCTGGAAACGGCTGAAACCACTCAATTGGCTGAAAATGTCTAAAACACGAGTAGATCGCAAACGTGTCGATGGATTTTTGTGGAAATTCTTAGACCAGTTAAAAACCAGGTTTACTCACATGTTCAGTCGAGACTGAAGACAAAATCGAGCTGATAACGGCTGAAACCACTTAATTGGCTGAATATGTCTAAAACACGAGTAAATCGCAAACGTCTCGATGGATTTTTGTGGAAATTCTTAGACCAGTTTAAAACCAGGTTTACTCACATGTTCAGTCGAAACTGAAAACAAAATCGAGCTGGAAACGGCTGAAACCACTCAATTGGCTGAAAATGTCTAAAACACGAGTAGATCGCAAACGTGTCGATGGATTTTTGTGAAAATTCTTAGACCAGTTAAAAACCAGGTTTACTCACATATTCAGTCGAGACTGAAGATAAAATCGAGCTGGAAATGGCTGAAACCACTCAATTGGCTGAAAATGTCTAAAACACGAGTAGATCGCAAACGTGTCGATGGATTTTCGTGAAAATTCTTAAACCGGTTAAAAACCAGGTTTACTCACATATTCAGTCGAGACTGAAGATAAAATCGAGCTGGAAATGGCTGAAACCACTCAATTGGCTGAAAATGTCTAAAACACGAGTAGATCGCAAACGTGTCGATGGATTTTCGTTAAAATTCTTAAACCGGTTAAAAACCAGGTTTTCACACATATTCAGTCGAGACTGAGAACAAAATCGAGCTGGAAACGGCTGAAACCACTCAAGTGTCTGAAAATGTCTAAAACACGAGTAGATCGCAAACGTGTCGATGGATTTTCGTGAAAATTTTTAGACCGCTTGAAAACCAGGTTTTCACAGATGCTCAGTCGAGACTGAAGATAAAATCGAGCTGGAAACGGCTGAAACCACTCAATTGGCTGAAAATGTCTAAAACACGAGTAGATCGCAAACGTGTCGATAGATTTTCGTGAAAATTCTTAGACCGGTTGTAAACCAGGTTTTCACAGATATTCAGTCGAGACTGAAGACAAAATCGAGCTGCAAACGGCTGAAACCACTCAATTGGCTAAAAATGTCTAAAACACGAGTAAATCGCAAACGTGTCGATAGATTTTTGTGAAAATTCTTAGACCGCTTGAAAACCAAGTTTACACACATATTCAGTCGAGACTGAAGACAAAATCGAGCTGGAAATGGCAGAAACCACTCATGTGGCTGAAAATGTCTAAAACACGAGTAGGTCGATAGATTTCCGTGAAAATTCTTGAAACGGTGAGAACCCAGCCTCATCTATCGGATCCATATCAAAAAGAACACTCATCTCGAACACGAGGCTGGAAAAATGCAGATTGTCTGAAACTGCCTGAAATGAGCTTTTACATTGTCTGAAACATGGCAATTAGAATGAAACTGGCGCAATCATGTTTCATCTAGGCTCATCAATTTGTTCCGACCATCTCCTACAAAAATATACACACAAACATCGATCTCGCTTTTAGTGACTTTCTCAAGGGCAAATAGCCAGGGCCTAACACAGATACACAAACGCGCGCGAGCGAGCAAACACCCCCCTTCTCCTCTTCGCTTGCGTTCGTCGATCTCTGGCACTCTCTTCACATTCTTCACTCTCTCACCAGTCTTTCTGTCCTTCACATACACACACGCGCCCGCGTGAGCGCAAACACCCCCCCCCCCCTTCGCTTGCGTTCGCCTTTGTCTGGCACTCTCTTCACATTCTTCACTCTCTCAACCGTCATTCTGTCTGTCTGACTGTCTGACTGTGTGTGTCTAATCTTCTGTTCGCGAGTGACCCCACTTCTTCGCCCCGACCGCCGGTCACTCATTCCTCTTCCCAATGACTGTCTCGGACGGTCGCTTCTATGCTTCTCTCTGTATTTAACCTGGTTTTCTTATTTAACCTGGTTTTCTACATTATCTCTGATTTTCTACAGTAACCCCCCCCCCCCTTCTATTTTCCCAATAACCTACAACGGAAAATGTTGTCAACTTCTGATTGAAAAAGGTGAGTAAACCGTTTGTTTCAAATCAAATTTTTATATCATTCCTTCGCAGAAGGATGAAAAAAAAAACAATCTGAGGCGATGGCCGCTCTACTCGGTCGCTCACTCCCTCCACCCGAACCATGGCACGGCCGAACTCGACCCCAATGACGCCGATGTCGTGGTTCTGGGAGACAGCGACGAGGAAGAGACACCGAGGATTTCGACGATCTCGAAGATGAAGAAGATGTCGATCAGAAGCCGTCGAGCAGCCATCTGCAGACGAGTTTTCGCCAAGTCGAAGGGCTCGAAGCCGCAGAACAGGAAGTCATGCAAGTGTAAGAAGAACACCTCCTTACATTACGTTATTCCATTTTTTCAGCGCCGCTGCCCCATACGAAATGCTGGTGTTCGAACCGGCACAATACACCGCAAATGAGCAGTACGGCGGGCTTGGCGGACCACAATTCGGCGCCTATTACAATGGACCGTCGTCGTCGGTGAGGTTTTTTCTTTTGAATTTGATACATTCACTTATCTTCGCTAGCCGCGTTTTTTTCGAAAAATTCGAATTCTTTTCCAAAAATGTTCCGGCTCTTTTCCTTGTCAAATGTTTCGCTTTTTTTTGTTTCGCGCCATTTTCGATCGTTTTTGACCCATTTTCGCAGGTTTAGCTCGAGAAAATCGTTAAATAATCGTGATTTGTGCAAGATTTTCCCGCCGGAATTGACTTTTTAAATATTTTTTCAGTGATCCAATCAACTTCAGCTTCGAAACAAATGAAAAAAAAATGGCCGCCCCACGAAAACTCATGATAGTCGGAAACATTCCGCACCAGCGGGACCCGGAAGACTACATTGTGGATCCGGCGGTGGGTTTTTTTGATTTTCCTCGCTTTTTAAACGGGTTTGAGGTCGGAACGAGCTTATTTTCTGATTTTCAGAAATCCACTGCCACTCATCTCGCCTTCATGCCGCAAGAGCATGTGCTCAGTCAGAAGGTCAGTCCTTTTTTTCTCATCTTTACCGATAGAAAATCTTTTAAATGGCACTGTTTTACGATTGAAGAGGTGCCATTTGAAGAAACTAACCCTGCGCCTTTAAAACATACAGTAAAAAACTGCTACTTTTTTGGAAAAAAAATGACAATTTTTTTAAACATAAATTTCAAATTTTTCGAAAATAATTTTAATTTTTTTTTAAATCTGGCAATTTAAAAAAAATTACCAAATTTTCGAAAAATAAGTGATCGGTTTAAAAAAAAACCACTTATTTTTTTAAAAAGCTGTTTTTTTTGTTGGAAAAAAATGACAAATTTTTTAAACATAAATTCCACATTTTTCGAAAATAAATGAAAATTTCTTTTTAATCTGCCAATTTAAAAAAAAAATTAGCAAATTTACAAAAAATAAGTGATCGATTTTTTGAAAAATAAATCACTTATTTGAAAAAAAATGACAAATTTTTTAAACATAAATTCCACATTTTTCGAAAATAATTTTAATTTTTTTTCAATCTGGCAATTTAAAAAAAATTACCAAATTTTCGAAAAATAAGTGATCGATTTTTTAAAAGATAAATCACTTATTTTTTTAAAAAACTGCTACTTTTTTGGAAAAAAAATGACAATTTTTTAAACATAAATTTCAAATTTTTCGAAAATAATTTTAATTTTTTTTAAATCTGGCAATTTAAAAAAAAATACCAAATTTTCGAGAAATAATTGATCAAATTTTTGAATAATAAATCACTTATTTTTTCAAAAAGCTGATTTTTTTGTTGGAAAAAAATGACAAATTTTTCAAACATAAATTCCACATTTTTCGAAAATAAATGAAAATTTTTTTTAAATCTGCCAATTTTTTGAAAAAAAGATAGAAAATCCGTTAAACGGCACTGTTTTCCGATTGAAGAAGTGCCATTTGAAGAAACTAACACTGTGCCTTTAAAACATACAGTAACCGGTTGCGGGCACCTCCTTAACCCTGGAAAATCGGCGAGAAGCCGCTATACGGTTTTTTAAGCCAGAAAATTTTTTCTTCAGGACTTCCGCAAACTGCTCGCCGAGCCGGAGATCTCACGTCAAGTGGACGTTGAAGAGGAGCGCCGACGACAAATTCGGAACAACTTCCAAAGCTCGTCGTCGAGCGATGACGTCCCTGTCTTCGACGGAATCTGGGCGAGCCATTCGGTGTCGCAAGTCGACAAGGTACTGTTGAATGCGATACATCTTCGCGAAGAACACTGGTATTGCAGATCGCGCTCGAAATCGATGTCCTCGTCGGAAAAATGAACATGATGGTAAGTCTTTTTTGGCAAGTTGCGGTTTAGTTATGACGAGGACCAATTTGGAATTCTCGGCCACGGACTCCTTTTGGACAAGATTGGTCGGCGATTTCACTTCCGACTTCCGTTTTTTTTCTGTATTAACTGTCAGAATGTAGCTGACAAATCGAAGAACTGAAGTAAATATTTGAAAGTCAGAAAACAACAGAATCACTGAAAACTTTTGAAAACCCGAAGTTTTGAACCGAGAATGCGGAAATTCGTCTGCTTGGCACTTTTTGCCTGTCTTGTCTACACACTGGTTACAGGTCCACAAGACTGAAGTTTTGGATTTGGATGAGCGGAAAGTTCGAATCCATTTTTTCATGGAGGAGAGGCAGCTGGAGGTGCTCTTGGATGTTGAGAAGAAGAAGACCGCTAAGTTGGAAAAGATGAACGAGCTCGAGAAGAATGTCTTATTAATGTTTCCTATTAATAAAAACCGTCCGTGGTATATCCATCTCTGTGTCTGAGTGTGTGTCTGTCTGTTTGACGGGCCGTATTCTGAGGGCAAGAAGAAACAAGAATGCCACCACAAAAGTCCGAACCAGGGACCCCCACCCAACATGCAAACACACAAGCCACTCGGCCAGAGGACTCATGCAAACGCAACCACCTACAGGGCGGTTAAGAGCGCGCTGTCGGCGGCGGAGCCTTTTGGTTCATTCTGGTCCAAGATATACGAAGAGCTGGGGCTGATGGATGTGGAGCTGGAGACGGCGGTGCAAGATAACACTGAGCTGAATAAGGCGTTGGCAGAGGAGAAGAGCAAGTTGGCGAAGAAGATCGAAGAGAAGATGGTGGAAATTGAAGAACAGGCAACTAAGAAAATTAAGAAGGAGAAAACGACGACGTTGGAAGAGGTGAAGCAGAAGAGCGAGATGCAAGACCAGGAGTGGAGAGAGAGAGTAATGCTGGATAGGAAAACTGTGTAAGACAAGTGAGAAGTAGATCGAGGATCAGAAGAATTGAAAATTGGAAATTTCTTTGAATATTTTTTTTCAATGGGAACTTCTTTGAATTTATTCATTTATTTGGAACTTTTTTAAACATTTTTTTCAAAAATTGGTTGTTTCTTTGAATTTTTTTCTCAAATTGGGAATTTTTTGGATTTTTTTAAATTGGGAATTTCTTTGAATATTTTTTCAAATTGGGAATTTCTTTGAATTTTTTTTCAAAACCTGGGAGCTTTTTCGAATTTTTTTAATTTCGAATTTCTTTGAATTTTTTTTTTCAAAAATTGAGAGTTTCTTTGAATTTTTTTTCAAAACCTGGGAATTTTTTGGATTTTTTTGAATTGGGAATTTCTTCTAATGTTTTTTTTCAAAATTGGGAATTTCTTCGAATGTTTTTTTTTCAATATTGGGAGTTTCTTTGAATATTTTTTCAAAACCTGGGAATTTTTGGGATTTTTTTAAAATTGGGAATTTCTTCGAATGTTTTTTTTTCAAAATTGGGAGTTTCTTTGAATATTTTTTCAAAACCTGGGAATTTTTTGGATTTTTTTGAATTGGGAATTTCTTCTAATGTTTTTTTTCAAAATTGGGAATTTCTTCGAATGTTTTTTTTCAAAATTGGGAATTTCTTCGAATGTTTTTTTTTCAAAATTGGGAACTTCTTCGAATGTTTTTTTTTTTCAAAAATTGGGAATTTCTTTGAATATTTTTTTCAAAACCTGGGAATTTTTTTGATTTTTTTAAATTGGGAATTTCTTTGAATATTTTTTTTCAAAATTGGGAATTTCTTCGAATGTTTTTTTTTTCAAAACTTGGGAATTTCTTTGAATATTTTTTCAAAACCTGGGAATTTTTTGGATTTTTTTGAATTGGGAATTTCTTCTAATGTTTTTTTTCAAAATTGGGAATTTCTTCGAATGTTTTTTTTCAAAATTGGGAATTTCTTCGAATGTTTTTTTTTCAAAATTGGGAACTTCTTCGAATGTTTTTTTTTTTCAAAAATTGGGAATTTCTTTGAATATTTTTTTCAAAACCTGGGAATTTTTTTGATTTTTTTAAATTGGGAATTTCTTTGAATATTTTTTTTCAAAATTGGGAATTTCTTCGAATGTTTTTTTTTTCAAAACTTGGGAATTTCTTTGAATATTTTTTCAAAACCTGGGAATTTTTTGGATTTTTTTGAATTGGGAATTTCTTCTAATGTTTTTTTTCAAAATTGGGAATTTCTTCGAATGTTTTTTTTCAAAATTGGGAATTTCTTCGAATGTTTTTTTTCAAAATTGGGAATTTCTTCGAATGTTTTTTTTTTCAAAACTTGGGAATTTCTTTGAATATTTTTTTCAAAACCTGGGAATTTTTTTGATTTTTTTAAATTGGGAATTTCTTTGAATATTTTTTTTCAAAATTCCGAGTTTCTTCGATAACTTTTTTTCAAAAATTAAAAATTTCTTTGAATATTTTTTTTCAAAACTCGCCTTGAAACAAGTTGATGCTCTTGAGTCGGCGTTCTATCAAAAACACTACTGTGAAGTTCTTTGTCTCGACCTCTACCCGGCCAAATACCGCTTCATTCTGGTTTACCGCCCACCGGATACTACCATCGGATCGACGGCATCACTCGCCGAGAATCTCACACAACTCCTCGACAGTTCCGCGAAGGCCAACCTCATACTCGGTGATCTAAATTTTGCGGCCGAAAGATGGGAGGACCCTTCAACGCTTGGAGGACTACCTAAATCTTTCTCACAGCTTGTTAGAGGACACAACCTGAGTCAGGTCGTCTCCTTCCCTACGAGGTTCACTGCAAATGGAGCTGGAAACTTCCTTGATATTGTCTTAACCGACAGTCCTCACCTCACCAGTTGTAGCCAAGCTGAGCCACTACTGTTGTCCGATCACATATCAATCAACCTTCAAATCCACCTGCCAGGAAACCACTACCGCAAGCCGTCCCCGAAGCTCGCTTTGTCCTACAGAAAGTGCAATTTTGTTATTCTTCGTTCACAACTCTTCCGGATCAACTGGCCTCGACAGCTTTCCTTCTTCTCCTCGGCCGAAACAAAACTCTTCCACTTCCTGAAGGTCTTCAACGAGTTGATTCGCGACAACACTCCAACCATCCTGCTCAAGCCCTCCAAGACCCTGAATGACCGTCTGAAAGCTCTCAAATCAAGGAAGCATCGATCATCACGGACTCGCCGTTCTTTGAGGTATACCCGTCGTGCTCTCACCAAGCATGAAAACCACCTAATCCGCGATTCGAACCCGAGGACTTTCTTCAACTTCGTGAGAAGTAGGATCGGTGCCCTAGACGGGGACTATCTCATCCAAAAGAATGGACATTCTCTGCTTGATCATGTGGCCATTGCATCCGAGTTCGCCACGAAGTTCTCCAACGACTTCACACCTCCCGATGAGCCCTTCTGCGGACTACCACCAACCGAGCCGATCCCCTACGCGATGGATTTTTCACCACTTAGCATTTCCAACGTCATCAAAAAGCTGCAGCCGAAAATCGGTTACTCAACTGATGCGGTAAATTTCTACGTCATTAAGAAGTGTGATGACGCCATCACAATACCCCTTTCGATCATCTTCGCAGAGTCCTACTTCAGTGGTGTTTTTCCATCCATTTTGAAGGAGACGACGGTAGTACCCCTCCACAAGAAAGGATCAAAGACAAGCGTGGATAATTTTCGTCCCATAAGTCTCACCCATCCCATCGCAAGACTTTTCGAGCGAGTGGTTATGACTTCACTTCGTCCACTGGCCTTATCTAAGCTGTCAAAGTCCCAGTTTGGCTTTTTGCCCCGGAAATCGTGCGCTCTCGCTCTGCTGGAATACACATCCGCAATCCATACGTGTCTCACGCCAAAGCAAAGCTTCGCGGATGCACTGTACTTCGACTTTCGGAAAGCCTTCGATTCGGTTCCGCACAACCTCCTGGTCATCAAAGCGCTGAACTTTGGATTGAACTACACCACTTCCGCCTGGATCAAGTCCTTCCTCACCAACAGGAGGTCCCGAATCAAGCTTAAGGACTTCGTATCCAGTGCAAGCTTGAGTACTGCGCCATCGTCTTCCACCCGGACACCATCGAAAGCTCTAAATTGCTCGAGAGCCCGCTTCGTTTCTTTACCAGGAAGGTTATGCAAAGGTGCAATCTGAGCTATTGTTCCTATTTCGACCGCCTAAAACAGTTTGAAATCCTTTCCATTTTGCAGAGACGGATACAAGCTGTGCTCATCGCCATCTACAAAATTCTGGCCGGCTACGCGCATTTCCCATCTCTACACAAATACGTTCGTCCCGGGAGTTCAAAAAGATACCCGTACATTCTCAAGGCCAACCACGCGGTCTCCACTTCCTCATCGCGACCATTCCTGAATGCGCACCTCAAAATCTGGAATCACCTGGCCTCAAAAATACGCGAACGTCAGTCAAAAGGGAGTTTTATCCGCTTCGTTAAATCCCTCTCGCTTCAGTCTCTCATCCCCTCCTAACCCTGGGACTATTGCCGGTCCACATGGGTCTTTCTATTCATTATTAGGTTTCTCATGTCATACTACCTCAATCCCGGTCCCACCTATATTTGTCGCATTTGTTTTACCAAATAAATGAATCAATTTCAAAACCTGGGAATTTTTTAGAATTTTTTTAAATTGGGAATTTCTTCGAATGTTTTTTTTTCAAAATTGGGAGTTTCTTTGAATATTTTTTCAAAACCTGGGAATTTTTTTGATTTTTTTAAATTGGGAGTTTCTTTGAATATTTTTTTTCAAAATTCCGAGTTTCTTCGATAACTTTTTTTCAAAAATTAAAAATTTCTTTGAATATTTTTTTTTCAAAAATTGGGAATTTCTTTGAATATTTTTTTCAAAACCTGGGAATTTTTTGGATTTTTTTGAATTGGGAATTTCTTCTAATGTTTTTTTTCATAATTGGGAATTTCTTCGAATGTTTTTTTTCAAAATTGGGAATTTCTTCGAATGTTTTTTTTTTCAAAACTTGGGAATTTCTTTGAATATTTTTTTCAAAACCTGGGAATTTTTTTGATTTTTTTAAATTGGGAGTTTCTTCGAATGTTTTTTTTTCAAAATTCCGAGTTTCTTCGATAACTTTTTTTCAAAAATTGAAAATTTCTTTGAATATTTTTTTTCAAAAATTGGGAATTTCTTTGAATATTTTTTTCAAAACCTGGGAATTTTTTTGATTTTTTTAAATTGGGAATTTCTTCGAATTTTTTTTTTCAAAATTGGGAGTTTCTTTGAATATTTTTTCAAAACCTGGAAATTTTTTGGATTTTTTTTAATTGGGAATTTCTTAGAATATTTTTTTTCAAAATTGGGAGTTTCTTCGAATGTTTGTTTTTAAATAATTGGGAATTTCTTTGAATATTTTTTTCAAAACCTGGGAATTTTTTGGATTTTTTTGAATTGGAAATTTCTTCAAATGTTTTTTTTCAAAATTAGGAGTTTCTTTGAATATTTATTTCAAAACCTGGAAATTTTTTGGATTTTTTTTAATTGGGAATTTCTTAGAATATTTTTTTTCAAAATTGGGAATTTCTTCGAATGTTTGTTTTTAAATAATTGGGAATTTCTTTGAATATTTTTTTCAAAACCTGGGAATTTTTTTGATTTTTTTAAATTGAGAGTTTCTTTGAATATTTTTTTTCAAAATTCCGAGTTTCTTCGATAACTTTTTTTCAAAAATTTAAAATTTCTGGGAATTTTTTGGATTTTTTTGAATTGGGAATTTCTTCTAATGTTTTTTTTCAAAATTGGGAATTTCTTCGAATGTTTTTTTTCAAAATTGGGAATTTCTTCGAATGTTTTTTTTTTCAAAACTTGGGAATTTCTTTGAATATTTTTTTCAAAACCTGGGAATTTTTTTGATTTTTTTAAATTGGGAGTTTCTTTGAATATTTTTTTTCAAAATTCCGAGTTTCTTCGATAACTTTTTTTCAAAAATTGAAAATTTCTTTGAATATTTTTTTTCAAAAATTGGGAATTTCTTTGAATATTTTTTTCAAAACCTGGGAATTTTTTTGATTTTTTTAAATTGGGAATTTCTTCTAATGTTTTTTTTCAAAATTGGGAATTTCTTCAAATGTTTTTTTTTTCAAAACCTGGGAATTTTTTTGATTTTTTTAAATTGGGAATTTCTTCGAATTTTTTTTTTCAAAATTCCGAGTTTCTTCGATAACTTTTTTTCAAAAATTTAAAATTTCTTTGAATATTTTTTTTCAAAACCTGGGAATTCTTTAGAATTTTTTTAAATTGGGAATTTCTTCGAATGTTTTTTTTCAAAATTGGGAGTTTCTTTGAATATTTTTTCAAAACCTGGGAATTTTTTGGATTTTTTTGAATTGGAAATTTCTTCAAATGTTTTTTTTCAAAATTGGGAGTTTCTTTGAATATTTATTTCAAAACCTGGAAATTTTTTGGATTTTTTTTAATTGGGAATTTCTTCGAATGTTTTTTTTTTCAAAAATTGGGAATTTCTTTGAATATTTATTTCAAAACCTGGGATCTTTTTGGATTTTTTTTTAATTGGGAATTTCTTTGAATATTTTTTTTCAAAATTGGGAATTTCTTCGAATGTTTTTTTTTTAAATAATTGGGAATTTCTTTGAATATTTTTTTCAAAACCTGGGAATTTTTTTGATTTTTTTAAATTGGGAGTTTCTTTGAATATTTTTTTTCAAAATTCCGAGTTTCTTCGATAACTTTTTTTCAAAAATTGAAAATTTCTTTGAATATTTTTTTTCAAAAATTGGGAATTTCTTTGAATATTTTTTTCAAAACCTGGGAATTTTTTTGATTTTTTTAAATTGGGAATTTCTTCTAATGTTTTTTTTCAAAATTGGGAATTTCTTCAAATGTTTTTTTTTTCAAAACCTGGGAATTTTTTTGATTTTTTTAAATTGGGAATTTCTTCGAATTTTTTTTTTCTTCAAATGTTTTTTAGCGTATTGATATCAAAAAGCCCCGAAGCAGCGAGCGAGATGCTAACGGAACTGATGCAGAAGTGCCACGAGGTAGGACTCGAGATGAACAGCGGAAAGACAAAAGCTCTCCGGAATGCCTTCGCCAGCAGCGAACCGATCAAACTCACCACCTCGACCACAGTAACCGTCATCGATGACGTAGCAGAATACGTCTATCTCGGACGTCAGATCAACGCAAGGAACGAGCTAGAAAAAGAGATCCACCGAAGAAGAAGGGCAGCGTGGGCATCCTTCAACAGCATACAGAACACCACGGACGCCATCAAATGCCAGAAACGACGCGCAGAACTCTTCGACTCCACCGTTCTACCAGCCCTGACCTACGGATGTGAAGCATGGACGCTCACCAAGGCCCTGGCGGAAAGAGTCAGGATCACACACGCAGCGCTCGAACGACGACTCATTGGACTGACACTAACAGAACAACGGGAGAAGAACATGCACCGCGAGGACGTTCGAAAAATCTCAAAAGTTCAAGATCCTCTACTCCACATCAAGAAGATGAAGCTGAGATGGGCCGGACACGTCGCAAGAAGGACGGATAATCGGTGGACGACGACAATGCTCGATTGGAGGCCGTACGACTACACAAGGCCAGTCGGAAGACCACCAACGAGATGGACCGACTCGCTCCGGAAAGATGTGACGATAAGAACGTCGACAGGAAAAGTGCTGGCTCCGTGGTCAACTCAAGCAAAGGACCGAAATCAATGGCGTGCTGTGATCCGCGCTAACCTATAGCGAAGAACGGATCGTCTAAGTAACTAAGTAAGTAAGTAAGTTTTTTTTCAAAATTGGGAATTTCTTCAAATGTTTTTTTTTTCAAAACCTGGGAATTTTTTTGATTTTTTTAAATTGGGAATTTCTTCGAATTTTTTTTTTCAAAATTCCGAGTTTCTTCGATAACTTTTTTTCAAAAATTTAAAATTTCTTTGAATATTTTTTTTCAAAACCTGGGAATTCTTTAGAATTTTTTTAAATTGGGAATTTCTTCGAATGTTTTTTTTCAAAATTGGGAGTTTCTTTGAATATTTTTTCAAAACCTGGGAATTTTTTGGATTTTTTTGAATTGGAAATTTCTTCAAATGTTTTTTTTCAAAATTGGGAGTTTCTTTGAATATTTATTTCAAAACCTGGAAATTTTTTGGATTTTTTTTAATTGGGAATTTCTTCGAATGTTTTTTTTTTCAAAAATTGGGAATTTCTTTGAATATTTATTTCAAAACCTGGGATCTTTTTGGATTTTTTTTTAATTGGGAATTTCTTTGAATATTTTTTTTCAAAATTGGGAATTTCTTCGAATGTTTTTTTTTTAAATAATTGGGAATTTCTTTGAATATTTTTTTCAAAACCTGGGAATTTTTTGGATTTTTTTGAATTGGAAATTTCTTCAAATGTTTTTTTTCAAAATTGGGAGTTTCTTTGAATATTTATTTCAAAACCTGGAAATTTTTTGGATTTTTTTTAATTGGGAATTTCTTAGAATATTTTTTTTCAAAATTGGGAATTTCTTCGAATGTTTGTTTTTAAATAATTGGGAATTTCTTTGAATATTTTTTTCAAAACCTGGGAATTTTTTTGATTTTTTTAAATTGGGAATTTCTTAGAATATTTTTTTTCAAAATTGGGAATTTCTTCGAATGTTTGTTTTTAAATAATTGGGAATTTCTTTGAATATTTTTTTCAAAACCTGGGAATTTTTTTGATTTTTTTAAATTGAGAGTTTCTTTGAATATTTTTTTTCAAAATTCCGAGTTTCTTCGATAACTTTTTTTCAAAAATTAAAAATTTCTTTGAATATTTTTTTTCAAAAATTGGGAATTTCTTTGAATATTTTTTTCAAAACCTGGGAATTTTTTTGATTTTTTTAAATTGGGAATTTCTTCTAATGTTTTTTTTCAAAATTGGGAATTTCTTCGAATGTTTTTTTTTTCAAAACCTGGGAATTTTTTTGATTTTTTTAAATTGGGAATTTCTTCGAATTTTTTTTTTCAAAATTCCGAGTTTCTTCGATAACTTTTTTTCAAAAATTTAAAATTTCTTTGAATATTTTTTTTCAAAACCTGGGAATTCTTTAGAATTTTTTTAAATTGGGAATTTCTTCGAATGTTTTTTTTCAAAATTGGGAGTTTCTTTGAATATTTTTTCAAAACCTGGGAATTTTTTGGATTTTTTTGAATTGGAAATTTCTTCAAATGTTTTTTTTTCAAAATTGGGAGTTTCTTTGAATATTTATTTCAAAACCTGGAAATTTTTTGGATTTTTTTTAATTGGGAATTTCTTCGAATGTTTTTTTTTTCAAAAATTGGGAATTTCTTTGAATATTTATTTCAAAACCTGGGATCTTTTTGGATTTTTTTTTAATTGGGAATTTCTTTGAATATTTTTTTTCAAAATTGGGAATTTCTTTTTTTTTTTTTTAAATAATTGGGAATTTCTTTGAATATTTTTTTCAAAACCTGGGAATTTTTTTGATTTTTTTAAATTGGGAGTTTCTTTGAATATTTTTTTTCAAAATTCCGAGTTTCTTCGATAACTTTTTTTCAAAAATTTAAAATTTCTGGGAATTTTTTGGATTTTTTTGAATTGGGAATTTCTTCTAATGTTTTTTTTCAAAATTGGGAATTTCTTCGAATGTTTTTTTTCAAAATTGGGAATTTCTTCGAATGTTTTTTTTTCAAAACTTGGGAATTTCTTTGAATATTTTTTTCAAAACCTGGGAATTTTTTTGATTTTTTTAAATTGGGAGTTTCTTTGAATATTTTTTTTCAAAATTCCGAGTTTCTTCGATAACTTTTTTTCAAAAATTAAAAATTTCTTTGAATATTTTTTTTCAAAAATTGGGAATTTCTTTGAATATTTTTTTCAAAACCTGGGAATTTTTTTGATTTTTTTAAATTGGGAGTTTCTTTGAATATTTTTTTTCAAAATTGGGAATTTCTTCGAATGTTTTTTTTTTCAAAACCTGGGAATTTTTTTGATTTTTTTAAATTGGGAATTTCTTCGAATTTTTTTTTTCAAAATTCCGAGTTTCTTCGATAACTTTTTTTCAAAAATTTAAAATTTCTTTGAATATTTTTTTTCAAAACCTGGGAATTCTTTAGAATTTTTTTAAATTGGGAATTTCTTCGAATGTTTTTTTTCAAAATTGGGAGTTTCTTTGAATATTTTTTCAAAACCTGGGAATTTTTTGGATTTTTTTGAATTGGAAATTTCTTCAAATGTTTTTTTTCAAAATTGGGAGTTTCTTTGAATATTTATTTCAAAACCTGGAAATTTTTTGGATTTTTTTTAATTGGGAATTTCTTCGAATGTTTTTTTTTTCAAAAATTGGGAATTTCTTTGAATATTTATTTCAAAACCTGGGATCTTTTTGGATTTTTTTTTAATTGGGAATTTCTTAGAATATTTTTTTTCAAAATTGGGAGTTTCTTCGAATGTTTGTTTTTAAATAATTGGGAATTTCTTTGAATATTTTTTTCAAAACCTGGGAATTTTTTGGATTTTTTTGAATTGGAAATTTCTTCAAATGTTTTTTTTCAAAATTGGGAGTTTCTTTGAATATTTATTTCAAAACCTGGGATCTTTTTGGATTTTTTTGAATTGGGAATTTCTTTGAATATTTTTTTTCAAAATTGGGAATTTCTTCGAATGTTTTTTTTTTAAATAATTGGGAATTTCTTTGAATATTTTTTTCAAAACCTGGGAATTTTTTTTTTGATTTTTTTAAATTGGGAGTTTCTTTGAATATTTTTTTTCAAAATTCCGAGTTTCTTCGATAACTTTTTTTCAAAAATTTAAAATTTCTGGGAATTTTTTGGATTTTTTTGAATTGGGAATTTCTTCTAATGTTTTTTTTCAAAATTGGGAATTTCTTCGAATTTTTTTTTTCAAAATTGGGAATTTCTTCGAATGTTTTTTTTTTTCAAAACTTGGGAATTTCTTTGAATATTTTTTTCAAAACCTGGGAATTTTTTTGATTTTTTAAATTGGGAGTTTCTTTGAATATTTTTTTTCAAAATTCCGAGTTTCTTCGATAACTTTTTTTCAAAAATTAAAAATTTCTTTGAATATTTTTTTTCAAAAATTGGGAATTTCTTTGAATATTTTTTTCAAAACCTGGGAATTTTTTTGATTTTTTTAAATTGGGAATTTCTTCGAATGTTTTTTTTTCAAAATTGGGAGTTTCTTTGAATATTTTTTCAAAACCTGGGAATTTTTTGGATTTTTTTGAATTGGGAATTTCTTCTTATGTTTTTTTTTCAAAATTGGGAATTTCTTCGAATGTTTTTTTTTTCAAAACTTGGGAATTTCTTTGAATATTTTTTTCAAAACCTGGGAATTTTTTTGATTTTTTAAATTGGGAGTTTCTTTGATTATTTTTTTTCAAAATTCCGAGTTTCTTCGATAACTTTTTTTCAAAAATTAAAAATTTCTTTGAATATTTTTTTTCAAAAATTGGGAATTTCTTTGAATATTTTTTTCAAAACCTGGGAATTTTTTTGATTTTTTTAAATTGGGAATTTCTTCGAATGTTTTTTTTTCAAAATTGGGAGTTTCTTTGAATATTTTTTCAAAACCTGGGAATTTTTTGGATTTTTTTGAATTGGGAATTTCTTCTTATGTTTTTTTTTCAAAATTGGGAATTTCTTCGAATGTTTTTTTTTTCAAAACTTGGGAATTTCTTTGAATATTTTTTTCAAAACCTGGGAATTTTTTTGATTTTTTAAATTGGGAGTTTCTTTGATTATTTTTTTTCAAAATTCCGAGTTTCTTCGATAACTTTTTTTCAAAAATTAAAAATTTCTTTGAATATTTTTTTTCAAAAATTGGGAATTTCTTTGAATATTTTTTTCAAAACCTAGGAATTTTTTTGATTTTTTTAAATTGGGAATTTCTTCGAATGTTTTTTTTTCAAAATTGGGAGTTTCTTTGAATATTTTTTCAAAACCTGGGAATTTTTTGGATTTTTTTGAATTGGGAATTTCTTCTTATGTTTTTTTTTTCAAAATTGGGAGTTTCTTTGAATATTTTTTCAAAACCTGGGAATTTTTTGGATTTTTTTGAATTGGGAATTTCTTCTTATGTTTTTTTTTTCAAAATTGGGAATTTCTTCGAATGTTTTTTTTTTTCAAAACTTGGGAATTTCTTTGAATATTTTTTTCAAAACCTGGGAATTTTTTTGATTTTTTAAATTGGGAGTTTCTTTGAATATTTTTTTTCAAAATTCCGAGTTTCTTCGATAACTTTTTTTCAAAAATTAAAAATTTCTTTGAATATTTTTTTTCAAAAATTGGGAATTTCTTTGAATATTTTTTTCAAAACCTGGGAATTTTTTTTATTTTTTTAAATTGGGAATTTCTTCGAATGTTTTTTTTTCAAAATTGGGAGTTTCTTTGAATATTTTTTTCAAAACCTGGGAATTTTTTTGATTTTTTTAAATTGGGAATTTCTTCGAATGTTTTTTTTTCAAAATTGGGAGTTTCTTTGAATATTTTTTCAAAACCTGGGAATTTTTTGGATTTTTTTGAATTGGGAATTTCTTCTTATGTTTTTTTTTCAAAATTGGGAATTTCTTCGAATGTTTTTTTTTTCAAAACTTGGGAATTTCTTTGAATATTTTTTTCAAAACCTGGGAATTTTTTTGATTTTTTAAATTGGGAGTTTCTTTGAATATTTTTTTTCAAAATTCCGAGTTTCTTCGATAACTTTTTTTCAAAAATTAAAAATTTCTTTGAATATTTTTTTTCAAAAATTGGGAATTTCTTTGAATATTTTTTTCAAAACCTGGGAATTTTTTTGATTTTTTTAAATTGGGAATTTCTTCTAATGTTTTTTTTTCAAAATTGGGAATTTCTTCTAATGTTTTTTTTTCAAAATTGGGAATTTCTTCGAATGTTTTTTTTTCAAAAATTGGGAATTTCTTTGAATATTTTTTTCAAAACCTGGGAATTTTTTTGATTTTTTTAAATTGGGAATTTCTTTGAAAATTTTTTTTCAAAATTCCGAGTTTCTCGATAACTTTTTTTCAAAAATTAAAAATTTCTTTGAATATTTTTTTTCAAAACCTGGGAATTTTTTAGAATTTTTTTAAATTGGGAATTTCTTCGAATGTTTTTTTTCAAAATTGGGAGTTTCTTTGAATATTTTTTCAAAACCTGGAAATTTTTTGGATTTTTTTTTAATTGGGAATTTCTTCGAATGTTTTTTTTTCAAAAATTGGGAATTTCTTTGAATATTTATTTCAAAACCTGGGATCTTTTTGGATTTTTTTTTAATTGGGAATTTCTTTGAATATTTTTTTTCAAAACCTGGGAATTTTTTAGAATTTTTTTAAATTGGGAATTTCTTCGAATGTTTTTTTTCAAAATTGGGAGTTTCTTTGAATATTTTTTCAAAACCTGGGAATTTTTTGGATTTTTTTGAATTGGGAATTTCTTCTTATGTTTTTTTTTCAAAATTGGGAATTTCTTCGAATGTTTTTTTTTTCAAAACTTGGGAATTTCTTTGAATATTTTTTTCAAAACCTGGGAATTTTTTTGATTTTTTAAATTGGGAGTTTCTTTGAATATTTTTTTTCAAAATTCCGAGTTTCTTCGATAACTTTTTTTCAAAAATTAAAAATTTCTTTGAATATTTTTTTTCAAAACCTGGGAATTTTTTAGAATTTTTTTAAATTGGGAATTTCTTCGAATGTTTTTTTTCAAAATTCCGAGTTTCTTTGAATATTTTTTCAAAACCTGGAAATTTTTTGGATTTTTTTTTAATTGGGAATTTCTTCGAATGTTTTTTTTTCAAAAATTGGGAATTTCTTTGAATATTTATTTCAAAACCTGGGATCTTTTTGGATTTTTTTTTAATTGGGAATTTCTTTGAATATTTTTTTTCAAAACCTGGGAATTTTTTAGAATTTTTTTAAATTGGGAATTTCTTCGAATGTTTTTTTTCAAAATTGGGAGTTTCTTTGAATATTTTTTCAAAACCTGGGAATTTTTTGGATTTTTTTGAATTGGGAATTTCTTCTTATGTTTTTTTTTCAAAATTGGGAATTTCTTCGAATGTTTTTTTTTTCAAAACTTGGGAATTTCTTTGAATATTTTTTTCAAAACCTGGGAATTTTTTTGATTTTTTAAATTGGGAGTTTCTTTGAATATTTTTTTTCAAAATTCCGAGTTTCTTCGATAACTTTTTTTCAAAAATTAAAAATTTCTTTGAATATTTTTTTTCAAAAATTGGGAATTTCTTTGAATATTTTTTTCAAAACCTGGGAATTTTTTTGATTTTTTTAAATTGGGAATTTCTTCTAATGTTTTTTTTTCAAAATTGGGAATTTCTTCTAATGTTTTTTTTTCAAAATTGGGAATTTCTTCGAATGTTTTTTTTTTCAAAAATTGGGAATTTCTTTGAATATTTTTTTCAAAACCTGGGAATTTTTTTGATTTTTTTAAATTGGGAATTTCTTTGAATATTTTTTTTCAAAATTCCGAGTTTCTTCGATAACTTTTTTTCAAAAATTAAAAATTTCTTTGAATATTTTTTTTCAAAACCTGGGAATTTTTTAGAATTTTTTTAAATTGGGAATTTCTTCGAATGTTTTTTTTCAAAATTGGGAGTTTCTTTGAATATTTTTTCAAAACCTGGAAATTTTTTGGATTTTTTTTTAATTGGGAATTTCTTCGAATGTTTTTTTTTCAAAAATTGGGAATTTCTTTGAATATTTTTTTCAAAACCTGGGAATTTTTTTGATTTTTTTAAATTGGGAGTTTCTTTGAATATTTTTTTTCAAAATTCCGAGTTTCTTCGATAACTTTTTTTCAAAAATTTAAAATTTCTTTGAATATTTTTTTTCAAAATCTGGGAATTTTTTGGATTTTTTTGAATTGGGAATTTCTTCGAATGTTTTTTTTCAAAAATTGAGAATTTCTTTGAATATTTTGTTTTCAAAACCTGGGAATTTTTTTGATTTTTTTAAATTGGGAGTTTCTTCGAATGTTTTTTTTTCAAAATTCCGAGTTTCTTCGATAACTTTTTTTCAAAAATTTAAAATTTCTTTGAATATTTTTTTTCAAAACCTGGGAATTTTTTAGAATTTTTTTAAATTGGGAATTTCTTCGAATGTTTTTTTTCAAAATTGGGAATTTCTTCGTATGTTTTTTTTTTTCAAAAATTGGGAATTTCTTTGAATATTTATTTCAAAACCTGTGATCTTTTTGGATTTTTTTAAACTGGGAATTTTTTCGAATGTTTTTTTTCAAAACCTGGGAATTTTCTGGATTTTTTTAAATTGGGAATTTCTTTGAATATTTTTTTTCAAAATTCCGTGTTTCTTCGATAACTTTTTTTCAAAAATTAAAAATTTCTTTGAAAGTTTTTTCACAAAAC
This sequence comes from Caenorhabditis afra, assembly GCA_963570955.1. Lineage (NCBI taxonomy): Eukaryota > Metazoa > Nematoda > Chromadorea > Rhabditida > Rhabditidae > Caenorhabditis > Caenorhabditis afra. The sequence goes on along the minus strand of OY751537.1, from coordinate 1,830,111 downwards.
CGGGGAATTTTTTGGAATTTTTTGAATTGGGAATTTCTTCGAATGTTTTTTTTTTCAAAAATTGGGAATTTCTTTGAATATTTATTTCAAAACCTGGGAATTTTTTGGATTTTTTTTAAATTGGGAATTTCTTTGAATATTTTTTTTTCAAAACCTGGGAATTTTTTGGTTTTTTTTAAATTGGGAATTTCTTTGAATATTTTTTTTCAAAATTCCGAGTTTCTTCGATAACTTTTTTTCAAAAATTAAAAATTTCTTTGAAAGTTTTTTCACAAAACCTGGGAATTTTTTGAATTTTATAAATTGGGAATTTCTTCGAATGGTTTTTTTTTCAAAATTGGGAGTTTCTTTGAATATTTTTTCAAAACCTGGGAATTTTTTGGATTTTTTTGAATTGGGAATTTCTTCGAATGTTTCTTTTTTCAAAATTGGGAGTTTCTTCGAATATTTGTTCAAAACCTGGGAATTTTTTAAAATTTTTTTAAATTGGGAATTTCTTCGAATGTTTTTTTTTTAAATTCCGAGTTTCTTCGATAATTCGATAAGTTTTCACATATATTCAGTCGAGACCAGTGTGTGTAAATCCGGTTTTTAACCGGTTATAACCGGTTATTTGCGCGTGAGGTGTGAGGTGAAGTCCGCAAACACCGTGACGACAAATCACACGAACGCAGAAGAAAAACACGAAAAAGTTCATTATGTGGTAACTTGCTGCGTTGGTGCGATTTGTCGTCACGGTGTTTGCGGACTTCGAATATTTTCTTAAAAAATTGGGAATTTCTTTGTATATTTTTTATCAAAATTGTGGAATTTCTCAGAATTTTTTTAATTTGGAATTTTTTAGAAAATTTTTTTTTCGAACAATTGGAAATTTTTCGAATATTTTTTTCGAAAATTTAAAATTTCTCAGTTTATTTTTTTTAATTGGGAATTTTTTTGAATACATTTTTTTTTAATTTTGAGATTCATTGAATATTTTTTTTCAAAAAATGAATGTTGAATTATTTTTACAAAGATTTTGTGGTTCATTAAACAATCTTTTATAATTGGGAATTTCTTTAAACATTTTTTTCAAAAATTGGGAATTTCTTTGAATACATTTTTTTAATTTGGAATTTTTTTTGAATATTTCTTTTCAAAAAGTTGGAGATTTTTCGAAAATTTTTTTCAAAAATTTTTGGTTCATTAAACGTTCGTTTTAAATTGGGAATTAAAAAAAATTTTTTTTTTCAAAAATTGGAAATTTTTTTGTATATTTTTTATCAAAGTTTTGGAATTTCTTTGAATTATTTTTTCAAAGATTTCGAGATTCATTAAACATTTTTTTTTAATTGGGATATTCTTTAAAATAATAAATAATTTTTTCAAAAATCGGGAATTTCTATGAAAACACTTTTTTCAATTTGGACTTTTTTAGAATATTTTTTTTCGAACAATTGGAAATTTTTCGAATTTTTTTGTCAAAAATTTGCTATTTCTTAGTTTGTTTTTTTTTTGAATTTCTTTAAACATTTTTTTTTCAAAAATCGGGAAATTCCTTGAATATTTTTTTTCAAAAATTGGGAATTTCTTTGTATTTTTTTTATCAAAATTTTGGAATTTCTTGAAATATTTTTGTTCCAAAAGTTTGGAATTTTTAGAATATTTCTTTCCAAACGATTGGAGATTTTTCGAATATATATTTTTTTAAATTTGGAATTTCTTTGTATATTTTTAATCGAAAATTGGGTATTTCTTAGAACATTTTTTTCAAACTGGGAGTTTTTTGAATGTATTTTTTTCAAAAATTGGGATTTTTTGAATCATTTATAAAAAAATTTTTATATTCATTCAATATTTTTTTTCATAAATTGGAAGTTTTTCTGAATTTTTTTTCTTAAATTGGGGATTTTTAATAACATTTTTTAATTTTGAGATTTAGTGAACATTTTTTTCAAAAATTGGGAATTTCTTTGAATCTTTTTTTTTTTTGAAAATTTTGAGTTTCATTGAATATTTTTTTTCAAAAATTGGATTTTTTTGTATATTTTTTTTATCAAAAATCGGGAATTTCATTGAATACTTTTTTTCAAAAACTGGGAATTTTCTTGTATTCTTTCTTTCAAAATTTTGTAATATCTCAGAACATTTTTGTTCCAAAAGTTTGGAATTTTTAGAATATTTCTTTCCAAATAATTGTAGATTTTTCGAAAAACTTTTCCAAAAATTTTGAGGTTTATTAAACATTCTTTTTAATTTGGGAATTTCTTTAAATTTTTTTTTCAAAAATTGGGAATTTTTTTTGTATATTTTTTATCAAAGTTTTGGAATTTCTTTGAATTATTTTTTCAAAGACTTTGAGATTCATTAAAAAAACTTTTTCAATTGGAAATTTTTCGAATTATTTTTTCAAAAATTGGGTATTTCTTTGAATACATTTTTTTGAATTAAAATTTTTAAATATTTTTGTTCCAAAAATTTGGAATTTTTTGAAATATTTTTTTTCAAACATTTGGAGATTTTTCGAATATTTTCTTTAAAAATTGGGAATTTCTTTGTATATTTTTAATCAAAATTTTGGAGTTTCTCAAAATATTTTTGCTCCATAAGTTTGGAATTTTTAAAATATTTCTTTCCGAACGATTGGAGATTTTTCGAATAATTTTTTTTTAAATTTGCAATTTCTTTGTATATTTTTTATCAAAAATTGGGAATTTCTTAGAACATTTTTTTTTAACTGGGAAATTGTTTTAATTCGGAATTTTTTTAGAAATATTTTTTTCAAGCTGGGAATATTTTTTGAATATTTTTTTTATTGAGAATTTCTTTGTATATTTTATATCAAAATTTTGGAATTTCTTTGAATGTTTTTTTCAAAAATTGGGAATTTCTTCGAACATTTTTTTTCACTCTCCGATCTTCTTTCCCGCTGACATTAGTAGAAGAAAAGATTTGTCAGCTGCGTGAACGCGGCCGTGCCTGTTGTTTACTCGGCACACCGGCTAGCCGTCGGTGTCTCTACCTCCTCAACATGCCGTCTGTTGTTGTCTAAATCATATTTGACAGCGACGGCTTGCGCTCTGCGACAGCCGCGTTGGAGGCTGGTGTGTTTGCTAACGGCTCTTTTTCTCTCTCCGGCCCGTCCACCCAACCCACATTTCTTCATTCTTCCTCGTTCTGGCCGTCACGGATGGCCGCTTTTATGTACTTTGTGTTTTATTCCTATTTAATCACTATTTTCTACAGTAACCCCCCCCCCCCCCTATTTTCCCATTACCCGACAACGGAAAATGTTGTCAAAAATATGCAAAAAGTCTTCCGACGAAGTGAAAGGTAAGCCAGCAAAAATTGATTTATGATGGAAATTTTAAAAAATTATTCACAAAAAGAATGACATTTATTCATTTATTATCACTTTGAAAACTACTACCTTTATTCAATTATAGTTTTCTTAATTCCCGAACTAAATTTAAGGAATGTTTCGGATTTAGTTTTATCAAAGGTGAACAACAGAAAAATCACGAATTTATTGATAATTGTTTTTACAAAGGTATTTCCGTAATTATTAATTTTCATACGGAAATTGAGTGATTTCATATTTTTGGCAAGGAAAGAAAAATTCGACTAATTTTCTAGATGAATTTTTTTCAGAATTTATGAGACATTTTTGTATAATTTGCTGAATTATTTGTCTTTTGGAAAAAACGTTACGTCGAGGAATCTGCTAGTTTTTTTTTGGAAGTAAAAAATTAATTTGAATGTTTTGCTAAATTTTCCTATTTTATTCTAAATTTGCAAAAATAATTTCCGTGGTTTCCTTAATTTTTTTTTGCTTAGAAAAAACATTTTGTATGGTTTGCTAAATTATTTTTTTTTGGGGGAAAAATAATAATTCGAGAAATTTCCTAAATAATTTCTGCCTTTGCATGGGTCCGCTGGCCGAATGGATCGTGTGTTTGTCTTTTATGTGTGGGTTCGCTAGACGGTTTCTTCGAAAAAATTGGAATATTTTTCCAAAAATGTTCCGGCTCTTTTCCAGACCCCCATCCACTATCGGGCCCGCCGAGAAGATGGTGATCAACAACGTCGCCTATCAGATGCGGACGATTGCCCAGAAGCAGCCGCACGAGGTCACGAGGATAACCGACAACGAGATATGTTGTCAAAAAAAGGTGAGTAAATTTTTTTCAATGTTTCGGGGATTCAATTCCCCAAAAAATACGTTGCTACTTTTCAAGTCTTTTTTTCCGGTGACCGATTTTTCGAAAATAATGTAGTGATTGCCAAAAATCAGTCTCTAATATAAAAAAAAATAGATGGCTGATTACCTAGGAAACAAACAATTTTTCGAAAAAAATGTGATCGATTTTTTGAAAAATAAATAACTCAATTTTTGAAAAAAAAAACTGTGACTTTTACGGGAATAAATGACAAATTTTTAGAGCATTAATTACAAATTTTTTCAAAAATAAATGAACAACTTTTTTAAAAAATCTGCCAATTATTTGAAAATCGATCATCGATTTTTCGAAAATGATTCACTATTTCTCGAAAAAACTTGCCATTTTCTGAAAATAAGCTACCAATTTTTCGAAAAATAAATGGGAGGAACAGAGAAGCGGTTGGATCTCTCGATTCAGAAAGGAATCAATCAATTTAGTTAGTTGTTTGAGCGAGAAATTTACGTTAAAAAATGGTTTTTTTCGTTCAAAATTAAAAATAGCAATTGCGCGTCATATGTGGTGTCTTTTCCGCAAACACCATTACGGTAGACTGCAGAATTCGCAGGATTTTTCGATGAATTCCTCATTTTTTCCCGTTTCAGTGCTCCAAACACTTGCCCCCTTCATTCAAAACCCACTCATGCATCATCTTCTGCCGCAACTTCTCAATTTCAATCAACCCACTCCAGCTCCGGAACCGCCGCTTGCTCCGAATTCTGGAACGGAGCTCGAGAAGCAAGTCCTGCAAATGCTCGAAGTAATCGGTCAGGATCCAATCTGGAACGCCAATCACCAGTAAAATGGCGAGAAATCTTTACCGGTAATTTCATCCGTCGTTTGAAAATAAAGCACTCATTTTTTGTTGTTGATGATTCATGTGAGTCCGCCTATTTTGAGAGTTTCTATAACTTGAAACGAGATCTCCCTCACGGAAGAAGCGCTAGCTATGCTTGGGAAAGGTAGTAAGGGACTCCTCCTTCATTGGAGCGGAACATCTTCATTGGAGTGGACTATTCACGGTTGGTTTGCGCAGATGGGTCGTGGTTGCGGAACATCAGAGAAAGGGTTAGTTCCACCCGCACCACCATTGACGACTTAGTCCTCCCACGCCCTAGGCTATGATTCATCAGGAACCTTCCTCCTTGTTCTGAAACACGCGAGACAGCTGGTAGGGCACGCACCCATAATTTTTTTAGGAGTAACATCAAACTCATACACGAGCAATTCCAGAACCGCCTATTTTTTCAAAGATTTCGAGATTCATTAAAAAATTTTTTTCAATTGGAAATTTGTTTGAATATTTTTTTCAAGAATTGGGAATTTCTTTGAATCATTTTTTCAAAGATTTCGAGATTCATTGAACATTTTTTTAATTGGGAATTTCTTTAAATATTTTTTTCAAAAATTGGGAATTTCTTTGAATTATTTATTTCAAAATTTTAGAATATCGCAGAATATTATTGTTCCAAAAATTTGGAATTTTTTAGAATATTTTTTTTGAACAATTGGAGATTTTTCAAATTTTTTTTTCAAAAATTTGGATTTTCTTAGTTAATTTTTTTTATGTGAATTTCTTCGAATTATTTTTTCAAAGATTTTGAGATTCATTTAACATTTTTTTAATTGGAAGTTTCTTTAAATATTTTTTTCAAAAATCGGGAATTTCTTTGGATATTTTTGTTCCACAAATTTGGAATTTTTTAGAATATTTTGTTGTATTTATTTAATTAAAATTGTGGAATTTCTCAAAATAATTTTGTTCCAAAAATTTGGAATTTTTAGAATATTTATTTTCGAACAATTGAAGATTTTTTGAATACTTTTTTCAAAAATTTGGAATTTCTCAAAATAATTTTGTTCCAAAAATTTGGAATTTTTTAGAATATTTCTTTTCGAAAAATTGGAGATTTTTCGTAACATTTTCCAAAATTTTGAAGTTTATTAGTTCATTTTTTTTTTATCTTGAATTTCTTTGTATATTTTTCATCAAAAATTAAGAAGTTCTGTGCATATTTTTCATCAAAACTTTGGAATTTCTCAGAATAGTTCTTTTCGAGTAATTGGAGATTTTTCGAAAAATTTTTTCAAAAATTTGGACTTTTTAAATTGCGAATTTCTTAGAAAATTTTTTTTTAAACTGGAAATTTCTTTGAATATGTTTTTTCAAAAGTTGGGAATTTTTTGAATCATTTTTTAAATAACTTTTAGATTTATTGAATATTTTTTTTCAAAGTTGGAAATTTCTCTGAAAAATTTTTTTAATTCGGAATTTTTTAAAAATATTTTTTCAAGCTGGGAATATTTTTTGAATATTTTTTTTTTTGAGAATTTCTTTGTATATTTTATATCAAAATTTTGGAATTTCTTTGAATGTTTTTTTCGAGTAACTGGAGATTTTTCGAAAAATTTTTTCAAAAATCTAGACTTTTTAAATTGGGAATTTCTTAGAACATTTTTTTTTAAACTGGGAATTTCTTTGAATATATTTTTTTCAAAAGTTGGGAATTTTTTGAATCATTTTTTAAATAATTTTTAGATTCATTGAATATTTTTTTCAAAGTTGGAAATTTCTCTGAAAAATTTTTTTAATTGGGAAGTTTTTTAAAAATATTTTTTTCAAGCTGGGAATATTTTTTGAATAATTTTTTTTAATTGAGAATTTCTTTGTATATTTTATATCAAAATTTTGGAATTTCTTTGAATGTTTTTTTTTTAAATTTTTTAAATTTTTTTTCCAACAGCTTGGAATTTTTTTCGAACAATTGGAATTTATTATCTTTTTAAATTGGGAATTTCTTCAAATATTTTTTTCAAATATCGGGAATTTCATTAAATAATTTTTTTTAAACTGGGAATCTCTTTGAATTATTTTTATTGAACTGGGAATTTCTTTGAATATATTTTTTTCAAAAATTGGGAATTTTTTTGAATATTTTTTTCAAGAATTGAGAATTTTTTTGAATCATTTTTTCTAAATTTTGAGATTCATGGTTTTTTTTTAATAAGATTTTCTTTGTATATTTTTAATCAAAAATTGGGAATTTTTTTTTGAATATTTTTGTTTCAAAAATTTGGAATTTTTTAGTTCATTTTTTTGGGAATTTCTTTGAATACATTTTTTCTAAATTTTGAGATTCATGGTTTTTTTTTAATAAGATTTTCTTTGTATATTTTTAATCAAAAATTGGGAATTTTTTTTTGAATATTTTTGTTTCAAAAATTTGGAATTTTTTAGAATATTTTTTTCGAATTTTGAATTTTTTTTTGAATATTTTTGTTCCAAAAATTTGGAATTTTTCAAATAATTTTTTCAAAAATTTGGATTTTCTTAGTTCATTTTTTTGGGAATTTCTTTGAATACATTTTTTTTTTAATTTTGAGATTCATTGAATATTTTTTTCAAAAAATGGATGTTCTTTGAATATCTTTTTTTCAAAAATTGGGAATTTTTTTGAATAGTTTTGTCAAGAATTGGGAATTTCTTTGAATCATTTTTTTTTAATTTTTAGATTCATAGTTTTTTTTCAAAATTTTGGACTTTTTAAATTGGGAATTTCTTAGAACATTTTTTTTTTAACTTTTTTTTTTTTTTTTGAATATATTTGTTCCAAAAATTTGGAATTTTTTAGAATATTTCTTTTAGAACAATTGGAAATTTTTGAATTTTTTTTCAAAAATTTGGAATGTCTTAGTTTATTTTTTTTAATTGGGAATTTTTTTGAATACATTTTTGTTAATTTTGAGATTCTTTGAATGTTTTTTTCAAAAATTGGGAATTTCTGCCAACATTTTTTTTTTTCAAACTTCGGGAATTTCTTTCAATATTTTTTTTTCAAAAATTGGAAATTTCTTTGAATTTTTTGTTAAAAAAAAATAGAAAAACGAGCAAATTCATTCAGTTACTTTGCTTAAAAAGTTGCAGGTTATTCCGTTTCTGCTGTAGTTTTCTCCACTCTCCAATCTTCTTTCCCGTTCACATTAGTAGAAGAAGAAATGATCTGTCAGCAGCGTGAACGCGGCCGTGCCTGTTGTTTACTCGGCACACCGGCTAGCCGTCGGTGTCTCTACATACTCAACGTGCAGTCTGTTGTTGTCTAAATCATATTTGACAGCGACGGCGCGCGCTCTGCGACAGCCGCGTTGGCAGCTGGTGTGTTTGCTAACGGCTCTTTTTCTCTCTCCGGCCCGTCCACCCAACCCACATTTCTTCATTCTTCCTCTTTCTGGCCGTCACGGATGGCCGCTTCTATGTACTTTGTGTTTCATTCCTATTTAATCACTATTTTCTACAGTAACCCCCCCCCCTATTTTCCCATTACCCGACAACGGAAAATGTTGTCAAAAATATGCAAAAAGTCTTCCGACGAAGTGAAAGGTAAGCCAGCAAAAATTGATTTATGATGGAAATTTCAAAAAATTATTCACAAAAAGAATGACATTTATTTATTTATTATTACTTTGAAAACTACTAACTTTATTCAATTATAGTTTTTTTAATTCCCGAACTAAATTTAAGGAATGTTTTGGATTTAGTTTTATCAAAGGTGAACAACAGAAAAATCACGAATTTATTGATAATTGTTTTTACAAAGGTATTTCCGTAATTATTAATTTTTATACGGAAATTGAGTGATTTCATATTTTTGGCAAGGAAAGAAAAATTCGACTAATTTTCTAGATGAATTTTTTTCAGAATTTATGAGGCATTTTTGTATAATTTGCTGAATTATTTGTCTTTTGGAAAAAACGTTACGTCGAGGAATCTGCTAGTTTTTTTTGGAAGTAAAAAATTAATTTGAATGTTTTGCTAAATTTTCCTATTTTATTCAAAATTTGAAAAAATAATTTCCGTGGTTTCCTCATTTTTTTTTGCTTAGAAAAAACATTTTGTATGGTTTGCTAAATTATTTTTTTTTGGAGGAAAAATAATAATCTTTACTAATACTATTTGGATAGTTCTGTCTGTTTGTAATTTGGTTAGCCCTGAATAACTTTGGAACGAGTGGATAGATTTGGATCGGAGTTGGCATAGGCCCATGATATCAGGGGCGCACCACGAGGTGAAGATGGTGGGTCGGGTTACTGTAGGATTACGGTAGCTACAGTACCACGCTCGATTTTCGACATTTTTCGCGCTGGACCGATGGGCTCCAAACTTTCATGGTAACATTCTTGGGACAAAAAAATAAGACTGTGAAAATATCTAAGAGGTTACTGTAGGGTTACTGTAGATACGGTGGCCGAAAGTTCGAGATCGGACTTTTTCAAAGGGTTCCAGCTGCCGTTGGGGGGAAAGGGGGATCGTGGTGAGTGGTTATTTTTTATGCGTGGGGAGGGTACTTCAGTTACAGAAACCGGAAATTATCGATTGATTCTGATTACGGTAGAAACAGAGGGACGAATATTTGTCTGCGTCTCTCACTTTCACACACTCTCTCGCCTTCTTTTCTCAAAAAATGAACTGGAATCTCTCAGCAACTAATGAAATGTTCCAGAAAGTGGAAGAGGGGTGTACCAGGTGTCCCTTTCGGCGGGAGATTCAAACTTTGGCTAGAGCCGTCTTTCGGCGGGAGATTCAAACTTTGGCTAGAGCCGCCTTTCGGCGGGAGATTCAAACTTTGGCTAGAGCCGTCTTTCGGCGGGAGATTCAAACTTTGGCTAGAGCCGCCTTTTGGTGGGAGATTCAAACTTTGGCTAGAGCCGCCTTTTGGCGGGAGATTCAAACTTTGGCTAGAGCCGCCTTTTGGCGGGAGATTCAAACTTTGGCTAGAGCCGCCTTTCGGCGGGAGATTCAAACTTTGGCTAGAGCCGCCTTTTGGCGGGAGATTCAAACTTTGGCTAGAGCCGTCTTTCGGCGGGAGATTCAAACTTTGGCTAGAGCCGCCTTTTGGCGGGAGATTCAAACTTTGGCTAGAGCCGCCTTTTGGCGGGAGATTCAAACTTTGGCTAGAGCCGCCTTTCGGCGGGAGATTCAAACTTTGGCTAGAGCCGCCTTTTGGCGGGAGATTCAAACTTTGGCTAGAGCCGCCTTTTGGCGGGAGATTCAAACTTTGGCTAGAGCCGTCTTTCGGCGGGAGATTCAAACTTTGGCTAGAGCCGCCTTTCGGCGGGAGATTCAAACTTTGGCTAGAGCCGTCTTTCGGCGGGAGATTCAAACTTTGGCTAGAGCCGCCTTTTGGCGGGAGATTCAAACTTTGGCTAGAGCCGCCTTTTGGCGGGAGATTCAAACTTTGGCTAGAGCCGCCTTTTGGCGGGAGATTCAAACTTTGGCTAGAGCCGTCTTTCGGCGGGAGATTCAAACTTTGGCTAGAGCCGTCTTTTGGCGGGAGATTCAAACTTTGGCTAGAGCCGTCTTTTGGCGGGAGATTCAAACTTTGGCTAGAGCCGTCTTTCGGCGGGAGATTCAAACTTTGGTTAGAGCCGTCTTTTGGCGGGAGATTCAAACTTTGGCTAGAGCCGTCTTTCGGCGGGAGATTCAAACTTTGGCTAGAGCCGTCTTTCGGCGGGAGATTCAAACTTTGGCTAGAGCCGTCTTTTGGCGGGAGATTCAAACTTTGGCTAGAGCCGTCTTTTGGCGGGAGATTCAAACTTTGGCTAGAGCCGTCTTTCGGCGGGAGATTCAAACTTTGGTTAGAGCCGTCTTTTGGCGGGAGATTCAAACTTTGGCTGGAGCCGTCTTTTGGCGGGAGATTCAAACTTTGGCTAGAGCCGCCTTTTGGCGGGAGATTCAAACTTTGGCTAGAGCCGTCTTTCGGCGGGAGATTCAAACTTTGGCTAGAGCCGCCTTTCGGCGGGAGATTCAAACTTTGGTTAGAGCCGTCTTTTGGCGGGAGATTCAAACTTTGGCTAGAGCCGCCTTTTGGCGGGAGATTCAAACTTTGGCTAGAGCCGTCTTTCGGCGGGAGATTCAAACTTTGGCTAGAGCCGCCTTTCGGCGGGAGATTCAAACTTTGGCTAGAGCCGTCTTTCGGCGGGAGATTCAAACTTTGGCTAGAGCCGCCTTTTGGCGGGAGATTCAAACTTTGGCTAGAGCCGCCTTTTGGCGGGAGATTCAAACTTTGGCTAGAGCCGCCTTTTGGCGGGAGATTCAAACTTTGGCTAGAGCCGTCTTTCGGCGGGAGATTCAAACTTTGGCTAGAGCCGTCTTTTGGCGGGAGATTCAAACTTTGGCTAGAGCCGTCTTTTGGCGGGAGATTCAAACTTTGGCTAGAGCCGTCTTTCGGCGGGAGATTCAAACTTTGGTTAGAGCCGTCTTTTGGCGGGAGATTCAAACTTTGGCTAGAGCCGTCTTTCGGCGGGAGATTCAAACTTTGGCTAGAGCCGTCTTTTGGCGGGAGATTCAAACTTTGGCTAGAGCCGCCTTTTGGCGGGAGATTCAAACTTTGGCTAGAGCCGTCTTTCGGCGGGAGATTCAAACTTTGGCTAGAGCCGTCTTTTGGCGGGAGATTCAAACTTTGGCTAGAGCCGTCTTTTGGCGGGAGATTCAAACTTTGGCTAGAGCCGTCTTTTGGCGGGAGATTCAAACTTTGGCTAGAGCCGTCTTTCGGCGGGAGATTCAAACTTTGGCTAGAGCCGTCTTTTGGCGGGAGATTCAAACTTTGGCTAGAGCCGTCTTTTGGCGGGAGATTCAAACTTTGGTTAGAGCCGTCTTTTGGCGGGAGATTCAAACTTTGGCTAGAGCCGCCTTTTGGCGGGAGATTCAAACTTTGGCTAGAGCCGTCTTTCGGCGGGAGATTCAAACTTTGGCTAGAGCCGTCTTTCGGCGGGAGATTCAAACTTTGGCTAGAGCCGTCTTTTGGCGGGAGATTCAAACTTTGGCTAGAGCCGTCTTTTGGCGGGAGATTCAAACTTTGGCTAGAGCCGTCTTTTGGCGGGAGATTCAAACTTTGGCTAGAGCCGTCTTTCGGCGGGAGATTCAAACTTTGGCTAGAGCCGCCTTTTGGCGGGAGATTCAAACTTTGGCTAGAGCCGTCTTTCGGCGGGAGATTCAAACTTTGGCTAGAGCCGTCTTTTGGCGGGAGATTCAAACTTTGGCTAGAGCCGTCTTTTGGCGGGAGATTCAAACTTTGGCTAGAGCCGTCTTTTGGCGGGAGATTCAAACTTTGGCTAGAGCCGCCTTTCGGCGGGAGATTCAAACTTTGGCTAGAGCCGTCTTTCGGCGGGAGATTCAAACTTTGGCTAGAGCCGTCTTTTGGCGGGAGATTCAAACTTTGGCTAGAGCCGTCTTTTGGCGGGAGATTCAAACTTTGGCTAGAGCCGTCTTTTGGCGGGAGATTCAAACTTTGGCTAGAGCCGTCTTTTGGCGGGAGATTCAAACTTTGGCTAGAGCCGTCTTTTGGCGGAAGATTTTGCACAAAAAAGCGTGGCACCAACTTCAGCAAAAGCCAGTGGGTAGACGCGGCGGTAGCCGCGTCTAACCGCTGGTTACAAAGGTATTTCCGTAATTATTAATTTTTATACGGAAATTGAGTGATTTCATATTTTTGGCAAGGAAAGAAAAATTCGACTAATTTTCTAGATGAATTTTTTTCAGAATTTATGAGGCATTTTTGTATAATTTGCTGAATTATTTGTCTTTTGGAAAAAACGTTACGTCGAGGAATCTGCTAGTTTTTTTTGGAAGTAAAAAATTAATTTGAATGTTTTGCTAAATTTTCCTATTTTATTCAAAATTTGAAAAAATAATTTCCGTGGTTTCCTCATTTTTTTTTGCTTAGAAAAAACATTTTGTATGGTTTGCTAAATTATTTTTTTTTGGAGGAAAAATAATAATTCGAGAAATTTCCTGAATAATTTCTGCCTTTGCATGGGTCCGCTGGCCAAGTGGATCGTGTGTTTGTCTTTTGGGTGGGGGTTCGCTAGACGGTTTTTTCGAAAAAATTGGAATATTTTTCCAAAAATGTTCCGGCTCTTTTCCAGACCCCCATCCACTATCGGGCCCGCCGAGAAGATGGTGATCAACAACGTCGCCTATCAGATGCGGACGATTGCCCAGAAGCAGCCGCACGAGGTCACGAGGATAACCGACAACGAGATATGTTGTCAAAAAAAGGTGAGTAAATTTTTTCAAAGTTTCGGGGATTAAATTCCCCAAAAAATACGTTGCTACTTTTCAAGTCTTTTTTTCCGGTGACCGATTTTTCGAAAATAATGTAGTGATTGCAAAAAATCAGTCTCTAATTTAAAAAAAAAAATAGATGGCTGATTACCTAGAAAACATAAACAATTTTTCGAAAAAAATGTGATCGATTTTTTGAAAAATATATAACTCAATTTTTGAAAAAAAAACTGTGACTTTTACGGGAATAAATGACAAACTTTTTAAGCATTAATTACTAATTTTTTCAAAAATAAATGAACAACTTTTTAAAAAAATCTGCCAATTATTTGAAAATAGATCATCGATTTTTCGAAAATGATTCACTATTTTTCGAAAAAACTTGCCATTTTCTGAAAATAAGCTACCAATTTATAGTTTTCAAAATTAACGAACTAAATTTAAGGAATGTTGTGAATTTAGTTTTATCGAAGTTGAACAAAAAATCACGAATTTAATGATAACTGTTCTTGCAAAGCTATTTCCTTAATTATTAATTTTTATACGGAAATTGAGTGATTTTATATTTATAGCATAGAATGAAAAAATTCGACTGATTTCCTAGATGAATTTTTTTCAGAATTTCTTAGGCATTTTTGTATGACTTGCTGAACAATTTTTCTCTTAGAAAAAACAATATTATTTTCCGAGTAATTTCCTAATGTTTTTTTTATTTGGAAGTATAACATTAATTTGCATAATTTTCTAAAATATTATATTTTATTCAAAATTTGAGAAAATAATTACCGTGGTTCGCTATTTTTTTTTGCTTTGAAAAAATATTTTGTACCGTTTGCAGAATTATTTTTTTTGGGGAAAAATAATAATTCGAGAAATTTCCTAAATAATTTTAATTTGGAAGTAATAGTTTATTTGAGAGGTTTCCTAAACTTTCCTATTTTAGTGGAAACTTCAAAAAATAATTTCAAAAAATTGCTCATTTTTTTTGACAAAGAAAACAATATTCGAAGGCATTCCTAAATAATGTTGTATTCAGAATTTGAAAAACATGTTTGTAGAGTTTCATTAAATTTTTTTTCAAAAGTCCCAAAAAATTAGAAAAGTAGGTGATTGACCAAAATCGTATTCTAATTTTTTTTAATTTCAGGAAAAAAATCTCGTGGAGCATGGGAGTTCCAGTTCGAACACGACTACGCTTCTCAAAGAGACGGACACATAAGAAATAGGATCCGATAGCCGAATTTCGATTCTCAAAGGCAAACTCGCACAACCGACAAAACAGACGATTTCAAGAGAAGAGGACACTCCAACATCATCGTCGTTCAGCGAAAGTGCTTCTCAGAGAGACAGACACAAGCGAAAGAGGATCCGATTCCCAGAGTATCGTGGAGGAAAAACCAAGAAGCGACAATTAAAGAAGAAGAGAGTGATCGATGTGAACTCAGTTCTGACTATCAGCGAGCAAGAGAGACTGCAGCACGGAGCGAACTTCGCAGAGATCATTCGGGAAGCGTGGCAGTCGCGCTCGCGGAATACTCAAGACACATTGACTTTAATGGAAACCGAAAATGATGAGATGCACGGGAACTGTGTGTTCTTGCACAAGACGGAACATCCATCCTGGAAATGTTCGGAAGTGACGACGATTGAGGAGAGAAAAGCACGTCGTCGGAACTAGATTCGGTGCTGCCCCAATTGTCACGAGATGCACGGAGGAATGTCCAGCACGAGAGGAGTCACTTGTCTCATCTGCGAAAAAGCGAAGAAGGACAAACGGTTCATCTACGGCGACGTCAACCATTCCCGCATGATGTGCCCACTTCAGGAAGAATACTGGCAGAAGGAAGACAGCAAAAACGAATTGGAGGTCATGCTCACTTGTATCTAGACAAGTAAGTGGCTCAATGTCGTTTATGTTGAAGGGCTTCTCTTTCTTCTTCATTGAAAGCAACAATTGCAGTTTCGAAGAGGCGCTGCTGTTTCGGAGACGATCGTCGTCGCGGCGCTGCAAAGCGATTCAAATAAAACTCTAATTTTGTATCGAAAATAAACAGTTTTCTGACGAAATACATACTCGTTTCATCAACTTGCTCGAAAGTCCCATGTACTGGTGGAGAGTCGTGAGAGTGACGTGGAGGAGGCGGGTGATGAGGATCTGGAACGGACGAATCCACGCCTCCGGGTTCTTTTTGTACGATTCGCGGAAAAAGGTGATCGGGAAATTTGCCACTTGTCACGGTTCGGCTGCCTTGACGGCGACGGTGCGGAAGATAGATGGCAAGTCAATGAGGATGTCGAGCATCGCGAAAAGAGAGAAGAAAGAGCCGCCCGCCGAAACTCGCTTTACAAGGTACACTTTTCCCTCCATGTGCTGCACTGAGAATTTTTTTCAAAAAAATTAGAATTTTTAAGAATATTTATTTCGAACAATTGGAATTTTTTAGAATTTATTTTTCAAAAATTTGAAATTTCCAAAATTATTTTTTTTCAGAAATTTTGAATTTCTTGGAATATTTGTTTTCGAGAATTCGGAATTTTTTTTCGAACAATTGAAATTTCTTAACATGTGTTTTTTTTTTCAAAAGTTTGGAGAATCCAAGATTATTTGTTTCAAAAATTTGGAAAGTCCAAGATAATTTTTTTCAAAAATTTGAAATTTTTAGAAAAATTTTTTCCAACAGCTTGGAATTTTTTTCGAACAGTTGGAATTTTTTAGCATGTGTTTTTTTGTTTGGAAAATCTAAGATTATTTTTTTTAAATTTGGAATTTCTTGGAATATTTTTTCCAAAAGATCAAAGGGTTTAATTTCCAACCCTCTAATTTTGGCTCCGGGACGGTTCAAAACTGGACGTTTCAGAACCGCGACATCTCGGAACTAGACGTTTCGGAACCGGACATTTAAGAACCAGACGTTCCAAAACCGAACGTTTCAGAACAGGTCGTTTCAGAACCGTAGTTTTTAGGGTATGATTTGGCCACTAAAATGCGGTTCAATGTTAACAATTTTTGAAAAAAATATCCGTTTTGTTTATTTCGTGGAAAGGTTCGATTTTGAGTTGAAAACCGACAACGTTACATCGTTTTTGCATTCATTGCGTTATTTAATTTTTCGAATTTTGCCGACTTATAACTTTTTTGCGTAAAATTCAAAACCGAACCTTTTAACGGAATAAAACAAAACGGATATTTTTTTTTCGAAAATTTAAAAACTCAAAAAATGAAGAAATCGTGAATTTTTTTGGATTAAAAAACCCCGAGTTTTTGAAAAATGTCTTTGTAGATTTAAAAAAAAAATTTAAAAATCAGTAATTTTCAAAAAATCAGTTTAAAAAATTGAAAAATCAGAAAAAAAATAAAAATAAGAATTTTCTGAAGACTTTCAAATTTTTTAAAATAAAATACGGAATTTTTTCCAATTTTTTTCAAATAAAAGGAAAGAAAAAACCTAAATTTTTTGAATTTTTTTAGTTCAAAAAAAAAATCAGGGAATTTCCTTGCATTATTTTTGTTTAAATTCAGATAACAATTCTAAATGTTTTCAATCTAGGTTTTTTCCTTAAAAAAATCAAAGCATCATGTCTTTTTTCCGAATTTTTCGAAATAAAAAACCCTTTTTCTTTAAGAATTATTTTTTTTTTGAAATTCAAAAAAATTGAAAAATCAGTAAATTTTTTGTTTAAATTCAGAAAACAATTTTGATTTTTTAATTAGAGTCAGGAAATTTTGTTGAATTATTTTTGTTTCAATGCCGATAAAAACCAATTTTTTTAGAACCATAGTTTTGTTAATTCAAAAAAGTTGAAAAATCAAAAGATTGAAGACATGAATTATATTGAATTTCTTTAAAGTGAAAACAATTAAAGATTTTAAAGTTTTTTTTTATGTAAATAAAATCGAAAAATCGGACATTTTTTTGGAATTTTTGTTTAACATCAGAAAAATCCCTGAATGTTTTTTAAAAATTGACCACCTCTTTTCGATCATTTTTTTCGGCTGATTCTGCCTGGCAACTGGCGTGACAAAAAATAGCAAAATTGCTAATTTTTGTAATAAAAAATTGTTTATTGTTTATGCTCATTTATTATTTTTAGAATTTTCCAAACTTCGTTGATTCCAATTGTGGATTTTATGCGGAAGAAAGTCGCTGTTACCACTTCAAAATGTCCGCTCGGACGGAAGACGAAGAAGATTTGGCGGCGGCGCCTTCTTCCTATTCCTTGTTCGCAGCAGCGACGGTTTTTTTCTTGTTCGCGAACCAGTTCATCAGCTGAGTTGAAGATCGCTGGATGCCGTGCTCCTCCCGCAACTTGATGCTCAGCTCTTTTTGCTCGTCGGAGACGTTTCGCATTCCTCTTCTTGAAGAGCTCGGTGAGGATCGGAATCCACGGCTTGTTCCTGTCGACACTTGATGAACGTGGCGGATGCGCAATTGCCGAAGCGCTCCATTCAGCAGCTCAAATCTTTGCAGTGCTGAAATAAAGAAAAACTACGTCTTGAAGAAGTGTGAAGAGCTGCCCGGGTAGAAAGTGAGCTGGACTACAGCACTCAGCAGAGCCAGCTTCTTACTTGCGTCCTTTTTGCTAACGTCTTCTGAAGGTGGAAAATGTTCTCGACTTCGTCCTCCTCTCTCCATTTGGCCTGCATGAGCGGATGGAACACTTCGAACTCCATTCTGCACAAACTCCTTTTCGAACTTCGACATTCGGTTGAACAACGGCTCCATCTCGACGGAGGCGGCACCGTTGTTGGCGAGAAGCGTCGAAGAATTTGTGGCTTCTAAGAGTAGAGGAAAAATAAGATGAAATGTCAATTGAAATAATTTTGAAAGTTTAATTTTGTTTCATAATTTTCTGTATTTTAGCGATTTGAAAAAATGCACTAAAATGCATGATTATTCTGGCAAACTCGAAAGTACATAGTCTGTCATTTTTTTCCTATTATTCACTGACCGTTTTTTTTTTTTTGGTGCGTTTTGTTTCCGCCTTATTTTGAAAAACATTTTCCGTTGTCGGGTATTAGGAAAATAGGAGGGGGAGGGGGTCACTGTAGAAAATAAAGGTTAAATTGGACTTAGATATGAAATACAGAATTAGTGGATGCGGCCATCACGGACAGCCAGAAGAGGTGGGAATGAATGAACGTGGGTTGGGAGGACGGGCGGGAGAGAAAAAGGAGACGCAGAGAAGCGGACTCGACGCTCTCCGGCACTCACTGGCCCGCCGCGCATAGAGCAATTGCTGCGGCAGCAAGAGCGCTGGGAAGGAGAGAGCGACGTCGAAACAGCGCACCGAGTGGCACGGCACACCTGCCCCGAAACGAAAGAGGCCAAGTCGTATGGAAAACGAGGCTAGCTTTCCCTTTCTATCCCTTTCTCTCCAAACGCGGCAGTCACAGCGTACTGGGGCATTTGAATGATTCTTGCAACAGCCGAGAAGGAGAGGGAGAGTGTTGGAAAATGAAAAAAATTTTGAAGATTGCATGGCTCAGGGACTTCGAAAAATCGGAACAAATTGAGAAAAAAGTGATTTTAGTAAAAAAAAAGACGAGAAGTACTTGAAAACAACGATTTATTACTAATTTTCAAAAAAACGAAAAATAAAAGTACTGTAAATCCTGTATTAGGACGGCATGCCGATCTAATTTTCAACCCTCTAATTTTAAAATGACATTTCGAAAATCCACATGTGTGTCAAGTGTATTATATTGGAGGTGCCGTTGAAATAGAGGTGCCGGTCTAAAACAGATTTTTCGGTAATTTGATTAAATGAATATTTTGAAAATCGCAAACGAAAAATCACAGGGTTATGTTCGGGCCGGATAAAATGGAGAAAAAAGAAGAAAACAGGGTTTCCTCGCTTTTCCAATTTTTCTCCGGTTTCCAGAATAAAGGGAGAAAACAATTTTTTAAAAAGGCGTGAAAAAATAATTAAACTGTCGCTTTTTCGGGATAAAAAAATCATATCGTAGGTTGTTGATTTTTTAAAAGTCGAAAAAAAATGAAACGCGGATTTTTTATATATATTTTTTGGTGAGGCAAAAAAATTTAATCATTGTTTTCTTTTTTCCGAGAAACAAAAACTATATTGTGGTTTTCTAATATTTTCGTAATTTTAAAAAATTATATCGTAACTTAAATTTTTTTGTCAAAAAATTTTATATCCTAGCATTTCATTTTTTGGAATGTCAAAAATAGAATCGTAATTCATTGAATTTTTACACGAGTCAAAAAAATGTAAAAACAAGTGATTTATTCATTTTCAAAAAAGTAGTGATTAATTTTTCAAACAATCCGCAATCCATCCCCATCTACTTGTTGTTTCACTTGCCCGTTGTGTGGCAAAATAAATGAATAAAATTCAAATAAATAATATTGTAATTTTTTGATCTTGTGAGTCAAAAAAAATTGATTTGTTAAGAATTGATCGACCGTTTTTGAAAATGTTTCGCAAATCGAAAAATTCGCAAAAAAAAGCAAATATTTCGAATTTTTCGCAATCAAACAAACTAAATCAAATTTTAAATATTTTTTCGAGTCCGAAAAACTGTACCGTAATTTTTTTTTGGGAATTTACAAAAATTCATTCGTAACTTTCTTTTTTCCAACTCGAAATGAATTTATTTTCGTAATTAGTCAATTTTTTGTGAGTCAAAAAAAAATTGTGTCATTACTCTCTAATTTTTGCAAATCTAAAAAATTCATTGGGTATTTCTTAACTTCGAACAATTAAACTTCTTGCTCCCCTCGAATGCAGGTGTTGTGTTAATTCAGGTTTCACTGTGAATTTGTTGGATTCTTTTTTCTTTTCTTCTCCATAGTGAATGTGGCTGCGGAGGGTCAGTCACTCGTTGCGCAATTCGAAATCCGCGTTCTCTCACTTTCAAACACTCTCTCCTTCTGCTTCTGTGTGAATGACCTTCGACGGCGTTAGCGAGTGAGAGAGCGAGAGAGAGAGAAAAAGAGAGAGAGTGGAAAGACCAGAGAGAAGAGACAAGAGGAGAAAGTTTTGTTTGCCAACCATTTCGCCCGCCCGTCCTACCCACTTTCATTCATTCCCACTCTTGGCTGTCCGTGATGGCCGCATCCACTTATTCTGTGTTTCATATCTAAGTCCAATTTAACCTTTATTTTCTACAGTAACCCCCTCCCCCTATTTTCCTAATACCCAACAACGGAAAATGTTTTAAAAAAAGCGGAAACAAAACGCAACAAAAAAATAAAAAGAAAAAACGGTGAGTGAATAAAATGAAAATAATGACAGACTATGTACTTTCGAGTTTGCCAAAATAATCATGAATTTTAGTGCATTTGTTGCCAGCAAAAACTGATCTACCTATGACGGTACTTTAAAAAAAATACTCAAAAAAGAGAATAACATTTATTTTTCAAAACAACTTTGAAAACTATCAATATTATTCAGTTACAAGCCTTAACGCCCTGCTATTACAAAACACGCTTTGAGTAATTCCGATAAAAAACCTGCCCGAATATTTTAGAACTGATAAATCCAAAAAACCAAGTAAAGCCCAGGAAAGAATTTCAGCAAAATATTTTTATTAACATTCGAAAGATAAAACGATTTTTTTGAGGAATTTTCAGTGAAAATTTGAAAAATAGATAGCTCAACGTATTAAAATATTCCAAGAAAAAAAATTTTTTTTTTCGAAATATTTCTGAAAAAAATTGATGCGCCAATTACCTCTGGCCAGATACGTGCTCGAGTGGACTCATCAACGTTTGAAAAACCGCTAAAAACCAGGATTTCCAACAAATTGTTGTATTTCATTTTACATTTTTTGAGGCAAGAATGAACATTCAAAAAAATCCAAATTGATTCCAATTGTTCGGAAAAAAAATTCTCTGAAAAATTCCAATATTTTGAAAAAAAATGTTCAAAGAAATTCCCAATTTTTGAAAAAAAAACATTCCAAAAAATGTTAATTTTTGAAAAAAAGTCTTCCAAGAAATTCCAATGGTTCGAAAAAATTTTTCAAAAAAATTTCCAATTTTTGAAAAAATTTGTTTAAAAGAAATTCCCACCTTAAAAGAAATTCCCACCAAAGAAATTCCAATTGTTCGGAAAAAAAATTCTCTGAAAAATTCCAACATTTTGAAAAAAATGTTCAAAGAAATTCCAATTGTTCGGAAAAAAATATTCTGAAAAATTCCAATTGTTCGGAAAAAAATATTCTGAAAAATTCCAATTGTTCGGAAAAAAATATTCTGAAAAATTCCAAAATTTTGAAAAAATATTCTGAAAAATTCCAAAATTTTGTTCGGAAAAAAATATTCTGAAAAATTCCAATTGTTCGGAAAAAAATATTCTGAAAAATTCCAAAATTTTGAAAAAAAATGTTCAAAGAAATTCCCAATTTTTGAAAAAAAACATTCCAAAAAATGTTAATTTTTGAAAAAAAGTCTTCCAAGAAATTCCAATGGTTCGAAAAAATTTTTCAAAAAAATTTCCAATTTTTGAAAAAATTTGTTTAAAAGAAATTCCCACCTTAAAAGAAATTCCCACCAAAGAAATTCCAATTGTTCGGAAAAAAAATTCTCTGAAAAATTCCAACATTTTGAAAAAAAATGTTCAAAGAAATTCCAATTGTTCGGAAAAAAATATTCTGAAAAATTCCAAAATTTTGAAAAATATTCTGAAAAATTCCAAAATTTTGTTCGGATAAAAATATTCTGAAAAATTCCAATTGTTCGGAAAAAAATATTCTGAAAAATTCCAAAATTTTGAAAAAAAATGTTCAAAGAAATTCCCAATTTTTGAAAAAAAACATTCCAAAAAATGTTAATTTTTGAAAAAAAGTCTTCCAAGAAATTCCAATGGTTCGAAAAAATTTTTCAAAAAAATTTCCAATTTTTGAAAAAATTTGTTTAAAAGAAATTCCCACCTTAAAAGAAATTCCCACCAAAGAAATTCCAATTGTTCGGAAAAAAAATTCTCTGAAAAATTCCAACATTTTGAAAAAAAATGTTCAAAGAAATTCCAATTGTTCGGAAAAAAATATTCTGAAAAATTCCAATATTTTGAAAGAAATTGTTCTAAGAAATTCCAAATTTAAAAAAAAAATTCAAAGAAATTCCAATTGTTCGGAAAAAAATATTCTGAGAAATTCCGATAGTTTGAAAAAGTGTTCTAAGAAATTCCCAATTTTTGAAAAAAAAAATGTTGAAATATTTCTGAAAAAAATTGATGCGCCAATTACCTCTGGCCAGATACGTGCTCGAGTGGACTCATCAACGTTTGAAAAACCGCTAAAAACCAGGATTTCCAACAAATTGTTGTATTTCATTTTACATTTTTTGAGGCAAGAATGAACATTCAAAAAAATCCAAATTGATTCCAATTGTTCGGAAAAAAAATTCTCTGAAAAATTCCAATATTTTGAAAAAAAATGTTCAAAGAAATTCCCAATTTTTGAAAAAAAAACATTCCAAAAAATGTTAATTTTTGAAAAAAAGTCTTCCAAGAAATTCCAATGGTTCGAAAAAATTTTTCAAAAAAATTTCCAATTTTTGAAAAAATTTGTTTAAAAGAAATTCCCACCTTAAAAGAAATTCCCACCAAAGAAATTCCAATTGTTCGGAAAAAAAATTCTCTGAAAAATTCCAACATTTTGAAAAAAAATGTTCAAAGAAATTCCAATTGTTCGGAAAAAAATATTCTGAAAAATTCCAATTGTTCGGAAAAAAATATTCTGAAAAATTCCAATTGTTCGGAAAAAAATATTCTGAAAAATTCCAAAATTTTGAAAAAATATTCTGAAAAATTCCAAAATTTTGTTCGGAAAAAAATATTCTGAAAAATTCCAATTGTTCGGAAAAAAATATTCTGAAAAATTCCAAAATTTTGAAAAAAAATGTTCAAAGAAATTCCCAATTTTTGAAAAAAAACATTCCAAAAAATGTTAATTTTTGAAAAAAAGTCTTCCAAGAAATTCCAATGGTTCGAAAAAATTTTTCAAAAAAATTTCCAATTTTTGAAAAAATTTGTTTAAAAGAAATTCCCACCTTAAAAGAAATTCCCACCAAAGAAATTCCAATTGTTCGGAAAAAAAATTCTCTGAAAAATTCCAACATTTTGAAAAAAAATGTTCAAAGAAATTCCAATTGTTCGGAAAAAAATATTCTGAAAAATTCCAAAATTTTGAAAAATATTCTGAAAAATTCCAAAATTTTGTTCGGATAAAAATATTCTGAAAAATTCCAATTGTTCGGAAAAAAATATTCTGAAAAATTCCAAAATTTTGAAAAAAAATGTTCAAAGAAATTCCCAATTTTTGAAAAAAAACATTCCAAAAAATGTTAATTTTTGAAAAAAAGTCTTCCAAGAAATTCCAATGGTTCGAAAAAATTTTTCAAAAAAATTTCCAATTTTTGAAAAAATTTGTTTAAAAGAAATTCCCACCTTAAAAGAAATTCCCACCAAAGAAATTCCAATTGTTCGGAAAAAAAATTCTCTGAAAAATTCCAACATTTTGAAAAAAAATGTTCAAAGAAATTCCAATTGTTCGGAAAAAAATATTCTGAAAAATTCCAATATTTTGAAAGAAATTGTTCTAAGAAATTCCAAATTTAAAAAAAAAATTCAAAGAAATTCCAATTGTTCGGAAAAAAATATTCTGAGAAATTCCGATAGTTTGAAAAAGTGTTCTAAGAAATTCCCAATTTTTGAAAAAAAAAATGTTGAAATATTTCTGAAAAAAATTGATGCGCCAATTACCTCTGGCCAGATACGTGCTCGAGTGGACTCATCAACGTTTGAAAAACCGCTAAAAACCAGGATTTCCAACAAATTGTTGTATTTCATTTTACATTTTTTGAGGCAAGAATGAACATTCAAAAAAATCCAAATTGATTCCAATTGTTCGGAAAAAAATATTCTGAAAAATTCCAACATTTTGAAAAAAAATGTTCAAAGAAATTCCAATTGTTCGGAAAAAAATATTCTGAAAAATTCCAATTGTTCGGAAAAAAATATTTTGAAAAATTCCAATTGTTCGGAAAAAAATATTCTGAAAAATTCCAAAATTTTGAAAAATATTCTGAAAAATTCCAAAATTTTGTTCGGAAAAAAATATTCTGAAAAATTCCAATTGTTCGGAAAAAAAATATTCTGAAAAATTCCAAAATTTTGAAAAAAAATGTTCAAAGAAATTCCCAATTTTTGAAAAAAAAACATTCCAAAAAATGTTAATTTTTAAAAAAAAGTCTTCCAAGAAATTCCAATGGTTCGAAAAAATTTTTCAAAAAATTTTCCAATTTTTGAAAAAATTTGTTTAAAAGAAATTCCCACCTTTTGAAAAAAATATTCTAAAGAATTCCAATATTTCGAAAGAAAATGTTCTAAGAATTTCCAAATTTTTGAAAAAAATTTCAAAGAAATTCCAATTGTTCGGAAAAAAATATTCTGAAAAATTCCAATATTTTGAAAGAAAGTGTTCTAAGAAATTCCAAATTAAAAAAAAAAAATTCAATGAAATTCCAATTGTTCGGAAAAAAATATTCTGAGAAATTCCGATAGTTTGAAAAAGTGTTCTAAGAAATTCCCAATTTTTGAAAAAAAAATGTTGAAAGAAATTCCAAATTTTTGAAAAAAAAATTTCAAAGAAATTCCCAATTTTTGAAAAAAAACATTCCGAAAAATGTTAATTTTTGAAAAAAAGTCTTCCAAAAAATTCCAATGGTTCGAAAAAATTTTTCAAAAAAATTTCCAATTTTTGAAAAAATTTGTTTAAAAGAAATTCCCACCTTTTGAAAAAAATATTCTAAAGAATTCCAATATTTCGAAAGAAAATGTTCTAAGAATTTCCAAATTTTTGAAAAAAATTTCAAAGAAATTCCAATTGTTCGGAAAAAAATATTCTGAAAAATTCCAATATTTTGAAAGAAAGTGTTCTAAGAAATTCCAAATTAAAAAAAAAAAAAATTCAATGAAATTCCAATTGTTCGGAAAAAAATATTCTGAGAAATTCCGATAATTTGAAAAAGTGTTCTAAGAAATTCCCAATTTTTGAAAAAAAAATGTTGAAAGAAATTCCAAATTTTTGAAAAAAAAATTTCAAAGAAATTCCCAATTTTTGAAAAAAAACATTCCAAAAAATGTTAATTTTTGAAAAAAGTCTTCCAAAAAATTCCAATGGTTCGAAAAAATTTTTCAAAAAAATTTCCAATTTTTGAAAAAATTTGTTTAAAAGAAATTCCCACCTTTTGAATAAAAAATTCTAAAGAATTCCAATATTTCGAAAGAAAATGTTCTAAGAATTTCCAAATTTTTGAAAAAAAATTCAAAGAAATTCCAATTGTTCGGAAAAAAAATTCTCTGAAAAATTCCAATATTTTGAAAAAAAATGTTCAAAGAAATTCCAAATTTTTGAAAAAAAAGTTTCGAAAAAATTCCAATTGTTTGGTAACAAGTACTCTGAGAAATTCCAATATTTTGAAAAAATGTTTTGAGAAATTCCCAATTTTTGAAAAAAAAATTTCAAAGAAATTCCAAATTAAAAAAAAAAATTCAAAGAAATTCCAATTGTTCGGAAAAAAATATTCTGAGAAATTCCGATAGTTTGAAAAAGTGTTCTAAGAAATTCCCAATTTTTGAAAAAAAATGTTGAAAGAAATTCCAAATTTTTGAAAAAAAAATTTCAAAGAAATTCCCAATTTTTGAAAAAAAACATTCCAAAAAATGTTAATTTTTGAAAAAAAGTCTTCCAAGAAATTCCAATGGTTCGAAAAAATTTTTCAAAAAAATTTCCAATTTTTGAAAAAATTTGTTTAAAAGAAATTCCCACCTTTTGAAAAAAAAATTCTAAAGAATTCCAATATTTCACAAGAAAATGTCCTAAGAATTTCCAAATTTTTGAAAAAAAAATTCAAAGAAATTCCAATTGTTCGGAAAAAAAATTATCTGAAAAATTCCAATATTTTGAAAAAAAATGTTCAAAGAAATTCCCAATTTTTGAAAAAAAAATGTTCAAAGAAATTCCCAATTTTTGAAAAAAAGTCTTCCAAGAAATTCCAATGGTTCGAGTAAATTTTTCAAAAAAATTTCCAATTTTTGAAAAAATTTGTTTAAAAGAAATTCCCACCTTTTGAAAAAAATATTCTAAAGAATTCCAATATTTCGAAAGAAAATGTTCTAAGAGTTTCCAAATTTTTGAAAAAAAAATTTCAAAGAAATTCCAATTGTTCGGAAAAAAATATTCTGAAAAATTCCAATATTTCGAAAGAAAGTGTTCTAAGAAATTCCAAATTTAAAAAAAAAAAATTCAAAGAAATTCCAATTGTTCGGAGAAAAATATTCTGAGAAATTCCGATAGTTTGAAAAAATGTTCTAAGAAATTCCCAATTTTTGAAAAAAAAATGTTGAAAGAAATTCCAAATTTTTGAAAAAAAAATTTCAAAGAAATTCCCAATTTTTGAAAAAAAACATTCCAAAAAATGTTAATTTTTGAAAAAAAGTCTTCCAAGAAATTCCAATGGTTCGAAAAAATTTTTCAAAAAAATTTCCAATTTTTGAAAAAATTTGTTTAAAAGAAATTCCCACCTTTTGAAAAAAATATTCTAAAGAATTCCAATATTTCGAAAGAAAATGTTCTAAGAATTTCCAAATTTTTGAAAAAAAAATTTCAAAGAAATTCCAATTGTTCGGAAAAAAATATTCTGAAAAATTCCAATATTTTGAAAAAAAATGTTCAAAGAAATTCCCAATTTTTGAAAAAAAAATGTTCAAAGAAATTCCCAATTTTTGAAAAAAAGTCTTCCAAGAAATTCCAATGGTTCGAGTAAATTTTTCAAAAAAATTTCCAATTTTTGAAAAAATTTGTTTAAAAGAAATTCCCACCTTTTGAAAAAAATATTCTAAAGAATTCCAATATTTCGAAAGAAAATGTTCTAAGAGTTTCCAAATTTTTGAAAAAAAAATTTCAAAGAAATTCCAATTGTTCGGAAAAAAATATTCTGAAAAATTCCAATATTTCGAAAGAAAGTGTTCTAAGAAATTCCAAATTTAAAAAAAAAAAATTCAAAGAAATTCCAATTGTTCGGAGAAAAATATTCTGAGAAATTCCGATAGTTTGAAAAAATGTTCTAAGAAATTCCCAATTTTTGAAAAAAAAATGTTGAAAGAAATTCCAAATTTTTGAAAAAAAAATTTCAAAGAAATTCCAATTGTTCGGAAAAAAATATTCTGAAAAATTCCAATATTTTGAAAAAAAATGTTCAAAGAAATTCCCAATTTTTGAAAAAAAAATGTTCAAAGAAATTCCCAATTTTTGAAAAAAAGTCTTCCAAGAAATTCCAATGGTTCGAGTAAATTTTTCAAAAAAATTTCCAATTTTTGAAAAAATTTGTTTAAAAGAAATTCCCACCTTTTGAAAAAAATATTCTAAAGAATTCCAATATTTCGAAAGAAAATGTTCTAAGAGTTTCCAAATTTTTGAAAAAAAAATTTCAAAGAAATTCCAATTGTTCGGAAAAAAATATTCTGAAAAATTCCAATATTTTGAAAAAAAATGTTCAAAGAAATTCCCAATTTTTGAAAAAAAAATGTTCAAAGAAATTCCCAATTTTTGAAAAAAAGTCTTCCAAGAAATTCCGATAGTTTGAAAAAGTGTTCTAAGAAATTCCCAATTTTTGAAAAAAAAATGTTGAAAGAAATTCCAAATTTTTGAAAAAAAAATTTCAAAGAAATTCCCAATTTTTGAAAAAAAAACATTCCAAAAAATGTTAATTTTTGAAAAAAAAAATCAAAGCATCATGTCTTTTTTCCGAATTTTTCGAAATAAAAAACCCTTTTTCTTTAAGAATTATTTTTTTTTTGAAATTCAAAAAAATTGAAAAATCAGTAAATTTTTTGTTTAAATTCAGAAAACAATTTTGATTTTTTAATTAGAGTCAGGAAATTTTGTTGAATTATTTTTGTTTCAATGCCGATAAAAACCAATTTTTTTAGAACCATAGTTTTGTTAATTCAAAAAAGTTGAAAAATCAAAAGATTGAAGACATGAATTATATTGAATTTCTTTAAAGTGAAAACAATTAAAGATTTTAAAGTTTTTTTTTATGTAAATAAAATCGAAAAATCGGACATTTTTTTGGAATTTTTGTTTAACATCAGAAAAATCCCTGAATGTTTTTTAAAAATTGACCACCTCTTTTCGATCATTTTTTTCGGCTGATTCTGCCTGGCAACTGGCGTGACAAAAAATAGCAAAATTGCTAATTTTTCCGAACAATTGGAATTTCTTTGGTGGGAATTTCTTTTAAGGTGGGAATTTCTTTTAAACAAATTTTTTCAAAAATTGGAAATTTTTTTGAAAAATTTTTTCGAACCATTGGAATTTCTTGGAAGACTTTTTTTCAAAAATTAACATTTTTTGGAATGTTTTTTTTTCAAAAATTGGGAATTTCTTAGAACATTTTTTTTCAAAATTTTGGAATTTTTCAGAATATTTTTTTTCCGAACAATTGGAATTTTTCAGAATATTTTTTTCCGAACAAAATTTTGGAATTTTTCAGAATATTTTTCAAAATTTTGGAATTTTTCAGAATATTTTTTTCCGAACAATTGGAATTTTTCAAAATATTTTTTTCCGAACAATTGGAATTTTTCAGAATATTTTTTTCCGAACAATTGGAATTTCTTTGAACATTTTTTTTCAAAATGTTGGAATTTTTCAGAGAATTTTTTTTCCGAACAATTGGAATTTCTTTGGTGGGAATTTCTTTTAAGGTGGGAATTTCTTTTAAACAAATTTTTTCAAAAATTGGAAATTTTTTTGAAAAATTTTTTCGAACCATTGGAATTTCTTGGAAGACTTTTTTTCAAAAATTAACATTTTTTGGAATGTTTTTTTTTCAAAAATTGGGAATTTCTTAGAACATTTTTTTTCAAAATATTGGAATTTTTCAGAATATTTTTTTCCGAACAATTGGAATCAATTTGGATTTTTTTGAATGTTCATTCTTGCCTCAAAAAATGTAAAATGAAATACAACAATTTGTTGGAAATCCTGGTTTTTAGCGGTTTTTCAAACGTTGATGAGTCCACTCGAGCACGTATCTGGCCAGAGGTAATTGGCGCATCAATTTTTTTCAGAAATATTTCAACATTTTTTTTTCAAAAATTGGGAATTTCTTAGAATATTTTTTTCCGAACAATTGGAATTTCTTTGAATTTTTTTTTTTAAATTTGGAATTTCTTAGAACAATTTCTTTCAAAATATTGGAATTTTTCAGAATATTTTTTTCCGAACAATTGGAATTTCTTTGAATTTTTTTTTTTTAAATTTGGAATTTCTTAGAACAATTTCTTTCAAAATGTTGGAATTTTTCAGAGAATTTTTTTTCCGAACAATTGGAATTTCTTTGGTGGGAATTTCTTTTAAGGTGGGAATTTCTTTTAAACAAATTTTTTCAAAAATTGGAAATTTTTTTGAAAAATTTTTTCGAACCATTGGAATTTCTTGGAAGACTTTTTTTCAAAAATTAACATTTTTTGGAATGTTTTTTTTTCAAAAATTAACATTTTTTGGAATGTTTTTTTTCAAAAATTGGGAATTTCTTTGAAATTTTTTTTTCAAAAATTTGGAATTTCTTTCAACATTTTTTTTTCAAAAATTGGGAATTTCTTAGAACATTTTTTCAAACTATCGGAATTTCTCAGAATATTTTTCTCCGAACAATTGGAATTTCTTTGAATTTTTTTTTTTAAATTTGGAATTTCTTAGAACACTTTCTTTCGAAATATTGGAATTTTTCAGAATATTTTTTTCCGAACAATTGGAATTTCTTTGAAATTTTTTTTTCAAAAATTTGGAAACTCTTAGAACATTTTCTTTCGAAATATTGGAATTCTTTAGAATATTTTTTTCAAAAGGTGGGAATTTCTTTTAAACAAATTTTTTCAAAAATTGGAAACTTTTTTGAAAAATTTTTTCGAATCATTGGAATTTCTTGGAAGACTTTTTTTCAAAAATTAACATTTTTTGGAATGTTTTTTTTCAAAAATTGGGAATTTCTTTGAACATTTTTTTCAAAATTTTGGAATTTTTCAGAATATTTTTTTTCCGAACAATTGGAATTTTTCAGAATATTTTTTTCCGAACAAAATTTTGGAATTTTTCAGAATATTTTTCAAAATTTTGGAATTTTTCAGAATATTTTTTTCCGAACAATTGGAATTTTTCAAAATATTTTTTTCCGAACAATTGGAATTTTTCAGAATATTTTTTTCCGAACAATTGGAATTTCTTTGAACATTTTTTTTCAAAATGTTGGAATTTTTCAGAGAATTTTTTTTCCGAACAATTGGAATTTCTTTGGTGGGAATTTCTTTTAAGGTGGGAATTTCTTTTAAACAAATTTTTTCAAAAATTGGAAATTTTTTTGAAAAATTTTTTCGAACCATTGGAATTTCTTGGAAGACTTTTTTTCAAAAATTAACATTTTTTGGAATGTTTTTTTTTCAAAAATTGGGAATTTCTTAGAACATTTTTTTTCAAAATATTGGAATTTTTCAGAATATTTTTTTCCGAACAATTGGAATCAATTTGGATTTTTTTGAATGTTCATTCTTGCCTCAAAAAATGTAAAATGAAATACAACAATTTGTTGGAAATCCTGGTTTTTAGCGGTTTTTCAAACGTTGATGAGTCCACTCGAGCACGTATCTGGCCAGAGGTAATTGGCGCATCAATTTTTTTCAGAAATATTTCAACATTTTTTTTTCAAAAATTGGGAATTTCTTAGAACACTTTTTCAAACTATCGGAATTTCTCAGAATATTTTTTTCCGAACAATTGGAATTTCTTTGAATTTTTTTTTTTAAATTTGGAATTTCTTAGAACAATTTCTTTCAAAATATTGGAATTTTTCAGAATATTTTTTTCCGAACAATTGGAATTTCTTTGAATTTTTTTTTTTTAAATTTGGAATTTCTTAGAACAATTTCTTTCAAAATGTTGGAATTTTTCAGAGAATTTTTTTTCCGAACAATTGGAATTTCTTTGGTGGGAATTTCTTTTAAGGTGGGAATTTCTTTTAAACAAATTTTTTCAAAAATTGGAAATTTTTTTGAAAAATTTTTTCGAACCATTGGAATTTCTTGGAAGACTTTTTTTCAAAAATTAACATTTTTTGGAATGTTTTTTTTTCAAAAATTGGGAATTTCTTTGAACATTTTTTTTCAAAATATTGGAATTTTTCAGAGAATTTTTTTTCCGAACAATTGGAATCAATTTGGATTTTTTTGAATGTTCATTCTTGCCTCAAAAAATGTAAAATGAAATACAACAATTTGTTGGAAATCCTGGTTTTTAGCGGTTTTTCAAACGTTGATGAGTCCACTCGAGCACGTATCTGGCCAGAGGTAATTGGCGCATCAATTTTTTTCAGAATTATTTCAACATTTTTTTTTCAAAAATTGGGAATTTCTTAGAACACTTTTTCAAACTATCGGAATTTCTCAGAATATTTTTTTCCGAACAATTGGAATTTCTTTGAATTTTTTTTTTAAATTTGGAATTTCTTTGAAATTTTTTTTTCAGAAATTGGGAATTTCTCAGAACATTTTTTCAAAATATTGGAATTTCTCAGAGTACTTGTCACCAAACGATTGGAATTTTTTCGAAACTTTTTTTTCAAAAATTTGGAATTTCTTTGAACATTTTTTTCAAAAATTTGGAATTTCTCAGAACACTTTCTTTCAAAATATTGGAATTTTTAAGAAATTCCAATTGTTCGGAAAAAAATATTCTGAAAAATTCCAATATTTTGAAAGAAATTGTTCTAAGAAATTCCAAATTTAAAAAAAAAATTCAAAGAAATTCCAATTGTTCGGAAAAAAATATTCTGAGAAATTCCGATAGTTTGAAAAAGTGTTCTAAGAAATTCCCAATTTTTGAAAAAAAAAATGTTGAAATATTTCTGAAAAAAATTGATGCGCCAATTACCTCTGGCCAGATACGTGCTCGAGTGGACTCATCAACGTTTGAAAAACCGCTAAAAACCAGGATTTCCAACAAATTGTTGTATTTCATTTTACATTTTTTGAGGCAAGAATGAACATTCAAAAAAATCCAAATTGATTCCAATTGTTCGGAAAAAAATATTCTGAAAAATTCCAACATTTTGAAAAAAAATGTTCAAAGAAATTCCAATTGTTCGGAAAAAAATATTCTGAAAAATTCCAATTGTTCGGAAAAAAATATTTTGAAAAATTCCAATTGTTCGGAAAAAAATATTCTGAAAAATTCCAAAATTTTGAAAAATATTCTGAAAAATTCCAAAATTTTGTTCGGAAAAAAATATTCTGAAAAATTCCAATTGTTCGGAAAAAAAATATTCTGAAAAATTCCAAAATTTTGAAAAAAAATGTTCAAAGAAATTCCCAATTTTTGAAAAAAAAACATTCCAAAAAATGTTAATTTTTAAAAAAAAGTCTTCCAAGAAATTCCAATGGTTCGAAAAAATTTTTCAAAAAATTTTCCAATTTTTGAAAAAATTTGTTTAAAAGAAATTCCCACCTTTTGAAAAAAATATTCTAAAGAATTCCAATATTTCGAAAGAAAATGTTCTAAGAATTTCCAAATTTTTGAAAAAAATTTCAAAGAAATTCCAATTGTTCGGAAAAAAATATTCTGAAAAATTCCAATATTTTGAAAGAAAGTGTTCTAAGAAATTCCAAATTAAAAAAAAAAAATTCAATGAAATTCCAATTGTTCGGAAAAAAATATTCTGAGAAATTCCGATAGTTTGAAAAAGTGTTCTAAGAAATTCCCAATTTTTGAAAAAAAAATGTTGAAAGAAATTCCAAATTTTTGAAAAAAAAATTTCAAAGAAATTCCCAATTTTTGAAAAAAAACATTCCGAAAAATGTTAATTTTTGAAAAAAAGTCTTCCAAAAAATTCCAATGGTTCGAAAAAATTTTTCAAAAAAATTTCCAATTTTTGAAAAAATTTGTTTAAAAGAAATTCCCACCTTTTGAAAAAAATATTCTAAAGAATTCCAATATTTCGAAAGAAAATGTTCTAAGAATTTCCAAATTTTTGAAAAAAATTTCAAAGAAATTCCAATTGTTCGGAAAAAAATATTCTGAAAAATTCCAATATTTTGAAAGAAAGTGTTCTAAGAAATTCCAAATTAAAAAAAAAAAAAATTCAATGAAATTCCAATTGTTCGGAAAAAAATATTCTGAGAAATTCCGATAATTTGAAAAAGTGTTCTAAGAAATTCCCAATTTTTGAAAAAAAAATGTTGAAAGAAATTCCAAATTTTTGAAAAAAAAATTTCAAAGAAATTCCCAATTTTTGAAAAAAAACATTCCAAAAAATGTTAATTTTTGAAAAAAGTCTTCCAAAAAATTCCAATGGTTCGAAAAAATTTTTCAAAAAAATTTCCAATTTTTGAAAAAATTTGTTTAAAAGAAATTCCCACCTTTTGAATAAAAAATTCTAAAGAATTCCAATATTTCGAAAGAAAATGTTCTAAGAATTTCCAAATTTTTGAAAAAAAATTCAAAGAAATTCCAATTGTTCGGAAAAAAAATTCTCTGAAAAATTCCAATATTTTGAAAAAAAATGTTCAAAGAAATTCCAAATTTTTGAAAAAAAAGTTTCGAAAAAATTCCAATTGTTTGGTAACAAGTACTCTGAGAAATTCCAATATTTTGAAAAAATGTTTTGAGAAATTCCCAATTTTTGAAAAAAAAATTTCAAAGAAATTCCAAATTAAAAAAAAAAATTCAAAGAAATTCCAATTGTTCGGAAAAAAATATTCTGAGAAATTCCGATAGTTTGAAAAAGTGTTCTAAGAAATTCCCAATTTTTGAAAAAAAATGTTGAAAGAAATTCCAAATTTTTGAAAAAAAAATTTCAAAGAAATTCCCAATTTTTGAAAAAAAAACATTCCAAAAAATGTTAATTTTTGAAAAAAAGTCTTCCAAGAAATTCCAATGGTTCGAAAAAATTTTTCAAAAAAATTTCCAATTTTTGAAAAAATTTGTTTAAAAGAAATTCCCACCTTTTGAAAAAAAAATTCTAAAGAATTCCAATATTTCACAAGAAAATGTCCTAAGAATTTCCAAATTTTTGAAAAAAAAATTCAAAGAAATTCCAATTGTTCGGAAAAAAAATTATCTGAAAAATTCCAATATTTTGAAAAAAAATGTTCAAAGAAATTCCCAATTTTTGAAAAAAAAATGTTCAAAGAAATTCCCAATTTTTGAAAAAAAGTCTTCCAAGAAATTCCAATGGTTCGAGTAAATTTTTCAAAAAAATTTCCAATTTTTGAAAAAATTTGTTTAAAAGAAATTCCCACCTTTTGAAAAAAATATTCTAAAGAATTCCAATATTTCGAAAGAAAATGTTCTAAGAGTTTCCAAATTTTTGAAAAAAAAATTTCAAAGAAATTCCAATTGTTCGGAAAAAAATATTCTGAAAAATTCCAATATTTCGAAAGAAAGTGTTCTAAGAAATTCCAAATTTAAAAAAAAAAAATTCAAAGAAATTCCAATTGTTCGGAGAAAAATATTCTGAGAAATTCCGATAGTTTGAAAAAATGTTCTAAGAAATTCCCAATTTTTGAAAAAAAAATGTTGAAAGAAATTCCAAATTTTTGAAAAAAAAATTTCAAAGAAATTCCCAATTTTTGAAAAAAAACATTCCAAAAAATGTTAATTTTTGAAAAAAAGTCTTCCAAGAAATTCCAATGGTTCGAAAAAATTTTTCAAAAAAATTTCCAATTTTTGAAAAAATTTGTTTAAAAGAAATTCCCACCTTTTGAAAAAAATATTCTAAAGAATTCCAATATTTCGAAAGAAAATGTTCAAAGAAATTCCCAATTTTTGAAAAAAAACATTCCAAAAAATGTTAATTTTTGAAAAAAGTCTTCCAAAAAATTCCAATGGTTCGAAAAAATTTTTCAAAAAAATTTCCAATTTTTGAAAAAATTTGTTTAAAAGAAATTCCCACCTTTTGAATAAAAAATTCTAAAGAATTCCAATATTTCGAAAGAAAATGTTCTAAGAATTTCCAAATTTTTGAAAAAAAATTCAAAGAAATTCCAATTGTTCGGAAAAAAAATTCTCTGAAAAATTCCAATATTTTGAAAAAAAATGTTCAAAGAAATTCCAAATTTTTGAAAAAAAAGTTTCGAAAAAATTCCAATTGTTTGGTAACAAGTACTCTGAGAAATTCCAATATTTTGAAAAAATGTTTTGAGAAATTCCCAATTTTTGAAAAAAAAATTTCAAAGAAATTCCAAATTAAAAAAAAAAATTCAAAGAAATTCCAATTGTTCGGAAAAAAATATTCTGAGAAATTCCGATAGTTTGAAAAAGTGTTCTAAGAAATTCCCAATTTTTGAAAAAAAATGTTGAAAGAAATTCCAAATTTTTGAAAAAAAAATTTCAAAGAAATTCCCAATTTTTGAAAAAAAACATTCCAAAAAATGTTAATTTTTGAAAAAAAGTCTTCCAAGAAATTCCAATGGTTCGAAAAAATTTTTCAAAAAAATTTCCAATTTTTGAAAAAATTTGTTTAAAAGAAATTCCCACCTTTTGAAAAAAAAATTCTAAAGAATTCCAATATTTCACAAGAAAATGTCCTAAGAATTTCCAAATTTTTGAAAAAAAAATTCAAAGAAATTCCAATTGTTCGGAAAAAAAATTATCTGAAAAATTCCAATATTTTGAAAAAAAATGTTCAAAGAAATTCCCAATTTTTGAAAAAAAAATGTTCAAAGAAATTCCCAATTTTTGAAAAAAAGTCTTCCAAGAAATTCCAATGGTTCGAGTAAATTTTTCAAAAAAATTTCCAATTTTTGAAAAAATTTGTTTAAAAGAAATTCCCACCTTTTGAAAAAAATATTCTAAAGAATTCCAATATTTCGAAAGAAAATGTTCTAAGAGTTTCCAAATTTTTGAAAAAAAAATTTCAAAGAAATTCCAATTGTTCGGAAAAAAATATTCTGAAAAATTCCAATATTTCGAAAGAAAGTGTTCTAAGAAATTCCAAATTTAAAAAAAAAAAATTCAAAGAAATTCCAATTGTTCGGAGAAAAATATTCTGAGAAATTCCGATAGTTTGAAAAAATGTTCTAAGAAATTCCCAATTTTTGAAAAAAAAATGTTGAAAGAAATTCCAAATTTTTGAAAAAAAAATTTCAAAGAAATTCCCAATTTTTGAAAAAAAACATTCCAAAAAATGTTAATTTTTGAAAAAAAGTCTTCCAAGAAATTCCAATGGTTCGAAAAAATTTTTCAAAAAAATTTCCAATTTTTGAAAAAATTTGTTTAAAAGAAATTCCCACCTTTTGAAAAAAATATTCTAAAGAATTCCAATATTTCGAAAGAAAATGTTCTAAGAATTTCCAAATTTTTGAAAAAAAAATTCAAAGAAATTCCAATTGTTCGGAAAAAAAATTCTCTGAAAAATTCCAATATTTTGAAAAAAAATGTTCAAAGAAATTCCCAATTTTTGAAAAAAAAATTTCAAAGAAATTCCCAATTTTTGAAAAAAAAGTATTCCAAAAAGTTGTCAATTTTTGAAAAAAAGTCTTCCAAGAAATTCCAATGGTTCGAATAAATTTTTCAAAAAAATTTCCAATTTTTGAAAAAATTTGTTTAAAAGAAATTCCCACCTTTTGAAAAAAATATTCTAAAGAATTCCAATATTTCGAAAAAAAATGTTCTAAGAAATTCCCAATTTTTGAAAAAAAAATGTTGAAATATTTCTGAAAAAAAATTGATGCGCCAATTACCTCTGGCCAGATACGTGCTCGAGTGGACTCATCAACGTTTGAAAAACCGCTAAAAACCAGGATTTCCAACAAATTGTTGTATTTCATTTTACATTTTTTGAGGCAAGAATGAACATTCAAAAAAATCCAAATTGATTCCAATTGTTCGGAAAAAAATATTCTGAAAAATTCCAATATTTTGAAAAAAAATGTTCAAAGAAATTCCCAATTTTTGAAAAAAAAACATTCCAAAAAATGTTAATTTTTGAAAAAAAGTCTTCCAAGAAATTCCAATGGTTCGAAAAAAAATGTTCAAAGAAATTCCAAATTTTTGTAAAAAAAGTTTCGAAAAAATTCCAATTGTTTGGTAACAAGTACTCTGAGAAATTCCAATATTTTGAAAAAATGTTCTGAGAAATTCCCAATTTTTGAAAAAAAAATTTCAAAGAAATTCCAAATTTAAAAAAAAAATTCAAAGAAATTCCAATTGTTCGGAAAAAAATATTCTGAGAAATTCCGATAGTTTGAAAAAGTGTTCTAAGAAATTCCCAATTTTTGAAAAAAAATGTTGAAAGAAATTCCAAATTTTTGAAAAAAAAATTTCAAAGAAATTCCCAATTTTTGAAAAAAAACATTCCAAAAAATGTTAATTTTTGAAAAAAAGTCTTCCAAGAAATTCCAATGGTTCGGTAAAAAGTATTCTGAAAAATTCCAATATTTTGAAAGAAAGTGTTCTGAGAAATTCCAAATTTTTGAAAAAAATGTTCAAAGAAATTCCAAATTTTTGAAAAAAAAGTTTCGAAAAAATTCCAATCGTTTGGTGACAAGTACTCTGAGAAATTCCAATATTTTGAAAAAATGTTCTGAGAAATTCCCAATTTCTGAAAAAAAAATTTCAAAGAAATTCCAAATTTAAAAAAAAAATTCAAAGAAATTCCAATTGTTCGGAAAAAAATATTCTGAGAAATTCCGATAGTTTGAAAAAGTGTTCTAAGAAATTCCCAATTTTTGAAAAAAAAATGTTGAAATAATTCTGAAAAAAATTGATGCGCCAATTACCTCTGGCCAGATACGTGCTCGAGTGGACTCATCAACGTTTGAAAAACCGCTAAAAACCAGGATTTCCAACAAATTGTTGTATTTCATTTTACATTTTTTGAGGCAAGAATGAACATTCAAAAAAATCCAAATTGATTCCAATTGTTCGGAAAAAAAATTCTCTGAAAAATTCCAATATTTTGAAAAAAAATGTTCAAAGAAATTCCCAATTTTTGAAAAAAAAACATTCCAAAAAATGTTAATTTTTGAAAAAAAGTCTTCCAAGAAATTCCAATGGTTCGAAAAAATTTTTCAAAAAAATTTCCAATTTTTGAAAAAATTTGTTTAAAAGAAATTCCCACCTTAAAAGAAATTCCCACCAAAGAAATTCCAATTGTTCGGAAAAAAAATTCTCTGAAAAATTCCAACATTTTGAAAGAAATTGTTCTAAGAAATTCCAAATTTAAAAAAAAAAAATTCAAAGAAATTCCAATTGTTCGGAAAAAAATATTCTGAAAAATTCCAATATTTTGAAAGAAATTGTTCTAAGAAATTCCAAATTTAAAAAAAAAAATTCAAAGAAATTCCAATTGTTCGGAAAAAAATATTCTGAGAAATTCCGATAGTTTGAAAAAGTGTTCTAAGAAATTCCCAATTTTTGAAAAAAAAATGTTGAAATATTTCTGAAAAAAATTGATGCGCCAATTACCTCTGGCCAGATACGTGCTCGAGTGGACTCATCAACGTTTGAAAAACCGCTAAAAACCAGGATTTCCAACAAATTGTTGTATTTCATTTTACATTTTTTGAGGCAAGAATGAACATTCAAAAAAATCCAAATTGATTCCAATTGTTCGGAAAAAAATATTCTGAAAAATTCCAATATTTTGAAAAAAAATGTTCTAAGAAATTCCCAATTTTTGAAAAAAAAACATTCCAAAAAATGTTAATTTTTGAAAAAAAGTCTTCCAAGAAATTCCAATGGTTCGAAAAAATTTTTCAAAAAAATTTCCAATTTTTGAAAAAATTTGTTTAAAAGAAATTCCCACCTTAAAAGAAATTCCCACCAAAGAAATTCCAATTGTTCGGAAAAAAAATTCTCTGAAAAATTCCAACATTTTGAAAAAAAATGTTCAAAGAAATTCCAATTGTTCGGAAAAAAATATTCTGAAAAATTCCAATTGTTCGGAAAAAAATATTTTGAAAAATTCCAATTGTTCGGAAAAAAATATTCTGAAAAATTCCAAAATTTTGAAAAATATTCTGAAAAATTCCAAAATTTTGTTCGGAAAAAAATATTCTGAAAAATTCCAATTGTTCGGAAAAAAAATATTCTGAAAAATTCCAAAATTTTGAAAAAAATGTTCAAAGAAATTCCCAATTTTTGAAAAAAAACATTCCAAAAAATGTTAATTTTTGAAAAAAAGTCTTCCAAGAAATTCCAATGATTCGAAAAAATTTTTCAAAAAAGTTTCCAATTTTTGAAAAAATTTGTTTAAAAGAAATTCCCACCTTTTGAAAAAAATATTCTAAAGAATTCCAATATTTCGAAAGAAAATGTTCTAAGAGTTTCCAAATTTTTGAAAAAAAAATTTCAAAGAAATTCCAATTGTTCGGAAAAAAATATTCTGAAAAATTCCAATATTTCGAAAGAAAGTGTTCTAAGAAATTCCAAATTTAAAAAAAAAAATTCAAAGAAATTCCAATTGTTCGGAGAAAAATATTCTGAGAAATTCCGATAGTTTGAAAAAATGTTCTAAGAAATTCCCAATTTTTGAAAAAAAAATGTTGAAAGAAATTCCAAATTTTTGAAAAAAAAATTTCAAAGAAATTCCCAA
Source organism: Caenorhabditis afra (assembly GCA_963570955.1). Classification (NCBI taxonomy): domain Eukaryota; kingdom Metazoa; phylum Nematoda; class Chromadorea; order Rhabditida; family Rhabditidae; genus Caenorhabditis; species Caenorhabditis afra. The sequence continues at coordinate 1,790,227 of OY751537.1, read as the reverse complement.
TTTTTGAAAAAAAACATTCCAAAAAATGTTAATTTTTGAAAAAAAAACATTCCAAAAAATGTTAATTTTTGAAAAAAAGTCTTCCAAGAAATTCCAATGGTTCGAAAAAATTTTTCAAAAAAATTTCCAATTTTTGAAAAAATTTGTTTAAAAGAAATTCCCACCTTAAAAGAAATTCCCACCAAAGAAATTCCAATTGTTCGGAAAAAAAATTCTCTGAAAAATTCCAACATTTTGAAAAAAAATGTTCAAAGAAATTCCAATTGTTCGGAAAAAAATATTCTGAAAAATTCCAATTGTTCGGAAAAAAATATTTTGAAAAATTCCAATTGTTCGGAAAAAAATATTCTGAAAAATTCCAAAATTTTGAAAAATATTCTGAAAAATTCCAAAATTTTGTTCGGAAAAAAATATTCTGAAAAATTCCAATTGTTCGGAAAAAAAATATTCTGAAAAATTCCAAAATTTTGAAAAAAATGTTCAAAGAAATTCCCAATTTTTGAAAAAAAACATTCCAAAAAATGTTAATTTTTGAAAAAAAGTCTTCCAAGAAATTCCAATGATTCGAAAAAATTTTTCAAAAAAGTTTCCAATTTTTGAAAAAATTTGTTTAAAAGAAATTCCCACCTTTTGAAAAAAATATTCTAAAGAATTCCAATATTTCGAAAGAAAATGTTCTAAGAGTTTCCAAATTTTTGAAAAAAAAATTTCAAAGAAATTCCAATTGTTCGGAAAAAAATATTCTGAAAAATTCCAATATTTCGAAAGAAAGTGTTCTAAGAAATTCCAAATTTAAAAAAAAAAATTCAAAGAAATTCCAATTGTTCGGAGAAAAATATTCTGAGAAATTCCGATAGTTTGAAAAAATGTTCTAAGAAATTCCCAATTTTTGAAAAAAAAATGTTGAAAGAAATTCCAAATTTTTGAAAAAAAAATTTCAAAGAAATTCCCAATTTTTGAAAAAAAACATTCCAAAAAATGTTAATTTTTGAAAAAAAGTCTTCCAAGAAATTCCAATGGTTCGAAAAAATTTTTCAAAAAAATTTCCAATTTTTGAAAAAATTTGTTTAAAAGAAATTCCCACCTTTTGAAAAAAACATTCTAAAGAATTCCAATATTTCGAAAGAAAATGTTCTAAGAATTTCCAAATTTTTGAAAAAAAAATTTCAAAGAAATTCCAATTGTTCGGAAAAAAATATTCTGAAAAATTCCAATATTTTGAAAGAAAGTGTTCTAAGAAATTCCAAATTTAAAAAAAAAATTCAAAGAAATTCCAATTGTTCGGAAAAAAATATTCTGAGAAATTCCGATAGTTTGAAAAAGTGTTCTAAGAAATTCCCAATTTTTGAAAAAAAATGTTCAAAGAAATTCCAATTGTTCGGAAAAAAATATTCTGAAAAATTCCAATTGTTCGGAAAAAAATATTTTGAAAAATTCCAATTGTTCGGAAAAAAATATTCTGAAAAATTCCAAAATTTTGAAAAATATTCTGAAAAATTCCAAAATTTTGTTCGGAAAAAAATATTCTGAAAAATTCCAATTGTTCGGAAAAAAAATATTCTGAAAAATTCCAAAATTTTGAAAAAAAATGTTCTAAGAAATTCCCAATTTTTGAAAAAAAAACATTCCAAAAAATGTTAATTTTTGAAAAAAAGTCTTCCAAGAAATTCCAATGGTTCGAAAAAATTTTTCAAAAAAATTTCCAATTTTTGAAAAAATTTGTTTAAAAGAAATTCCCACCTTAAAAGAAATTCCCACCAAAGAAATTCCAATTGTTCGGAAAAAAAATTCTCTGAAAAATTCCAACATTTTGAAAAAAAATGTTCAAAGAAATTCCAATTGTTCGGAAAAAAATATTCTGAAAAATTCCAATTGTTCGGAAAAAAATATTTTGAAAAATTCCAATTGTTCGGAAAAAAATATTCTGAAAAATTCCAAAATTTTGAAAAATATTCTGAAAAATTCCAAAATTTTGTTCGGAAAAAAATATTCTGAAAAATTCCAATTGTTCGGAAAAAAAATATTCTGAAAAATTCCAAAATTTTGAAAAAAATGTTCAAAGAAATTCCCAATTTTTGAAAAAAAAACATTCCAAAAAATGTTAATTTTTGAAAAAAAGTCTTCCAAGAAATTCCAATGATTCGAAAAAATTTTTCAAAAAAGTTTCCAATTTTTGAAAAAATTTGTTTAAAAGAAATTCCCACCTTTTGAAAAAAATATTCTAAAGAATTCCAATATTTCGAAAGAAAATGTTCTAAGAGTTTCCAAATTTTTGAAAAAAAAATTTCAAAGAAATTCCAATTGTTCGGAAAAAAATATTCTGAAAAATTCCAATATTTCGAAAGAAAGTGTTCTAAGAAATTCCAAATTTAAAAAAAAAAATTCAAAGAAATTCCAATTGTTCGGAGAAAAATATTCTGAGAAATTCCGATAGTTTGAAAAAATGTTCTAAGAAATTCCCAATTTTTGAAAAAAAAATGTTGAAAGAAATTCCAAATTTTTGAAAAAAAAATTTCAAAGAAATTCCCAATTTTTGAAAAAAAACATTCCAAAAAATGTTAATTTTTGAAAAAAAGTCTTCCAAGAAATTCCAATGGTTCGAAAAAATTTTTCAAAAAAATTTCCAATTTTTGAAAAAATTTGTTTAAAAGAAATTCCCACCTTTTGAAAAAAACATTCTAAAGAATTCCAATATTTCGAAAGAAAATGTTCTAAGAATTTCCAAATTTTTGAAAAAAAAATTTCAAAGAAATTCCAATTGTTCGGAAAAAAATATTCTGAAAAATTCCAATATTTTGAAAGAAAGTGTTCTAAGAAATTCCAAATTTAAAAAAAAAATTCAAAGAAATTCCAATTGTTCGGAAAAAAATATTCTGAGAAATTCCGATAGTTTGAAAAAGTGTTCTAAGAAATTCCCAATTTTTGAAAAAAAATGTTGAAAGAAATTCCAAATTTTTGAAAAAAAAATTTCAAAGAAATTCCCAATTTTTGAAAAAAAAACATTCCAAAAAATTTTAATTTTTGAAAAAAAGTCTTCCAAGAAATTCCAATGGTTCGAAAAAATTTTTCAAAAAAATTTCCAATTTTTGAAAAAATTTGTTTAAAAGAAATTCCCACCTTTTGAAAAAAAAATTCTAAAGAATTCCAATATTTCGAAAGAAAATGTTCTAAGAATTTCCAAATTTTTGAAAAAAAATTCAAAGAAATTCCAATTGTTCGGAAAAAAAATTCTCTGAAAAATTCCAATATTTTGAAAAAAAATGTTCAAAGAAATTCCAAATTTTTGAAAAAAAAGTTTCGAAAAAATTCCAATTGTTTGGTAACAAGTACTCTGAGAAATTCCAATATTTTGAAAAAATGTTTTGAGAAATTCCCAATTTTTGAAAAAAAATGTTCAAAGAAATTCCCAATTTTTGAAAAAAAAATGTTCAAAGAAATTCCAAATTTTTGAAAAAAAAATTTCAAAGAAATTCCCAATTTTTGAAAAAAAGTCTTCCAAGAAATTCCAATGGTTCGAATAAATTTTTCAAAAAAATTTCCAATTTTTGAAAAAATTTGTTTAAAAGAAATTCCCACCTTTTGAAAAAAATATTCTAAAGAATTCCAATATTTCGAAAGAAAATGTTCTAAGAGTTTCCAAATTTTTGAAAAAAAAATTTCAAAGAAATTCCAATTGTTCGGAAAAAAATATTCTGAAAAATTCCAATATTTCGAAAGAAAGTGTTCTAAGAAATTCCAAATTAAAAAAAAAAAATTCAAAGAAATTCCAATTGTTCGGAGAAAAATATTCTGAGAAATTCCGATAGTTTGAAAAAATGTTCTAAGAAATTCCCAATTTTTGAAAAAAAAATGTTGAAAGAAATTCCAAATTTTTGAAAAAAAAATTTCAAAGAAATTCCCAATTTTTGAAAAAAAACATTCCAAAAAATGTTAATTTTTGAAAAAAAGTCTTCCAAGAAATTCCAATGGTTCGAAAAAATTTTTCAAAAAAATTTCCAATTTTTGAAAAAATTTGTTTAAAAGAAATTCCCACCTTTTGAAAAAAACATTCTAAAGAATTCCAATATTTCGAAAGAAAATGTTCTAAGAATTTCCAAATTTTTGAAAAAAAAATTTCAAAGAAATTCCAATTGTTCGGAAAAAAATATTCTGAAAAATTCCAATATTTTGAAAGAAAGTGTTCTAAGAAATTCCAAATTTAAAAAAAAAAATTCAAAGAAATTCCAATTGTTCGGAAAAAAATATTCTGAGAAATTCCGATAGTTTGAAAAAGTGTTCTAAGAAATTCCCAATTTTTGAAAAAAAATGTTGAAAGAAATTCCAAATTTTTGAAAAAAAAATTTCAAAGAAATTCCCAATTTTTGAAAAAAAAACATTCCAAAAAATTTTAATTTTTGAAAAAAAGTCTTCCAAGAAATTCCAATGGTTCGAAAAAATTTTTCAAAAAAATTTCCAATTTTTGAAAAAATTTGTTTAAAAGAAATTCCCACCTTTTGAAAAAAATATTCTAAAGAATTCCAATATTTCGAAAGAAAATGTTCTAAGAATTTCCAAATTTTTGAAAAAAAAATTCAAAGAAATTCCAATTGTTCGGAAAAAAAATTCTCTGAAAAATTCCAATATTTTGAAAAAAAATGTTAAAAGAAATTCCCAATTTTTGAAAAAAAAATTTCAAAGAAATTCCCAATTTTTGAAAAAAAAGTATTCCAAAAAGTTGTCAATTTTTGAAAAAAAGTCTTCCAAGAAATTCCAATGGTTCGAATAAATTTTTCAAAAAAATTTCCAATTTTTGAAAAAATTTGTTTAAAAGAAATTCCCACCTTTTGAAAAAAATATTCTAAAGAATTCCAATATTTCGAAAAAAAATGTTCTAAGAAATTCCCAATTTTTGAAAAAAAAATGTTGAAATATTTCTGAAAAAAATTGATGCGCCAATTACCTCTGGCCAGATACGTGCTCGAGTGGACTCATCAACGTTTGAAAAACCGCTGAAAACCAGGATTTCCAACAAATTGTTGTATTTCATTTTACATTTTTTGAGGCAAGAATGAACATTCAAAAAAATCCAAATTGATTCCAATTGTTCGGAAAAAAATATTCTGAAAAATTCCAATATTTTGAAAAAAAATGTTCAAAGAAATTCCCAATTTTTGAAAAAAAAACATTCCAAAAAATGTTAATTTTTGAAAAAAAGTCTTCCAAGAAATTCCAATGGTTCGAAAAAATTTTTCAAAAAAATTTCCAATTTTTGAAAAAATTTGTTTAAAAGAAATTCCCACCTTAAAAGAAATTCCCACCAAAGAAATTCAAATTGTTCGGAAAAAAAATTCTCTGAAAAATTCCAACATTTTGAAAAAAAATGTTCAAAGAAATTCCAATTGTTCGGAGAAAATCGAATGGTTCGAAAAAATTTTTCAAAAAAATTTCAAATTTTTGAAAAAATTTGTTTGAAAGAAATTCCCACCTTTTGAAAACAATATTCTAAAGAATTCCAATATTTTGAAAGAAAATGTTCTAAGAATTTCCAGATTTTTGAAAAAAAAAATTCGAAGAAATTCCAATTGTTCGGAAAAAAATTTTCTGAAAAATTCCAATATTTTGAAAGAAGGTGTTCTAAGAAATTCCAAATTTAAAAAAAAAAAATTCAAAGAAATTCCAATTGTTCGGAGAAAAATATTCTGAGAAATTCCGATAGTTTGAAAAAATGTTCTAAGAAATTCCCAATTTTTGAAAAAAAAATGTTCAAAGAAATTCCCAATTTTTGAAAAAAAACATTCCAAAAAATGTTAATTTTTGAAAAAAAGTCTTCCAAGAAATTCCAATGGTTCGAAAAAATTTTTCAAAAAAATTTCCAATTTTTGAAAAAATTTGTTTAAAAGAAATTCCCACCTTTTGAAAAAAAAATTCTAAAGAATTCCAATATTTCACAAGAAAATGTCCTAAGAATTTCCAAATTTTTGAAAAAAAAATTCAAAGAAATTCCAATTGTTCGGAAAAAAAATTATCTGAAAAATTCCAATATTTTGAAAAAAAATGTTCAAAGAAATTCCCAATTTTTGAAAAAAAAATGTTCAAAGAAATTCCCAATTTTTGAAAAAAAGTCTTCCAAGAAATTCCAATGGTTCGAATAAATTTTTCAAAAAAATTTCCAATTTTTGAAAAAATTTGTTTAAAAGAAATTCCCACCTTTTGAAAAAAATATTCTAAAGAATTCCAATATTTCGAAAGAAAATGTTCTAAGAGTTTCCAAATTTTTGAAAAAAAAATTTCAAAGAAATTCCAATTGTTCGGAAAAAAATATTCTGAAAAATTCCAATATTTCGAAAGAAAGTGTTCTAAGAAATTCCAAATTTAAAAAAAAAAAATTCAAAGAAATTCCAATTGTTCGGAGAAAAATATTCTGAGAAATTCCGATAGTTTGAAAAAATGTTCTAAGAAATTCCCAATTTTTGAAAAAAAAATGTTGAAAGAAATTCCAAATTTTTGAAAAAAAATTTCAAAGAAATTCCCAATTTTTGAAAAAAAACATTCCAAAAAATGTTAATTTTTGAAAAAAAGTCTTCCAAGAAATTCCAATGGTTCGAAAAAATTTTTCAAAAAAATTTCCAATTTTTGAAAAAATTTGTTTAAAAGAAATTCCCACCTTTTGAAAAAAATATTCTAAAGAATTCCAATATTTCGAAAGAAAATGTTCTAAGAATTTCCAAATTTTTGAAAAAAAAATTTCAAAGAAATTCCAATTGTTCGGAAAAAAATATTCTGAAAAATTCCAATATTTTGAAAGAAAGTGTTCTAAGAAATTCCAAATTTAAAAAAAAAAATTCAAAGAAATTCCAATTGTTCGGAAAAAAATATTCTGAGAAATTCCGATAGTTTGAAAAAGTGTTCTAAGAAATTCCCAATTTTTGAAAAAAAAATGTTGAAAGAAATTCCAAATTTTTGAAAAAAAAATTTCAAAGAAATTCCCAATTTTTGAAAAAAAAACATTCCAAAAAATGTTAATTTTTGAAAAAAAGTCTTCCAAGAAATTCCAATGGTTCGAAAAAATTTTTCAAAAAAATTTCCAATTTTTGAAAAAATTTGTTTAAAAGAAATTCCCACCTTTTGAAAAAAATATTCTAAAGAATTCCAATATTTCGAAAGAAAATGTTCTAAGAATTTCCAAATTTTTGAAAAAAAAATTCAAAGAAATTCCAATTGTTCGGAAAAAAAATTCTCTGAAAAATTCCAATATTTTGAAAAAAAATGTTCAAAGAAATTCCCAATTTTTGAAAAAAAAATTTCAAAGAAATTCCCAATTTTTGAAAAAAAAGTATTCCAAAAAGTTGTCAATTTTTGAAAAAAAGTCTTCCAAGAAATTCCAATGGTTCGAATAAATTTTTCAAAAAAATTTCCAATTTTTGAAAAAATTTGTTTAAAAGAAATTCCCACCTTTTGAAAAAAATATTCTAAAGAATTCCAATATTTCGAAAAAAAATGTTCTAAGAAATTCCCAATTTTTGAAAAAAAAATGTTGAAATATTTCTGAAAAAAATTGATGCGCCAATTACCTCTGGCCAGATACGTGCTCGAGTGGACTCATCAACGTTTGAAAAACCGCTAAAAACCAGGATTTCCAACAAATTGTTGTATTTCATTTTACATTTTTTGAGGCAAGAATGAACATTCAAAAAAATCCAAATTGATTCCAATTGTTCGGAAAAAAATATTCTGAAAAATTCCAATATTTTGAAAAAAAATGTTCAAAGAAATTCCCAATTTTTGAAAAAAAAACATTCCAAAAAATGTTAATTTTTGAAAAAAAGTCTTCCAAGAAATTCCAATGGTTCGAAAAAAAATGTTCAAAGAAATTCCAAATTTTTGTAAAAAAAGTTTCGAAAAAATTCCAATTGTTTGGTAACAAGTACTCTGAGAAATTCCAATATTTTGAAAAAATGTTCTGAGAAATTCCCAATTTTTGAAAAAAAAATTTCAAAGAAATTCCAAATTTAAAAAAAAAATTCAAAGAAATTCCAATTGTTCGGAAAAAAATATTCTGAGAAATTCCGATAGTTTGAAAAAGTGTTCTAAGAAATTCCCAATTTTTGAAAAAAAAATGTTGAAAGAAATTCCAAATTTTTGAAAAAAAAATTTCAAAGAAATTCCCAATTTTTGAAAAAAAACATTCCAAAAAATGTTAATTTTTGAAAAAAAGTCTTCCAAGAAATTCCAATGGTTCGGTAAAAAGTATTCTGAAAAATTCCAATATTTTGAAAGAAAGTGTTCTGAGAAATTCCAAATTTTTGAAAAAAATGTTCAAAGAAATTCCAAATTTTTGTAAAAAAAGTTTCGAAAAAATTCCAATCGTTTGGTGACAAGTACTCTGAGAAATTCCAATATTTTGAAAAAATGTTCTGAGAAATTCCCAATTTCTGAAAAAAAAATTTCAAAGAAATTCCAAATTTAAAAAAAAAATTCAAAGAAATTCCAATTGTTCGGAAAAAAATATTCTGAGAAATTCCGATAGTTTGAAAAAGTGTTCTAAGAAATTCCCAATTTTTGAAAAAAAAATGTTGAAATAATTCTGAAAAAAATTGATGCGCCAATTACCTCTGGCCAGATACGTGCTCGAGTGGACTCATCAACGTTTGAAAAACCGCTAAAAACCAGGATTTCCAACAAATTGTTGTATTTCATTTTACATTTTTTGAGGCAAGAATGAACATTCAAAAAAATCCAAATTGATTCCAATTGTTCGGAAAAAAAATTCTCTGAAAAATTCCAATATTTTGAAAAAAAATGTTCAAAGAAATTCCCAATTTTTGAAAAAAAAACATTCCAAAAAATGTTAATTTTTGAAAAAAAGTCTTCCAAGAAATTCCAATGGTTCGAAAAAATTTTTCAAAAAAATTTCCAATTTTTGAAAAAATTTGTTTAAAAGAAATTCCCACCTTAAAAGAAATTCCCACCAAAGAAATTCCAATTGTTCGGAAAAAAAATTCTCTGAAAAATTCCAACATTTTGAAAGAAATTGTTCTAAGAAATTCCAAATTTAAAAAAAAAATTCAAAGAAATTCCAATTGTTCGGAAAAAAATATTCTGAAAAATTCCAATATTTTGAAAGAAATTGTTCTAAGAAATTCCAAATTTAAAAAAAAAAATTCAAAGAAATTCCAATTGTTCGGAAAAAAATATTCTGAGAAATTCCGATAGTTTGAAAAAGTGTTCTAAGAAATTCCCAATTTTTGAAAAAAAAATGTTGAAATATTTCTGAAAAAAATTGATGCGCCAATTACCTCTGGCCAGATACGTGCTCGAGTGGACTCATCAACGTTTGAAAAACCGCTAAAAACCAGGATTTCCAACAAATTGTTGTATTTCATTTTACATTTTTTGAGGCAAGAATGAACATTCAAAAAAATCCAAATTGATTCCAATTGTTCGGAAAAAAATATTCTGAAAAATTCCAATATTTTGAAAAAAAATGTTCTAAGAAATTCCCAATTTTTGAAAAAAAAACATTCCAAAAAATGTTAATTTTTGAAAAAAAGTCTTCCAAGAAATTCCAATGGTTCGAAAAAATTTTTCAAAAAAATTTCCAATTTTTGAAAAAATTTGTTTAAAAGAAATTCCCACCTTAAAAGAAATTCCCACCAAAGAAATTCCAATTGTTCGGAAAAAAAATTCTCTGAAAAATTCCAACATTTTGAAAAAAAATGTTCAAAGAAATTCCAATTGTTCGGAAAAAAATATTCTGAAAAATTCCAATTGTTCGGAAAAAAATATTTTGAAAAATTCCAATTGTTCGGAAAAAAATATTCTGAAAAATTCCAAAATTTTGAAAAATATTCTGAAAAATTCCAAAATTTTGTTCGGAAAAAAATATTCTGAAAAATTCCAATTGTTCGGAAAAAAAATATTCTGAAAAATTCCAAAATTTTGAAAAAAATGTTCAAAGAAATTCCCAATTTTTGAAAAAAAACATTCCAAAAAATGTTAATTTTTGAAAAAAAGTCTTCCAAGAAATTCCAAATTTTTGAAAAAAAAATTTCAAAGAAATTCCCAATTTTTGAAAAAAAGTCTTCCAAGAAATTCCAATGGTTCGAATAAATTTTTCAAAAAAATTTCCAATTTTTGAAAAAATTTGTTTAAAAGAAATTCCCACCTTTTGAAAAAAATATTCTAAAGAATTCCAATATTTCGAAAGAAAATGTTCTAAGAGTTTCCAAATTTTTGAAAAAAAAATTTCAAAGAAATTCCAATTGTTCGGAAAAAAATATTCTGAAAAATTCCAATATTTCGAAAGAAAGTGTTCTAAGAAATTCCAAATTTAAAAAAAAAAAATTCAAAGAAATTCCAATTGTTCGGAGAAAAATATTCTGAGAAATTCCGATAGTTTGAAAAAATGTTCTAAGAAATTCCCAATTTTTGAAAAAAAAATGTTGAAAGAAATTCCAAATTTTTGAAAAAAAAATTTCAAAGAAATTCCCAATTTTTGAAAAAAAACATTCCAAAAAATGTTAATTTTTGAAAAAAAGTCTTCCAAGAAATTCCAATGGTTCGAAAAAATTTTTCAAAAAAATTTCCAATTTTTGAAAAAATTTGTTTAAAAGAAATTCCCACCTTTTGAAAAAAACATTCTAAAGAATTCCAATATTTCGAAAGAAAATGTTCTAAGAATTTCCAAATTTTTGAAAAAAAAATTTCAAAGAAATTCCAATTGTTCGGAAAAAAATATTCTGAAAAATTCCAATATTTTGAAAGAAAGTGTTCTAAGAAATTCCAAATTTAAAAAAAAAATTCAAAGAAATTCCAATTGTTCGGAAAAAAATATTCTGAGAAATTCCGATAGTTTGAAAAAGTGTTCTAAGAAATTCCCAATTTTTGAAAAAAAATGTTGAAAGAAATTCCAAATTTTTGAAAAAAAAATTTCAAAGAAATTCCCAATTTTTGAAAAAAAAACATTCCAAAAAATTTTAATTTTTGAAAAAAAGTCTTCCAAGAAATTCCAATGGTTCGAAAAAATTTTTCAAAAAAATTTCCAATTTTTGAAAAAATTTGTTTAAAAGAAATTCCCACCTTTTGAAAAAAATATTCTAAAGAATTCCAATATTTCGAAAGAAAATGTTCTAAGAATTTCCAAATTTTTGAAAAAAAAATTCAAAGAAATTCCAATTGTTCGGAAAAAAAATTCTCTGAAAAATTCCAATATTTTGAAAAAAAATGTTCAAAGAAATTCCCAATTTTTGAAAAAAAAATTTCAAAGAAATTCCCAATTTTTGAAAAAAAAGTATTCCAAAAAGTTGTCAATTTTTGAAAAAAAGTCTTCCAAGAAATTCCAATGGTTCGAATAAATTTTTCAAAAAAATTTCCAATTTTTGAAAAAATTTGTTTAAAAGAAATTCCCACCTTTTGAAAAAAATATTCTAAAGAATTCCAATATTTCGAAAAAAAATGTTCTAAGAAATTCCCAATTTTTGAAAAAAAAATGTTGAAATATTTCTGAAAAAAATTGATGCGCCAATTACCTCTGGCCAGATACGTGCTCGAGTGGACTCATCAACGTTTGAAAAACCGCTAAAAACCAGGATTTCCAACAAATTGTTGTATTTCATTTTACATTTTTTGAGGCAAGAATGAACATTCAAAAAAATCCAAATTGATTCCAATTGTTCGGAAAAAAATATTCTGAAAAATTCCAATATTTTGAAAAAAAATGTTCAAAGAAATTCCCAATTTTTGAAAAAAAAACATTCCAAAAAATGTTAATTTTTGAAAAAAAGTCTTCCAAGAAATTCCAATGGTTCGAAAAAAAATGTTCAAAGAAATTCCAAATTTTTGTAAAAAAAGTTTCGAAAAAATTCCAATTGTTTGGTAACAAGTACTCTGAGAAATTCCAATATTTTGAAAAAATGTTCTGAGAAATTCCCAATTTTTGAAAAAAAAATTTCAAAGAAATTCCAAATTTAAAAAAAAAATTCAAAGAAATTCCAATTGTTCGGAAAAAAATATTCTGAGAAATTCCGATAGTTTGAAAAAGTGTTCTAAGAAATTCCCAATTTTTGAAAAAAAAATGTTGAAAGAAATTCCAAATTTTTGAAAAAAAAATTTCAAAGAAATTCCCAATTTTTGAAAAAAAACATTCCAAAAAATGTTAATTTTTGAAAAAAAGTCTTCCAAGAAATTCCAATGGTTCGGTAAAAAGTATTCTGAAAAATTCCAATATTTTGAAAGAAAGTGTTCTGAGAAATTCCAAATTTTTGAAAAAAATGTTCAAAGAAATTCCAAATTTTTGTAAAAAAAGTTTCGAAAAAATTCCAATCGTTTGGTGACAAGTACTCTGAGAAATTCCAATATTTTGAAAAAATGTTCTGAGAAATTCCCAATTTCTGAAAAAAAAATTTCAAAGAAATTCCAAATTTAAAAAAAAAATTCAAAGAAATTCCAATTGTTCGGAAAAAAATATTCTGAGAAATTCCGATAGTTTGAAAAAGTGTTCTAAGAAATTCCCAATTTTTGAAAAAAAAATGTTGAAATAATTCTGAAAAAAATTGATGCGCCAATTACCTCTGGCCAGATACGTGCTCGAGTGGACTCATCAACGTTTGAAAAACCGCTAAAAACCAGGATTTCCAACAAATTGTTGTATTTCATTTTACATTTTTTGAGGCAAGAATGAACATTCAAAAAAATCCAAATTGATTCCAATTGTTCGGAAAAAAAAAATTCTCTGAAAAATTCCAATATTTTGAAAAAAAATGTTCAAAGAAATTCCCAATTTTTGAAAAAAAAACATTCCAAAAAATGTTAATTTTTGAAAAAAAGTCTTCCAAGAAATTCCAATGGTTCGAAAAAATTTTTCAAAAAAATTTCCAATTTTTGAAAAAATTTGTTTAAAAGAAATTCCCACCTTAAAAGAAATTCCCACCAAAGAAATTCCAATTGTTCGGAAAAAAAATTCTCTGAAAAATTCCAACATTTTGAAAGAAATTGTTCTAAGAAATTCCAAATTTAAAAAAAAAAATTCAAAGAAATTCCAATTGTTCGGAAAAAAATATTCTGAAAAATTCCAATATTTTGAAAGAAATTGTTCTAAGAAATTCCAAATTTAAAAAAAAAAATTCAAAGAAATTCCAATTGTTCGGAAAAAAATATTCTGAGAAATTCCGATAGTTTGAAAAAGTGTTCTAAGAAATTCCCAATTTTTGAAAAAAAAATGTTGAAATATTTCTGAAAAAAATTGATGCGCCAATTACCTCTGGCCAGATACGTGCTCGAGTGGACTCATCAACGTTTGAAAAACCGCTAAAAACCAGGATTTCCAACAAATTGTTGTATTTCATTTTACATTTTTTGAGGCAAGAATGAACATTCAAAAAAATCCAAATTGATTCCAATTGTTCGGAAAAAAATATTCTGAAAAATTCCAATATTTTGAAAAAAAATGTTCTAAGAAATTCCCAATTTTTGAAAAAAAAACATTCCAAAAAATGTTAATTTTTGAAAAAAAGTCTTCCAAGAAATTCCAATGGTTCGAAAAAATTTTTCAAAAAAATTTCCAATTTTTGAAAAAATTTGTTTAAAAGAAATTCCCACCTTAAAAGAAATTCCCACCAAAGAAATTCCAATTGTTCGGAAAAAAAATTCTCTGAAAAATTCCAACATTTTGAAAAAAAATGTTCAAAGAAATTCCAATTGTTCGGAAAAAAATATTCTGAAAAATTCCAATTGTTCGGAAAAAAATATTTTGAAAAATTCCAATTGTTCGGAAAAAAATATTCTGAAAAATTCCAAAATTTTGAAAAATATTCTGAAAAATTCCAAAATTTTGTTCGGAAAAAAATATTCTGAAAAATTCCAATTGTTCGGAAAAAAAATATTCTGAAAAATTCCAAAATTTTGAAAAAAATGTTCAAAGAAATTCCCAATTTTTGAAAAAAAACATTCCAAAAAATGTTAATTTTTGAAAAAAAGTCTTCCAAGAAATTCCAATGATTCGAAAAAATTTTTCAAAAAAATTTCCAATTTTTGAAAAAATTTGTTTAAAAGAAATTCCCACCTTTTGAAAAAAATATTCTAAAGAATTCCAATATTTCGAAAGAAAATGTTCTAAGAATTTCCAAATTTTTGAAAAAAATTTCAAAGAAATTCCAATTGTTCGGAAAAAAATATTCTGAAAAATTCCAATATTTTGAAAGAAAGTGTTCTAAGAAATTCCAAATTAAAAAAAAAAAATTCAATGAAATTCCAATTGTTCGGAAAAAAATATTCTGAGAAATTCCGATAGTTTGAAAAAGTGTTCTAAGAAATTCCCAATTTTTGAAAAAAAAATGTTGAAAGAAATTCCAAACTTTTGAAAAAAAAATTTCAAAGAAATTCCCAATTTTTGAAAAAAAACATTCCAAAAAATGTTAATTTTTGAAAAAAAAGTCTTCCAAAAAATTGCAATGGTTCGAAAAAATTTTTCAAAAAAATTTCCAATTTTTGAAAAAATTTGTTTAAAAGAAATTCCCACCTTTTGAAAAAAAAATTCTAAAGAATTCCAATATTTCGAAAGAAAATGTTCTAAGAATTTCCAAATTTTTGAAAAAAAATTCAAAGAAATTCCAATTGTTCGGAAAAAAAATTCTCTGAAAAATTCCAATATTTTGAAAAAAAATGTTCAAAGAAATTCCAAATTTTTGAAAAAAAAGTTTCGAAAAAATTCCAATTGTTTGGTAACAAGTACTCTGAGAAATTCCAATATTTTGAAAAAATGTTTTGAGAAATTCCCAATTTTTGAAAAAAAATGTTCAAAGAAATTCCCAATTTTTGAAAAAAAAATGTTCAAAGAAATTCCAAATTTTTGAAAAAAAAATTTCAAAGAAATTCCCAATTTTTGAAAAAAAGTCTTCCAAGAAATTCCAATGGTTCGAATAAATTTTTCAAAAAAATTTCCAATTTTTGAAAAAATTTGTTTAAAAGAAATTCCCACCTTTTGAAAAAAATATTCTAAAGAATTCCAATATTTCGAAAGAAAATGTTCTAAGAGTTTCCAAATTTTTGAAAAAAAAATTTCAAAGAAATTCCAATTGTTCGGAAAAAAATATTCTGAAAAATTCCAATATTTCGAAAGAAAGTGTTCTAAGAAATTCCAAATTTAAAAAAAAAAAATTCAAAGAAATTCCAATTGTTCGGAGAAAAATATTCTGAGAAATTCCGATAGTTTGAAAAAATGTTCTAAGAAATTCCCAATTTTTGAAAAAAAAATGTTGAAAGAAATTCCAAATTTTTGAAAAAAAAATTTCAAAGAAATTCCCAATTTTTGAAAAAAAACATTCCAAAAAATGTTAATTTTTGAAAAAAAGTCTTCCAAGAAATTCCAATGGTTCGAAAAAATTTTTCAAAAAAATTTCCAATTTTTGAAAAAATTTGTTTAAAAGAAATTCCCACCTTTTGAAAAAAACATTCTAAAGAATTCCAATATTTCGAAAGAAAATGTTCTAAGAATTTCCAAATTTTTGAAAAAAAAATTTCAAAGAAATTCCAATTGTTCGGAAAAAAATATTCTGAAAAATTCCAATATTTTGAAAGAAAGTGTTCTAAGAAATTCCAAATTTAAAAAAAAAATTCAAAGAAATTCCAATTGTTCGGAAAAAAATATTCTGAGAAATTCCGATAGTTTGAAAAAGTGTTCTAAGAAATTCCCAATTTTTGAAAAAAAATGTTGAAAGAAATTCCAAATTTTTGAAAAAAAAATTTCAAAGAAATTCCCAATTTTTGAAAAAAAAACATTCCAAAAAATTTTAATTTTTGAAAAAAAGTCTTCCAAGAAATTCCAATGGTTCGAAAAAATTTTTCAAAAAAATTTCCAATTTTTGAAAAAATTTGTTTAAAAGAAATTCCCACCTTTTGAAAAAAAAATTCTAAAGAATTCCAATATTTCGAAAGAAAATGTTCTAAGAATTTCCAAATTTTTGAAAAAAAATTCAAAGAAATTCCAATTGTTCGGAAAAAAAATTCTCTGAAAAATTCCAATATTTTGAAAAAAAATGTTCAAAGAAATTCCAAATTTTTGAAAAAAAAGTTTCGAAAAAATTCCAATTGTTTGGTAACAAGTACTCTGAGAAATTCCAATATTTTGAAAAAATGTTTTGAGAAATTCCCAATTTTTGAAAAAAAATGTTCAAAGAAATTCCCAATTTTTGAAAAAAAAATGTTCAAAGAAATTCCAAATTTTTGAAAAAAAAATTTCAAAGAAATTCCCAATTTTTGAAAAAAAGTCTTCCAAGAAATTCCAATGGTTCGAATAAATTTTTCAAAAAAATTTCCAATTTTTGAAAAAATTTGTTTAAAAGAAATTCCCACCTTTTGAAAAAAATATTCTAAAGAATTCCAATATTTCGAAAGAAAATGTTCTAAGAGTTTCCAAATTTTTGAAAAAAAAATTTCAAAGAAATTCCAATTGTTCGGAAAAAAATATTCTGAAAAATTCCAATATTTCGAAAGAAAGTGTTCTAAGAAATTCCAAATTTAAAAAAAAAAAATTCAAAGAAATTCCAATTGTTCGGAGAAAAATATTCTGAGAAATTCCGATAGTTTGAAAAAATGTTCTAAGAAATTCCCAATTTTTGAAAAAAAAAATGTTGAAAGAAATTCCAAATTTTTGAAAAAAAAATTTCAAAGAAATTCCCAATTTTTGAAAAAAACATTCCAAAAAATGTTAATTTTTGAAAAAAAGTCTTCCAAGAAATTCCAATGGTTCGAAAAAATTTTTCAAAAAAATTTCCAATTTTTGAAAAAATTTGTTTAAAAGAAATTCCCACCTTTTGAAAAAAACATTCTAAAGAATTCCAATATTTCGAAAGAAAATGTTCTAAGAATTTCCAAATTTTTGAAAAAAAATTTCAAAGAAATTCCAATTGTTCGGAAAAAAATATTCTGAAAAATTCCAATATTTTGAAAGAAAGTGTTCTAAGAAATTCCAAATTTGAAAAAAAAAATTCAAAGAAATTCCAATTGTTCGGAAAAAAATATTCTGAGAAATTCCGATAGTTTGAAAAAGTGTTCTAAGAAATTCCCAATTTTTGAAAAAAAAATGTTGAAAGAAATTCCAAATTTTTGAAAAAAAAATTTCAAAGAAATTCCCAATTTTTGAAAAAAAGTCTTCCAAGAAATTCCAATGGTTCGAATAAATTTTTCAAAAAAATTTCCAATTTTTGAAAAAATTTGTTTAAAAGAAATTCCCACCTTTTGAAAAAAATATTCTAAAGAATTCCAATATTTCGAAAGAAAATGTTCTAAGAGTTTCCAAATTTTTGAAAAAAAAATTTCAAAGAAATTCCAATTGTTCGGAAAAAAATATTCTGAAAAATTCCAATATTTCGAAAGAAAGTGTTCTAAGAAATTCCAAATTAAAAAAAAAAAATTCAAAGAAATTCCAATTGTTCGGAGAAAAATATTCTGAGAAATTCCGATAGTTTGAAAAAATGTTCTAAGAAATTCCCAATTTTTGAAAAAAAAATGTTGAAAGAAATTCCAAATTTTTGAAAAAAAAATTTCAAAGAAATTCCCAATTTTTGAAAAAAAACATTCCAAAAAATGTTAATTTTTGAAAAAAAGTCTTCCAAGAAATTCCAATGGTTCGAAAAAATTTTTCAAAAAAATTTCCAATTTTTGAAAAAATTTGTTTAAAAGAAATTCCCACCTTTTGAAAAAAATATTCTAAAGAATTCCAATATTTCGAAAGAAAATGTTCTAAGAATTTCCAAATTTTTGAAAAAAAAATTCAAAGAAATTCCAATTGTTCGGAAAAAAAATTCTCTGAAAAATTCCAATATTTTGAAAAAAAATGTTCAAAGAAATTCCCAATTTTTGAAAAAAAAATTTCAAAGAAATTCCCAATTTTTGAAAAAAAAGTATTCCAAAAAGTTGTCAATTTTTGAAAAAAAGTCTTCCAAGAAATTCCAATGGTTCGAATAAATTTTTCAAAAAAATTTCCAATTTTTGAAAAAATTTGTTTAAAAGAAATTCCCACCTTTTGAAAAAAATATTCTAAAGAATTCCAATATTTCGAAAAAAAATGTTCTAAGAAATTCCCAATTTTTGAAAAAAAAATGTTGAAATATTTCTGAAAAAAATTGATGCGCCAATTACCTCTGGCCAGATACGTGCTCGAGTGGACTCATCAACGTTTGAAAAACCGCTAAAAACCAGGATTTCCAACAAATTGTTGTATTTCATTTTACATTTTTTGAGGCAAGAATGAACATTCAAAAAAATCCAAATTGATTCCAATTGTTCGGAAAAAAATATTCTGAAAAATTCCAATATTTTGAAAAAAAATGTTCAAAGAAATTCCCAATTTTTGAAAAAAAAACATTCCAAAAAATGTTAATTTTTGAAAAAAAGTCTTCCAAGAAATTCCAATGGTTCGAAAAAATTTTTCAAAAAAATTTCCAATTTTTGAAAAAATTTGTTTAAAAGAAATTCCCACCTTAAAAGAAATTCCCACCAAAGAAATTCAAATTGTTCGGAAAAAAAATTCTCTGAAAAATTCCAACATTTTGAAAAAAAATGTTCAAAGAAATTCCAATTGTTCGGAGAAAATCGAATGGTTCGAAAAAATTTTTCAAAAAAATTTCAAATTTTTGAAAAAATTTGTTTGAAAGAAATTCCCACCTTTTGAAAACAATATTCTAAAGAATTCCAATATTTTGAAAGAAAATGTTCTAAGAATTTCCAGATTTTTGAAAAAAAAAATTCGAAGAAATTCCAATTGTTCGGAAAAAAATTTTCTGAAAAATTCCAATATTTTGAAAGAAGGTGTTCTAAGAAATTCCAAATTAAAAAAAAAAAATTCAAAGAAATTCCAATTGTTCGGAGAAAAATATTCTGAAAAATTCCGATAGTTTGAAAAAATGTTCTAAGAAATTCCCAATTTTTGAAAAAAAAATGTTGAAAGAAATTCCAAATTTTTGAAAGAAATTCCCACCTTTTGAAAACAATATTCTAAAGAATTCCAATATTTTGAAAGAAAATGTTCTAAGAATTTCCAGATTTTTGAAAAAAAAAATTCGAAGAAATTCCAATTGTTCGGAAAAAAATTTTCTGAAAAATTCCAATATTTTGAAAGAAGGTGTTCTGAGATATTCCAAGTTTTTGGAAAAAAAATTCAAAGAAATTCCATCTGTTCGGTAAAAAGTATTCTGAAAAATTCCAAATTTTGAAAGAAAATGTTCAAAGAAATTCCCAATTTTTGAAAAAAAGTCTTCCAAGAAATTCCACTTGTTCGAAAAAATTATTCAAAAACATTTCCAATAAAAAACATACTAAGAAATTCCCAATTTTTGAAAAAATGTATTCCAAAAAATTGCCAATTTTTGAAAAAAGTTTTACAAGAAATTCCAATGGTTCGAAAAAAATTTTCAAAAAAATTTCAAATTTTTGAAAAAATTTGTTTGAAAGAAATTCCCACCTTTTGAAATTAATATTCTAAAGAATTCCAATATTTTGAAAGAAAATGTTCTAAGAATTTCCAAATTTTTGAAAAAAAATTCAAAGAAATTCCAATTGTTCGGAAAAAAAATTCTCTGAAAAATTCCAATATTTTGAAAAAAAATGTTCAAAGAAATTCCCAATTTTTGAAAAAAAAATTTCAAAGAAATTCCCAATTTTTGAAAAAAAAGTATTCCAAAAAGTTGTCAATTTTTGAAAAAAAGTCTTCCAAGAAATTCCAATGGTTCGAATAAATTTTTCAAAAAAATTTCCAATTTTTGAAAAAATTTGTTTAAAAGAAATTCCCACCTTTTGAAAAAAATATTCTAAAGAATTCCAATATTTCGAAAAAAAATGTTCTAAGAAATTCCCAATTTTTGAAAAAAAAATGTTGAAATATTTCTGAAAAAAATTGATGCGCCAATTACCTCTGGCCAGATACGTGCTCGAGTGGACTCATCAACGTTTGAAAAACCGCTAAAAACCAGGATTTCCAACAAATTGTTGTATTTCATTTTACATTTTTTGAGGCAAGAATGAACATTCAAAAAAATCCAAATTGATTCCAATTGTTCGGAAAAAAATATTCTGAAAAATTCCAATATTTTGAAAAAAAATGTTCAAAGAAATTCCCAATTTTTGAAAAAAAAACATTCCAAAAAATGTTAATTTTTGAAAAAAAGTCTTCCAAGAAATTCCAATGGTTCGAAAAAATTTTTCAAAAAAATTTCCAATTTTTGAAAAAATTTGTTTAAAAGAAATTCCCACCTTAAAAGAAATTCCCACCAAAGAAATTCAAATTGTTCGGAAAAAAAATTCTCTGAAAAATTCCAACATTTTGAAAAAAAATGTTCAAAGAAATTCCAATTGTTCGGAGAAAATCGAATGGTTCGAAAAAATTTTTCAAAAAAATTTCAAATTTTTGAAAAAATTTGTTTGAAAGAAATTCCCACCTTTTGAAAACAATATTCTAAAGAATTCCAATATTTCGAAAGAAAATGTTCTAAGAGTTTCCAAATTTTTGAAAAAAAAATTTCAAAGAAATTCCAATTGTTCGGAAAAAAATATTCTGAAAAATTCCAATATTTTGAAAGAAGGTGTTCTAAGAAATTCCAAATTAAAAAAAAAAAAATTCAAAGAAATTCCAATTGTTCGGAGAAAAATATTCTGAGAAATTCCGATAGTTTGAAAAAATGTTCTAAGAAATTCCCAATTTTTGAAAAAAAAATGTTGAAAGAAATTCCAAATTTTTGAAAGAAATTCCCATCTTTTGAAAACAATATTCTAAAGAATTCCAATATTTTGAAAGAAAATGTTCTAAGAATTTCCAGATTTTTGAAAAAAAAAATTCGAAGAAATTCCAATTGTTCGGAAAAAAATTTTCTGAAAAATTCCAATATTTTGAAAGAAGGTGTTCTGAGATATTCCAAGTTTTTGGAAAAAAAATTCAAAGAAATTCCATCTGTTCGGTAAAAAGTATTCTGAAAAATTCCAAATTTTGAAAGAAAATGTTCAAAGAAATTCCCAATTTTTGAAAAAAAGTCTTCCAAGAAATTCCACTTGTTCGAAAAAATTATTCAAAAACATTTCCAATAAAAAACATACTAAGAAATTCCCAATTTTTGAAAAAATGTATTCCAAAAAATTGCCAATTTTTGAAAAAAGTTTTACAAGAAATTCCAATGGTTCGAAAAAAATTTTCAAAAAAATTTCAAATTTTTGAAAAAATTTGTTTGAAAGAAATTCCCACCTTTTGAAATTAATATTCTAAAGAATTCCAATATTTTGAAAGAAAATGTTCTAAGAATTTCCAAATTTTTGAAAAAAAATTCAAAGAAATTCCAATTGTTCGGAAAAAAAATTCTCTGAAAAATTCCAATATTTTGAAAAAAAATGTTCAAAGAAATTCCAAATTTTTGAAAAAAAAGTTTCGAAAAAATTCCAATTGTTTGGTAACAAGTACTCTGAGAAATTCCAATTTTTGAAAAAATTTGTTTAAAAGAAATTCCCACCTTTTGAAAAAAATATTCTAAAGAATTCCAATATTTCGAAAGAAAATGTTCTAAGAATTTCCAGATTTTTGAAAAAAAAAATTCGAAGAAATTCCAATTGTTCGCAAAAAAAATATTCTGAAAAATTCCAATATTTTGAAAGAAGGTGTTCTGAGATATTCCAAGTTTTTGAAAAATAAATTCAAAGAAATTCCATCTGTTCGGTAAAAAGTATTCTGAAAAATTCCAATATTTTGAAAGAAGGTGTTCTGAGATATTCCAAGTTTTTGAAAAATAAATTCAAAGAAATTCCATCTGTTCGGTAAAAAGTATTCTGAAAAATTCCAATATTTTGAAAGAAAATGTTCAAAGAATTTCCAAATTTTTGAAAAAAAAAATTCGAAGAAATTCCATCTGTTCGGTAAAAAGTATTCCAAGAAATTACCAAATTTTGAAAAAAGTCTTCCAAGAAATTCCAATTGTTCGAAAATTTTTTTCAAAAAAACTTGCAATAAAAACATACTAAGAAATTTCCAATTTTTGAAAAAAGTCTTCCAAGAAATTCCGATTGTTCGAAAAAAATATTCAAAAAAACTTCCAATAAAAAATATACTAAGAAATTCCAAAGTTTTGAAAAAAAAAATTCAAAGAAATTACATCTGTTCGGTAAAAAGTATTCTGAAAAATTCTAATATCCAAAAAAGAGTTTTTTGAAAGATTTCTAAAAAAAATTAATTGAAAAAAAAATAAAAATTACAGGTTACCTTCGGAAAATTTTATTTTTCAGGAAGCCCCAGCTGCGACTTCTACGAGAAGGTGTTCACCTCAGAGGCCTACTTCAAGCTCCACGTGCTCCCCAAACACGACACAATCAGCTACTGCCGCACTTGTCAAACGTTTGTCAATTCCGAAAGAGACGGAGAAAAGGAACACGCGGAAGAGCACTCGAGTCAGGCCCGGATCTGCAAGTGCTGCGCGAACTGGTGGGAAAGCCAACTAGTGCTGTCAAGCCATGTGCAAGAGAAAAGGCATCCCCATCAAGAAGCGGGCACTCGGCCGATCATCCTGAACTTCTTCGTTCATCCCGGCGACACTCACCGACAGATGCAGTACCAAACGCTCGTTCAAGGCGTCGCTCCTCCGGTCCCCGCTGCTGTTGGCGTCGTTCCTCAGCCACAGCAGTTCTTCATCCCCTTCCCGGTCGTGCACAACGCCGTCAATGCCAATCAGTGACGTCATGCGTCTCGTAAGTAAACACTTCGCGTTTTCATTTTGTTTCCATTCCATCGAGAAGATATTCTCAGTTGATTCAGTTTCTTCAGGGATGTACAAGTGCAACTTCTGCGGCAAAGAGTACACGAACAAGAATAACTTTGTCCTGCACATGTTCAAAGAGCACGAAACGTTCACCTACTGCTACAAGTGCGGCAAGTTCTTCGAAACCGGAGCCGGCGGACTCAAAGAGCACATGAAGCAGCACTCGGTGAATGCGAGACAGTGCCGTTGCTGCGCTTCGTTCTGGCCTTTCTCACCGCCATCAGAAGACGTCGTTTTCGCCGTCGGTGCAACTTTCGAAGACGCTCTTCGAATTCGCTCGTCCACAAGCGGAAGCGGCCTTCATGCTCCCACCGGCCCCTCTCCATCCGTGCCATCCGTTCCAATCGCCGAGATCCGCCTTCCATCCGTTTGTGTCCCTGCGGCAGCAACTCGACATTCTGACCAACAACGGCGTCGCTGCAGCTCCAGTGGCTCGGGTACAATTTAAAAAAAGTAATTTTTTAGAATAATTTTCATGAAAATTTTCAAATATGGGGAAAAATACAATACTCACCGAATTTTTAAGTTCCAAAAAAAACCCGTTGAAAACCAGGATTACCAAAACATTATTATTATTTTTTGAAAATTAAAAATATATGAAAAATTAGGAAGTTTCTCAAATTTTTTGAAACAATAACTTTCAAAAAAACACTCACACCAGGAAAATTTATATGAATACTCAAAATTTGAAGAAAAATATGGAAAATCACCGAATTCTGAAAATAAAAATTCCAAAAAAAACCTCAAAAACCAGCAATTACAGCAAATTATTTTTATAAATAGTAAAAAACAAATTAGTAATTGAAATTTAAAAAATATATGAAAAAGAAAAATTTTTAAATTAAAAACTAAAAATTTGGTAATTTTTCATGGAAATTTGAAAAAAAAACTGCCCGAATTATTGAAATTTTTCAAAAATAGAGGAATTTTCTGAAATATTTTTAAAAAAGTTTTATTTTTAAAAAATTACAAGTTACCTTCGAAAAGTTTTGTTTTTCAGCAAGAAATAAGGCATTTATGTCAGGAAGCGACCACTCGACCGATCGTGATGAACTTCTTCATCAATCCCACCGACGCTCACCTCCAGATGCAGTTCCAGGCGCCAGTGCAAGTCTACGCTCCTCCGGTCAACCTCAGCAGGGACTTCCGTACGTCTTCAAGCCACAACAGTTTTTTATCCACTTCCCGGTCAACCAGAACACCTTCATTGCCGATCAGTGACTTCATCCGTTTCGTATGTAGAAATTTTGGGTTTCCTTCCTGCTTTTATTGTAGCCTTGCACTACAGTCTCAAATAAATGTGAATTGTTTCCGTGTCGTTTGCGTTTTTTCTTCGTTCCTGTGAGGATATCATTTCATTCATCGCGTACCGCTACGCAGCCGCGCTGCAGGCGACAGATTCGTTTTCTCTGCGTCTCCTTCTTCTCGCACACCCGTCCTCCCTACCCACGTTCATTCATTCCCACTCCTTCTGGCTGTCCGTGATGGCCGCTTCTGCATCTTTCGAAACCATTATTTTCTACAGTAACCCTGAACCATTATTTTCTACAATATCCCTGAACCATTATTTTCTACAATAACCCTGAACCATTATTTTCTACAATAACCCTGAACCATTATTTTCTACAATAACCCTGAACCATTATTTTCTACAGTAACCCTCCCCATATTTTCCTAATACCCGACAACGGAAAATGTTGTGAAAAAACGAAGGAAAACAGAGGTAAGCTATCAAATAATATTAGTTTTTCTATTGATTTACTGTTTTTTTTTAACAACCGCCACCCACTATGATGGCTGCTGTTAAGAAAAAAAACGCTGATTTTTTTCTGAGTGACTAAGTCTTTAAAATCAACTCATTGACGGAAAGCAAACCATAACACGTCCAGAAGCAGTTTTTTCAGCCAACTCGCCGAAAGTTCTCGAACGGGCGATCCCAAAGTGTTCCGGCGCCCAGAAAAACTCCAAAATCGGAAGAAAGTAAGAGAAAAATCATGAAAAAATCCACAAAGTATGTGATGCTCTTGACCAATCTCACTTTTTCAGTCGGAATACGAGGAAATAGAGGCGGCCGTTTTTCTGCTCCTCGAATTCGCCGGATTTGACGTTTCCGCCGAGCCGAACAGCGTTCAGCAGCTCAAAAAGCTCTGGATGCTCAAACTAATGGCCGCCGGACGGCAGGTGAGGACAACCGAACGGCAAAAAAAGGACGGATTGCAGCTGCCCTACAAGGTAATTCAAGAAAATTTAGGGTTTTCAGTGTTATTGTCTGTAATTTCAGAGCGCACTCGAGTGAGTTCTCCGCTTGTGGGGCTTCGAAAGCGTTCTCGACATGAAATGGTGGTACGACGAGACGTATCGGACGAGGTTTCGCACTTTGTACACTGAACTGGACGGCGGCGCGCACGAACGCCTCGCCACATCCGCCAAATCGATCAAAACAAACTCCACGAAAATCGCGTTCGCTCTCGAAACAATAACACAAAAGAGCAAATCTGCATCGTCTTTCTCGAGCGGTTTGTCTTTTTGAGCAAGAAGAACAAGGAAAAACGCATTTTATTCCAGAAGTATACCGGGCAAAACAAGGCACTGTTCAACAGAATGGTCGAAAAGGCGGACAACTCGAACGAGCTGAGCCGATACCCCAAACGTCGACGGAGAAGAGGCACGGAAGAAATTGGTGATGTTCAAAATGCTCCCCCACGCCATCTACTCCCCAGAAGCGCAAGTGTACATCTACTTATGCGAAGCGTTCGATGTCGAGCTCCCAAACCCTTATCATCATTTGAAAAACAATAAAAACCAACAAAAAAAATAAACGTTTAACGTTTCGCTACGATGTTTTACGGAGTCTATGAAGAGACGTCTATTGGGTGCATCTCCCATCAAAAAGCGAATATCGATAGATTCGTGCGAGTAGAATGTCATTCCACCTAAAACGTGTCGTCGTTCTGTCTGCTGTCGCTCCTCGTGATTTTTGAAACAATTCGTACAATTCAATTTCAAAAAATACACTTTTCCTTGATTTTTTTTCTATTTAAAAATTTTAATTTCAAAAACAGTACATTTTACTTTCAAACCATTACAAACTTTTCCGAATATTTTTGATTCTCGGAAATAACTGTAAAACTTGTTTTCGAAACATGAAGGAAAAATACGTAATTCCTGGAAAAATCCAATAAAAAACCTAACTTTTTGTTGAAAAAAAAACACCATCCTCACTATATCTTAATCCATTCAGTTTAGTTTAGTTCAGTTCAGTTAATTATTTTTTTGCAAAATTCTAAAAAAAATGACCAAATAAGTTTTTTTGCAATTTTTCAAAAATGGAATCTTAGTCGATTTTTTCAGAAAAAAAAATAACGAAGTTATTTTTCGAATTTCCAAAAATTGAAAACAATTAAATTACCAAAAAATACAAAACTCCTTAAGAATCCAATAACTAAGCGAATTTCTTGTTAATTTTTTCTTGGGAAATCGCAAAAATAATTTCGGAAATTAACTTGAATTTTTCTCAAATGAAACAATTCAAGCTGAATTTGGGAAAAATTCAGAAAAAAATTGATTTTTTTCTCAAAAAAAAGTTGTCTGGTTTTTTTTTCCCAAAAAAAAAACATGAAAATACATTTTTCTGAAAAAAACAATGTTTTGCACGAATTTTTTGAGAAAAAAAAATAAATGCCTACTCATTTGACTTTTTTTCAAAACTAAAAAATTGTGTTTGGTTTTTGTTTTTTTTTTCTCAAAAAAAAATCATGCTGAAGTTGAAAAAAAATACGAAAAATATTTTTTTTCTCAAATGAAAGAATTCAAGCTGGATTTGAGAAAAATTCAGAAAAAATTTGTTTTTTCTCAAAAAAAAATTGCCTGGTTTTTTTCCGAAAAAATCATGAAAATACTTTTTCTGAGATAAGCAAAGTTTTGCACGAATTTTTTGTTGAGAAAAAAATGCCTAATCATTTGACTTTTTTCGAAACTAAAAAATTGTTTTTGGTTTTTGTTTTTTTTTTCTCAAAAAAAATCATGCTGAAGTTGAAAGAAAATAGGAAAAACATTTTTTCTCAAATAAAAGAATTCAAGCTGAATTTGAGAAAAAAATTCAGAAAATTCTTTTTTTTTTCTCAAAAAAAAACTGCCTGGTTTTTTTCCGAAAAAAATCATGCAAATACATTTTTCTGAGAAAAATAAAGTTTTGCATCAATTTTTTGTTGAGAAAAAAATAAATTCCTAATCATTTGACTTTTTTCAAAACTACAAAATTGTGTTTAGTTTTTGTTTTTTTTTCTCAAAACAAAGAAATCATGCTGAATTTGAAAAAAAAAAATCGGAAAACACTGTTTTCTCAAATGAAAGAATTCAAGCTGAATTCGGGAAAAATTCAGAAAAAATTTGTTTTTTCTCAAAAAAAATTGTCTAGTTTTTGTCCCAAAAAAAACATGAAAATACTTTTTTCTGAGAAAAACAAAGTTTCGCATGATTTTTTGTTGAGAAAAAAATAAATTCCTAATCATTTGACTTTTTTCAAAACTACAAAAGTGTGTTTAGTTTTTGTTTTTTTTTTCTCAAAACAAAAAAATCATGCTGAAGTTGAAAAAAAATACGAAAAACATTTTTTCCTCAAATGAAACAATTCAAGCTGAATTCGGGAAAAATTCAGAAAAATTTGTTTTTTCTCAAAAAAAAAGTTGTCTGGTTTTTTTTCCCAAAAAAAACATGAAAATACATTTTTCTGAAAAAAACAATGTTTTGCATGATTTTTTTGTTGAGAAAAAAATAAGTGCCTAGTCATTTGAATTTTTTTCAAAACTACAAAATTGTGTTTGGTTTTTGTTTTTTTTTCTCAAATAAAAGAATTCAAACTGGATTTGAGAAAAAATTCAGAAAAAAAATGTTTTTTCTCAAAAAAAAATTGCCTGGTTTTTTTCCGAAAAAAATCATGAATATACATTTTTCTGAGAAAAACAAAGTTTCGCATGATTTTTTTGTTGAGAAAAAAATAAATGCCTAATCATTTGACTTTTTTCAAAACTACAAAATTGTGTTTGGTTTTTGTTTTTTTTTCTCAAAACAAAAAAATCATGCTGAATTTGAAAAAAAAACGAAAAACATTTTTTTCTCAAATGAAAGAATTCAAGCTGGATTTGAGAAAAATTCAGAAAAAATTGTTTTTTCTCAAAAAAAAAGTTGCATCGTTTTTTTTCCGAAAAAAATCATGAAAATACTTTTTCTGAGATAAACAAAGTTTCGCATGAATTTTTTGTTGAGAAAAAATGCCTAATCATTTGACTTTTTTTGAAACTAAAAAATTGTGTTTGCTTTTTGCTTTTCGTTTCTCAAATAAGAGTATTCAAGCTGGATTTGAGAAGAATTCTGAAAAAAAATTTTTTTCTTAAAAAAAAATTACCTGGTTTTTTTTCGAAAAAACCATGAAAATACATTTTTCTAAGAAAAACAAAATTTTGCACGAATTTTTTGTTGAGAAAAAAAATAAATGCCTAGTCATTTGAATTTTTTTCAAAACTACAAAATTGTGTTTGGTTTTTGTTTTTTCTTTCTCAAAAAAAATCGTGCTGAATTTGAAAAAAAAACGAAAAACATTTTTTTCTCAAATAAAAGAATTCAAACTGGATTTGAGAAAAAATTCAGAAAAAAAAATTTTTTTTCTCAAAAAAAAATTGCCTGGTTTTTTTCCGAAAAAAATCATGCTGAATTTGAAAAAAAAAATCGGAAAACACTGTTTTCTCAAATTAAAGGATTCAAGCTGGATTTGAGAAAAATTCAGAAAATTGATTTTTTTTCTCAAAAAAAAAGTTGTCTGCTTTTTTTTCCCAAAAAAAAACATGAAAATACATTTTTCTGAAAAAAACAATGTTTTGCACGAATTTTTTTGAGAAAAAAAAATAAATGCCTACTCATTTGACTTTTTTTCAAAACTACAAAATTGTGTTTGGTTTTTGTTTTTTTTTTCTCAAAAAAAATCATGCTGAATTTGAAAAAAAAAACGAAAAACATTTTTTTTCTCAAATGAAAGAATTCAAACTGGATTTGAGAAAAAATTCAGAAAAAAAAATTTTTTTTCTCAAAAAAAAATTGCCTAGTTTTTTTCCGAAAAAAATCATGAATATACATTTTTCTGAGAAAAACAAAGTTTCGCATGATTTTTTGTTGAGAAAAAAATAAATGCCTAGTCATTTGACTTTTTTTCAAAACTACAAAATTGTGTTTGGTTTTTGTTTTTTTTTTCTCAAAAAAAATCATGCTGAATTTGAAAAAAAAACAAAAAACATTTTTTCTCAAATAAAAGAATTCAAACTGGATTTGAGAAAAAATTCAGAAAAAAAAATTTTTTTTCTCAAAAAAAAATTGCCTAGTTTTTTTCCGAAAAAAATCATGAATATACATTTTTCTGAGAAAAAAAAAGTTTCGCATGATTTTTTGTTGAGAAAAAAATAAATGCCTAGTCATTTGACTTTTTTTCAAAACTACAAAATTGTGTTTGGTTTTTGTTTTTTTTTTTCTCAAAAAAAATCATGCTGAATTTGAAAAAAAAACGAAAAACATTTTTTTCTCAAATGAAAGAATTCAAGCTGGATTTGAGAAAAATTCAGAAAAAATTGTTTTTTCTCAAAAAAAAAATTGCCTGGTTTTTTTCCGAAAAAAATCATGAAAATACTTTTTCTGAGAAAAAAATGTTTTGCATGAATTTTTTTGAGAAAAAAAATAAATGCCTAGTCATTTGACTTTTTTTCAAAACTACAAAATTGTGTTTGGTTTTTGTTTTTTTTTCTCAAAAAAAATCATGCTGAATTTGAAAAAAAAACGAAAAACATTTTTTTCTCAAATGAAACAATTCAAGCTGGATTTGAGAAAAATTCAGAAAAAATTGTTTTTTCTCAAAAAAAAATTGCCTGGTTTTTTTCCGAAAAAAATCATGAAAATACTTTTTCTGAGAAAATAATGTTTTGCATGAATTTTTTTGAGAAAAAAAATAAATGCCTAGTCATTTGACTTTTTTTCAAAACTACAAAATTGTGTTTGGTTTTTGTTTTTTTTCTCAAAAAAAATCATGCTGAATTTGAAAAAAAAACGAAAAACATTTTTTTCTCAAATGAAACAATTCAAGCTGGATTTGAGAAAAATTCAGAAAAAATTGTTTTTTCTCAAAAAAAAATTGCCTGGTTTTTTTCCGAAAAAAATCATGAAAATACTTTTTCTGAGAAAAAAATGTTTTGCATGAATTTTTTTGAGAAAAAAAATAAATGCCTAGTCATTTGACTTTTTTTCAAAACTACAAAATTGTGTTTGGTTTTTGTTTTTTTTTCTCAAAAAAAATCATGCTGAATTTGAAAAAAAAACGAAAAACATTTTTTTCTCAAATGAAACAATTCAAGCTGGATTTGAGAAAAATTCAGAAAATTGATTTTTTTCTCAAAAAAAAAGTTGCATCGTTTTTTTTCCGAAAAAAATCATGAAAATACTTTTTCTGAGATAAACAAAGTTTCGCATGAATTTTTTGTTGAGAAAAAATGCCTAATCATTTGACTTTTTTTGAAACTAAAAAATTGTGTTTGCTTTTTGCTTTTCGTTTCTCAAATAAGAGTATTCAAGCTGGATTTGAGAAGAATTCTGAAAAAAATTTTTTTCTTAAAAAAAAATTACCTGGTTTTTTTTCGAAAAAACCATGAAAATACATTTTTCTAAGAAAAACAAAATTTTGCACGAATTTTTTGTTGAGAAAAAAAATAAATGCCTAGTCATTTGAATTTTTTTCAAAACTACAAAATTGTGTTTGGTTTTTGTTTTTTTTTCTCAAAAAAAATCGTGCTGAATTTGAAAAAAAAACGAAAAACATTTTTTTCTCAAATAAAAGAATTCAAACTGGATTTGAGAAAAAATTCAGAAAAAAAAATTTTTTTTCTCAAAAAAAAATTGCCTGGTTTTTTTCCGAAAAAAATCATGAATATACATTTTTCTGAGAAAAACAAAATTTCGCATGATTTTTTGTTGAGAAAAAAATAAATGCCTAATCATTTGACTTTTTTCAAAACTACAAAATTGTGTTTGGTTTTTGTTTTTTTTTTCTCAAAAAAAATCATGCTGAATTTGAAAAAAAAACGAAAAACATTTTTTCTCAAATGAAAGAATTCAAGCTGGATTTGAGAAAAATTCAGAAAAAATTGTTTTTTCTCAAAAAAAAAATTGCCTGGTTTTTTTCCGAAAAAAATCATGAATATACATTTTTCTGAGAAAAACAAAGTTTCGCATGATTTTTTGTTGAGAAAAAAATAAATGCCTAATCATTTGACTTTTTTCAAAACTACAAAATTGTGTTTGGTTTTTGTTTTTTTTTTTTTCTCAAAAAAAATCATGCTGAATTTGAAAAAAAAACGAAAAACATTTTTTTCTCAAATGAAAGAATTCAAGCTGGATTTGAGAAAAAATTCAGAAAATTGATTTTTTTCTCAAAAAAAAAGTTGCCTGGTTTTTTCCCAAAAAAAACATGAAAATACATTTTTCTGGAAAAACAAAGTTTTGCATGAATTTTTTTGAAAAAAAAATGACTACTCATTTGATTTTTTTTTGAAACTAAAAATTGTGTTTGGTTTTTGTTTTTTTTCTAAAAAAAAATCATGCTGAAGTTGAAAAAAAATACGGAAAACATTTTTTTCTCAATGGAAAGAATTCAAGCTGGACAAAAATTAAAAAAATTATTTTTTCTCAAAAAAAGAGTTGCATGAATTTTTTTTAAGTGAAGAAATAGTAATTCTTTCCGAATCTTACTTTAAATAATTCTGCGAAAAGCTTGTTTTTTCTAAGAAGAAAAACGCCTGCGTGATTTTTTTCTGTTGTTGCAAAATAAATAAATACTTACCTAATTTGGTTTTTTCAGAAATTAAAATAATTAGTCTATTTTGGAATAAAAAAATGAACATTTTTCATCTTTTCATATAAATAAACCTGCGTAATAAACACAAAAAAAAAACCGTTTTCTTCACAACAACATGAGTGCCGGTCGTAGTATCATTGCAGAAATAACAAAAATCATTTTACATCCTACCTGTTCAGGAAAACATTGCAGCTATCAAAACAATCCAATAAAATCTGAAAACGAGCGTATTCCCACATTTTTTGAATTTTTCTTCGAACAGTGCGAATCGCTAACGAAAAAACGGAAATTATGCCAAAACTCCGAAACAATGTTCATTCAACTTTTACTTTCCCCTTATTTTTTTAACTAAAAAGAGCTCGGGCTAAGTGGATTGTCCCTGGCGCCAGCCGATTCGACAAGAAAATTCATAGGTGTTGGGCGCTTACCCCCCCCCCCCCCTCTCTCTCTCTCGTTCTGCAACTGAGGTCTGGGTGTATGGGTGAGCCCCGGCGCAAGCCGATTCGATTGGATATTCCCAGTCTTGTCAGCTTTTGCTCACGGGGCCTACCTTCAACCCATCACTCTTGTCCATAAAGTCTGCTTTCTTTGGACAAAGCGCTCCACCTTGTTCTGAAATGTTTCACTCGTTGTTATTGCGCATGACGATTCTAACCGACCACTGCCGTTTTGCTTTCCTAGGGAAACCATCGAACGCAGCCTGCCAGCCGAATTTGTTCAAATTTTTGGAGTACGAGCTTTCATTGTTCCCCCCCCCCCCCCTTCCCTCTCCTTTTTTTTACACTGAAACAGAGTTTGGGGTGAGTCGGAGATCCCTGGCGCCAGCCGATTCAACTGGATACTTCCAATCTTGTCAGCTTTTGCTTAGGGCTCCAACTCAAACCCCTCACCCTTTCGCCGATAAAGACTGCTTTGTTTGGAGAGTTCTCCTTGTTCTGAAATTCGTCACTCGGTGTTTTTTGCACATGACGTTTCAAACCGAACATTGCTATTTCATCATAGCCCTCATAGAGAATCTCTCGAACGCGAACTGCAATCCACACCCAAAAAAAGTTTCCTCCGAGTTTCCTGAAATACGGGCATTCTCTGGTTCACTCTTCAGGTCATTTTGGCGTACCAAGATGCCATTCTTCGTAGCTTCTGGTCAGGTGCAAGATGAACGAAGTGACCTGAAAAAATGAATGAAGAACGCTTTTTGGGAAATAGTGTGTGCATTAGAGAAGGCGGACGTTTGTTAGTAATATTGTTCGTATGCAGACTGACCATTAATTCGTAGCAAGATCACTCAGCTTATTCTAGTTTTCCAAATGAATTAAGGAATTGTGCTCGGCTCGTAAAATCCTGATTGGCTTTGTCACCCCAGCTCCTGTTTCTTCCCGAAACCCGCTTTTTCAGCTCACCTGTTCTGCAGGTAGGACGTGGAAGCCGCCTGAAGTGTCTGAACTTCCCGAAACCGTGTTCGAAGTAGATCCAAGGTTCCTGTAACATCATCTCTGTGTCTTTTTCCACTTGTGTTCTTAACACGTACCACATCTCCGCACCTTGCATCGTTTTGCCTACTTCGCGATTCGGAGTCGATCAGATCAACCTAAAACATAAGAAGTTGGGAGGGAATGGAAGAAAAGGCATCTTGGCGCCTTTGGGACCACCACTCACTTCCTTCCTTCATTGGGTTCCGTGGGATGGGCACCGTCTGTCTTTTAATGCCCGGCGGCGTTTGGGGTGCTGAATAAGGATCTGAAACAAAAACTGGGTCTTGTGAATGTACTGTGCTCTTTGGACACCAAGTTTTCAGTTTTTTATTCGCCGTTTGGGCGTTTACGAAAAGAATTTTTTATTTGAAATTTAGATTTTTTAAAGATTTATTTATCAAATAGCGTACCTTAAAGATCCCTCCGGTGCATTGGAAACCATTATTTTGTAGGTTTCCCTTTTGTGACGCGTGGAATAATCGAAAAAGTAGAGAGCCTGGAAAATTCCCACTTTCTGGACGTTTCTTTATGTTTTTCGAGCATTATTTTCATTATTTTACCCTTC
Organism: Caenorhabditis afra; assembly: GCA_963570955.1. NCBI lineage: Eukaryota > Metazoa > Nematoda > Chromadorea > Rhabditida > Rhabditidae > Caenorhabditis > Caenorhabditis afra. Next base: position 1,756,540 of record OY751537.1, on the reverse strand, counting down.
CAACTTGATATCTAAAGAAATTTTCCACCAAAAAAACCTAGCACTTCAAAAAAATCGTAAAAACCGCAATACCTCCGTTTTCGTCGCCTTCCGGCCGATTTTTCGATTTTCGAGCGCATCATTGACTGTTGCCAAGCAGGAGACATGAATAATCTGTAAAGAAGCCAAATCAAAACAGTTTTCGGCTGAAAAAACAAGAAAAAACAAAGAAAGGCGGCGAAAAATGAAGGGAAAAGGCGGCGCACGTGATATTATTCGAAAAGAGCGGAGAGAAGAGACGCAGACACACCAGGTCGCGTCGAGACATCACGGCCGCAAAAGTCTATGCGCCTTTAAAGTGTCCGCCTATTTTTCGCTTTTTAGCGGTTTTTTGACAGATTTTTCTACAGAAAACCGTAAAAACTTATTGAAAATAATACAAGGAGTCGAAAAAACGGAAAAATACGATAGACGGGATGTCCGAAATCGCCACAGAACGTCTGCAATTTTGCTCACCTGTTCTGCAGGTAGGACGTGGACGCCGCCTGAAGTGTCTGAACTTCCCGAAACCGTGTTCGAAGTAGATTCAAGGTTCCTGTAACACCATCTCTGTGTCTCTTTTGATTTGTGTTTTTAACACGTACCACATCTCCGCACCTTGCATCGTTTTGTCTACTTCGCGATTCCGAGTCGATCAGATCAACCTAAAACATAAGAAGTTGGGAGGAAATGGAAGAAAAGGCATCTTGGCGCCTTTGGGACCACCACTCACTTCCTTCCTTTATTGGGTTCCGTTTAGTGGGCACCGTCTGTCCATCAATCATCAATCCATCAATGCCCGGCGGCGTTTCGAATGCTGAAGAAGGATCTGAAACAAAACCTGAATCCTGTGAATGTACTGTGTGCTTTGGACACCAGGTTCTCAGTTTATTCGCCGTTTTGGCGATTACGAAAAGAATTTTTTAAATTTGAGATTTAGATTTTTTAGATAATTTTCAAATAGCGTACCTTAAACATCCCTCCGGTGCATTGGAAACCGTTATTTTGTATGCTTATCTTTTGTGATGCGTGGAATAACCGATGAAGTGGAGAGCCTGGAAAATTCACGTTTTCTGGACGTTTCTTTATGTTTCTCGAGCACTATTCTCATTATTTTACCCTTCCAAATTTGATATTTAGTAAATTCTCCATCAAAAAAAGCCTAGAAATTCAGAAAAACCGTAAAAACCGCATTACCTCCCCGTTTATGTCGTCTTCCGGCCGATTTGTCGATTTTCGAGCGCATCATTGACTGTTGCCAAGCAGGAGACATGAATAATCTGTAAAAAAGCCAAATCAGAACTTTTTACGGCTGAAAAAACAAAGAAAGGCGGCGAAAATTGAAAGGAGAAGACGGCGCACGTGTTATTTTTCGAAAAGAGCGGAGAGGAGAGACGCAGACACACCAGGTCGCGTCGAGACATCACGGCCGCAAAAGTCCATGCGCCTTTAAATTGTCCGCCTATTTTTCGGCTTTTAACGGTTTTTTGACAGATTTTTCTACAAAAAATCGTTTTAAAAAATTGAAAATATTAGAAGGTGTCAAAAAAAACTCTAAATACGATAGGCGGGACCTCTGAAAGCGCCACAAAACGTCTGAAATTTTGAATTGTTTACTATTCGGTGTGTGATGTGGCAATTGCGATGAAACCAGCACGAACATTTTACAAGTAGTTGGTTGTCATCTTGGTGAGCAGTCCGGCAGTCCATCATGGGTAGCACTGGCGAGCAGAGTGACCGCCATCCTGAAGAGGACGCACTTCGACACGAAGAGCATTCTGACTCTTCCAGCACGCAGGATCATGTGGGGAGAGTTGAAGAGGACTCTCGAAGTGTTGATAGTCGCTGTCAGGTTCGTAAACCGTTATTCAGCAGAGTCGGCGAGTTGTGGTTTCCTTCAGTTTTGCTCGCCTTTTATACCCGCCTAAGAAACCGCCGCTCTTTTTCCTGGAAATGCTGCACGCGATTTCTAAGCAAAACACTAAAGGCTGTGTGAAAATGATAAATTTTTCACTGAAAACTCAAACGTTTAGTAGGTAAAGTGCAAAGAAATCGAATAATTTTTTGAAATTGGATGATATTATATTTTTTTTCTGGAGTTGGTTTGTTTGAAAAAGGCAGTCCTTGTTTTTTATTGGAATCATTAAGCGGTGGAGGAATCTACCGTATGAAGGCTCTCAGATGTGAACATTGAGGATGGTTGCACGTACATTTTCCCACGGGTGTGACCTCTGTGACCTCAACACACCAGACGCCTTCTAACCATATGTTCTCTCCAAAGCTGTAGATGAGGATCAACCTTACCGCCTGTCCTTTTGTTGACCCGCATGTGCCAAGTTGCCTACCAACAAACAGTGCACGTTTCCCAAGGTCGGACGAAAAAGGGGCGGGGCGAACTCAGACCCCTCCCTCCGTGTCATATGCTCATGTTCCATGAAAAGAACAGTCATTCATTCGGACTTTCCGATTGCTATTCATACCTCACTGTTTGTTGTCTCATTCAACGAAACAATGTCGTCTAACGCTGCTAACACTGTATTCTCCGTCGGCTTGCTCTGTGACAAGATCCTCTCTCACATGACTGACTCATCTACCAAGGAGATCGTGGACCTCCGTCTTATCAACCACGAATTCGACGAAGCCGTTCTCCGAAAAATTCGCCGTGACTACAAAACCTTGACCGTCGCTGCTGGAGAGCCCGTTCTTGTCGCTGTCAACAATCTCCCGATGGAAGACGAAGATCACTTCGATAACGATGAAGAACTGATGGAAGACGAAGAAGAGCTCGAGATGGATGAAGAAGATATGGAAATCGACGAGGACGAAGGACAACTTCCAGAACAAAAACTGATGGCTCCAGACTGCTTCTTGCTCAATGGAAAGAAGATTGACTTCGAGCAACAGGATTGGCTCCGCTTTCTCTTCGAAGTGGTTCGCATCAACCCGCACACATTGATCTTCGAAGGATTCGGAGATTACGACGAGGATCAGGATGTCCACGATTTCGTGTTCTCACTCTTGGCTTCTGCCGGTTAGTTTCTTTACAATCCTTCATTTCTTATATGATTACTTTTTCAGAGCACATCCAGATAAAGAAGTTGATCGGCTCCAGCGACATCTGCCCGAACGGATGTGATCAGTGTCAAGCAGTCATCGAGAACTGCAACGAGTACGGCCCGATTCAGCTGAACGCGGTACTGCCGTCGGAAAAGCACTTTGAGAAGCTGACGATTGGAGAAGAGTGAGTCAATAGAATGGCAAACGTAGAAAAACTGTTTCTTGATTTCAGGTATCTTCTGCACTTGACAAACATTCTCAACAAAGCTCATGAGCAGGGGAGATTGTCGGAGGCCATCTCGATACTCATCCCATCAACCCTGAGCTGCCACCACATCGAATTTCTTCTTTCGGACCACCTGAACAAGTCCACAGAAGCTCCTCGTCTCCCACTTTCTCTCATCGAGCGTATTGTTTCTACATGGCAAGTCAAAGAAGTGTCTGTCAAACTGATGTCTGGATACTCGGATCTCGAGCACAACGCGTGGAGCAACGAGCACGGACTTTTCACTGAAGTGAAATTGACCGATGAGCCCCGAAAAGTTCCTGTCCAAGTGAAAAAGGAACCAAGATTCGGAACTATCAAGAAGCTGACTATCGACTTGGTTAGCGCGAACCGATTGGCCTATACATTGATCGATTCACAAACACATCCAGACTTCATGAATGTGATTCCGGTCCTGCGGAAGATCTTTCCCAGTCAATCGACGTTCATTGATCTCCCACTGGATCTGCAGTATTTTGCCGTCTTCAAACTGCAAGAGTTGGTCAAAAATGCTGTCAAGTTCGCTTGGAACAAGACTCTATTCCGAGATGACGAGATTTTCCTTCGAGGATACATAGCCGCCTCCGAGCAGCAGAAAATGGATCTGAAACAGGTTAGTGTGTCGTAGTCTCAAATCAAGATGAATATTGTGTCTTTTCAGAAAACCACCATCAACAACTTCCCGGTCACCATCGAAGTCAACAACAGCATGTGGCTCAGAGAGAAGTTCGCTAGATGGCCTTCATTCTGCGACGGAATCGCCAACAAGACAGTCAGTCGGATGATCACTGTCAACGAGCCGTCCAACAACCGGCAAATTCATGTCAATTTCATTAAAATGTGCTAATTTTTTACACTGTGCTTAATTTTTTTAATCGTCTTGTCCATTTTTTGTAATAATTCTGAGAGTCTAAGGCTGAAGCCTAATAAATTGACCAGTTTTGAAACATCTTTTTTCTTCAAGTCTCTAGCGCATTTACTCGTCGAGAAATCACTTGATGTTTTTACTTCTCTGCAGCTAACACACTATTTCACTTAGTCTCACTTAGACCTCGTGGCGGTGTTGTGCGAGGAAGTCTTCGCACAAACAAGAGGCGATGATGTTCGGGAGCCGATTGACGATAAATACGTAAGTTTTGACAACCAATAGTTACTGTAGTCTTTAATCCCACTGATTTCAGCTCATCGCAAGGATACAGAAGAAAATGGTGAGCACGATGGAAGAAATCGTCGAGAAGACGGACCAGAAGACCAGAATGTCGCTGAATGAGCTCCTCAATAAAGTAATTGAGAAGATGGTTGGTGACATTAAATTCCATTCCGAGATGAATTCCGACCGTTACAGGGAAACCACTCGGAAACGCCGCTGATCTTCGCGTGCAAGAAAACCTTCCGAGCAGAATCTTTGGCCAGAAGATACTTCGTCCTCATCGACGAAGACGACGAGGTGGACAACACGGCCGCACGAAGTCTCGCGTCCCTCTTCGCCTTCTTTTTGTGCGCGGAGAAGACGTCGACTTTCACGAGGGACGTCTGGATTCAGAAGGCGAAGCACTTCGCCATAGAGGCCATTAAGATGCTCGTCCAAGCGGCTCAGACGATTCAATCTGCTCGAGCAAGTGTGAGTTTGAATATGCTCTGACCAATTTTTCTTCATTCTAAATGTTTCAGGCTTTCCATCAACACATAAAACAGATGGCGTCTGATGAAAAAAATACGCTTCTTCAACTCCTTAATGATTCTGACGCCATCGCAACTTCCAACGCGCCATGATCAGTCCGCCGAGGTCGTCTTCATAATCGGGATTATGACTAATTGGGATGGATATCAAACTAATAAATATTTCATTATGCGAAACAGTATTTTCGATTATTCTGTTCGAACCGTTTCGTTTCCAATCGCGGGTCTCGTGCACGTCTTCTTCCTCGGCAAACTGCAGTTCTTTTGAAGTTAGAGCTTCCCTCCCGAATCGCCCCGACCGCCTTGATCTTCCAGACGAGCGGATTTGAAGCGTGCAGGTCAGCGGCGGCGGATTTCAACTTCTCCACACGGCCGTCTCCACTGAGAAGCACGATGAGATGACGTTCTTGTACAGTGAGTCTGGAAGTCGTTGTGAAGACGTGCACAAGAAGAAGAAGAGGGACTCACTCGTTCATGGGATCAGCAAAGCTCGTGTTAATGAGCAAAGATGACGCGCAAGCAATGGACGGTGACTGTCTGTTGCATATCATTCCGCCACCTCCTCCCTCTCCTTACTCTCCTTCTCATCGTCTTCGGAACATGGTAATCCAAGAAGCGGTTGTCGCAACAGTGCAAGGGTGCGAACGGAAGAGGCCAACATTGGGTTACTGTATCAGAAAGAGGCCAACATTGGATTACTGTATCAGAAAGAGGCTACCAGTGGATTACTGTATCAGAAAGAGGCCGACATTGAGTTACTGTATCAGAACCTACCTTTCACCCCCTTGCAATTATTATAAACTGACTTGACCTCTCAACCAGAAAATAAAAGTGCTTGTATATTTCAGAATTCAATCTGGCATAACATCGCCGCCTCTTTCACAACAATAAAAAAGAAACATAAAATAGAGAGCGAAACAGTTTCCTTTTTTTCGCCTCCGAGGGCCACAATATGCGAAATGTTAGAGCCACATTATGCGAAACCTTGTTTAGACAATATAAAAAGAGTGGGCCTTTCCCGTCGCTTCTTCACTCTTTCTTAACTTCCGGTTTTTCCGGTTCCGACGATGACGGACAAGCCTCTCGACATCCTCGGGTTCACTGGTCTGTTCCGTCAGAACCAGGGAAAACGCAAGGAGATCGTCGATGCGATCGAGGATCTCGTCGCGCGCGATGGGCCCTACGGGGCTTTGCCGAACAGTGCTGAGATTCTAACGCGAAGATGGTCAGTTTCTGTTTTCTCACTGAATACGTCACCTCTTCCATTCCAGAAAGTCGCCGTGCCGCCTGTTCCGGACAACAAACGCCGGACAAAAATAAATTTCTGAATTTTTTTCTAATTTCAGAATAAAATTTTTTTTGAGAAAAAAGGTTTTTCCGAAATTTTTTAAAATTCAGCATGAATTTTTTCTGAGAAAAAAAAATTGAAACCAGACACAATTTTTCGATTTCTAAAAATAAGTGAATTCGGTAGGCATTTTTTTTGAATTTTCAAAAAAAAAATGTAATTGCATGGATTTTTTTCCGAACTTCAGAATCAATTTTTTTGAAAAAAATTATTTTCTGACAAAACTGTTTTTTACGAACAAGAACAAAAACCAGACACGGTTTTGAAAAGAAAAGTTCAGAAAAAAAACATTTTGAAAACATTTTTTTTCTACAAAAAAATTTGTGCTGAATCAAAAAAAAATTCAGAATAAAGTTATCCTCACTGCAAAAATTGATGCTTAATTTAGAAAAAAACGGAAGTTGTTTTTTTTAAGAAATAAACAAACACCAGACACTTTTTTTCCAAAAAAAGTTGCATGAGTTTTAAAATTTTTTTCTAACAAATAGATGTTCAATTCAAAAATCAGAATGATGTTTTTTTTTTCTGAATTCAACGTCAATTTTGTTTTTTAAAATTGTGTCTGGATCTAATTTTTTCCTAAAAAAATAATTTTTCATGAATCTTTTTCCTGTTTTTTTTTTCTAAAAATCAAGAAAAATCAATTGCCTTACTCATTGTTGTTTCACAAATCTAAAAAATTGTTTCTGGTTTTTATTTTTTTTTGTATTTCAGAATGAATTTTTTTCGGAAAAATATCAGGTCTGATTTTTTAGAGAAAAAAACTGCGTATAAATTTATGCTACAAGTTGAAAAAACTGGATTTCTTACTCAATTAAGTTTTTTTAAGTAAAAAAAGTGTACCTGGTTATTGTTTTTTTCTAGAAAAACTACTTTTGCACGAGTTTTTTTCTGAACGACATTTCTTTTCTCTTTTCAGAATAAATTAATGCAAAACTTTCGTCAAAAAAAAAAGATTAAGAAAATATGTTTTTTTTTCCCGGCTCAGCTGAATCTCATTGATAAAACACAATTTTGTAAAATGTCTTCTTTTTCTTCAATTTTGAACGGATCAAAAAAATAAAAAAATATCGGTGCCTCATGCTGGAATCGAACCAGCGACCTTCTGTTTACTAGACAGACGCTCTGCCACTGAGCCAATGAGGCGATGGGTGATGCTGGCGCGGCGGTCGGTTATAAAAGCGCGTTTTTTCTCATCAAAATCCAACAGCGGTATGCATTCGCGCTCCATTGAAAGGTCAGTGCCGCCGCACCGTATTGACCTCGTGACCTGCCCTCCTTCTCTCACCATTTGTCACACTGTTTTCAGAGAACGGATCATTCCTTCCGGTCCCCTGCTCAGGGAGAGGTGACTCTTTGTTTTTCTCAAGTTTTTTACTCGATGCGTTGCACAACGAAAAACTCAAAAAACTGGCCACGAGAGCCGGTTTTCTAGGCCAGGGTAGATTTACGATCGCTTCCAACTGGTTTTTTCGATGATTTCGCGCTTTTTTTCAAGTTTTAACACATAATAATTTATTTTTTCACAGTTTTTACAGGAGTAGTTACGAAAATCAATAAAATTTTAGTTTTTCTGTTGTTTTCTTCTGCCATTATCTATTTACGTTTGTTTTTGTGATGTTTTCACACCATTTTGCGATTTCTCACACTTCCTCGAACATTTTTGTTTTCTAGGACCTCGAAGAGGATATTTTTTCGATAAAAACAAGGCAGAACCCTCGTTTTCTTGGTGAGAACATGTAATTCGATTGATTTTCGTAACTACTCATATAAAAACTGCAGATAATCGATTGTTATGTGTTAACACTTTAATAAACTTTTAAAAAAAGCGCGAAATCCTCAAAAAAAACCAATTGGAAGCGATCGTAAATCTACCCCGACCTAGGAAACCGGATCTCGCGGCCACAAGGCCACCGAAAAAACCCTCGGAAGAACTCGAAAAACTAGTTTTTTTTTAAATTTTCGCGTTCGCTTCACCCCATAACAGTATCAGTATTCTCAGTAAATACTGAGTTTTTGCTTTCCATTGCTTTATCAAAATTCCGAACTGGGGAATTAATTTTTTTGTAATGCGTTCGTTAAAACTAATAATCGAAATTTACTTTCCAGGTAACGTGGATAAAATGAGTGGTGGCGCCCCCAATCAGAACCAATGGCAACAGCCTCAAGGAAACCCGAATGTTCCGCCGCTAGGCCCCTCGCCGATCATTGTGAATCAGGAGTTCTATTATGGAGTTCTGCAAGCATTTCTAAATGGACAATACTACCCGAACACACCCCAACAAGTTCCGATAATGAATGTGGTGCCGATGCAGCAGTACGGACCCCCGTTGAACATCAACTACCCACAACAACCGATGCAGCAGAATCAGCAGATACAGCAAAGTCACCAGATGCATCAATACGTGCAGCCGATCAAACACAACGTGCCGACAATGCCGATGCAGCAGGCTCCGCCGATGCAGCAATATCTGCCACAAATGACGCAGCAATGGCCGTACGGACAGCCACCAACCGCTTCGACTGCGCAGTCGTTTGAATGGCCAGTTCTGCCAGACGTTCCGCTTGGACATCTGGCGCAGTCCCTGCACACACCGCAATCATTGTGGCAAAGTGTGGAAGAATTGGCAGAGACAACACAGCAGCCTCATCTTTCGCCACAGACGCAGTGGAACGTTGCCGCCAAGGAATTCATTCCACTTTCGGTGAAAACGGGAACGCCGTCGCCTTCTTTGGAAGTGAGTCAATGTTCGAGAGAGTTAGCCGAGCAGGCATCCCCAAGCATCCAGGCCGTTATTTCCCTGGAAGCAGATGCTCAGGCGAGCGCGTCGTCCGTTCCAGTCGCGGAGAAGACTGAAAATGTCCAAGAAAGGTAAATAAACTAGTGTCTTAATAACTGAAAAAATACTTTTGATTTCAGGGACATGATGCCGAAGGAGCCAGAATCTGAACTGATGGTCACGGATCGCATTGGCACCGAAATGAATGTGCTTACTTTGGAAGCTACTGTGGAACCGAACAAGGCGACGTCCCCGACACCGATTGAGCCGTCTTGCAAACCGCAAGAATTCGTTCAGGATGTGACGCCTTTGGTGGAAAAGGAGTCTTCTGCGACAACGAATACCTCGGAGAAGGCGGTCGTCAAAGTGAAAATCCTGGAAAGGTTGTATAACACAGGCAACACTGTTCTAATTATATTAATATTTCAGTCAGCAGAAAAAGGCTAAGAAGCTGAAGGAGAAGCAGAAAGCTGTCGAGAAGAGTGCCAAGGATAGAAAGAAGAAGGAAGAGGATGAGGCTGCTCTCGAGGAAGCTTTCGCGGAGAACTCCGAGCGCAACGCTGAAAAGATGAAGATTAATGACTCGTTGATCAAGTATATCAAAGAAGAGAAAACTCGGCGCGACAAGTTTCAGAAGAACGATCAAACACTACCAAAAGGAACAGGTACGTTAATGGAAAAGTTGAATGAAATGCAACATTTTCATTTTTCAGCCATCAAATGGATCACAATGGATTCGTATCTGTTCTGCAAGACTTACCACGAAACTGTGCACGAACTCGTTGGCAAGACTTACGAACAGTTGATGGACACATGGATGGGAGTGGCTAAAGGTCCCGGCGACTGGACTCCATACTTCCGGGCTATCAAGGAAAACGAAGATGACACGATCCACGTCGACATGATCTATCTTGCCCAGATGTTGAAAAAGTTCCCACACTACGGCGAATTTCTGCATCAGGAGCTGATGGACTCCATCTTCAACATGACTAGTGATGCTGAAGACGAGCCGGATCGTGTGGTTGTGCATGGCATGGAATTGAACAGTACTATTGTTTCCTATCTCCTCAGACACACAGCCCGCCGTTTGTCCAACAAGAAGAGTAAGTTTAGATGGTTTCTGTAAACTGACACTCAATTTCTTCTTTCAGATGATGACAAGCTGGACGCTACCGAAGTCGCTACCATCGTTGCGTACAAGAAGAACCCTTGGACTGGAATGTCGATTCTTGAGGCGCGGAAGTTCTTCTCGATGAGAGGAAAGTTCTACTGGGCTCATTGGAACAGGAAAGAGGATCCGCAGGTGCAACGCAACGCCATGGTGTTCCACTTCCTCTCGACGATCCCGTCGCCGATTCTCGCGTTTGATGCCTCATTCTGCTTCGATCCAATTCCCAATCCAGTTTCTGACTCCAAGTACGTTCGTTTGGTGATGGGAGACGACGAGGTGCCGCCGTTGGAGTGAGTTGTGAATAGCACTGTTGTACCATTTTTATCTCGCCCCCTATTATTGATACCACCTGTCCTTTTTACCGTTTTAAACGCATCCTGTTACTGACTACTAACGAATCCTATTTTACCATTGTGTTCAACACCGTGAAGACCCTATCGAATAATAAATAATTAAAAGGGTAAATTGTCTCATTTTGGCTTACACGTACATCGAGGGAGCCCCAGATTTGAAACTAAGTCACAAGACTTTTTCTAAGCAGTCAATCGTTTGCTCAAGCGCTATCGAGAACCCATGAAAATAATTATTTTAGGCAGCTTTATGTTACTTTTGATTTAGATTATTTGGACCAGTTTTTTGGAGAAGCGGTAACGTTGTTGTTTGATTTTTCTCTTTGGATTTAGATAATTGAATATATCCAATTGCGTTTTCAAAAAATTTTCAAAAAATTTATTTGATTTAGATTTCACATTTCACGTTTCGACGTGGCGCCAACAACAATTTAACGTTTCTTCAACAATCAAAGTTTTGCAGATTTATTCAAAGAAGGAGAGTTAGAACATGTTTAAAAAATACAAACTCATCAGCATTGAAGAATTGTGATCGAGTTTAAAAAGCACAGGCTATCAAACCGAAATTACAGAAAAAATGAACTCGAGAAATTAAAAAGAATTCGTTTAAAATAAAAGAAAAGTGAGTGAAGGAGATCACGAGGGGAACTAACTTAGTTAGTGGGAGGAATGACTTAGGATTGATTGAAAGTGATGAAGGGGGTGAATAAACGGAGTGAGTTTCATTGATCCTGCTGTTTCTTGGTTTTCGGCTGTCTCTTCTTCTGCTTGTTAATTTCCTCAATTGCCTTTTGAATGACGACGAGATTTTGCTGAAGATTTTCGATGTCCTCAGCCAAGAATTTTGTGATTTCGTCGATGTATGAAATCGGCTTGACAGTTTCGACCTGAATATAAGCCTATGAAATTGAAAAAGTTATCTTGTTGCTCACCGGAGAGGATTGTGGGATAAGCTCACTGTGCTTACGCAAATAGTCCAAAGTGACTTGAAGGATCTGGATCTGCGGCAGAGGCTTCCCCTTTTTCGGAGTGGCCAAATTCTTCGAAACAATCCACTGGTTCAGTGCATCGTAGGCAAGCGCCTTCTGATTCCGACGTCTTTGCTCTCGCTCCTGGAGCACTTCCTGAGGGGATTTTCCGCAGTCGGACAGTACTGGTGGTGGAACTTCCAGCATTTGACCAGTCAGGATTCGGACTGCCTCGTACATCACTTCCTCTTGTCTGTAAGTACATCAGTATTAACAACGGACAGGGAAACAATAGAAACTTACGAAGAGGCGAGTGGTTTCACGAGAATTTTCATTTCTTCGAGTTTGGACTTCAATGTCTCTTGTCTTTTCTTGTCCACTGCAGATTTGGTTTTGAGGGAGTACGGCGCGGTCGACATATTCTGGAAAAAATAAATTTGTGGATGGGGAAGAAGAAGACAAAAGAAGAAAGGAGAGATAGTCACCGGAAAGGATGAGGAAAAATGGAATTAATGACCGGAAGGAGGTACGAGTCCGCTTCCCACGCCAAGGGGCGGGGCGAGCCGAACACCTCAAATGGGCGGAGCATGGGAACCCTCCTTTTCCGGCCAACCTTATAGTATGCTCCTGGGAATTTTCTGGAAATTGATATTTTTATATCTGAATAAAGTAATGTGAAGTCAAGAAACGTCAGGCTACTCAATAAAACGAATTTCAAGTGTATGCAAAATTGATAACGAGGACAGTCACTTTTGAAAGTTCGAGAAAAATCGAAGAACAAAAATATATTATTCTTCATAAGAGCATCATAACCAACTGGTGTTTTAGACCAATTCCCAGCTTTAAAACTCCCTCGCGCATTGTTTATTTTCATAGAGAAACATCTGAAACCGTAACCGGAAGCAGAAAGACAGATGTGTCACTTGTCACTTGGCACCTCTTCACTGCTGCTCACTTTCTCACGGCGGTCTCTTTGAAGTGTATGTGCGAAGTTCATGAGGGGACACGTGACATACGAGATTGACGGCGGCACATCGCATCACATTAAACATTCTGGTTTTCGTTACCACCGTAATTTTTTTTCGGTAACGAGAATCACTGGTCGTAAGAATTTTTTAGGCTTAAAATGCAGTTAAGACGATCAAAAAACAAACTACCAAAAATTGAGGTTGTTATAAATTGACAAATTATTTTGAAATTTCAATATTCGAATACCGAACTCTAGCTTGGTGTAGTAATGACGATGACATTTGAATCGAAAGATCCTGAAATAATAGTGCCCTGCTCACGGGAATATCAATAACAACATTATACAACAGAGTATTCTGAATATTGATGACAAATACAGAGTAATAACCATAAACAGTAATCGTATCCCTTACACGTGTCATAACACCTGTTCATGGACAGTACAAGACGTGTCATGCCTGTAGGCCAGAAAAGAGACTAGATGATATTTTGAATTTTTGGTATCTACACTGATGACTATAGATGTCAGATGCGTCAGATGCACTGAAGACACAGTAATTATTCATTTTCCAACTCGCACAAATCTCTGTTTTTCCTGTGACCCCCCTCCCCTCTACCTCTTTCTCAAGGTTTTTGGGACGTGCATGTGCAAAGTTCACACGAGGACACGCGACATCTGTCATCCAATGTCGGTCATGTTTCTCACGAGACGAGTGTTGAAGGTGTAGTTACAGTGCCTCCCGACGGACACAAGTGTAACGTGCAATGTTTGAGAGTCTCCCATGGGCATTAGAAAGAAAGCTTCTGAACTTTTATTTTTAACGATACTGTTCGGTTACACGTTTCTTCTGAAAAGATTGTTTTCATTAGTGCGATACCTATTTAATGTGGGAGATATTTGCATTCCTTAGCTCCTCTGGCTCCTCAATAATAAAACGTCGATAAGCATTTCCACCTTTTTTGACAAACAATCAAATTTCGGTTTTTAATGCAAAATATGATAGTGGTTTTATTTATAACCAAGGTTATCAACATTACAGTTTGTTGAATTTTGGAGACAAATCTAGGTTGGGAATTAAATTAAATTTATTGGTCCTGCCGACCAGGGGTGCCACTTTTTTTTTTTTTTTTTTTGATTTTTCGCATTTTTCGCACGTAGTGCGAAAAATTTTTAATTTTTTTTTTGCAGGGTTTTTTCGCGCGAAAAATTTACAAAATTGCGAAAAAACTATGCAAAAAAAGTGCGAAAAAAATGAGAAAAAGTCAAAAAAATTGAGAAAAATACGGAAAATTTTTGAAAAAATTGAGAAAAATTATGTTTTTTGCTTTTTTTCAGTTAGATTGCCTCATTTTGGCAATATGAGCTATTTAACTTTCCAGTTTTTTCCAGCTAGATTTTCCGCATCGCTATTTTTTGAAGGAAATGTCGATATATTACTGCAGAAACATTTTTTTGATTTTTTTTTGGTTTTTTTTGGTTTTTTTCGCAAAAATTTTTTTTTGTGGCAGCTCTGGTCTTGAGAAACTTTTTTTCAGAAAATGTTTCTTGTGGTGGCAAAAATTCGAGGAGAATACCGTAAAAGTTTTTTCGGAAATTTGAAGTTTTCATGCTTGGCGTCACTTCCAGCGAGATTGACTGTTCGAACGTCAGTTCATATATTTAATTGCAATCTCTAGTGGACGGATCATTGGACCGGTCTAATTCTTGATGACCTTTCCCAAGAGGAAACCTTCTTTTCTGCCCCTTCACAGGTCCCTTGCCACACCGCGCGCATTCATTCTCTCCGTCTGTTCGTCTCTCGTGAGGCCCCTATCCGATTGGCCAATCCCACTGGTACTCCTTGTTTGCGAAATGTCAGCTGACGCCACCGCTTCTAACGTGTCCAAATCTGAACTTTTCTTCGAAATTGTTCCAATTCACGGCGAGCCTGTGAAGATTTCCGAGAAAGCCGTTCTGCAGTCTGCCCATCTGAGATCTGTCATCAATAGTACCAGTTCGAAGTCGACCAACGAAGATCGCAAATTGTACCTTGTCAAGGAGGAGATTACCGGAGATCTTCTGAAACTGATTGTCGAATGGTGCGAGAAGCACAAGGAAGAGGAGTTTGTGCGTTTCGAAGAGGATGAGAACTGCGACATACCGGAGTGGGATCAACTGTTCATGCACAAGCACGTCGTTCATATCGAGGACCTGATGATGGCTACCGACTATCTCGACATTGCCAAGTACCATCACTACCTCTGCAGAAAAGTGGCGACGATGGCGCGAGACTTGACCCCGGAGAACCTTCGCATTCTTTTCGCGATTCCAACTGAAGACGAGGAAAGAGCCGCGGCTGAGCAATCGAACGAATCTACTTCTTCTGCTAATTGATCACTTATTATTGTTTTATTCGTGATTTATTTTTGAAATTGTCTTTTGAAAACTGTCTGTATAAATGGTGCTAAAATTAAATGATTTAACTTGTGAAAAAAATTCTGTGGCAAAAAGCTGGCAGAATGGTTTGCTCCTAGAAAGTGCCGAAAAAATTTTGAAAAAAAAAACAGCTGCCCCATGCCAGGCTCGAACTGGCGACCTTGGCATATCTTATAGACTATAAGTACCACGCGCTAACCGACTGCGCCAATGGGGCATGCTAAGAACGCATGAGCCAATGCAGTGACTAGTCAACGATCCCCCTTCTTTTGCCTTACCCCGCTCATATCCCCCCGCATGCAACGATGCCTAGCAACCCCCTCTTACCCTCTAAAATAGGACGGATGGCTGAATCTTTGCGTCCCACTCTCTCGTTAGCGCATCAGAACGTACCCAAGTTAGAACAAATAGGATACTCGCCATATGCTCTGAAATGTCAACAAAACATCTGAGATTTCAGATGGTATTGGATTCTGTTTATCAAGTTTCAATGGATTAAAATCGACAAGTATATCAAGAGATGTTTGAATCATGGACTGTTTGCGATTTGAATATATTTAAATCTAGTATCATTAATTGTATAATCATGTCAAAAACATTTTTCATACCAGATGGGAAGGCTGAAAAAAAAACTTGCGAAAAAAAATTTTAAAGAAAATTTTAAGCACATTTGGAATAAAATTTCATTCTTGAAAGTTCCTGTTTTTTAGGAATTAAAAACAATATTTAAAATTCCTCATTCATTTTTTGTGATAACATAAATTGATTCTAAAAAATGGCGAATATTTTTTTTGAAAATAAAAACAATGATTACAAAACATTCCTTGTGGTCTTTTTTGAAATTAAAATAACCAAAATATTTAATCACATTTCGTTTTTTTTTGGCAAATAACATTTTTTTTTAACAACGATTTTATTTGAAACTTTTTAAAAAATCTAAGTTATTCCTCATGTAATTTTATGTGATTTCAGGAAAATAAAACAAATCTTGAGAATTCCTGCGTTTTTTAACAATAAAAACATTTTTAACATCCCTCAAGCAATTTTCTTGTGACAACATCAATTTATTCTAGTAAACTTCTAAAATTTTTAGACAGAAACAGTTTGATTTAATTGCGTTTTATCTTTTTTTGGTTAATAAAAATTTTTAAAAGCACGATTTATTGTGAAAAAAAAACATTTTGAAAGAATCTAAATAATTTCTCATAAAAGTTTATGTGCCTTCAGGAAAATCAATGAAAACCAAAAAAATCTGTTTTTTAGAAATAAAAACATTTCTTAACATTCTCAATTTTTTGTGATGACAGAAATTTATTTTAGAACATTCTCCATATTAAAAAAAAAACATCCAAAAATTTCATTCCATTCCGTTTTTTTTCGAAAAAAAATTAATAAAAAATTTTCTGTAAAAAACAACTTTGTCGGAATTAAAATTTTTTTCAATCGCCATTTATTTTTTTGTAATAAAATTTTTTCTGAGAAAAAAATTATGTTGGTTAAAAAAAAATTCGTGACTAATATTTTTGAAAAATCTGAAAAAAATTCTCATTTAATTTTATAGTTCAGGAAAAAAACAATTAATTCATCCTCTGTTTTTAGGAATTAAAAACATTAAAAAAATCTTCATTCAATTTTTTGGGATAACAGAAACATTCTTGAGATTGTCTAATATGTATTTTTGTCAAATAACTTTAACTATAGAACCTTTCTAATGTTTTTTTTGTGGGGATAAAAAAATTATTTCATCCCGTTTTTTTTGTGAATAACGATTTTTAAAAAAATTTGAGAAGTTTTTCAGACAAAATGGAATTATCCTTAAAAGTTTCTGTGTTTATTAGAAATTTGAAAAATTTTTGGAAAAATACTTATTCAATTTTTTTTTGGATTACATGATTCTTTTCAGAAATTTCCTAATATTTTTTAGCCAAAGATTGTTGAAAATAAACTTCGTTTGCTGTTGTGGTTTTTTTTTTTCATTTCCCATACACCCTTGCAGCTGTCATGTGATGGAGAAGAAACGATCGGTCGGGCCAGCCGAGTGTACAATTGTACGTGCGGGGCGCGACAGCCATAGTGTGCGTGCCAGAGTGCGTCAGTCACATACGCTGGTCAGACGCCAGATCCTCCCTCTCTTCTCTATACTTTCTCTCCTGTTATCGATTTTCTTTTGTTTGTGTGCCCAGCGACAGCCGCATCGGCAAGAGGGTAGGGGAGAGGGGCGACAGGAGGGGTGGGGTTTTATTACTGACGTGTGGTTTCCTCTACGTCTCTCGTCCCACTGCCGCAGCCTCCCTTCCATATTACGATGTAGATATTCACTCTCCCTCTGGTCTAGTCTTCTGACGGCCGCTTCTTATACCCATATTACCCACTATTTTCTACACTAACCCCCCTCTTCACTATTTTCTACAATAACCCCCTTATTCTTCTATTCTCCCAGTAGCCGCCACGGAAAATGTTGTCAAAAAAAAAAGAAAAAGGTAAGATAGCAAAATATCGGAGGGTTTCTACCGTTTTTCAAATCCCCCTGGTTTTTTCTGACGTTTTTCAATTAGCAATAACTAGGAATTTTATTGCATTATTTCATTGAAAGTTTCTTGTGGAAAATACTCAGAGAAAATTTATGGGATTATTTAAAACAATTTTCCATGAAGAAGTGAACTTTTTTAAGTAGCAACAATTTTTTCAGGCAGTAATGCAAACAACAACGGGTAATGTTGACAAAAAAAAACAATAAAAAGAAGTAAGCCAGCAAAAAAAACATTTCTATTGTTTTTTTTACCTGGTTTTTTTTTCTGTTTTTTCAAGTCAGCCAGAATAGAGATATTTGTTGGACAAACTGCATTGAATTTTTTTAATACAAAAAATTTTTCAAAAATAATTTGAAAAGGTTTTTAAAGAAGCAATGAATTTTTTTAAACTTTCATTTTTCTAAGTTAGCAGTAATTAGGGATTTTTAAAAATTTAATTTTGTAAAAATAATCAGGAAAATTGCATTGCATTGATTTTTTCGAAAAGAAAAAAAAATAGGCAATTTTTAGTCAAGTTCTTTTCAACTTAAAAAAAAAAACAATAACCAGGGGAATTTTATTGAATTATTTTCAACAATTTTCTATGAAGCAGTAAAATAATAGTTTGAAAAATTTTTCAAAGAAGCAACAATTCTTATTATTTTTCTCAGTTTTTTATGAGAAACAATTAGGAAATTTATCGAATTAAATTTTTTAATCAGGCTAACTGCATTGCGTTGATTTTTCTCTAAAAGAAAATTAAATAATTTTTTAAGTTTAATTTTATTCAACTTAAGAAGTCAGATTCATAGGGATTATTTTGAATTTTACCAACAATTTTCTATGAAAAAATAAACAAATGAGATTGAAGGTTTTTTTTTAAGTAGCAAACATTTTTAAAATTTTTTTAGTGTCAGATTTTCAAATCAGCATAAATTACGGAATTTATGAAATTTGAATTTTCAAAAAAATTATCAGGCAAGCTGCATTGAATTTTTTCAATACAAAAACGTTAAATAATGTTTTATTACAATTCCTTTCAATTTGAAAAAAAAACCATAGTCAGGTTAATTTTATTGAATTACCGTTAAACCTGCATTAGAGCAGCACCTCTATTTGAAAGGCACCTTTAACAGACCGGCACCCAAAACCCCGTAATCGTAAGGGTCCCCCTGTGGATTTTCGAAATTTCTTTTTAAAAGTAGAGAGTTGAAAATTAGACCGGCATGCCGTTCTAATACAGGTTTTACGGTATAGGTGAAGTGCGCGCTGTCGGCAGAGAAGTCGCTCAATTCATTCTGGTCTTTATAAACACTGTTTTCTCTATTTTTCAGCCGAGCCACCAAAACAAGATTGCCGCTCTACAAGAGAAGCTGAAACTGAACGAGGCGTTCATTGAGGCGCAAACTCAGTTCGTCGCCCCTGGAAGACGTTGTGAAGCGGAAGGACGTCGAGTTGAAGCCGTTGGAGGAGAAGGCGGCGGTGGCGATAGAAACCACCGCGATACTGCGTGCCGAGAACCAGTCGACTGCTCGACGAAGTCGTCTCGAAACAGCTCACGGCGCTCACCATCGGCGGAAAGCTCGAACAAACGAACAAATGAAGAGGAGCGTGAGTCTCTTCTCGCACGCCTTCACACCGAGATCGCCGAGCTCCGGACGGAACAACGCCTGCAGACGCAAAAATGAAAGGATGCGAGCGAGATCGCGAAGTTCATCGAGCAACAGGAAGAGCTCATCAAGGTGCTCACAGCCGAGTTGGCACGCGCAAACAGCAACGGGAAGCTACGGACGTGCGGGATTTGCGCAATGCCGTATGGCTCGGACCGCGGTAGGAATGGTCCGCGAGTGCTCGAACGCGGCTACACCGTGTGCTCCGGTTGCTGTGAGCAATTACACGGGGGCTCCGGGCTGTCCTGTCCGCACTGTCGCCGCCACACACCGGCTCTACTCGTCAATCGTCTCATAGTCAACTACCTCCTCGTATCCGCCACCGACTGATCTCTCATTGTTCTTGTTTTTGTTTTTTACAAAGAAGTAAATAAAATAATTTTAAAAAGTTTTGCAAGAATCAATACAATTTTCAGTTTTAAATTTCAACATTTTTTAAGTTCGCAGTAATTGGGGATTTTTTAGACTTGAATTTTGAAAAAATAAACAGGAAAATTGCATTGCATTGATTTTTTCAAAAAGAAAAAATAAGTATTTTTTAGTCTAGTTCTATTTAACTTTAAAAAAAAACTATACTCAGAGGAATTTTTTTTTTAATCTTTTTCAACAATTTTCTTTAGATAAAAAAGTAAAAATTAACGAGGAAAATTTTTTAAAGTAGCAAACACTATTTATTTTTAAATGTAACTTTTGTTTAATTAGCAGCAGTTGGGAATGTTATTGTATTCAAATTTGTTTGAAAATTATCAGGCAAGCTTCATTGAACTTTTTTCAAAATACAAAAAAAATTAATTTTTTCCAATACTCAATTGAAAAAACATCAATAGGGGAATAAAAAAAACAATCATCAGATGTCCCAACGCGTTCATAATTTTTGTAATATTTAAATTTGTCATATTGATGAAGTGCGCAACTGAATTTAGCTTGGGTCAATACTTGTGATTTAATAAAAGATTAAATGTGCGCTTTTACCGTTTTTGAGGTCATTACTGTCACAATATTAGTGTGACAGATGTCCCAACGAGTTCATAATGTTCGTATTATTTGAATTTGTCAACTTTATAAAATGCGCAACTGAATTTAGCTTGGGTCCTTAGATGTGATCAAATAAAAAATTAAATGTGCGCTTTTACCGCTTTTGAGGTCATTACTGTCACAATATTAGTGTGACAGATGTCCCAACGAGTTCAAAATGTTCGTATTATTTAAATTTGTCATATTTATAAAATGCGCAACTGAATTTGGCTTGGGTCCTTAGATGTGATCAAATAAAAGATTAAATGTGCGCTTTTACCGCTTTTGAGGTCATTACTGTCACAGTACTAGTGTGACAGATGTCCCAACGAGTTCATAATGTTCGTATTATTTAAATTTGTCATATTTATAAAATGCGCAACTGAATTTAGCTTGGGTCCTTAGATGTGATTTTAAAAAAATTAAATGTGCGCTTTTACCGCTTTTGAGGTCATTACTGTCACAGTACTAGTGGGACAGATGTCCTAACGCGTTAATTTTTTTTGTAATATTTAAATTTGTTATATTTATGAAATGCGCAATTTAATTTGTATTGAGCCAAGCTGAATTCAGTTGCGCATTTTATAAATATGACAAATTTAAATATGACAAAAACAATGAAAGCGTTGGGACATCTGTCACACTAATACTGTGACAGTAATGACTTCAAAAGCGGTAAAAGCGCACATTTAATCTTTTATTAAATCACAAGTATTGAGCCAAGCTGAATTCAGTTGCGCATTTTATAAATATGACAAATTTAAATATGACAAAAACAATGAAAGCGTTGGGACATCTGTCACACTAATACTGTGACAGTAACGACTTCAAAAGCGGTTAAAAGCGCACATTTAATCTTTTATTAAATCACAAGTATTGAGCCAAGCTGAATTCAGTTGCGCATTTAATAAATATGACAAATTTAAATATTACAAATACTATGAACGCGTTGGGACATCTGTCACACTAACACTGTGACAGTAATGACCTCAAAAGCGGTTAAAAGCGCACATTTAATCTTTTATTAAATCACAAGTATTGACCCAAGCTGAATTCAGTTGCGCATTTTATAAATATGACAAATTTAAATATTACAAACACTATGAACGCGTTGGGACATCTGTCACACTAACACTGTGACAGTAATGACTTCAAAAGCGGTTAAAAGCGCACATTTAATCTTTTATTAAATCACAAGTATTGACCCAAGCTGAATTCAGTTGCGCATTTTATAAATATGACAAATTTAAATATTACAAACACTATGAACGCGTTGGGACATCTGTCACACTAATACTGTGACAGTAACGACTTCAAAAGCGGTTAAAAGCGCACATTTAATCTTTTATTAAATCACAAGTATTGAGCCAAGCTGAATTCAGTTGCGCATTTTATAAATATGACAAATTTAAATATTACAAACACTATGAACGCGTTGGGACATCTGTCACACTAACACTGTGACAGTAATGACCTCAAAAGCGGTTAAAAGCGCACATTTAATCTTTTATTAAATCACAAGTATTGACCCAAGCTGAATTCAGTTGCGCATTTTATAAATATGACAAATTTAAATATTACAAACACTATGAACGCGTTGGGACATCTGTCACACTAACACTGTGACAGTAATGACCTCAAAAGCGGTTAAAAGCGCACATTTAATCTTTTATTAAATCACAAGTATTGACCCAAGCTGAATTCAGTTGCGCATTTAATAAATATGACAAATTTAAATATTACAAATACTATGAACGCGTTGGGACATCTGTCACACTAACACTGTGACAGTAATGACCTCAAAAGCGGTTAAAAGCGCACATTTAATCTTTTATTAAATCACAAGTATTGACCCAAGCTGAATTCAGTTGCGCATTTTATAAATATGACAAATTTAAATATTACAAATACTATGAACGCGTTGGGACATCTGTCACACTAACACTGTGACAGTAACGACTTCAAAAGCGGTTAAAAGCGCACATTTAATCTTTTATTAAATCACAAGTATTGAGCCAAGCTGAATTCAGTTGCGCATTTTATAAATATGAATAATTTAAATATTACAAAAACGATAAACGCGTTGGGACATCTGTCACACTAACACTGTGACAGTAATGACCTCAAAAGCGATAAAAGCGCACATTTAATCTTTTATTTGATCACAAGTATTGACCCAAGCTGAATTCAGTTGCGCATTTAATAAATATGACAAATTTAAATATTACAAATACTATGAACGCGTTGGGACATCTGTCACACTAACACTGTGACAGTAACGACTTCAAAAGCGGTTAAAAGCGCACATTTAATCTTTTATTAAATCACAAGTATTGAGCCAAGCTGAATTCAGTTGCGCATTTTATAAATATGAATAATTTAAATATTACAAAAACGATAAACGCGTTGGGACATCTGTCACACTAACACTGTGACAGTAATGACCTCAAAAGCGATAAAAGCGCACATTTAATCTTTTATTTGATCACAAGTATTGACCCAAGCTGAATTCAGTTGCGCATTTTATAAATATGACAAATTTAAATATTACAAAAACGATAAACGCGTTGGGACATCTGTCACACTAACACTGTGACAGTAATGACCTCAAAAGCGGTTTAAAGCGCACATTTAATCTTTTATTTGATCACAAGTATTGACCCAAGCTGAATTCAGTTGCGCATTTCATAAATATGACAAATTTAAATATTACAAATACTATGAACGCGTTGGGACATCTGTCACACTAACACTGTGACAGTAATGACCTCAAAAGCGATAAAAGCGCACATTTAATCTTTTATTTGATCACAAGTATTGACCCAAGCTGAATTCAGTTGCGCATTTTATAAATATGACAAATTTAAATATTACAAAAACGATAAACGCGTTGGGACATCTGTCACACTAACACTGTGACAGTAATGACCTCAAAAGCGGGTAAAAGCGCACATTTAATCTTTTATTAAATCACATCTAATGACCCAAGCTGAATTCAGTTGCGCATTTTATAAATATGACAAATGTTAATATTACAAAAACGATAAACGCGTTGGGACATCTGTCACACTAACACTGTGACAGTAATGACCTCAAAAGCGATAAAAGCGCACATTTAATCTTTTATTAAATCACAAGTATTGACCCAAGCTGAATTCAGTTGCGCATTTAATAAATATGACAAATGTTAATATTACAAAAACGATAAACGCGTTGGGACATCTGTCACACTAACACTGTGACAGTAATGACCTCAAAAGCGGGTAAAAGCGCACATTTAATCTTTTATTAAATCACATCTAATGACCCAAGCTGAATTCAGTTGCGCATTTTATAAATATGACAAATTTAAATATTACAAAAACGATAAACGCGTTGGGACATCTGTCACACTAACACTGTGACAGTAATGACCTCAAAAGCGGTTAAAAGCGCACATTTAATCTTTTATTAAATCACAAGTATTGACCCAAGCTGAATTCAGTTGCGCATTTAATAAATATGACAAATGTTAATATTACAAAAACGATAAACGCGTTGGGACATCTGTCACACTAACACTGTGACAGTAATGACCTCAAAAGCGATAAAAGCGCACATTTAATCTTTTATTTGATCACAAGTATTGACCCAAGCTGAATTCAGTTGCGCATTTTATAAATATGACAAATTTAAATATTACAAATACTATGAACGCGTTGGGACATCTGTCACACTAACACTGTGACAGTAATGACCTCAAAAGCGATAAAAGCGCACATTTAATCTTTTATTAAATCACAAGTATTGACCCAAGCTGAATTCAGTTGCGCATTTAATAAATATAACAAATTTAAATATTACAAAATCGATAAACGCGTTGGGACATCTGTCACACTAACACTGTGACAGTAATGACCTCAAAAGCGATAAAAGCGCACATTTAATCTTTTATTAAATCACAAGTATTGACCCAAGCTGAATTCAGTTGCGCATTTAATAAATATAACAAATTTAAATATTACAAAATCGATAAACGCGTTGGGACATCTGTCACACTAACACTGTGACAGTAATGACCTCAAAAGCGATAAAAGCGCACATTTAATCTTTTATTAAATCACAAGTATTGACCCAAGCTGAATTCAGTTGCGCATTTTATAAATATGAATAATTTAAATATTACAAAATCGATAAACGCGTTGGGACATCTGTCACACTAAAACTGTGACAGTAATGACCTCAAAAGCGATAAAAGCGCACATTTAATCTTTTATTAAATCACAAGTATTGACCCAAGCTGAATTCAGTTGCGCATTTTATAAATATGAATAATTTAAATATTACAAAATCGATAAACGCGTTGGGACATCTGTCACACTAAAACTGTGACAGTAATGACCTCAAAAGCGATAAAAGCGCACATTTGATCTTTTATTAAATCACAAGTATTGACCCAAGCTGAATTCAGTTGCGCATTTTATAAATATGACAAATGTTAATATTACAAAAACGATAAACGCGTTGGGACATCTGTCCCACTAAAACTGTGACAGTAATGACCTCAAAAGCGATAAAAGCGCACATTTGATCTTTTATTAAATCACAAGTATTGACCCAAGCTGAATTCAGTTGCGCATTTTATAAATATGACAAATGTTAATATTACAAAAACGATAAACGCGTTGGGACATCTGTCCCACTAAAACTGTGACAGTAATGACCTCAAAAGCGATAAAAGCGCACATTTGATCTTTTATTAAATCACAAGTATTGACCCAAGCTGAATTCAGTTGCGCATTTAATAAATATGACAAATTTAAATATTACAAAAACGATAAACGCGTTGGGACATCTGTCACACTAAAACTGTTACAGTAATGACCTCAAAAGCGATAAAAGCGCACATTTAATCTTTTATTTGATCACAAGTACTGACCCAAGCTGAATTCAGTTGCGCATTTCATAAATATGACAAATTTAAATATTACAAATACTATGAACGCGTTGGGACATCTGTCACACTAACACTGTGACAGTAATGACCTCAAAAGCGATAAAAGCGCACATTTAATCTTTTATTAAATCACATCTAATGACCCAAGCTGAATTCAGTTGCGCATTTAATAAATATGACAAATTTAAATATTACAAATACTATGAACGCGTTGGGACATCTGTCACACTAACACTGTGACAGTAATGACCTCAAAAGCGATAAAAGCGCACATTTAATCTTTTATTTGATCACAAGTATTGACCCAAGCTGAATTCAGTTGCGCATTTCATAAATATGACAAATTTAAATATTACAAATACTATGAACGCGTTGGGACATCTGTCACACTAATACTGTGACAGTAATGACCTCAAAAGCGGTGTAAAGCGCACATTTAATCTTTTATTAAATCACAAGTATTGACCCAAGCTGAATTCAGTTGCACATTTCATAATAATGACAAATTTTAAACTTACAAAAACGATGAACGCGTTAGGACATCTGTCACACTAACACTGTGACAGTAATGACCTCAAAAGCGATAAAAGCGCACATTTGATCTTTTATTAAATCACAAGTATTGACCCAAGCTGAATTCAGTTGCGCATTTAATAATAATGACAAATTTTAAAATTACAAAAACGATGAACGCGTTAGGACATCTGTCACACTAACACTGTGACAGTAATGACCTCAAAAGCGATAAAAGCGCACATTTGATCTTTTATTTGATCACAAGTATTGACCCAAGCTGAACTCAGTTGCGCATTTCATAATAATGACAAATTTTAAAATTACAAAAACGATGAACGCGTTAGGACATCTGTCACACTAATACTGTGACAGTAATGACCTCAAAAGCGATAAAAGCGCACATTTGATCTTTTATTAAATCACAAGTATTGACCCAAGCTGAATTCAGTTGCGCATTTAATAAATATGACAAATTTTAATATTACAAAAACGATGAACGCGTTAGGACATCTGTCACACTAACACTGTGACAGTAATGACCTCAAAAGCGATAAAAGCGCACATTTGATCTTTTATTTGATCACAAGTATTGACCCAAGCTGAACTCAGTTGCGCATTTCATAATAATGACAAATTTTAAAATTACAAAAACGATGAACGCGTTAGGACATCTGTCACACTAATACTGTGACAGTAATGACCTCAAAAGCGATAAAAGCGCACATTTAATCTTTTATTAAATCACAAGTATTGACCCAAGCTGAATTCAGTTGCGCATTTCATAATAATGACAAATTTTAAAATTACAAAAACGATGAACGCGTTAGGACATCTGTCACACTAACACTGTGACAGTAATGACCTCAAAAGCGATAAAAGCGCACATTTGATTTTTTATTTGATCACAAGTATTGACCCAAGCTGAATTCAGTTGCGCATTCAATAAATATGACAAATTTTAATGTTACAAAAACGATGAACGCGTTGGGACATCTGTCACACTAATACTGTGACAGTAATGACCTTAAAAGCGGTTAAAAGCGCACATTTAATCTTTTATTTGAACACATCTAATGACCCAAGCTGACTTCAGTTGCGCATTTCATAATAATGACAAATTTTAAAATTACAAAAACGATGAACGCGTTAGGACATCTGTCACACTAACACTGTGACAGTAATGACCTCAAAAGCGATAAAAGCGCACATTTGATCTTTTATTAAATCACAAGTATTGACCCAAGCTGAATTCAGTTGCGCATTTTATAAATATGAATAATTCAAATATTACAAAAACGATAAACGCGTTAGGACATCTGTCACACTAATACTGTGACAGTAATGACCTCAAAAGCGATAAAAGCGCACATTTAATCTTTTATTAAATCACAAGTATTGACCCAAGCTGAATTCAGTTGCGCATTTCATAATAATGACAAATTTTAAAATTACAAAAACGATGAACGCGTTGGGACATCTGTCACACTAATACTGTGACAGTAATGACCTCAAAAGCGATAAAAGCGCACATTTGATCTTTTATTTGATCACAAGTATTGACCCAAGCTGAATTCAGTTGCGCATTTCATAATAATGACAAATTTTAAAATTACAAAAACGATGAACGCGTTAGGACATCTGTCACACTAACACTGTGACAGTAATGACCTCAAAAGCGATAAAAGCGCACATTTGATCTTTTATTAAATCACAAGTATTGACCCAAGCTGAATTCAGTTGCGCATTTTATAAATATGAATAATTCAAATATTACAAAAACGATAAACGCGTTAGGACATCTGTCACACTAATACTGTGACAGTAATGACCTCAAAAGCGATAAAAGCGCACATTTGATCTTTTATTAAATCACAAGTATTGACCCAAGCTGAATTCAGTTGCGCATTTTATAAATATGAATAATTCAAATATTACAAAAACGATAAACGCGTTAGGACATCTGTCACACTACCACTGTGACAGTAATGACCTCAAAAGCGATAAAAGCGCACATTTGATCTTTTATTTGATCACAAGTATTGACCCAAGCTGAACTCAGTTGCGCATTTCATAATAATGACAAATTTTAAAATTACAAAAACGATGAACGCGTTAGGACATCTGTCACACTAATACTGTGACAGTAATGACCTCAAAAGCGATAAAAGCGCACATTTAATCTTTTATTAAATCACAAGTATTGACCCAAGCTGAATTCAGTTGCGCATTTCATAATAATGACAAATTTTAAAATTACAAAAACGATGAACGCGTTGGGACATCTGTCACACTAATACTGTGACAGTAATGACTTCAAAAGCGATAAAAGCGCACATTTGATCTTTTATTTGATCACAAGTATTGACCCAAGCTGAATTCAGTTGCGCATTTAATAAATATGACAAATTTTAATGTTACAAAAACGATGAACGCGTTGGGACATCTGTCACACTAATACTGTGACAGTAATGACCTTAAAAGCGGTTAAAAGCGCACATTTAATCTTTTATTTGAACACATCTAATGACCCAAGCTGACTTCAGTTGCGCATTTCATAATAATGACAAATTTTAAAATTACAAAAACGATGAACGCGTTGGGACATCTGTCACACTAATACTGTGACAGTAATGACTTCAAAAGCGGTAAAAGCGCACATTTAATCTTTTATTTGATCACAAGTATTGACCCAAGCTGAATTCAGTTGCGCATTTCATAATAATGACAAATTTTAAAATTACAAAAACGATGAACGCGTTGGGACATCTGTCACACTAATACTGTGACAGTAATGACTTCAAAAGCGATAAAAGCGCACATTTGATCTTTTATTTGATCACATCTAATGACCCATGCTAAATTCAGTTGCGCATTTTATAAATATGACAAATTTAAATATTACAAAAACGATAAACGCGTTGGGACATCTGTCACACTAATACTGTGACAGTAATGACCTCAAAAGCGATAAAAGCGCACATTTAATCTTTTATTTGATCACATCTAATGACCCAAGCTGAATTCAGTTGCGCATTTTATAAATATGACAAATTTTAATGTTACAAAAACGATGAACGCGTTGGGACATCTGTCACACTAATACTGTGACAGTAATGACCTCAAAAGCGATAAAAGCGCACATTTAATCTTTTATTAAATCACAAGTATTGACCCAAGCTGAATTCAGTTGCGCATTTCATAATAATGACAAATTTTAAAATTACAAAAACGATGAACGCGTTGGGACATCTGTCACACTAATACTGTGACAGTAATGACTTCAAAAGCGATAAAAGCGCACATTTGATCTTTTATTTGATCACAAGTATTGACCCAAGCTGAATTCAGTTGCGCATTTAATAAATATGACAAATTTTAATGTTACAAAAACGATAAACGCGTTGGGACATCTGTCACACTAATACTGTGACAGTAATGACCTTAAAAGCGGTTAAAAGCGCACATTTAATCTTTTATTTGATCACATCTAATGACCCAAGCTGACTTCAGTTGCGCATTTTATAAATATGACAAATTTAAATGTGACAAAAACAATGAAAGCGTTGGGACATCTGTCACACTAATACTGTGACAGTAATGACTTCAAAAGCGGTAAAAGCGCACATTTAATCTTTTATTTGATCACAAGTATTGACCCAAGCTGAATTCAGTTGCGCATTTTATAAATATGAATAATTCAAATATTACAAAAACGATAAACGCGTTGGGACATCTGTCACACTAATACTGTGACAGTAATGACCTCAAAAGCGATAAAAGCGCACATTTAATCTTTTATTAAATCACATCTAATGACCCATGCTAAATTCAGTTGCGCATTTTATAAATATGACAAATTTAAATATTACAAAAACGATAAACGCGTTGGGACATCTGTCACACTAATACTGTGACAGTAATGACCTCAAAAGCGATAAAAGCGCACATTTAATCTTTTATTTGATCACATCTAATGACCCAAGCTGAATTCAGTTGCGCATTTTATAAATATGACAAATTTAAATCAGACAAAAACAATGAAAGCGTTGGGACATCTGTCACACTAATACTGTGACAGTAATGACTTCAAAAGCGGTTAAAAGCGCACATTTAATCTTTTATTAAATCACAAGTATTGAGCCAAGCTGAATTTAGTTGCGCATTTAATAAATATGACAAATTTTAATATTACAAAAACGATGAACGCGTTGGGACATCTGTCACACTAATACTGTGACAGTAATGACTTGAAAAGCGATAAAAGCGCACATTTAATCTTTTATTAAATCACAAGTATTGAGCCAAGCTGAATTCAGTTGCGCATTTAATAAATATGACAAATTTTAATATTACAAAAACGATGAACGCGTTGGGACATCTGTCACACTAATACTGTGACAGTAATGACTTGAAAAGCGATAAAAGCGCACATTTGATCTTTTATTTGATCACAAGTATTGACCCAAGCTGAATTCAGTTGCGCATTTAATAAATATGACAAATTTTAATATTACAAAAACGATGAACGCGTTGGGACATCTGTCACACTAATACTGTGACAGTAATGACTTGAAAAGCGATAAAAGCGCACATTTGATCTTTTATTAAATCACAAGTATTGACCCAAGCTGAATTCAGTTGCGCATTTAATAAATATGACAAATTTAAATGTGACAAAAACGATGAACGCGTTGGGACATCTGTCACACTAACACTGTGACAGTAATGACCTCAAAAGCGATAAAAGCGCACATTTAATCTTTTATTTGATCACAAGTATTGACCCAAGCTGAATTCAGTTGCGCATTTAATAAATATGACAAATTTAAATGTGACAAAAACGATAAACGCGTTGGGACATCTGTCACACTAACACTGTGACAGTAATGACCTCAAAAGCGATAAAAGCGCACATTTGATCTTTTATTAAATCACAAGTATTGACCCAAGCTGAATTCAGTTGCGCATTTAATAAATATGACAAATTTAAATGTGACAAAAACGATAAACGCGTTGGGACATCTGTCACACTAACAATGTGACAGTAATGACCTCAAAAGCGATAAAAGCGCACATTTGATCTTTTATTAAATCACAAGTATTGACCCAAGCTGAATTCAGTTGCGCATTTTATAAATATGACAAATTTAAATCAGACAAAAACAATGAAAGCGTTGGGACATCTGTCACACTAACACTGTGACAGTAATGACCTCAAAAGCGATAAAAGCGCACATTTGATCTTTTATTAAATCACAAGTATTGACCCAAGCTGAATTCAGTTGCGCATTTTATAAATATGACAAATTTAAATCAGACAAAAACAATGAAAGCGTTGGGACATCTGTCACACTAACACTGTGACAGTAATGACCTCAAAAGCGATAAAAGCGCACATTTAATCTTTTATTTGATCACAAGTATTGACCCAAGCTGAATTCAGTTGCGCATTTAATAAATATGACAAATTTAAATGTGACAAAAACGATAAACGCGTTGGGACATCTGTCACACTAACACTGTGACAGTAATGACCTCAAAAGCGATAAAAGCGCACATTTGATCTTTTATTAAGTCACAAGTATTGACCCAAGCTGAATTCAGTTGCGCATTTTATAAATATGACAAATTTAAATGTGACAAAAACGATAAACGCGTTGGGACATCTGTCACACTAATACTGTGACAGTAATGACTTCAAAAGCGGTTAAAAGCGCACATTTAATCTTTTATTTGATCACAAGTATTGACCCAAGCTGAATTCAGTTGCGCATTTAATAAATATGACAAATTTTAATATTACAAAAACGATAAACGCGTTGGGACATCTGTCACACTAACACTGTGACAGTAATGACCTCAAAAGCGATAAAAGCGCACATTTGATCTTTTATTAAATCACAAGTATTGACCCAAGCTGAATTCAGTTGCGCATTTTATAAATATGACAAATTTAAATCAGACAAAAACAATGAAAGCGTTGGGACATCTGTCACACTAACACTGTGACAGTAATGACCTCAAAAGCGATAAAAGCGCACATTTGATCTTTTATTAAATCACAAGTTTTGACCCAAGCTGAATTCAGTTGCGCATTTTATAATAATGACAAATTTAAATCAGACAAAAACAATGAAAGCGTTGGGACATCTGTCACACTAATACTGTGACAGTAATGACTTCAAAAGCGGTTAAAAGCGCACATTTAATCTTTTATTTGATCACAAGTATTGACCCAAGCTGAATTCAGTTGCGCATTTAATAAATATGACAAATTTTAATATTACAAAAACGATAAACGCGTTGGGACATCTGTCACACTAACACTGTGACAGTAATGACCTCAAAAGCGATAAAAGCGCACATTTGATCTTTTATTAAATCACAGGTATTGACCCAAGCTGAATTCAGTTGCGCATTTTATAAATATGACAAATTTAAATCAGACAAAAACAATGAAAGCGTTGGGACATCTGTCACACTAACACTGTGACAGTAATGACCTCAAAAGCGATAAAAGCGCACATTTGATCTTTTATTAAATCACAAGTATTGACCCAAGCTGAATTCAGTTGCGCATTTTATAAATATGACAAATTTAAATCAGACAAAAACAATGAAAGCGTTGGGACATCTGTCACACTAACACTGTGACAGTAATGACCTCAAAAGCGATAAAAGCGCACATTTGATCTTTTATTAAATCACAAGTATTGACCCAAGCTGAATTCAGTTGCGCATTTTATAAATATGACAAATTTAAATCAGATAAAAACAATGAAAGCGTTGGGACATCTGTCACACTAATACTGTGACAGTAATGACTTCAAAAGCGGTTAAAAGCGCACATTTAATCTTTTATTAAATCACAAGTATTGACCCAAGCTGAATTCAGTTGCGCATTTATTAAATATGACAAATTTTAATATTACAAAAACGATAAACGCGTTGGGACATCTGTCACACTAACACTGTGACAGTAATGACCTCAAAAGCGATAAAAGCGCACATTTGATCTTTTATTAAATCACAGGTATTGACCCAAGCTGAATTCAGTTGCGCATTTAATAAATATGACAAACTTTAATATTACAAAAACGATGAACGCGTTGGGACATCTGTCACATTAATACTGTGACAGTAATGACCTCAAAAGCGATAAAAGCGCACATTTAATCTTTTATTAAATCACAAGTATTGACCCAAGCTGAATTCAGTTGCACATTTATTAAATATGACAAATTTTAATATTACAAAAACGATGAACGCGTTGGGACATCTGTCACACTAATACTGTGACAGTAATGACCTCAAAAGCGGTTAAAAGCGCACATTTAATCTTTTATTAAATCACATCTAATGACCCAAGCTGAATTCAGTTGCGCATTTTATAAATATGACAAATTTAAATGTGACAAAAACGATGAACGCGTTGGGACATCTGTCACACTAATACTGTGACAGTAATGACCTCAAAAGCGGTTAAAAGCGCACATTTAATTTTTTTTTTGATCACAAGTATTGACCCAAGCTGAATTCAGTTGCGCATTTTATAAATATGACAAATTTTAATGTTAAAAAAACGATGAACGCGTTGGGACATCTGTCACACTAATACTGTGACAGTAATGACCTTAAAAGCGGTTAAAAGCGCACATTTAATCTTTTATTTGATCACAAGTATTGACCCAAGCTGAATTCAGTTGCGCATTTTATAAATATGACAAATTTTAATGTTAAAAAAACGATGAACGCGTTGGGACATCTGTCACACTAATACTGTGACAGTAATGACCTCAAAAGCGGTTAAAAGCGCACATTTAATTTTTTTTTTGATCACAAGTATTGACCCAAGCTGAATTCAGTTGCGCATTTTATAAACATGACAAATTTTAATATTACAAAAACGATAAACGCGTTGGGACATCTGTCACACTAATACTGTGACAGTAATGACCTCAAAAGCGATAAAAGCGCACATTTAATCTTTTATTAAATCACATCTAATGACCCAAGCTGAATTCAGTTGCGCATTTATTAAATATGACAAATTTTAATATTACAAAAACGATAAACGCGTTGGGACATCTGTCACACTAATACTGTGACAGTAATGACCTCAAAAGCGGTTAAAAGCGCACATTTAATCTTTTATTTGATCACAAGTATTGACCCAAGCTGAATTCAGTTGCGCATTTAATAAATATGACAAATTTAAATGTGACAAAAACGATGAACGCGTTGGGACATCTGTCACACTAACACTGTGACAGTAATGACCTCAAAAGCGGTTAAAAGCGCACATTTAATCTTTTATTTGATCACAAGTATTGACCCAAGCTGAATTCAGTTGCGCATTTTATAAATATGACAAATTTTAATATTACAAAAACGATAAACGCGTTGGGACATCTGTCACACTAATACTGTGACAGTAATGACCTCAAAAGCGATAAAAGCGCACATTTAATCTTTTATTAAATCACATCTAATGACCCAAGCTGAATTCAGTTGCGCATTTATTAAATATGACAAATTTTAATATTACAAAAACGATAAACGCGTTGGGACATCTGTCACACTAACACTGTGACAGTAATGACCTCAAAAGCGATAAAAGCGCACATTTAATCTTTTATTTGATCACAAGTATTGACCCAAGCTGAATTCAGTTGCGCATTTAATAAATATGACAAATTTAAATGTGACAAAAACGATGAACGCGTTGGGACATCTGTCACACTAACACTGTGACAGTAATGACCTCAAAAGCGGTTAAAAGCGCACATTTAATCTTTTATTTGATCACAAGTATTGACCCAAGCTGAATTCAGTTGCGCATTTAATAAATATGACAAATTTAAATGTGACAAAAACGATGAACGCGTTGGGACATCTGTCACACTAACACTGTGACAGTAATGACCTCAAAAGCGGTAAGAAGCGCACATTTAATCTTTTATTTGATCACAAGTATTGACCCAAGCTGATTTCAGTTGCGCATTTTATAAATATGACAAATTTAAATGTGACAAAAACGATGAACGCGTTGGGACATCTGTCACACTAACACTGTGACAGTAATGACCTCAAAAGCGGTAAGAAGCGCACATTTAATCTTTTATTTGATCACAAGTATTGACCCAAGCTGATTTCAGTTGCGCATTTTATAAATATGACAAATTTAAATGTGACAAAAACGATAAACGCGTTGGGACATCTGTCACACTAACACTGTGACAGTAATGACCTCAAAAGCGATAAAAGCGCACATTTGATCTTTTATTAAATCACATCTAAGGACCCAAGCTGAATTCAGTTGCGCATTTTATAATAATGACAAATTTAAATCAGACAAAAACAATGAAAGCGTTGGGACATCTGTCACACTAATACTGTGACAGTAATGACTTCAAAAGCGGTTAAAAGCGCACATTTAATCTTTTATTTGATCACAAGTATTGACCCAAGCTGAATTCAGTTGCGCATTTTATAATAATGACAAATTTTAATATTACAAAAACGATAAACGCGTTGGGACATCTGTCACACTAACACTGTGACAGTAATGACCTCAAAAGCGATAAAAGCGCACATTTGATCTTTTATTAAGTCACAAGTATTGACCCAAGCTGAATTCAGTTGCGCATTTTATAAATATGACAAATTTAAATCAGACAAAAACAATGAAAGCGTTGGGACATCTGTCACACTAACACTGTGACAGTAATGACCTCAAAAGCGATAAAAGCGCACATTTGATCTTTTATTAAATCACAAGTATTGACCCAAGCTGAATTCAGTTGCGCATTTTATAAATATGACAAATTTAAATCAGACAAAAACAATGAAAGCGTTGGGACATCTGTCACACTAACACTGTGACAGTAATGACCTCAAAAGCGATAAAAGCGCACATTTAATCTTTTATTTGATCACAAGTATTGACCCAAGCTGAATTCAGTTGCGCATTTAATAAATATGACAAATTTAAATGTGACAAAAACGATAAACGCGTTGGGACATCTGTCACACTAACACTGTGACAGTAATGACCTCAAAAGCGATAAAAGCGCACATTTGATCTTTTATTAAGTCACAAGTATTGACCCAAGCTGAATTCAGTTGCGCATTTTATAAATATGACAAATTTAAATGTGACAAAAACGATAAACGCGTTGGGACATCTGTCACACTAATACTGTGACAGTAATGACTTCAAAAGCGGTTAAAAGCGCACATTTAATCTTTTATTTGATCACAAGTATTGACCCAAGCTGAATTCAGTTGCGCATTTAATAAATATGACAAATTTTAATATTACAAAAACGATAAACGCGTTGGGACATCTGTCACACTAACACTGTGACAGTAATGACCTCAAAAGCGATAAAAGCGCACATTTGATCTTTTATTAAATCACAAGTATTGACCCAAGCTGAATTCAGTTGCGCATTTTATAAATATGACAAATTTAAATCAGACAAAAACAATGAAAGCGTTGGGACATCTGTCACACTAATACTGTGACAGTAATGACTTCAAAAGCGGTTAAAAGCGCACATTTAATCTTTTATTTGATCACAAGTATTGACCCAAGCTGAATTCAGTTGCGCATTTAATAAATATGACAAATTTTAATATTACAAAAACGATAAACGCGTTGGGACATCTGTCACACTAACACTGTGACAGTAATGACCTCAAAAGCGATAAAAGCGCACATTTGATCTTTTATTAAATCACAAGTTTTGACCCAAGCTGAATTCAGTTGCGCATTTTATAATAATGACAAATTTAAATCAGACAAAAACAATGAAAGCGTTGGGACATCTGTCACACTAATACTGTGACAGTAATGACTTCAAAAGCGGTTAAAAGCGCACATTTAATCTTTTATTTGATCACAAGTATTGACCCAAGCTGAATTCAGTTGCGCATTTAATAAATATGACAAATTTTAATATTACAAAAACGATAAACGCGTTGGGACATCTGTCACACTAACACTGTGACAGTAATGACCTCAAAAGCGATAAAAGCGCACATTTGATCTTTTATTAAATCACAAGTATTGACCCAAGCTGAATTCAGTTGCGCATTTTATAAATATGACAAATTTAAATCAGATAAAAACAATGAAAGCGTTGGGACATCTGTCACACTAACACTGTGACAGTAATGACCTCAAAAGCGATAAAAGCGCACATTTGATCTTTTATTAAATCACAAGTATTGACCCAAGCTGAATTCAGTTGCGCATTTTATAAATATGACAAATTTAAATCAGACAAAAACAATGAAAGCGTTGGGACATCTGTCACACTAACACTGTGACAGTAATGACCTCAAAAGCGATAAAAGCGCACATTTGATCTTTTATTAAATCACAAGTATTGACCCAAGCTGAATTCAGTTGCGCATTTTATAAATATGACAAATTTAAATCAGATAAAAACAATGAAAGCGTTGGGACATCTGTCACACTAATACTGTGACAGTAATGACTTCAAAAGCGGTTAAAAGCGCACATTTAATCTTTTATTAAATCACAAGTATTGACCCAAGCTGAATTCAGTTGCGCATTTATTAAATATGACAAATTTTAATATTACAAAAACGATAAACGCGTTGGGACATCTGTCACACTAACACTGTGACAGTAATGACCTCAAAAGCGATAAAAGCGCACATTTGATCTTTTATTAAATCACAGGTATTGACCCAAGCTGAATTCAGTTGCGCATTTAATAAATATGACAAACTTTAATATTACAAAAACGATGAACGCGTTGGGACATCTGTCACATTAATACTGTGACAGTAATGACCTCAAAAGCGATAAAAGCGCACATTTAATCTTTTATTAAATCACAAGTATTGACCCAAGCTGAATTCAGTTGCACATTTATTAAATATGACAAATTTTAATATTACAAAAACGATGAACGCGTTGGGACATCTGTCACACTAATACTGTGACAGTAATGACCTCAAAAGCGGTTAAAAGCGCACATTTAATCTTTTATTAAATCACATCTAATGACCCAAGCTGAATTCAGTTGCGCATTTTATAAATATGACAAATTTAAATGTGACAAAAACGATGAACGCGTTGGGACATCTGTCACACTAATACTGTGACAGTAATGACCTCAAAAGCGGTTAAAAGCGCACATTTAATTTTTTTTTTGATCACAAGTATTGACCCAAGCTGAATTCAGTTGCGCATTTTATAAATATGACAAATTTTAATGTTAAAAAAACGATGAACGCGTTGGGACATCTGTCACACTAATACTGTGACAGTAATGACCTTAAAAGCGGTTAAAAGCGCACATTTAATCTTTTATTTGATCACAAGTATTGACCCAAGCTGAATTCAGTTGCGCATTTTATAAATATGACAAATTTTAATGTTAAAAAAACGATGAACGCGTTGGGACATCTGTCACACTAATACTGTGACAGTAATGACCTCAAAAGCGGTTAAAAGCGCACATTTAATTTTTTTTTTGATCACAAGTATTGACCCAAGCTGAATTCAGTTGCGCATTTTATAAATATGACAAATTTTAATATTACAAAAACGATAAACGCGTTGGGACATCTGTCACACTAATACTGTGACAGTAATGACCTCAAAAGCGATAAAAGCGCACATTTAATCTTTTATTAAATCACATCTAATGACCCAAGCTGAATTCAGTTGCGCATTTATTAAATATGACAAATTTTAATATTACAAAAACGATAAACGCGTTGGGACATCTGTCACACTAACACTGTGACAGTAATGACCTCAAAAGCGATAAAAGCGCACATTTAATCTTTTATTTGATCACAAGTATTGACCCAAGCTGAATTCAGTTGCGCATTTAATAAATATGACAAATTTAAATGTGACAAAAACGATGAACGCGTTGGGACATCTGTCACACTAACACTGTGACAGTAATGACCTCAAAAGCGGTTAAAAGCGCACATTTAATCTTTTATTTGATCACAAGTATTGACCCAAGCTGAATTCAGTTGCGCATTTAATAAATATGACAAATTTAAATGTGACAAAAACGATGAACGCGTTGGGACATCTGTCACACTAACACTGTGACAGTAATGACCTCAAAAGCGGTTAAAAGCGCACATTTAATCTTTTATTTGATCACAAGTATTGACCCAAGCTGATTTCAGTTGCGCATTTTATAAATATGACAAATTTAAATGTGACAAAAACGATGAACGCGTTGGGACATCTGTCACACTAACACTGTGACAGTAATGACCTTAAAAGCGGTTAAAAGCGCACATTTAATCTTTTATTAAATCACATCTAAGGACCCAAGCTGAATTCAGTTGCGCATTTTATAAACATGACAAATTTAAATGTGACAAAAACGATGAACGCGTTGGGACATCTGTCACACTAACACTGTGACAGTAATGACCTCAAAAGCGGTAAGAAGCGCACATTTAATCTTTTATTTGATCACAAGTATTGACCCAAGCTGATTTCAGTTGCGCATTTTATAAATATGACAAATTTAAATGTGACAAAAACGATGAACGCGTTGGGACATCTGTCACACTAACACTGTGACAGTAATGACCTTAAAAGCGGTTAAAAGCGCACATTTAATCTTTTATTAAATCACATCTAAGGACCCAAGCTGAATTCAGTTGCGCATTTCATAAATATGAATAATTAAAATATTACAAAAACGATGAACGCGTTGGGACATCTGTCACACTAATACTGTGACAGTAATGACCTCAAAAGCGGTTAAAAGCGCACATTTAATCTTTTATTTGATCACAAGTATTGACCCAAGCTGATTTCAGTTGCGCATTTTATAAATATGACAAATTTAAATGTGACAAAAACGATGAACGCGTTGGGACATCTGTCACACTAATACTGTGACAGTAATGACCTTAAAAGCGGTTAAAAGCGCACATTTAATCTTTTATTAAATCACATCTAAGGACCCAAGCTGAATTCAGTTGCGCATTTTATAAATATGAATAATTAAAATATTACAAAAACGATGAACGCGTTGGGACATCTGTCACACTAACACTGTGACAGTAATGACCTTAAAAGCGGTTAAAAGCGCACATTTAATCTTTTATTAAATCACATCTAAGGACCCAAGCTGAATTCAGTTGCGCATTTCATAAATATGAATAATTAAAATATTACAAAAACGATGAACGCGTTGGGACATCTGTCACACTAATACTGTGACAGTAATGACCTTAAAAGCGGTTAAAAGCGCACATTTAATCTTTTATTTGATCACAAGTATTGACCCAAGCTGAATTCAGTTGCGCATTTTATAAATATGACAAATTTAAATGTGACAAAAACGATGAACGCGTTGGGACATCTGTCACACTAACATTGTGACAGTAATGACCTCAAAAGCGGTTAAAAGCGCACATTTAATCTTTTATTTGATCACAAGTATTGACCCAAGCTGAATTCAGTTGCGCATTTAATAAATATGACAAATTTAAATGTGACAAAAACGATGAACGCGTTGGGACATCTGTCACACTAACACTGTGACAGTAATGACCTCAAAAGCGGTTAAAAGCGCACATTTAATCTTTTATTTGATCACAAGTATTGACCCAAGCTGAATTCAGTTGCGCATTTAATAAATATGACAAATTTAAATGTGACAAAAACGATGAACGCGTTGGGACATCTGTCACACTAACACTGTGACAGTAATGACCTCAAAAGCGGTAAGAAGCGCACATTTAATCTTTTATTTGATCACAAGTATTGACCCAAGCTGATTTCAGTTGCGCATTTTATAAATATGACAAATTTAAATGTGACAAAAACGATGAACGCGTTGGGACATCTGTCACACTAACACTGTGACAGTAATGACCTTAAAAGCGGTTAAAAGCGCACATTTAATCTTTTATTAAATCACATCTAAGGACCCAAGCTGAATTCAGTTGCGCATTTTATAAACATGACAAATTTAAATGTGACAAAAACGATGAACGCGTTGGGACATCTGTCACACTAATACTGTGACAGTAATGACCTCAAAAGCGGTTAAAAGCGCACATTTAATCTTTTATTTGATCACAAGTATTGACCCAAGCTGATTTCAGTTGCGCATTTTATAAATATGACAAATTTAAATGTGACAAAAACGATGAACGCGTTGGGACATCTGTCACACTAATACTGTGACAGTAATGACCTTAAAAGCGGTTAAAAGCGCACATTTAATCTTTTATTTGATCACAAGTATTGACCCAAGCTGAATTCAGTTGCGCATTTTATAAATATGAATAATTAAAATATTACAAAAACGATGAACGCGTTGGGACATCTGTCACACTAATACTGTGACAGTAATGACCTCAAAAGCGGTTAAAAGCGCACATTTAATCTTTTATTAAATCACATCTAAGGACCCAAGCTGAATTCAGTTGCGCATTTCATAAATATGAATAATTAAAATATTACAAAAACGATGAACGCGTTGGGACATCTGTCACACTAATACTGTGACAGTAATGACCTTAAAAGCGGTTAAAAGCGCACATTTAATCTTTTATTTGATCACAAGTATTGACCCAAGCTGAATTCAGTTGCGCATTTTATAAATATGACAAATTTAAATGTGACAAAAACGATGAACGCGTTGGGACATCTGTCACACTAACACTGTGACAGTAATGACCTTAAAAGCGGTTAAAAGCGCACATTTAATCTTTTATTAAATCACATCTAAGGACCCAAGCTGAATTCAGTTGCGCATTTCAAAAATATGAATAATTAAAATATTACAAAAACGATGAACGCGTTGGGACATCTGTCACACTAACACTGTGACAGTAATGACCTTAAAAGCGGTTAAAAGCGCACATTTAATCTTTTATTTGATCACATCTAATGACCCAAGCTGAATTCAGTTGCGCATTTCATAAATATGACAAATTTAAATGTGACAAAAACAATGAAAGCGTTGGGACATCTGTCACACTAATACTGTGACAGTAATGACCTCAAAAGCGGTTAAAAGCGCACATTTAATCTTTTATTTGATCACAAGTATTGACCCAAGCTGAATTCAATTGCGCATTTAATAAATATGACAAATTTTAATGTTAAAAAAACGATGAACGCGTTGGGACATCTGTCACACTAATACTGTCACAGTAATGACCTTAAAAGCGGTTAAAAGCGCACATTTAATCTTTTATTTGATCACAAGTATTGACCCAAGCTGAATTCAGTTGCGCATTTTATAAATATGACAAATTTTAATATTACAAAAACGATAAACGCGTTGGGACATCTGTCACACTAACACTGTGACAGTAATGACCTCAAAAGCGGTTAAAAGCGCACATTTAATCTTTTATTTGATCACAAGTATTGACCCAAGCTGAATTCAATTGCGCATTTAATAAATATGACAAATTTTAATGTTAAAAAAACGATGAACGCGTTGGGACATCTGTCACACTAATACTGTCACAGTAGTGACCTTAAAAGCGGTTAAAAGCGCACATTTAATCTTTTATTTGATCACAAGTATTGACCCAAGCTGAATTCAGTTGCGCATTTTATAAATATGACAAATTTTAATATTACAAAAACGATAAACGCGTTGGAACATCTGTCACACTAACACTGTGACAGTGATGACCTCAAAAGCGGTTAAAAGCGCACATTTAATCTTTTATTTGATCACAAGTATTGACCCAAGCTGAATTCAATTGCGCATTTAATAAATATGACAAATTTTAATGTTAAAAAAACGATGAACGCGTTGGGACATCTGTCACACTAATACTGTCACAGTAATGACCTTAAAAGCGGTTAAAAGCGCACATTTAATCTTTTATTTGATCACAAGTATTGACCCAAGCTGAATTCAGTTGCGCATTTTATAAATATGACAAATTTTAATATTACAAAAACGATAAACGCGTTGGGACATCTGTCACACTAACACTGTGACAGTAATGACCTCAAAAGCGGTTAAAAGCGCACATTTAATCTTTTATTTGATCACAAGTATTGACCCAAGCTGAATTCAGTTGCGCATTTTATAAATATGACAAATTTAAATGTGACAAAAACGATGAACGCGTTGGGACATCTGTCACACTAACACTGTGGCAGTGATGACCTCAAAAGCGGTAAGAAGCGCACATTTAATCTTTTATTTGATCACAAGTATTGACCCAAGCTGAATTCAATTGCGCATTTAATAAATATGACAAATTTTAATGTTAAAAAAACGATGAACGCGTTGGGACATCTGTCACACTAACACTGTCACAGTAATGACCTTAAAAGCGGTTAAAAGCGCACATTTAATCTTTTATTTGATCACAAGTATTGACCCAAGCTGAATTCAGTTGCGCATTTTATAAATATGACAAATTTTAATATTACAAAAACGATAAACGCGTTGGAACATCTGTCACACTAACACTGTGACAGTAATGACCTCAAAAGCGGTTAAAAGCGCACATTTAATCTTTTATTTGATCACAAGTATTGACCCAAGCTGAATTCAGTTGCGCATTTTATAAATATGACAAATTTAAATGTGACAAAAACGATGAACGCGTTGGGACATCTGTCACACTAACACTGTGACAGTGATGACCTCAAAAGCGGTTAAAAGCGCACATTTAATCTTTTATTTGATCACAAGTATTGACCCAAGCTGAATTCAATTGCGCATTTAATAAATATGACAAATTTTAATGTTAAAAAAACGATGAACGCGTTGGGACATCTGTCACACTAACACTGTCACAGTAATGACCTTAAAAGCGGTTAAAAGCGCACATTTAATCTTTTATTTGATCACAAGTATTGACCCAAGCTGAATTCAGTTGCGCATTTTATAAATATGACAAATTTTAATATTACAAAAACGATAAACGCGTTGGAACATCTGTCACACTAACACTGTGACAGTGATGACCTCAAAAGCGGTAAGAAGCGCACATTTAATCTTTTATTTGATCACAAGTATTGACCCAAGCTGAATTCAGTTGCGCATTTTATAAATATGACAAATTTAAATGTGACAAAAACGATGAACGCGTTGGGACATCTGTCACACTAACACTGTGGCAGTGATGACCTCAAAAGCGGTAAGAAGCGCACATTTAATCTTTTATTTGATCACAAGTATTGACCCAAGCTGATTTCAGTTGCGCATTTTATAAATATGACAAATTTAAATGTGACAAAAACGATGAACGCGTTGGGACATCTGTCACACTAACACTGTGACAGTAATGACCTTAAAAGCGGTTAAAAGCGCACATTTAATCTTTTATTAAATCACATCTAAGGACCCAAGCTGAATTCAGTTGCGCATTTTATAAATATGACAAATTTAAATGTGACAAAAACGATGAACGCGTTGGGACATCTGTCACACTAATACTGTGACAGTAATGACCTTAAAAGCGGTTAAAAGCGCACATTTAATCTTTTATTAAATCACATCTAAGGACCCAAGCTGAATTCAGTTGCGCATTTAATAAATATGACAAATTTAAATGTGACAAAAACGATGAACGCGTTGGGACATCTGTCACACTAATACTGTGACAGTAATGACCTTAAAAGCGGTTAAAAGCGCACATTTAATCTTTTATTTGATCACAAGTATTGACCCAAGCTGAATTCAGTTGCGCATTTTATAAATATGAATAATTTAAATATTACAAAAACGATAAACGCGTTGGGACATCTGTCACACT
Source organism: Caenorhabditis afra (assembly GCA_963570955.1). Lineage (NCBI taxonomy): Eukaryota > Metazoa > Nematoda > Chromadorea > Rhabditida > Rhabditidae > Caenorhabditis > Caenorhabditis afra. The sequence continues at coordinate 1,712,098 of OY751537.1, read as the reverse complement.
AATACTGTGACAGTAATGACCTTAAAAGCGGTTAAAAGCGCACATTTAATCTTTTATTTGATCAAAAGTATTGACCCAAGCTGAATTCAGTTGCGCATTTTATAAATATGACAAATTTTAATATTACAAAAACGATGAACGCGTTGGGACATCTGTCACACTAATACTGTGACAGTAATGACCTCAAAAGCGGTTAAAAGCGCACATTTAATCTTTTATTAAATCACAAGTATTGACCCAAGCTGAATTCAGTTGCGCATTTTATAAATATGAATAATTTAAATATTACAAAAACGATGAACGCGTTGGGACATCTGTCACACTAATACTGTGACAGTAATGACCTCAAAAGCGATAAAAGCGCACATTTAATCTTTTATTAAATCACAAGTATTGACCCAAGCTGAATTCAGTTGCGCATTTTATAAATATGAATAATTTAAATATTACAAAAACGATGAACGCGTTGGGACATCTGTCACACTAATACTGTGACAGTAATGACCTCAAAAGCGATAAAAGCGCACATTTAATCTTTTATTAAATCACAAGTATTGACCCAAGCTGAATTCAGTTGCGCATTTTATAAATATGAATAATTTAAATATTACAAAAACGATGAACGCGTTGGGACATCTGTCACACTAATACTGTGACAGTAATGACCTCAAAAGCGATAAAAGCGCACATTTAATCTTTTATTAAATCACAAGTATTGACCCAAGCTGAATTCAGTTGCGCATTTTATAAATATGAATAATTTAAATATTACAAAAACGATGAACGCGTTGGGACATCTGTCACACTAATACTGTGACAGTAATGACCTTAAAAGCGGTTAAAAGCGCACATTTAATCTTTTATTTGATCAAAAGTATTGACCCAAGCTGAATTCAGTTGCGCATTTTATAAATATGACAAATTTTAATATTACAAAAACGATGAACGCGTTGGGACATCTGTCACACTAATACTGTGACAGTAATGACCTTAAAAGCGGTTAAAAGCGCACATTTAATCTTTTATTAAATCACAAGTATTGACCCAAGCTGAATTCAGTTGCGCATTTTATAAATATGACAAATTTTAATATTACAAAAACGATGAACGCGTTGGGACATCTGTCACACTAATACTGTGACAGTAATGACCTCAAAAGCGGTTAAAAGCGCACATTTAATCTTTTATTAAATCACAAGTATTGACCCAAGCTGAATTCAGTTGCGCATTTTATAAATATGAATAATTTAAATATTACAAAAACGATAAACGCGTTGGGACATCTGTCACACTAATACTGTGACAGTAATGACCTTAAAAGCGGTTAAAAGCGCACATTTAATCTTTTATTTGATCAAAAGTATTGACCCAAGCTGAATTCAGTTGCGCATTTTATAAATATGAATAATTTAAATATTACAAAAACGATGAACGCGTTGGGACATCTGTCACACTAATACTGTGACAGTAATGACCTTAAAAGCGGTTAAAAGCGCACATTTAATCTTTTATTTGATCACAAGTATTGACCCAAGCTGAATTCAGTTGCGCATTTTATAAATATGAATAATTTAAATATTACAAAAACGATGAACGCGTTGGGACATCTGTCACACTAATACTGTGACAGTAATGACCTCAAAAGCGATAAAAGCGCACATTTAATCTTTTATTAAATCACAAGTATTGACCCAAGCTGAATTCAGTTGCGCATTTTATAAATATGAATAATTTAAATATTACAAAAACGATGAACGCGTTGGGACATCTGTCACACTAATACTGTGACAGTAATGACCTTAAAAGCGGTTAAAAGCGCACATTTAATCTTTTATTAAATCACATCTAATGACCCAAGCTGAATTCAGTTGCGCATTTTATAAATATGACAAATTTTAATATTACAAAAACGATGAACGCGTTGGGACATCTGTCACACTAATACTGTGACAGTAATGACCTCAAAAGCGATAAAAGCGCACATTTAATCTTTTATTAAATCACAAGTATTGACCCAAGCTGAATTCAGTTGCGCATTTTATAAATATGACAAATTTAAATATTACAAAAACGATGAACGCGTTGGGACATCTGTCACACTAATACTGTGACAGTAATGACCTTAAAAGCGGTTAAAAGCGCACATTTAATCTTTTATTAAATCACAAGTATTGACCCATGATAAATTCAGTTGCGCATTTTATAAATATGACAAATTTTAATATTACAAAAACGATGAACGCGTTGGGACATCTGTCACACTAATACTGTGACAGTAATGACCTTAAAAGCGGTTAAAAGCGCACATTTAATCTTTTATTAAATCACATCTAATGACCCAAGCTGAATTCAGTTGCGCATTTTATAAATATGACAAATTTAAATATTACAAAAACGATGAACGCGTTGGGACATCTGTCACACTAATACTGTGACAGTAATGACCTTAAAAGCGGTTAAAAGCGCACATTTAATCTTTTATTAAATCACATCTAATGACCCGAGCTGAATTCAGTTGCGCATTTTATAAATATGACAAATTTAAATATTACAAATACTATGAACGCGTTGGGACATCTGTCACACTAATACTGTGACAGTAATGACCTTAAAAGCGGTTAAAAGCGCACATTTAATCTTTTATTAAATCACATCTAATGACCCAAGCTGAATTCAGTTGCGCATTTTATAAATATGACAAATTTAAATATTACAAATACTATGAACGCGTTGGGACATCTGTCACACTAATACTGTGACAGTAATGACCTCAAAAGCGGTTAAAAGCGCACATTTAATCTTTTATTAAATCACAAGTATTGACCCAAGCTGAATTCAGTTGCGCATTTTATAAATATGACAAATTTTAATATTACAAAAACGATGAACGCGTTGGGACATCTGTCACACTAATACTGTGACAGTAATGACCTCAAAAGCGGTTAAAAGCGCACATTTAATCTTTTATTAAATCACAAGTATTGACCCATGCTAAATTCAGTTGCGCATTTTATAAATATGACAAATTTTAATATTACAAAAACGATGAACGCGTTGGGACATCTGTCACACTAATACTGTGACAGTAATGACCTTAAAAGCGGTTAAAAGCGCACATTTAATCTTTTATTAAATCACAAGTATTGACCCATGATAAATTCAGTTGCGCATTTTATAAATATGACAAATTTTAATATTACAAAAACGATGAACGCGTTGGGACATCTGTCACACTAATACTGTGACAGTAATGACCTTAAAAGCGGTTAAAAGCGCACATTTAATCTTTTATTAAATCACATCTAATGACCCAAGCTGAATTCAGTTGCGCATTTTATAAATATGACAAATTTAAATATTACAAAAACGATGAACGCGTTGGGACATCTGTCACACTAATACTGTGACAGTAATGACCTTAAAAGCGGTTAAAAGCGCACATTTAATCTTTTATTAAATCACATCTAATGACCCGAGCTGAATTCAGTTGCGCATTTTATAAATATGACAAATTTAAATATTACAAATACTATGAACGCGTTGGGACATCTGTCGCACTAATACTGTGACAGTAATGACCTTAAAAGCGGTTAAAAGCGCACATTTAATCTTTTATTAAATCACATCTAATGACCCAAGCTGAATTCAGTTGCGCATTTTATAAATATGACAAATTTAAATATTACAAATACTATGAACGCGTTGGGACATCTGTCACACTAATACTGTGACAGTAATGACCTCAAAAGCGGTTAAAAGCGCACATTTAATCTTTTATTAAATCACAAGTATTGACCCAAGCTGAATTCAGTTGCGCATTTTATAAATATGACAAATTTTAATATTACAAAAACGATGAACGCGTTGGGACATCTGTCACACTAATACTGTGACAGTAATGACCTCAAAAGCGGTTAAAAGCGCACATTTAATCTTTTATTAAATCACAAGTATTGACCCATGCTAAATTCAGTTGCGCATTTTATAAATATGACAAATTTTAATATTACAAAAACGATGAACGCGTTGGGACATCTGTCACACTAATACTGTGACAGTAATGACCTTAAAAGCGGTTAAAAGCGCACATTTAATCTTTTATCAAATCACAAGTATTGACCCAAGCTGAATTCAGTTGCGCATTTTATAAATATGACAAATTTTAATATTACAAAAACGATGAACGCGTTGGGACATCTGTCACACTAATACTGTGACAGTAATGACCTCAAAAGCGGTTAAAAGCGCACATTTAATCTTTTATTAAATCACAAGTATTGACCCATGCTAAATTCAGTTGCGCATTTTATAAATATGACAAATTTTAATATTACAAAAACGATGAACGCGTTGGGACATCTGTCACACTAATACTGTGACAGTAATGACCTTAAAAGCGGTTAAAAGCGCACATTTAATCTTTTATTAAATCACATCTAATGACCCAAGCTGAATTCAGTTGCGCATTTTATAAATATGAATAATTTAAATATTACAAAAACGATGAACGCGTTGGGACATCTGTCACACTAATACTGTGACAGTAATGACCTCAAAAGCGGTTAAAAGCGCACATTTAATCTTTTATTAAATCACATCTAATGACCCAAGCTGAATTCAGTTGCGCATTTTATAAATATGAATAATTTAAATATTACAAAAACGATGAACGCGTTGGGACATCTGTCACACTAATACTGTGACAGTAATGACCTCAAAAGCGGTTAAAAGCGCACATTTAATCTTTTATTAAATCACAAGTATTGACCCAAGCTGAATTCAGTTGCGCATTTTATAAATATGAATAATTTAAATATTACAAACACTATGAACGCGTTGGGACATCTGTCACACTAATACTGTGACAGTAATGACCTCAAAAGCGGTTAAAAGCGCACATTTAATCTTTTATTAAATCACAAGTATTGACCCAAGCTGAATTCAGTTGCGCATTTAATAAATATGACAAATTTTAATATTACAAAAACGATGAACGCGTTGGGACATCTGTCACACTAATACTGTGACAGTAATGACCTCAAAAGCGGTTAAAAGCGCACATTTAATCTTTTATTAAATCACAAGTATTGACCCAAGCTGAATTCAGTTGCGCATTTAATAAATATGACAAATTTAAATATTACAAACACTATGAACGCGTTGGGACATCTGTCACACTAATACTGTGACAGTAATGACCTTAAAAGCGGTTAAAAGCGCACATTTAATCTTTTATTAAATCACAAGTATTGACCCAAGCTGAATTCAGTTGCGCATTTAATAAATATGACAAATTTAAATATTACAAACACTATGAACGCGTTGGGACATCTGTCACACTAATACTGTGACAGTAATGACCTTAAAAGCGGTTAAAAGCGCACATTTAATCTTTTATTTGATCACAAGTATTGACCCAAGCTGAATTCAGTTGCGCATTTTATAAATATGAATAATTTAAATATTACAAAAACGATGAACGCGTTGGGACATCTGTCACACTAATACTGTGACAGTAATGACCTCAAAAGCGATAAAAGCGCACATTTAATCTTTTATTAAATCACATCTAATGACCCAAGCTGAATTCAGTTGCGCATTTAATAAATATGACAAATTTTAATATTACAAAAACGATGAACGCGTTGGGACATCTGTCACACTAATACTGTGACAGTAATGACCTCAAAAGCGGTTAAAAGCGCACATTTAATCTTTTATTAAATCACATCTAATGACCCAAGCTGAATTCAGTTGCGCATTTAATAAATATGACAAATTTTAATATTACAAAAACGATGAACGCGTTGGGACATCTGTCACACTAATACTGTGACAGTAATGACCTTAAAAGCGGTTAAAAGCGCACATTTAATCTTTTATTAAATCACAAGTATTGACCCAAGCTGAATTCAGTTGCGCATTTTATAAATATGACAAATTTTAATATTACAAAAACGATGAACGCGTTGGGACATCTGTCACACTAATACTGTGACAGTAATGACCTTAAAAGCGGTTAAAAGCGCACATTTAATCTTTTATTAAATCACAAGTATTGACCCAAGCTGAATTCAGTTGCGCATTTAATAAATATGACAAATTTAAATATTACAAACACTATGAACGCGTTGGGACATCTGTCACACTAATACTGTGACAGTAATGACCTTAAAAGCGGTTAAAAGCGCACATTTAATCTTTTATTTGATCACAAGTATTGACCCAAGCTGAATTCAGTTGCGCATTTTATAAATATGAATAATTTAAATATTACAAAAACGATGAACGCGTTGGGACATCTGTCACACTAATACTGTGACAGTAATGACCTCAAAAGCGATAAAAGCGCACATTTAATCTTTTATTAAATCACATCTAATGACCCAAGCTGAATTCAGTTGCGCATTTAATAAATATGACAAATTTTAATATTACAAAAACGATGAACGCGTTGGGACATCTGTCACACTAATACTGTGACAGTAATGACCTTAAAAGCGGTTAAAAGCGCACATTTAATCTTTTATTAAATCACATCTAATGACCCAAGCTGAATTCAGTTGCGCATTTAATAAATATGACAAATTTTAATATTACAAAAACGATGAACGCGTTGGGACATCTGTCACACTAATACTGTGACAGTAATGACCTCAAAAGCGATAAAAGCGCACATTTAATCTTTTATTAAATCACATCTAATGACCCAAGCTGAATTCAGTTGCGCATTTAATAAATATGACAAATTTTAATAGTACAAAAACGATAAACGCGTTGGGACATCTGTCACACTAATACTGTGACAGTAATGACCTCAAAAGCGATAAAAGCGCACATTTAATCTTTTATTAAATCACATCTAATGACCCATGCTAAATTCAGTTGCGCATTTAATAAATATGACAAATTTTAATATTACAAAAACGATAAACGCGTTGGGACATCTGTCACACTAATACTGTGACAGTAATGACCTCAAAAGCGGTTAAAAGCGCACATTTAATCTTTTATTAAATCACAAGTATTGACCCAAGCTGAATTCAGTTGCGCATTTAATAAATATGACAAATTTTAATATTACAAACACTATGAACGCGTTGGGATATCTGTCACACTAATACTGTGACAGTAATGACCTTAAAAGCGGTTAAAAGCGCACATTTAATCTTTTATTAAATCACAAGTATTGACCCAAGCTGAATTCAGTTGCGCATTTAATAAATATGACAAATTTAAATATTACAAACACTATGAACGCGTTGGGACATCTGTCACACTAATACTGTGACAGTAATGACCTTAAAAGCGGTTAAAAGCGCACATTTAATCTTTTATTTGATCACAAGTATTGACCCAAGCTGAATTCAGTTGCGCATTTTATAAATATGAATAATTTAAATATTACAAAAACGATGAACGCGTTGGGACATCTGTCACACTAATACTGTGACAGTAATGACCTCAAAAGCGATAAAAGCGCACATTTAATCTTTTATTAAATCACATCTAATGACCCAAGCTGAATTCAGTTGCGCATTTAATAAATATGACAAATTTTAATATTACAAAAACGATGAACGCGTTGGGACATCTGTCACACTAATACTGTGACAGTAATGACCTCAAAAGCGGTTAAAAGCGCACATTTAATCTTTTATTAAATCACATCTAATGACCCAAGCTGAATTCAGTTGCGCATTTAATAAATATGACAAATTTTAATAGTACAAAAACGATAAACGCGTTGGGACATCTGTCACACTAATACTGTGACAGTAATGACCTCAAAAGCGATAAAAGCGCACATTTAATCTTTTATTAAATCACATCTAATGACCCATGCTAAATTCAGTTGCGCATTTAATAAATATGACAAATTTTAATATTACAAAAACGATGAACGCGTTGGGACATCTGTCACACTAATACTGTGACAGTAATGACCTCAAAAGCGGTTAAAAGCGCACATTTAATCTTTTATTAAATCACATCTAATGACCCAAGCTGAATTCAGTTGCGCATTTAATAAATATGACAAATTTTAATAGTACAAAAACGATGAACGCGTTGGGACATCTGTCACACTAATACTGTGACAGTAATGACCTCAAAAGCGGTTAAAAGCGCACATTTAATCTTTTATTAAATCACATCTAATGACCCATGCTAAATTCAGTTGCGCATTTTATAAATATGACAAATTTTAATATTACAAAAACGATAAACGCGTTGGGACATCTGTCACACTAATACTGTGACAGTAATGACCTCAAAAGCGGTTAAAAGCGCACATTTAATCTTTTATTAAATCACAAGTATTGACCCAAGCTGAATTCAGTTGCGCATTTAATAAATATGACAAATTTTAATATTACAAACACTATGAACGCGTTGGGACATCTGTCACACTAATACTGTGACAGTAATGACCTTAAAAGCGGTTAAAAGCGCACATTTAATCTTTTATTAAATCACAAGTATTGACCCAAGCTGAATTCAGTTGCGCATTTAATAAATATGACAAATTTAAATATTACAAACACTATGAACGCGTTGGGACATCTGTCACACTAATACTGTGACAGTAATGACCTTAAAAGCGGTTAAAAGCGCACATTTAATCTTTTATTAAATCACATCTAATGACCCAAGCTGAATTCAGTTGCGCATTTAATAAATATGACAAATTTTAATAGTACAAAAACGATGAACGCGTTGGGACATCTGTCACACTAATACTGTGACAGTAATGACCTTAAAAGCGGTTAAAAGCGCACATTTAATCTTTTATTAAATCACATCTAATGACCCATGCTAAATTCAGTTGCGCATTTTATAAATATGACAAATTTTAATATTACAAAAACGATAAACGCGTTGGGACATCTGTCACACTAATACTGTGACAGTAATGACCTCAAAAGCGGTTAAAAGCGCACATTTAATCTTTTATTAAATCACAAGTATTGACCCAAGCTGAATTCAGTTGCGCATTTAATAAATATGACAAATTTTAATATTACAAACACTATGAACGCGTTGGGACATCTGTCACACTAATACTGTGACAGTAATGACCTTAAAAGCGGTTAAAAGCGCACATTTAATCTTTTATTAAATCACAAGTATTGACCCAAGCTGAATTCAGTTGCGCATTTAATAAATATGACAAATTTAAATATTACAAACACTATGAACGCGTTGGGACATCTGTCACACTAATACTGTGACAGTAATGACCTTAAAAGCGGTTAAAAGCGCACATTTAATCTTTTATTTGATCACAAGTATTGACCCAAGCTGAATTCAGTTGCGCATTTTATAAATATGAATAATTTAAATATTACAAAAACGATGAACGCGTTGGGACATCTGTCACACTAATACTGTGACAGTAATGACCTTAAAAGCGGTTAAAAGCGCACATTTAATCTTTTATTAAATCACAAGTATTGACCCAAGCTGAATTCAGTTGCGCATTTAATAAATATGACAAATTTTAATATTACAAAAACGATAAACGCGTTGGGACATCTGTCACACTAATACTGTGACAGTAATGACCTTAAAAGCGGTTAAAAGCGCACATTTAATCTTTTATTAAATCACATCTAATGACCCAAGCTGAATTCAGTTGCGCATTTAATAAATATGACAAATTTTAATATTACAAAAACGATAAACGCGTTGGGACATCTGTCACACTAATACTGTGACAGTAATGACCTCAAAAGCGGTTAAAAGCGCACATTTAATCTTTTATTAAATCACATCTAATGACCCAAGCTGAATTCAGTTGCGCATTTAATAAATATGACAAATTTTAATATTACAAAAACGATAAACGCGTTGGGACATCTGTCACACTAATACTGTGACAGTAATGACCTCAAAAGCGGTTAAAAGCGCACATTTAATCTTTTATTAAATCACATCTAATGACCCAAGCTGAATTCAGTTGCGCATTTAATAAATATGACAAATTTTAATATTACAAAAACGATAAACGCGTTGGGACATCTGTCACACTAATACTGTGACAGTAATGACCTTAAAAGCGGTTAAAAGCGCACATTTAATCTTTTATTAAATCACAAGTATTGACCCAAGCTGAATTCAGTTGCGCATTTAATAAATATGACAAATTTTAATATTACAAAAACGATAAACGCGTTGGGACATCTGTCACACTAATACTGTGACAGTAATGACCTCAAAAGCGGTTAAAAGCGCACATTTAATCTTTTATTAAATCACATCTAATGACCCAAGCTGAATTCAGTTGCGCATTTAATAAATATGACAAATTTAAATATTACAAACACTATGAACGCGTTGGGACATCTGTCACACTAATACTGTGACAGTAATGACCTTAAAAGCGGTTAAAAGCGCACATTTAATCTTTTATTAAATCACATCTAATGACCCAAGCTGAATTCAGTTGCGCATTTAATAAATATGACAAATTTAAATATTACAAACACTATGAACGCGTTGGGACATCTGTCACACTAATACTGTGACAGTAATGACCTTAAAAGCGGTTAAAAGCGCACATTTAATCTTTTATTAAATCACAAGTATTGACCCAAGCTGAATTCAGTTGCGCATTTAATAAATATGACAAATTTTAATATTACAAAAACGATAAACGCGTTGGGACATCTGTCACACTAATACTGTGACAGTAATGACCTCAAAAGCGGTTAAAAGCGCACATTTAATCTTTTATTAAATCACATCTAATGACCCAAGCTGAATTCAGTTGCGCATTTAATAAATATGACAAATTTAAATATTACAAACACTATGAACGCGTTGGGACATCTGTCACACTAATACTGTGACAGTAATGACCTTAAAAGCGGTTAAAAGCGCACATTTAATCTTTTATTAAATCACATCTAATGACCCAAGCTGAATTCAGTTGCGCATTTAATAAATATGACAAATTTAAATATTACAAACACTATGAACGCGTTGGGACATCTGTCACACTAATACTGTGACAGTAATGACCTTAAAAGCGGTTAAAAGCGCACATTTAATCTTTTATTAAATCACATCTAATGACCCAAGCTGAATTCAGTTGCGCATTTAATAAATATGACAAATTTTAATATTACAAAAACGATAAACGCGTTGGGACATCTGTCACACTAATACTGTGACAGTAATGACCTTAAAAGCGGTTAAAAGCGCACATTTAATCTTTTATTAAATCACATCTAATGACCCAAGCTGAATTCAGTTGCGCATTTAATAAATATGACAAATTTTAATATTACAAAAACGATAAACGCGTTGGGACATCTGTCACACTAATACTGTGACAGTAATGACCTCAAAAGCGGTTAAAAGCGCACATTAAATCTTTTATTAAATCACATCTAATGACCCAAGCTGAATTCAGTTGCGCATTTAATAAATATGACAAATTTAAATATTACAAACACTATGAACGCGTTGGGACATCTGTCACACTAATACTGTGACAGTAATGACCTTAAAAGCGGTTAAAAGCGCACATTTAATCTTTTATTAAATCACATCTAATGACCCATGCTAAATTCAGTTGCGCATTTTATAAATATGACAAATTTTAATATTACAAAAACGATAAACGCGTTGGGACATCTGTCACACTAATACTGTGACAGTAATGACCTTAAAAGCGGTTAAAAGCGCACATTTAATCTTTTATTAAATCACAAGTATTGACCCAAGCTGAATTCAGTTGCGCATTTTATAAATATGAATAATTTAAATATTACAAACACTATGAACGCGTTGGGACATCTGTCACACTAATACTGTGACAGTAATGACCTTAAAAGCGGTTAAAAGCGCACATTTAATCTTTTATTTGATCACAAGTATTGACCCAAGCTGAATTCAGTTGCGCATTTTATAAATATGAATAATTTAAATATTACAAACACTATGAACGCGTTGGGACATCTGTCACACTAATACTGTGACAGTAATGACCTTAAAAGCGGTTAAAAGCGCACATTTAATCTTTTATTTGATCACAAGTATTGACCCAAGCTGAATTCAGTTGCGCATTTTATAAATATGAATAATTTAAATATTACAAAAACGATGAACGCGTTGGGACATCTGTCACACTAATACTGTGACAGTAATGACCTCAAAAGCGGTTAAAAGCGCACATTTAATCTTTTATTAAATCACATCTAATGACCCAAGCTGAATTCAGTTGCGCATTTTATAAATATGACAAATTTTAATAATACAAAAACGATGAACGCGTTGGGACATCTGTCACACTAATACTGTGACAGTAATGACCTCAAAAGCGATAAAAGCGCACATTTAATATTTTATTAAATCACATCTAATGACTTAAGCTGAATTCAGTTGCGCATTTAATAAATATGACAAATTTTAATATTACAAAAACGATGAACGCGTTGGGACATCTGTCACACTAATACTGTGACAGTAATGACCTTAAAAGCGGTTAAAAGCGCACATTTAATCTTTTATTAAATCACATCTAATGACCCAAGCTGACTTCAGTTGCGCATTTTATAAATATGAATAATTTAAATATTACAAAAACGATGAACGCGTTGGGACATCTGTCACACTAATACTGTGACAGTAATGACCTTAAAAGCGGTTAAAAGCGCACATTTAATCTTTTATTAAATCACATCTAATGACCCAAGCTGAATTCAGTTGCGCATTTTATAAATATGAATAATTTAAATATTACAAAAACGATGAACGCGTTGGGACATCTGTCACACTAATACTGTGACAGTAATGACCTTAAAAGCGGTTAAAAGCGCACATTTAATCTTTTATTTGATCACAAGTATTGACCCAAGCTGAATTCAGTTGCGCATTTTATAAATATGACAAATTTAAATATCACAAAAACGATAAACGCGTTGGGACATCTGTCACACTAATACTGTGACAGTAATGACCTCAAAAGCGGTTAAAAGCGCACATTTAATCTTTTATTAAATCACATCTAATGAACCAAGCTGAATTCAGTTGCGCATTTTATAAATATGACAAATTTAAATATTACAAAAACGATAAACGCGTTGGGACATCTGTCACACTAATACTGTCACAGTAATGACCTTAAAAGCGGTTAAAAGCGCACATTTAATCTTTTATTAAATCACATCTAATGAACCAAGCTGAATTCAATTGCGCATTTTATAAATATGACAAATTTTAATGTTAAAAAAACGATGAACGCGTTGGGACATCTGTCACACTAATACTGTCACAGTAATGACCTTAAAAGCGGTTAAAAGCGCACATTTAATCTTTTATTAAATCACATCTAATGAACCAAGCTGAATTCAATTGCGCATTTAATAAATATGACAAATTTAAATATTACAAAAACGATGAACGCGTTGGGACATCTGTCACACTAATACTGTCACAGTAATGACCTTAAAAGCGGTTAAAAGCGCACATTTAATCTTTTATTAAATCACATCTAATGAACCAAGCTGAATTCAGTTGCGCATTTTATAAATATGACAAATTTAAATATTACAAAAACGATAAACGCGTTGGGACATCTGTCACACTAATACTGTGACAGTAATGACTTCAAAAGCGGTAAAAGCGCACATTTATTCTTTTATTAAATCACATCTAATGACCCAAGCTGACTTCAGTTGCGCATTTTATAAATATGACAAATTTAAATGTGACAAAAACAATGAAAGCGTTGGGACATCTGTCACACTAATACTGTGACAGTAATGACTTCAAAAGCGGTAAAAGCGCACATTTAATCTTTTATTAAATCACATCTAATGACCCAAGCTGACTTCAGTTGCGCATTTTATAAATATGACAAATTTAAATATTACAAAAACGATAAACGCGTTGGGACATCTGTCACACTAATACTGTGACAGTAATGACCTCAAAAGCGGTTAAAAGCGCACATTTAATCTTTTATTAAATCACATCTAATGACCCAAGCTGAATTCAGTTGCGCATTTTATAAATATGACAAATTTTGATATTACAAAAACGATGAACGCGTTGGGACATCTGTCACACTAACACTGTGACAGTAATGACCTTAAAAGCGGTTAAAAGCGCACATTTAATCTTTTATTTGATCACAAGTATTGACCCAAGCTGAATTCAGTTGCGCATTTTATAAATATGAATAATTTAAATATTACAAAAACGATGAACGCGTTGGGACATCTTTACTTTACTTTTTCGATTCGTTGATCAGCATCTCGATCCTTCGGTGTCGTCTCGGTGTCGTCTCGTTTGGGCGGCACGGAGTGACTTGATTAAGTCACCGTTGGGTAGATGCGCGAATCACATTCAACCATTCGCTTCGGTCCTTTGCTCTTGTTGACCAGGGCACGAGGACCCTATTTTGGTGGTCTCGAATTGTCGGGGTTCCTTTCCACAGTGAGTCCCTCCATCTCATCTTTGGTCTTCCGACGGGTCTCTTCTGGTCGCGTGGGTACCATTCCGTGAGCGCCGTCGTCCATCTGCCGTCGTTCCTTCTTGCCACATGACCGGCCCAGCTCAGTTTACCTTTCTCGATGTGTTCCAAGGGATCTCGAAGTTGCGATCTTTTTCTGATTTCGGCGCTCCTGATTCCGTTTTCTCTTTGTTCGCGGAGTGTTAGTCCGATCAGTCGTCTTTCGAGAGAACGGTGGATAGTTCTTACAGCTCTGGCGTTCACTTGGGTAAACGTCCATGTCTCCGACGCGTACGTGAGTGCGGGGAGGACTGTGGAATTGAACAGACTGGCCTTGAGTTTCGGGCAGCTGATGGACGCGGTGACTTCTTTGATTTTGTTGAAGGCGCCCCATGCGGCTTTCCTCCTTCTATGGATTTCCGGTTTCAGTTCGAAGTTTTCATCGAAGACTCTGCCCAGATAGACAAAGTCTTTTACGTCTTCTATCTCGGTAGAGCAATTTGTGTTGCAGACTTTGACCTTTTTGCGGCTGGCTGTTTTGTTTCTGAGCACCTTCGTCTTGCTGGCGTTGATCTGCAGGCCGACTTCTTCACATTTCACGACCAGTTCGCTGAGCATTTGACTCGCCACCGTAGGCGTCTTGGCAATGAGAATGATGTCGTCGGCAAATCGTAGGTTCGTGAGGGTGCGTCCGTCGACTTCTATTCCAGGCTTGAGTTTCCGCCGTTGTCTGGTGTTGGCTGATTCCAGCTGATCTTTCTGAACACGTCTTCGAGACATGCGGAGAAGAGGTGTGGGGATATCGGGTCTCCTTGTCGTACTCCTCGTGTCACTGGTACTGTCACAGGGTTTTCGAATGGAGTGAAAGTGGTGGTGCAGTCGGAGTAGCAATCCGTTAGGAGCTTAACGTATGCCGACGGGATGCCTTGTGTTCTTAATGAGTCCCACACGTTTTTTGGCTCGACGCTGTCGAACGCCTTCTTGAAGTCGACGAATACGAGAACGAGAGGTACCTGGTACTCTCTACTCACTTCCAGTAGTCGTTGGAGGGCGTGGATGTGGTCGATCGTCGAGTAGGACCTTCTGAAGCCCGCTTGTTCCACGGGCTGGTTTTCTTCGAGTTGCTTCCGGGATCGGTTCAGCACGCACTTGGTGAAAACCTTGTAGAGGACCGGCAGGATGCAAATCGGTCGGTAGTTCTCCAGCGATTCTTTGTCTCCTTTCTTGTAGATCAGAGTCGTCTTTGAAGTACGCCATGGAGTGGGGATCTTTCCTCCGCGGAGGTATCTCGAGAAGCGTTGGGTGAGAGCGTGGATGACGCTGTCGTCGCAGCTTTTCATTTATAAATATGACAAATTTGAATATTACAAAAACGATAAACGCGTTGGGACATCTGTCACACTAATACTGTGACAGTAATGACCTCAAAAGCGATAAAAGCGCACATTTAATCTTTTATTAAATCACATCTAATGACCCAAGCTGAACTCAGTTGCGCATTTAATAAATATGAATAATTTAAATATTACAAAAACGATAAACGCGATGGGACATCTGTCACACTAATACTGTGACAGTAATGACCTCAAAAGCGATAAAAGCGCACATTTAATCTTTTATTAAATCACATCTAATGACCCAAGCTGAATTCAGTTGCGCATTTTATAAATATGAATAATTTAAATATTACAAAAACGATAAACGCGTTGGGACATCTGTCACACTAACACTGTGACAGTAATGACCTCAAAAGCGATAAAAGCGCACATTTAATCTTTTATTAAATCACATCTAATGACCCAAGCTGAACTCAGTTGCGCATTTAAAAAATATGAATAATTTAAATATTACAAAAACGATAAACGCGTTGGGACATCTGTCACACTAACACTGTGACAGTAATGACCTCAAAAGCGATAAAAGCGCACATTTAATCTTTTATTAAATCACATCTAATGACCCAAGCTGAACTCAGTTGCGCATTTAATAAATATGAATAATTTAAATATTACAAAAACGATAAACGCGATGGGACATCTGTCACACTAACACTGTGACAGTAATGACCTCAAAAGCGATAAAAGCGCACATTTAATCTTTTATTAAATCACATCTAATGACCCAAGCTGAACTCAGTTGCGCATTTAATAAATATGAATAATTTAAATATTACAAAAACGATAAACGCGATGGGACATCTGTCACACTAACACTGTGACAGTAATGACCTCAAAAGCGATAAAAGCGCACATTTAACCGTTTATTTGATCACAAGTATTGACCCAAGCTGAATTCAGTTGCGCATTTTATAAATATGAATAATTTAAATATTACAAAAACGATAAACGCGTTGGGACATCTGTCACACTAACACTGTGACAGTAATGACCTCAAAAGCGATAAAAGCGCACATTTAATCTTTTATTAAATCACATCTAATGACCCAAGCTGAACTCAGTTGCGCATTTAATAAATATGAATAATTTAAATATTACAAAAACGATAAACGCGATGGGACATCTGTCACACTAACACTGTGACAGTAATGACCTCAAAAGCGATAAAAGCGCACATTTAATCTTTTATTAAATCACATCTAATGACCCAAGCTGAACTCAGTTGCGCATTTAATAAATATGAATAATTTAAATATTACAAAAACGATAAACGCGATGGGACATCTGTCACACTAACACTGTGACAGTAATGACCTCAAAAGCGATAAAAGCGCACATTTAATCTTTTATTAAATCACATCTAATGACCCAAGCTGAATTCAGTTGCGCATTTTATAAATATGAATAATTTAAATATTACAAAAACGATAAACGCGTTGGGACATCTGTCACACTAACACTGTGACAGTAATGACCTCAAAAGCGATAAAAGCGCACATTTAATCTTTTATTAAATCACGTCTAATGACCCAAGCTGAATTCAGTTGCGCATTTTATAAATATGAATAATTTAAATATTACAAAAACGATAAACGCGTTGGGACATCTGTCACACTAACACTGTGACAGTAATGACCTCAAAAGCGATAAAAGCGCACATTTAATCTTTTATTTGATCACATCTAATGACCCAAGCTGAATTCAGTTGCGCATTTAATAAATATGACAAATTTTAATATTACAAAAACGATGAACGCGTTGGGATATCTGTCACACTAATACTGTGACAGTAATGACCTCAAAAGCGATAAAAGCGCACATTTAATCTTTTATTAAATCACATCTAATGACCCAAGCTGAATTCAGTTGCGCATTTTATAAATATGAATAATTTAAATATTACAAAAACGATAAACGCGTTGGGACATCTGTCACACTAACACTGTGACAGTAATGACCTCAAAAGCGATAAAAGCGCACATTTAATCTTTTATTTGATCACATCTAATGACCCAAGCTGAATTCAGTTGCGCATTTAATAAATATGACAAATTTTAATATTACAAAAACGATGAACGCGTTGGGATATCTGTCACACTAACACTGTGACAGTAATGACCTCAAAAGCGATAAAAGCGCACATTTAATCTTTTATTTGATCACATCTAATGACCCAAGCTGAATTCAGTTGCGCATTTTATAAATATGACAAATTTTAATATTACAAAAACGATGAACGCGTTGGGATATCTGTCACACTAACACTGTGACAGTAATGACCTCAAAAGCGATAAAAGCGCACATTTAATCTTTTATTTGATCACATCTAATGACCCAAGCTGAATTCAGTTGCGCATTTTATAAATATGACAAATTTTAATATTACAAAAACGATGAACGCGTTGGGATATCTGTCACACTAATACTGTGACAGTAATGACCTCAAAAGCGATAAAAGCGCACATTTAATCTTTTATTTGATCACATCTAATGACCCAAGCTGAATTCAGTTGCGCATTTAATAAATATGACAAATTTTAAAATTACAAAAACGATGAACGCGTTGGGATATCTGTCACACTAACACTGTGACAGTAATGACCTCAAAAGCGATAAAAGCGCACATTTAATTTTTTACTAAATCACATCTAATGACCCAAGCTGAATTCAGTTGCGCATTTTATAAATATGAATAATTTAAATATTACAAAAACGATGAACGCGTTGGGATATCTGTCACACTAACACTGTGACAGTAATGACCTCAAAAGCGATAAAAGCGCACATTTAATCTTTTACTAAATCACATCTAATGACCCAAGCTGAACTCAGTTGCGCATTTAATAAATATGACAAATTTAAATATTACAAAAACGATGAACGCGTTGGGATTTCTGTCACACTAACACTGTGACAGTAATGACCTCAAAAGCGATAAAAGCGCACATTTAATCTTTTATTTGATCACAAGTATTGACCCAAGCTGAATTCAGTTGCGCATTTTATAAATATGAATAATTTAAATATTACAACAACGATAAACGCGTTGGGACATCTGTCACACTAACACTGTGACAGTAATGACCTCAAAAGCGATAAAAGCGCACATTTAATCTTTTATTTGATCACAAGTATTGACCCAAGCTGAATTCAGTTGCGCATTTTATAAATATGAATAATTTAAATATTACAACAACGATAAACGCGTTGGGACATCTGTCACACTAACACTGTGACAGTAATGACCTCAAAAGCGATAAAAGCGCACATTTAATCTTTTATTTGATCACAAGTATTGACCCAAGCTGAATTCAGTTGCGCATTTTATAAATATGAATAATTTAAATATTACAACAACGATAAACGCGTTGGGACATCTGTCACACTAACACTGTGACAGTAATGACCTCAAAAGCGATAAAAGCGCACATTTAATCTTTTATTTGATCACATCTAATGACCCAAGCTGAATTCAGTTGCGCATTTTATAAATATGAATAATTTAAATATTACAAAAACGATAAACGCGTTGGGACATCTGTCACACTAACACTGTGACAGTAATGACCTCAAAAGCGATAAAAGCGCACATTTAATCTTTTATTTGATCACAAGTATTGACCCAAGCTGAATTCAGTTGCGCATTTTATAAATATGAATAATTTAAATATTACAACAACGATAAACGCGTTGGGACATCTGTCACACTAACACTGTGACAGTAAGGACCTCAAAAGCGATAAAAGCGCACATTTAATCTTTTATTTGATCACATCTAATGACCCAAGCTGAATTCAGTTGCGCATTTCATAAATATGAATAATTTAAATATTACAACAACGATAAACGCGTTGGGACATCTGTCACACTAACACTGTGACAGTAATGACCTCAAAAGCGATAAAAGCGCACATTTAATCTTTTACTAAATCACATCTAATGACCCAAGCTGAATTCAGTTGCGCATTTTATAAATATGAATAATTTAAATATTACAAAAACGATAAACGCGTTTGGATATCTGTCACACTAACACTGTGACAGTAATGACCTCAAAAGCGATAAAAGCGCACATTTAATCTTTTATTTGATCACAAGTATTGACCCAAGCTGAATTCAGTTGCGCATTTAATAAATATGACAAATTTTAATATTACAAAAACGATAAACGCGTTGGGACATCTGTCACACTACCACTGTGACAGAAATGACCTCAAAAGCGATAAAAGCGCACATTTAATCTTTTATTAAATCACATCTAATGACCCAAGCTGAACTCAGTTGCGCATTTAATAAATATGACAAATTTTAATATTACAAAAACGATGAACGCGTTGGGATATCTGTCACACTAACACTGTGACAGTAATGACCTCAAAAGCGATAAAAGCGCACATTTAATCTTTTATTAAATCACATCTAATGACCCAAGCTGAACTCAGTTGCGCATTTAATAAATATGACAAATTTTAATATTACAAAAACGATGTACGCGTTGGGATATCTGTCACACTAATACTGTGACAGTAATGACCTCAAAAGCGATAATAGCGCACATTTAATCTTTTATTAAATCACATCTAATGACCCAAGCTGAACTCAGTTGCGCATTTAATAAATATGACAAATTTTAATATTACAAAAACGATGTACGCGTTGGGACATCTGTCACACTAATACTGTGACAGTAATGACCTCAAAAGCGATAAAAGCGCACATTTAATCTTTTATTTGATCACAAGTATTGACCCAAGCTGAATTCAGTTGCGCATTTTTTAAATATGAATAATTCAAATATTACAACAACGATAAACGCGTTGGGACATCTGTCACACTAACACTGTGACAGTAATGACCTCAAAAGCAATAAAAGCGCACGTTTAATCTTTTATTAAATCACATCTAATGACCCAAGCTGAACTCAGTTGCGCATTTTATAAATATGAATAATTTAAATATTACAAAAACGATAAACGCGTTGGGACATCTGTCACACTAATACTGTGACAGTAATGACCTCAAAAGCGATAAAAGCGCACATTTGATCTTTTATTTGATCACATCTAATGACCCAAGCTGACTTCAGTTGCGCATTTTATAAATATGAATAATTTAAATATTACAACAACGATAAACGCGTTGGGACATCTGTCACACTAACACTGTGACAGTAATGACCTCAAAAGCGATAAAAGCGCACATTTAATCTATTACTAAATCACATCTAATGACCCAAGCTGAACTCAGTTGCGCATTTAATAAATATGACAAATTTAAATATTACAAAAACGATGAACGCGTTGGGATATCTGTCACACTAACACTGTGACAGTAATGACCTCAAAAGCGATAAAAGCGCACATTTAATCTTTTATTTGATCACAAGTATTGACCCAAGCTGAATTCAGTTGCGCATTTTATAAATATGAATAATTCAAATATTACAACAACGATAAACGCGTTGGGACATCTGTCACACTAACACTGTGACAGTAATGACCTCAAAAGCGATAAAAGCGCACGTTTAATCTTTTATTAAATCACATCTAATGACCCAAGCTGAACTCAGTTGCGCATTTTATAAATATGAATAATTTAAATATTACAAAAACGATAAACGCGTTGGGACATCTGTCACACTACCACTGTGACAGTAATGACCTCAAAAGCGATAAAAGCGCACATTTGATCTTTTATTTGATCACATCTAATGACCCAAGCTGAATTCAGTTGCGCATTTTATAAATATGAATAATTTAAATATTACAACAACGATAAACGCGTTGGGACATCTGTCACACTAACACTGTGACAGTAATGACTTCAAAAGCGATAAAAGCGCACATTTAATCTTTTACTAAATCACATCTAATGACCCAAGCTGAATTCAGTTGCGCATTTTATAAATATGAATAATTTAAATATTACAAAAACGATAAACGCGTTTGGATATCTGTCACACTAACACTGTGACAGTAATGACCTCAAAAGCGATAAAAGCGCACATTTAATCTTTTACTAAATCACATCTAATGA
Source organism: Caenorhabditis afra (assembly GCA_963570955.1). NCBI lineage: Eukaryota > Metazoa > Nematoda > Chromadorea > Rhabditida > Rhabditidae > Caenorhabditis > Caenorhabditis afra. The sequence goes on along the minus strand of OY751537.1, from coordinate 1,690,201 downwards.
CCCAAGCTGAACTCAGTTGCGCATTTAATAAATATGACAAATTTTAATATTACAAAAACGATGTACGCGTTGGGATATCTGTCACACTAATACTGTGACAGTAATGACCTCAAAAGCGATAAAAGCGCACATTTAATCTTTTATTAAATCACATCTAATGACCCAAGCTGAACTCAGTTGCGCATTTAATAAATATGACAAATTTTAATATTACAAAAACGATGTACGCGTTGGGACATCTGTCACACTACCACTGTGACAGTAATGACCTCAAAAGCGATAAAAGCGCACATTTAATCTTTTATTTGATCACAAGTATTGACCCAAGCTGAATTCAGTTGCGCATTTTTTAAATATGAATAATTCAAATATTACAACAACGATAAACGCGTTGGGACATCTGTCACACTAACACTGTGACAGTAATGACCTCAAAAGCAATAAAAGCGCACGTTTAATCTTTTATTAAATCACATCTAATGACCCAAGCTGAACTCAGTTGCGCATTTTATAAATATGAATAATTTAAATATTACAAAAACGATAAACGCGTTGGGACATCTGTCACACTAATACTGTGACAGTAATGACCTCAAAAGCGATAAAAGCGCACATTTGATCTTTTATTTGATCACATCTAATGACCCAAGCTGACTTCAGTTGCGCATTTTATAAATATGAATAATTTAAATATTACAACAACGATAAACGCGTTGGGACATCTGTCACACTAACACTGTGACAGTAATGACCTCAAAAGCGATAAAAGCGCACATTTAATCTTTTACTAAATCACATCTAATGACCCAAGCTGAACTCAGTTGCGCATTTAATAAATATGACAAATTTAAATATTACAAAAACGATGAACGCGTTGGGATATCTGTCACACTAACACTGTGACAGTAATGACCTCAAAAGCGATAAAAGCGCACGTTTAATCTTTTATTTGATCACAAGTATTGACCCAAGCTGAATTCAGTTGCGCATTTTATAAATATGAATAATTCAAATATTACAACAACGATAAACGCGTTGGGACATCTGTCACACTAACACTGTGACAGTAATGACCTCAAAAGCGATAAAAGCGCACGTTTAATCTTTTATTAAATCACATCTAATGACCCAAGCTGAACTCAGTTGCGCATTTTATAAATATGAATAATTTAAATATTACAAAAACGATAAACGCGTTGGGACATCTGTCACACTACCACTGTGACAGTAATGACCTCAAAAGCGATAAAAGCGCACATTTGATCTTTTATTTGATCACATCTAATGACCCAAGCTGAATTCAGTTGCGCATTTTATAAATATGAATAATTTAAATATTACAACAACGATAAACGCGTTGGGACATCTGTCACACTAACACTGTGACAGTAATGACTTCAAAAGCGATAAAAGCGCACATTTAATCTTTTACTAAATCACATCTAATGACCCAAGCTGAATTCAGTTGCGCATTTTATAAATATGAATAATTTAAATATTACAAAAACGATAAACGCGTTTGGATATCTGTCACACTAACACTGTGACAGTAATGACCTCAAAAGCGATAAAAGCGCACATTTAATCTTTTACTAAATCACATCTAATGACCCAAGCTGAACTCAGTTGCGCATTTAATAAATATGACAAATTTTAATATTACAAAAACAATGAACGCGTTGGGATATCTGTCACACTACCACTGTGACAGTAATGACCTCAAAAGCGATAAAAGCGCACATTTGATCTTTTATTAAATCACATCTAATGACCCAAGCTGAACTCAGTTGCGCATTTAATAAATATGACAAATTTTAATATTACAAAAACGATAAACGCGTTGGGACATCTGTCACACTAACACTGTGACAGTAATGACCTCAAAAGCGATAAAAGCGCACATTTAATCTTTTATTAAATCACATCTAATGACCCAAGCTGAACTCAGTTGCGCATTTAATAAATATGACAAATTTTAATATTACAAAAACGATGTACGCGTTGGGATATCTGTCACACTAACACTGTGACAGTAATGACCTCAAAAGCGATAAAAGCGCACATTTAATCTTTTATTAAATCACATCTAATGACCCAAGCTGAACTCAGTTGCGCATTTAATAAATATGACAAATTTTAATATTACAAAAACGATGTACGCGTTGGGATATCTGTCACACTAACACTGTGACAGTAATGACCTCAAAAGCGATAAAAGCGCACATTTAATCTTTTATTTGATCACAAGTATTGACCCAAGCTGAATTCAGTTGCGCATTTTATAAATATGAATAACTTAAATATTACAAAAACGATAAACGCGTTGGGACATCTGTCACACTAATACTGTGACAGTAATGACCTCAAAAGCGATAAAAGCGCACATTTGATCTTTTATTTGATCACATCTAATGACCCAAGCTGAACTCAGTTGCGCATTTTATAAATATGAATAATTTAAATATTACAAAAACGATAAACGCGTTGGGACATCTGTCACACTACCACTGTGACAGTAATGACCTCAAAAGCGATAAAAGCGCACATTTGATCTTTTATTTGATCACATCTAATGACCCAAGCTGAATTCAGTTGCGCATTTTATAAATATGAATAATTTAAATATTACAACAACGATAAACGCGTTGGGACATCTGTCACACTAACACTGTGACAGTAATGACTTCAAAAGCGATAAAAGCGCACATTTAATCTTTTACTAAATCACATCTAATGACCCAAGCTGAATTCAGTTGCGCATTTTATAAATATGAATAATTCAAATATTACAACAACGATAAACGCGTTGGGACATCTGTCACACTAACACTGTGACAGTAATGACCTCAAAAGCGATAAAAGCGCACGTTTAATCTTTTATTAAATCACATCTAATGACCCAAGCTGAACTCAGTTGCGCATTTTATAAATATGAATAATTTAAATATTACAAAAACGATAAACGCGTTGGGACATCTGTCACACTACCACTGTGACAGTAATGACCTCAAAAGCGATAAAAGCGCACATTTGATCTTTTATTTGATCACATCTAATGACCCAAGCTGAATTCAGTTGCGCATTTTATAAATATGAATAATTTAAATATTACAAAAACGATAAACGCGTTTGGATATCTGTCACACTAACACTGTGACAGTAATGACCTCAAAAGCGATAAAAGCGCACATTTAATCTTTTACTAAATCACATCTAATGACCCAAGCTGAACTCAGTTGCGCATTTAATAAATATGACAAATTTTAATATTACAAAAACAATGAACGCGTTGGGATATCTGTCACACTAACACTGTGACAGTAATGACCTCAAAAGCGATAAAAGCGCACATTTAATCTTTTATTAAATCACATCTAATGACCCAAGCTGAACTCAGTTGCGCATTTAATAAATATGACAAATTTTAATATTACAAAAACGATAAACGCGTTGGGACATCTGTCACACTAACACTGTGACAGTAATGACCTCAAAAGCGATAAAAGCGCACATTTAATCTTTTATTAAATCACATCTAATGACCCAAGCTGAACTCAGTTGCGCATTTAATAAATATGACAAATTTTAATATTACAAAAACGATGTACGCGTTGGGATATCTGTCACACTAACACTGTGACAGTAATGACCTCAAAAGCGATAAAAGCGCACATTTAATCTTTTATTAAATCACATCTAATGACCCAAGCTGAACTCAGTTGCGCATTTAATAAATATGACAAATTTTAATATTACAAAAACGATGTACGCGTTGGGATATCTGTCACACTAACACTGTGACAGTAATGACCTCAAAAGCGATAAAAGCGCACATTTAATCTTTTATTTGATCACAAGTATTGACCCAAGCTGAATTCAGTTGCGCATTTTATAAATATGAATAACTTAAATATTACAAAAACGATAAACGCGTTGGGACATCTGTCACACTAACACTGTGACAGTAATGACCTCAAAAGCGATAAAAGCGCACATTTAATCTTTTATTAAATCACATCTAATGACCCAAGCTGAATTCAGTTGCGCATTTTATAAATATGAATAATTTAAATATTACAAAAACGATGAACGCGTTGGGACATCTGTCACACTAACACTGTGACAGTAATGACCTCAAAAGCGATAAAAGCGCACATTTAATCTTTTACTAAATCACATCTAATGACCCAAGCTGAACTCAGTTGCGCATTTAATAAATATGACAAATTTAAATATTACAAAAACGATGAACGCGTTGGGATATCTGTCACACTAACACTGTGACAGTAATGACCTCAAAAGCGATAAAAGCGCACATTTAATCTTTTATTTGATCACAAGTATTGACCCAAGCTGAATTCAGTTGCGCATTTTATAAATATGAATAATTTAAATATTACAACAACGATAAACGCGTTGGGACATCTGTCACACTAACACTGTGACAGTAATGACCTCAAAAGCGATAAAAGCGCACATTTAATCTTTTACTAAATCACATCTAATGACCCAAGCTGAATTCAGTTGCGCATTTTATAAATATGAATAATTTAAATATTACAAAAACGATAAACGCGTTGGGACATCTGTCACACTAACACTGTGACAGTAATGACCTCAAAAGCGATAAAAGCGCACATTTAATCTTTTACTAAATCACATCTAATGACCCAAGCTGAATTCAGTTGCGCATTTTATAAATATGAATAATTTAAATATTACAACAACGATAAACGCGTTGGGACATCTGTCACACTAACACTGTGACAGTAATGACCTCAAAAGCGATAAAAGCGCACATTTAATCTTTTACTAAATCACATCTAATGACCCAAGCTGAACTCAGTTGCGCATTTAATAAATATGACAAATTTTAATATTACAAAAACAATGAACGCGTTGGGATATCTGTCACACTAACACTGTGACAGTAATGACCTCAAAAGCGATAAAAGCGCACATTTAATCTTTTATTAAATCACATCTAATGACCCAAGCTGAATTCAGTTGCGCATTTAATAAATATGACAAATTTTAATATTACAAAAACGATAAACGCGTTGGGACATCTGTCACACTAACACTGTGACAGTAATGACCTCAAAAGCGATAAAAGCGCACATTTAATCTTTTATTAAATCACATCTAATGACCCAAGCTGAACTCAGTTGCGCATTTAATAAATATGACAAATTTTAATATTACAAAAACGATAAACGCGTTGGGACATCTGTCACACTAACACTGTGACAGTAATGACCTCAAAAGCGATAAAAGCGCACATTTAATCTTTTATTAAATCACATCTAATGACCCAAGCTGAATTCAGTTGCGCATTTAATAAATATGACAAATTTTAATATTACAAAAACGATAAACGCGTTGGGACATCTGTCACACTAACACTGTGACAGTAATGACCTCAAAAGCGATAAAAGCGCACATTTAATCTTTTATTAAATCACATCTAATGACCCAAGCTGAACTCAGTTGCGCATTTAATAAATATGACAAATTTTAATATTACAAAAACGATGAACGCGTTGGGACATCTGTCACACTAATACTGTGACAGTAATGACCTCAAAAGCGATAAAAGCGCACATTTAATCTTTTATTTGATCACAAGTATTGACCCAAGCTGAATTCAGTTGCGCATTTTATAAATATGAATAATTTAAATATTACAAAAACGATAAACGCGTTGGGACATCTGTCACACTAATACTGTGACAGTAATGACCTCAAAAGCGATAAAAGCGCACATTTGATCTTTTATTTGATCACATCTAATGACCCAAGCTGACTTCAGTTGCGCATTTTATAAATATGAATAATTTAAATATTACAAAAACGATGAACGCGTTGGGATATCTGTCACACTAACACTGTGACAGTAATGACCTCAAAAGCGATAAAAGCGCACATTTAATCTTTTATTTGATCACAAGTATTGACCCAAGCTGAACTCAGTTGCGCATTTAATAAATATGACAAATTTAAATATTACAACAACGATAAACGCGTTGGGACATCTGTCACACTAACACTGTGACAGTAATGACCTCAAAAGCGATAAAAGCGCACATTTAATCTTTTATTTGATCACAAGTATTGACCCAAGCTGAATTCAGTTGCGCATTTTATAAATATGAATAATTTAAATATTACAACAACGATAAACGCGTTGGGACATCTGTCACACTAACACTGTGACAGTAATGACCTCAAAAGCGATAAAAGCGCACATTTAATCTTTTACTAAATCACATCTAATGACCCAAGCTGAATTCAGTTGCGCATTTTATAAATATGAATAATTTAAATATTACAAAAACGATAAACGCGTTTGGATATCTGTCACACTAACACTGTGACAGTAATGACCTCAAAAGCGATAAAAGCGCACATTTAATCTTTTACTAAATCACATCTAATGACCCAAGCTGAACTCAGTTGCGCATTTAATAAATATGACAAATTTAAATATTACAAAAACGATGAACGCGTTGGGATATCTGTCACACTAACACTGTGACAGTAATGACCTCAAAAGCGATAAAAGCGCACATTTAATCTTTTATTTGATCACAAGTATTGACCCAAGCTGAATTCAGTTGCGCATTTTATAAATATGAATAATTTAAATATTACAACAACGATAAACGCGTTGGGACATCTGTCACACTAACACTGTGACAGTAATGACCTCAAAAGCGATAAAAGCGCACATTTAATCTTTTACTAAATCACATCTAATGACCCAAGCTGAATTCAGTTGCGCATTTTATAAATATGAATAATTTAAATATTACAAAAACGATAAACGCGTTTGGATATCTGTCACACTAACACTGTGACAGTAATGACCTCAAAAGCGATAAAAGCGCACATTTAATCTTTTATTTGATCACATCTAATGACCCAAGCTGAACTCAGTTGCGCATTTAATAAATATGACAAATTTTAATATTACAAAAACGATAAACGCGTTGGGACATCTGTCACACTACCACTGTGACAGTAATGACCTCAAAAGCGATAAAAGCGCACATTTAATCTTTTACTAAATCACATCTAATGACCCAAGCTGAACTCAGTTGCGCATTTAATAAATATGACAAATTTTAATATTACAAAAACGATGTACGCGTTGGGATATCTGTCACACTAATACTGTGACAGTAATGACCTCAAAAGCGATAAAAGCGCACATTTAATCTTTTACTAAATCACATCTAATGACCCAAGCTGAACTCAGTTGCGCATTTAATAAATATGACAAATTTTAATATTACAAAAACGATGTACGCGTTGGGATATCTGTCACTCTAACACTGTGACAGTAATGACCTCAAAAGCGATAAAAGCGCACATTTAATCTTTTATTAAATCACATCTAATGACCCAAGCTGAACTCAGTTGCGCATTTAATAAATATGACAAATTTTAATATTACAAAAACGATGTACGCGTTGGGACATCTGTCACACTACCACTGTGACAGTAATGACCTCAAAAGCGATAAAAGCGCACATTTAATCTTTTACTAAATCACATCTAATGACCCAAGCTGAATTCAGTTGCACATTTTATAAATATGAATAATTTAAATATTACAACAACGATAAACGCGTTGGGACATCTGTCACACTAACACTGTGACAGTAATGACCTCAAAAGCGATAAAAGCGCACATTTAATCTTTTATTAAATCACATCTAATGACCCAAGCTGAATTCAGTTGCGCATTTTATAAATATGAATAATTTAAATATTACAAAAACGATAAACGCGTTGGGACATCTGTCACACTAACACTGTGACAGTAATGACCTCAAAAGCGATAAAAGCGCACATTTAATCTTTTATTAAATCACATCTAATGACCCAAGCTGAATTCAGTTGCGCATTTTATAAATATGAATAATTTAAATATTACGAAAACGATAAACGCGTTGGGACATCTGTCACACTAACACTGTGACAGTAATGACCTCAAAAGCGATAAAAGCGCACATTTAATCTTTTATTTGATCACATCTAATGACCCAAGCTGAACTCAGTTGCGCATTTAATAAATATGACAAATTTTAATATTACAAAAACGATGAACGCGTTGGGACATCTGTCACACTAACACTGTGACAGTAATGACCTCAAAAGCGATAAAAGCGCACATTTAATCTTTTATTAAATCACATCTAATGACCCAAGCTGAACTCAGTTGCGCATTTAATAAATATGACAAATTTTAATATTACAAAAACGATGAACGCGTTGGGCTATCTGTCACACTAACACTGTGACAGTAATGACCTCAAAAGCGATAAAAGCGCACATTTAATCTTTTACTAAATCACATCTAATGACCCAAGCTGAATTCAGTTGCGCATTTAATAAATATGACAAATTTTAATATTACAAAAACGATGAACGCGTTGGGACATCTGTCACACTAACACTGTGACAGTAATGACCTCAAAAGCGATAAAAGCGCACATTTAATTTTTTACTAAATCACATCTAATGACCCAAGCTGAACTCAGTTGCGCATTTTATAAATATGAATAATTAAAATATTACAAAAACGATGAACGCGTTGGGATATCTGTCACACTAACACTGTGACAGTAATGACCTCAAAAGCGATAAAAGCGCACATTTAATCTTTTACTAAATCACATCTAATGACCCAAGCTGAACTCAGTTGCGCATTTAATAAATATGACAAATTTAAATATTACAAAAACGATGAACGCGTTGGGACATCTGTCACACTAACACTGTGACAGTAATGACCTCAAAAGCGATAAAAGCGCACATTTAATTTTTTACTAAATCACATCTAATGACCCAAGCTGAACTCAGTTGCGCATTTTATAAATATGAATAATTAAAATATTACAAAAACGATGAACGCGTTGGGACATCTGTCACACTAACACTGTGACAGTAATGACCTCAAAAGCGATAAAAGCGCACATTTAATCTTTTACTAAATCACATCTAATGACCCAAGCTGAACTCAGTTGCGCATTTAATAAATATGACAAATTTAAATATTACAAAAACGATGAACGCGTTGGGACATCTGTCACACTAACACTGTGACAGTAATGACCTCAAAAGCGATAAAAGCGCACATTTAATCTTTTACTAAATCACATCTAATGACCCAAGCTGAACTCAGTTGCGCATTTAATAAATATGACAAATTTTAATATTACAAAAACGATGAACGCGTTGGGACATCTGTCACACTAACACTGTGACAGTAATGACCTCAAAAGCGATAAAAGCGCACATTTAATTTTTTACTAAATCACATCTAATGACCCAAGCTGAACTCAGTTGCGCATTTAATAAATATGACAAATTTTAATATTACAAAAACGATGAACGCGTTGGGATATCTGTCACACTAACACTGTGACAGTAATGACCTCAAAAGCGATAAGAGCGCACGTTTAATCTTTTACTAAATCACATCTAATGACCCAAGCTGAACTCAGTTGCGCATTTAATAAATATGACAAATTTAAATATTACAAAAACGATAAACGCGTTGGGACATCTGTCACACTAACACTGTGACAGTAATGACCTCAAAAGCGATAAAAGCGCACATTTAATCTTTTATTTGATCACAAGTATTGACCCAAGCTGAATTCAGTTGCGCATTTTATAAATATGAATAATTTAAATATTACAAAAACGATAAACGCGTTGGGACATCTGTCACACTAACACTGTGACAGTAATGACCTCAAAAGCGATAAAAGCGCACATTTGATCTTTTATTTGATCACAAGTATTGACCCAAGCTGAATTCAGTTGCGCATTTTATAAATATGAATAATTTAAATATTACAAAAACGATAAACGCGTTGGGACATCTGTCACACTAACACTGTGACAGTAATGACCTCAAAAGCGATAAAAGCGCACATTTGATCTTTTATTAAATCACATCTAATGACCCAAGCTGAATTCAGTTGCGCATTTTATAAATAGGAATAATTTAAATATTACAAAAACGATAAACGCGTTGGGACATCTGTCACACTAATACTGTGACAGTAATGACTTCAAAAGCGGTTAAAAGCGCACATTTAATCTTTTATTAAATCACAAGTATTGAGCCAAGCTGAATTCAGTTGCGCATTTTATAAATATGACAAATTAAAATATTACAAAAACGATAAACGCGTTGGGACATCTGTCACACTAATACTGTGACAGTAATGACCTCAAAAGCGGTTAAAAGCGCACATTTAATCTTTTATTTGATCACAAGTATTGAGCCAAGCTGAATTCAGTTGCGCATTTTATAAATATGACAAATTAAAATATTACAAAAACGATAAACGCGTTGGGACATCTGTCACACTAATACTGTGACAGTAATGACTTCAAAAGCGGTTAAAAGCGCACATTTAATCTTTTATTAAATCACAAGTATTGAGCCAAGCTGAATTCAGTTGCGCATTTTATAAATATGACAAATTAAAATATTACAAAAACAATGAAAGCGTTGGGACATCTGTCACACTAATACTGTGACAGTAATGACCTCAAAAGCGGTTAAAAGCGCACATTTAATCTTTTATTTGATCACAAGTATTGAGCCAAGCTGAATTCAGTTGCGCATTTTATAAATATGACAAATTTAAATATTACAAAAACGATAAACGCGTTGGGACATCTGTCACACTAATACTGTGACAGTAATGACCTCAAAAGCGGTTAAAAGCGCACATTTAATCTTTTATTAAATCACATCTAAGGACCCAAGCTAATTTCAGTTGCGCATATAGCTTGGCTCAATACTTGTGATCAAATAAAGATTAAATGTGCGCTTTTAACCGCTTTTGAGGTCATTACTGTCACAGTATTAGTGTGACAGATGTCCCAACGCTTTCATTGTTTTTGTAATATTTTAATTTGTCATACTTATAAAATGCGCAACTGAAATTAGCTTGGCTCAATACTTGTGATTTAATAAAAGATTAAATGCGCGCTTTTATCGCTTTTGAGGTCATTACTGTCACAGTATTAATATGATAGATGTCCCAACGCGTTTATCGTTTTTGTAATATTTAAATTTGACAAATTTATAAAATGCGCAATTGAATTCAGCTTGGGTCAATACTTGTGATCAAATAAAAGATTAAATGTGCGCTTTTAACCGCTTTTGAGGTCATTACTATCACAGTATTAGTGTGACAGACTAGCCTCGCTGCGCTCGGCTCCAGACCTGCGGTGCAAATCACAAAAAAGCGCGAGTCGCTACGACCATTTTGAGCCAAGTTGTGGTTCTAACCGTAACCTGGGTACATCCCCCCTTTATCAACCCAAACAAACCCCCCCCCCCCCCCCAATTCCTCCTTCCTTGGCCTTGTACAGAAACGGAAAGAGGAAATGTAGCCAAAAAAGAAGCCGTCTAAAAAAGAAAAAACATTTATTAATTAAAAACAACAACGAAAAATGGAGTGGAGAAGATACGGGGGCCGGCGTAGGGGTGACAATGAAGAACGAAGACGTGATGAGTAGACCTGCAAAAAATAAAAACAATTAAACACCCCCCCCCCCCCTCTCCTCCTCCCATTCATACCTCATTCTTGATCCTCCACGACGTCGGCTGTTTCTTCCTCCATTTCGACGTCCTCCTCCTCCTCGACGCTGTCCTGCTGCGGCGGCGGCGGCGGCGGCGCTGGTACAGGTTGGAACGGCAGCTCGAACTCCATTTCGTCGATCTTTGTTCTCATCTCGTTGATCGTCTCGTTGTTATCTGAAATTGTTTGGTTGGCCCTCCCCAAGGCGGCCCGGGCCTCCGTCAACTGACGGAGAAGGGCCTCCTTCTCAGCCCTCTGATCGCTCACCTGCTCTCGAAGCGTCTCCGCTTCTTTCTTCGCATCCTCCATTGACTGCTCCATGGATCTCCATTCGTCCGGCGTGACGATCCGGACACCGTCGATCTCGGTTTTGGCATTCGTCGTCCGGAACTCGCAGTGCACCCGGTGCGTGTTTGTGGCGATGTGTCGCGCATTGAGGTGCGGTCCCACACGAATGCGGAATCCGCAGTAGTTGCATCGCAGCCTGTTGTCCGGCTCGCTGGTGTACTTGTAAATGAAGGTGTTCGACATGTCTCGACTTGAAAGAAAAAAAACGATGGTGGGTGTGGTGGGGGAGAATCAAAAGGAATGAATGACTGACTGACTGATTGCCATACGTCTCCCCTAAAGGGGCGGGGCCACCCAGCTTTTACAACCACGTAGGGGGCGTGGCCTGGACAGCCATCCACTCAGGGGCGTACTGTGTCGTCATTGTTGTTGTTGTACCTGATATAGGGAAGGATTTGAATGAGCGCATGATGCGCGTCCCCTAAGTTGTAAAACAATGTCGTCATCATCGTCATCATCATCATAATCAACAAGGAAAAATCGATAGGATGACAAATTTTGTGAGTATATCCGCCGAAACTCATCTCAAAGAAGAAAGAATGAGAAACTACAGAATGGTTTATTGAAGACCGAAATAAAGTACAATTTAAAAATAATTGTCTGAGGAATCGGAGGGCTTCGGTTTGGGGTAGTAGACTACCACGACGTGTTCGTTGTTTGTGTGTGCGACAGGCGGAAAAGAAAGAGCGCCTTGTTCCAGATCCTGCTCGCTGTGTTTGACAGCCGCCGTTCGGCAACTTTCGCAGCAGTGACAGCAAAAGCTGCAGATCACGCATGATAAAAGTGACCGTAGTTTGGCGGAACAAACACAACACGTCAAGATAGTCACAACAAGAAGCCCAATCAGAATGAATCGCACTACGGACCACACACTGAACATGAGATAGTGGAAGAAGCCGGCGAAGTCCCAGTTCCAAAAGTCCCAACTGAATTTCCAACCGTACTCGTCGTGGATCTCTTTCCAGTGCTCGTCATCAATGAACATTCCCATTGCCTCCGTCGTTTCCTTCAACGCCGCCAAATAGGAGTGGTTGAACGGCGGGAGGTCGAAGTGCACCAAGTCCAGTGACCGTTCCCAATGCGTGTTGTGCCTTCCGTGAATCGTTCGGTTTCCGAAGTGCGCCGTCGTGTTGGTGGGGAAGCGCAGAATTATCTTTTTGGAGTCGGGCATCTTTTTGATCGTCGTCGTCCCTCCCGAAACCATCGTGTAATACTGAAAAGAGATGTGTTTAGTGGGAAAAAAAAGTTGAATGGATGAACAAACCTCCGCTGTCGACGCCACAAAAGTTGCATCGTGCACATCTTTGGTGAAAACTCCGTCGGGCGTCATCGCTTGCGCCATCTTGCACTTCTCGAATGCCTCCAAACCGCATTCCGTGGCCCGTTGTTCGCACATCCGCGTTCGGTGAGGAGTGCGTCTTGTCCGACGTCGTAGTAGCGGAACATTTTTCCTTTGTAGAAGAAGTTTCCTACCGGCACGACTTTCTCGAGCGTTCCGTACACTCGAGTCGGATTGTTCGCCCCACACAGCTCGATGTGGTAGGATCCGTTCTCAGCGCAACGAATTTGCGTTGTGAAGGCCGAGAACGCTGCTGATCCGAGCCGCTCGTCGAATCCGAAGCGTTCCAGCATGTCCTCGAAGTTGATTCCGAAAAGCTCCATCACGTCCGGCACCGAGTTGCTCTGCAGGATGACGTGCTCGATGTGCTTCCACTCGTGTGCCTCGACGTTCTCGTAGTCCTTCTCCATCAGCTTCGTGAGCACCCTGTCGACTTCCACTTGCTTCATCGTCGAGTTGCGGAGCGCCTCGATGAGCTTGCCTTGCATCTCGATTTGTTTTCCTTGTTGGTGGACGGCCAAACCGACGACCGCAATAACTGCGACGACGGCAATGAACCCGATACCATAAATGACAATCGGAGCGACTCGTTTCGGGCGGCGGCGGCGAAGTTCGCCTGAAAAAAAAAGAGTTACATGGATTTGGAATGAAACTGAGAACAAAAAAAAACGAACGAACCTGAGCTCCGTACAAATGCTTTCTGCATGATTTGATCCATTGCAGCGGAATCACTGTGGGCAATGTGAATTGCGAACAATTCACATTGCATTCGAGTTTCTGCCGGGTCTTCCGCGTATCCGAATCCCATCGGGATTGTATTCGTCATAAGTCCATAGCAGATTTAATAAAAGATTAAATGTGCGCTTTTATCGCTTTTGAGGTCATTACTGTCACAGTATTAGTGTGACAGATGTCCCAACGCGTTCATAGTGTTTGTAATATTTAAATTTGTCATATTTAAAAAATGCGCAACTGAATTCAGCTTGGGTCAATACTTGTGATCAAATAAATGATTAAATGTGCGCTTTTATCGCTTTTGAGGTCATTACTGTCACAGTATTAGTGTGACACGTGTCCCAACGAGTTCGTAACGTTCGTATTATTGAAATTTGACAAATTTATAAATTGCGCAACTGAATTCAGCTTGGGTCAATACTTGTGATCAAATAAATGATTAAATGTGCGCTTTTACCGCTTTTGAGGTCATTACTGTCACAGTAATAGTGTGACACATGTCCCAACGAGTTCGTAATGTTCGTATTTATTAAATTTGTCATTTTTTTAAAATGCGCAACTGAATTCAGTTTGGGTCCTTAGATTTGATTTAATAAAAGATTAAATGTGCGCTTTTACCGCTTTTGAGATCATTACTGTCACAGTATTAGCGTGACAGATGTCCCAACGAGGTCATAATGTTCGTATTATTTAAATTTGTCATATTTATGAAATGCGCAACTGAATTCAGCTTGTGTCCTTAGATGTGATTTAATAAAAGTTTAAATGTGCGCTTTTATCGCTTTTGAGGTCATTACTGTCACAGTATTAGTGTGACAGATGTCCCAACGCGTTCATAGTGTTTGTAATATTTAAATTTGACAAATTTATAAAATGCGCAACTGAATTCAGCTTGTGTCCTTAGATGTGATTTAATAAAAGTTTAAATGTGCGCTTTTAACGCTTTTGAGGTCATTACTGTCACAGTATTAGTGTGACAGATGTCCCAACGCGTTCATAGTGTTTGTAATATTTAAATTTGACAAATTTATAAAATGCGCAACTGAATTCAGCTTGTGTCCTTAGATGTGATTTAATAAAAGTTTAAATGTGCGCTTTTATCGCTTTTGAGGTCATTACTGTCACAGTATTAGTGTGACAGATGTCCCAACGCGTTCATAGTGTTTGTAATATTTAAATTTGACAAATTTATAAAATGCGCAACTGAATTCAGCTTGTGTCCTTAGATGTGATTTAATAAAAGTTTAAATGTGCGCTTTTATCGCTTTTGAGGTCATTACTGTCACAGTATTAGTGTGACAGATGTCCCAACGCGTTCATAGTGTTTGTAATATTTAAATTTGACAAATTTATAAAATGCGCAACTGAATTCAGCTTGTGTCCTTAGATGTGATTTAATAAAAGTTTAAATGTGCGCTTTTATCGCTTTTGATGTCATTACTGTCACAGTATTAGTGTGACAGATGTCCCAACGCGTTCATAGTGTTTGTAATATTTAAATTTGACAAATTTATAGAATGCGCAACTGAATTCAGCTTGGGTCCTTAGATGTGATTTAACAAAAGTTTAAATGTGCGCTTTTATCGCTTTTGAGGTCATTACTGTCATAGTATTAGTGTGACAGATGTCCCAACGCGTTCATAGTGTTTGTAATATTTAAATTTGACAAATTCATAAAATGCGCAACTGAATTCAGCTTGGGTCATTACTTGTGATCAAATAAAAGATTGAATGTGCGCTTTTATCGCTTTTGAGGTCATTACTGTCACAGTATTAGTGTGACAGATGTCCCAACGCGTTCATAGTGTTTGTAATATTTAAATTTGACAAATTCATAAAATGCGCAACTGAATTCAGCTTGGGTCATTACTTGTGATCAAATAAAAGATCAAATGTGCGCTTTTATCGCTTTTGAGGTCATTACTGTCACAGTATTAGTGTGACAGATGTCCCAACGCGTTCATAGTGTTTGTAATATTTAAATTTGACAAATTCATAAAATGCGCAACTGAATTCAGCTTGGGTCATTACTTGTGATCAAATAAAAGATCAAATGTGCGCTTTTATCGCTTTTGAGGTCATTACTGTCACAGTATTAGTGTGACAGATGTCCCAACGCGTTCATAGTGTTTGTAATATTTAAATTTGACAAATTCATAAAATGCGCAACTGAATTCAGCTTGGGTCATTACTTATGTTCAAATAAAAGATTAAATGTGCGCTTTTATCGCTTTTGAGGTCATTACTGTCACAGTATTAGTGTGACAGATGTCCCAACGCGTTCATAGTGTTTGTAATATTTAAAATTGACAAATTTATAAAATGTGCAACTGAATTCAGCTTGGGTCAATACTTATGTTCAAATAAAAGATTAAATGTGCGCTTTTATCGCTTTTGAGGTCATTACTGTCACAGTATTAGTGTGACAGATGTCCCAACGCGTTCATAGTGTTTGTAATATTTAAAATTGACAAATTTATAAAATGTGCAACTGAATTCAGCTTGGGTCAATACTTATGTTCAAATAAAAGATTAAATGTGCGCTTTTATCGCTTTTGAGGTCATTACTGTCACAGTATTAGTGTGACAGATGTCCCAACGCGTTCATAGTGTTTGTAATATTTAAATTTGACAAATTCATAAAATGCGCAACTGAATTCAGCTTGGGTCATTACTTATGTTCAAATAAAAGATTAAATGTGCGCTTTTATCGCTTTTGAGGTCATTACTGTCACAGTATTAGTGTGACAGATGTCCCAACGCGTTCATAGTGTTTGTAATATTTAAAATTGACAAATTTATAAAATGTGCAACTGAATTCAGCTTGGGTCAATACTTATGTTCAAATAAAAGATTAAATGTGCGCTTTTATCGCTTTTGAGGTCATTACTGTCACAGTATTAGTGTGACAGATGTCCCAACGCGTTCATAGTGTTTGTAATATTTAAAATTGACAAATTTATAAAATGTGCAACTGAATTCAGCTTGGGTCCTTAGATGTGATTTAATGAAAGTTTAAATGTGCGCTTTCATCGCTTTTGAGGTCATTACTGTCACAGTATTAGTGTGACAGATGTCCCAACGCGTTCATAGTGTTTGTAATATTTAAATTTGACAAATTTATAAAATGCGCAACTGAATTCAGCTTGGGTCCTTAGATGTGATTTAATAAAAGATTAAATGTGCGCTTTCATCGCTTTTGAGGTCATTACTGTCACAGTATTAGTGTGACAGATGTCCCAACGCGTTCATAGTGTTTGTAATATTTAAATTTGACAAATTTATAAAATGTGCAACTGAATTCAGCTTGGGTCCTTAGATGTGATTTAATAAAAGATTAAATGTGCGCTTTCATCGCTTTTGAGGTCATTACTGTCACAGTATTAGTGTGACAGATGTCCCAACGCGTTCATAGTGTTTGTAATATTTAAATTTGACAAATTTATAAAATGTGCAACTGAATTCAGCTTGGGTCCTTAGATTTGATTTAATAAAAGATCAAATGTGCGCTTTCATCGCTTTTGAGGTCATTACTGTCACAGTATTAGTGTGACAGATGTCCCAACGCGTTCATAGTGTTTGTAATATTTAAATTTGACAAATTTATAAAATGCGCAACTGAATTCAGCTTGGGTCCTTAGATGTGATTTAACAAAAGTTTAAATGTGCGCTTTTATCGCTTTTGAGGTCATTACTGTCACAGTATTAGTGTGACAGATGTCCCAACGCGTTCATAGTTTTTGTAATATTTAAATTTGACAAATTCATAAAATGCGCAACTGAATTCAGCTTGGGTCATTACTTGTGATCAAATAAAAGATTGAATGTGCGCTTTTATCGCTTTTGAGGTCATTACTGTCACAGTATTAGTGTGACAGATGTCCCAACGCGTTCATAGTGTTTGTAATATTTAAATTTGACAAATTTATAAAATGTGCAACTGAATTCAGCTTGGGTCAATACTTATGTTCAAATAAAAGATTAAATGTGCGCTTTTATCGCTTTTGAGGTCATTACTGTCACAGTATTAGTGTGACAGATGTCCCAACGCGTTCATAGTGTTTGTAATATTTAAAATTGACAAATTTATAAAATGTGCAACTGAATTCAGCTTGGGTCCTTAGATGTGATTTAATGAAAGTTTAAATGTGCGCTTTCATCGCTTTTGAGGTCATTACTGTCACAGTATTAGTGTGACAGATGTCCCAACGCGTTCATAGTGTTTGTAATATTTAAATTTGACAAATTTATAAAATGCGCAACTGAATTCAGCTTGGGTCCTTAGATGTGATTTAATAAAAGATTAAATGTGCGCTTTCATCGCTTTTGAGGTCATTACTGTCACAGTATTAGTGTGACAGATGTCCCAACGCGTTCATAGTGTTTGTAATATTTAAATTTGACAAATTTATAAAATGCGCAACTGAATTCAGCTTGGGTCCTTAGATGTGATTTAACAAAAGTTTAAATGTGCGCTTTCATCGCTTTTGAGGTCATTACTGTCACAGTATTAGTGTGACAGATGTCCCAACGCGTTCATAGTGTTTGTAATATTTAAATTTGACAAATTCATAAAATGCGCAACTGAATTCAGCTTGGGTCAATACTTATGTTCAAATAAAAGATTAAATGTGCGCTTTTATCGCTTTTGAGGTCATTACTGTCACAGTATTAGTGTGACAGATGTCCCAACGCGTTCATAGTGTTTGTAATATTTAAATTTGACAAATTTATAAAATGCGCAACTGAATTCAGCTTGGGTCCTTAGATGTGATCAAATAAAAGATTGAATGTGCGCTTTTATCGCTTTTGAGGTCATTACTGTCACAGTATTAGTGTGACAGATGTCCCAACGCGTTCATAGTGTTTGTAATAATTAAATTTGACAAATTTATAAAATGCGCAACTGAATTCAGCTTGGGTCCTTAGATGTGATTTAATAAAAGTTTAAATGTGCGCTTTTATCGCTTTTGAGGTCATTACTGTCACAGTATTAGTGTGACAGATGTCCCAACGCGTTCATAGTGTTTGTATAATTTAAATTTGACAAATTTATAAAATGCGCAACTGAATTCAGCTTGTGTCCTTAGATGTGATTTAATAAAAGTTTAAATGTGCGCTTTTATCGCTTTTGATGTCATTACTGTCACAGTATTAGTGTGACAGATGTCCCAACGCGTTCATAGTGTTTGTAATATTTAAATTTGACAAATTTATAAAATGCGCAACTGAATTCAGCTTGGGTCCTTAGATGTGATTTAATAAAAGTTTAAATGTGCGCTTTCATCGCTTTTGAGGTCATTACTGTCACAGTATTAGTGTGACAGATGTCCCAACGCGTTCATAGTGTTTGTAATATTTAAATTTGACAAATTTATAAAATGCGCAACTGAATTCAGCTTGGGTCAATACTTGTGATCAAATAAAAGATTAAATGTGCGCTTTTATCGCTTTTGAGGTCATTACTGTCACAGTATTAGTGTGACAGATGTCCCAACGCGTTCATAGTGTTTGTAATATTTAAATTTGACAAATTTATAAAATGCGCAACTGAATTCAGCTTGGGTCAATACTTGTGATCAAATAAAAGATTAAATGTGCGCTTTTATCGCTTTTGAGGTCATTACTGTCACAGTATTAGTGTGACAGATGTCCCAACGCGTTCACAGTGTTTGTAATAATTAAATTTGTCATCATTATAAAATGCGCAACTGAATTCAGCTTGGGTCAATTTTTGTGATCAAATAAAAGATTAAATGTGCGCTTTTATCGCTTTTGATGTCATTACTGTCACAGTATTAGTGTGACAGATGTCCCAACGCGTTCATAGTGTTTGTAATATTTAAATTTGACAAATTTATAAAATGCGCAACTGAATTCAGCTTGGGTCCTTAGATGTGATTTAATAAAAGTTTAAATGTGCGCTTTTATCGCTTTTGAGGTCATTACTGTCACAGTATTAGTGTGACAGATATCCCAACGCGTTCATAGTGTTTGTAATATTTAAATTTGACAAATTTATAAAATGCGCAACTGAATTCAGCTTGGGTCAATACTTGTGATCAAATAAAAGATTAAATGTGCGCCTTTCTCGCTTTTGAGGTCATTACTGTCACAGTATTAGTGTGACAGATGTCCCAACGCGTTCATAGTGTTTGTAATATTTAAATTTGACAAATTCATAAAATGCGCAACTGAATTCAGCTTGGGTCATTACTTGTGATCAAGTAAAAGAATAAATGTGCGCTTTTATCGCTTTTGAGGTCATTACTGTCACAGTATTAGTGTGACAGATGTCCCAACGCGTTCATAGTGTTTGTAATATTTAAATTTGACAAATTCATAAAATGCGCAACTGAATTCAGCTTGGGTCCTTAGATGTGATTTAATAAAAGTTTAAATGTGCGCTTTTATCGCTTTTGAGGTCATTACTGTCACAGTATTAGTGTGACAGATGTCCCAACGCGTTCATAGTGTTTGTAATATTTAAATTTGACAAATTTATAAAATGCGCAACTGAATTCAGCTTGGGTCAATACTTGTGATCAAATAAAAGATTAAATGTGCGCTTTTATCGCTTTTGAGGTCATTACTGTCACAGTATTAGTGTGACAGATGTCCCAACGCGTTCATAGTGTTTGTAATATTTAAATTTGACAAATTTATAAAATGCGCAACTGAATTCAGCTTGGGTCAATACTTGTGATCAAATAAAAGATTAAATGTGCGCTTTTATCGCTTTTGAGGTCATTACTGTCACAGTATTAGTGTGACAGATGTCCCAACGCGTTCATAGTGTTTGTAATATTTAAATTTGACAAATTTATAAAATGCGCAACTGAATTCAGCTTGGGTCAATTTTTGTGATCAAATAAAAGATTAAATGTGCGCTTTTATCGCTTTTGAGGTCATTACTGTCACAGTATTAGTGTGACAGATGTCCCAACGCGTTCATAGTGTTTGTAATAATTAAATTTGTCATCATTATAAAATGCGCAACTGAATTCAGCTTGGGTCAATACTTGTGATCAAATAAAAGATTAAATGTGCGCTTTTATCGCTTTTGAGGTCATTACTGTCACAGTATTAGTGTGACAGATGTCCCAACGCGTTCATAGTGTTTGTAATATTTAAATTTGACAAATTCATAAAATGCGCAACTGAATTCAGCTTGGGTCCTTAGATGTGATTTAATAAAAGTTTAAATGTGCGCTTTTATCGCTTTTGAGGTCATTACTGTCACAGTATTAGTGTGACAGATATCCCAACGCGTTCATAGTGTTTGTAATATTTAAATTTGACAAATTTATAAAATGCGCAACTGAATTCAGCTTGGGTCAATACTTGTGATCAAATAAAAGATTAAATGTGCGCTTTTATCGCTTTTGAGGTCATTACTGTCACAGTATTAGTGTGACAGATGTCCCAACGCGTTCATAGTGTTTGTAATATTTAAATTTGACAAATTTATAAAATGCGCAACTGAATTCAGCTTGGGTCCTTAGATGTGATTTAATAAAAGTTTAAATGTGCGCTTTTATCGCTTTTGAGGTCATTACTGTCACAGTATTAGTGTGACAGATATCCCAACGCGTTCATAGTGTTTGTAATATTTAAATTTGACAAATTCATAAAATGCGCAACTGAATTCAGCTTGGGTCATTACTTGTGATCAAGTAAAAGATTAAATGTGCGCTTTTATCGCTTTTGAGGTCATTACTGTCACAGTATTAGTGTGACAGATGTCCCAACGCGTTCATAGTGTTTGTAATATTTAAATTTGACAAATTTATAAAATGCGCAACTGAATTCAGCTTGGGTCCTTAGATGTGATTTAATAAAAGTTTAAATGTGCGCTTTTATCGCTTTTGAGGTCATTACTGTCACAGTATTAGTGTGACAGATATCCCAACGCGTTCATAGTGTTTGTAATATTTAAATTTGACAAATTTATAAAATGCGCAACTGAATTCAGCTTGGGTCAATACTTGTGATCAAATAAAAGATTAAATGTGCGCTTTTATCGCTTTTGAGGTCATTACTGTCACAGTATTAGTGTGACAGATGTCCCAACGCGTTCATAGTGTTTGTAATATTTAAATATGACAAATTTATAAAATGCGCAACTGAATTCAGCTTGGGTCAATTTTTGTGATCAAATAAAAGAATAAATGTGCGCTTTTATCGCTTTTGAGGTCATTACTGTCACAGTATTAGTGTGACAGATGTCCCAACGCGTTCATAGTGTTTGTAATAATTAAATTTGTCATCATTATAAAATGCGCAACTGAATTCAGCTTGGGTCAATACTTGTGATCAAATAAAAGATTAAATGTGCGCTTTTATCGCTTTTGAGGTCATTACTGTCACAGTATTAGTGTGACAGATGTCCCAACGCGTTCATAGTGTTTGTAATATTTAAATTTGACAAATTCATAAAATGCGCAACTGAATTCAGCTTGGGTCCTTAGATGTGATTTAATAAAAGTTTAAATGTGCGCTTTTATCGCTTTTGAGGTCATTACTGTCACAGTATTAGTGTGACAGATGTCCCAACGCGTTCATAGTGTTTGTAATATTTAAATTTGACAAATTTAAAAATTGCGCAACTGAATTCAGCTTGGGTCATTACTTGTGATCAAATAAAAGATTAAATGTGCGCTTTTATCGCTTTTGAGGTCATTACTGTCACAGTATTAGTGTGACAGATGTCCCAACGCGTTCATAGTGTTTGTAATATTTAAATTTGACAAATTCATAAAATGCGCAACTGAATTCAGCTTGGGTCCTTAGATGTGATTTAATAAAAGTTTAAATGTGCGCTTTTATCGCTTTTGAGGTCATTACTGTCACAGTATTAGTGTGACAGATGTCCCAACGCGTTCATAGTGTTTGTAATATTTAAATATGACAAATTTATAAAATGCGCAACTGAATTCAGCTTGGGTCATTACTTGTGATCAAATAAAAGATTAAATGTGCGCTTTTATCGCTTTTGAGGTCATTACTGTCACAGTATTAGTGTGACAGATGTCCCAACGCGTTCATAGTGTTTGTAATATTTAAATTTGACAAATTTATAAAATGCGCAACTGAATTCAGCTTGGGTCATTACTTGTGATCAAATAAAAGATTAAATGTGCGCTTTTATCGCTTTTGAGGTCATTACTGTCACAGTATTAGTGTGACAGATGTCCCAACGCGTTCATAGTGTTTGTAATATTTAAATTTGACAAATTTATAAAATGCGCAACTGAATTCAGCTTGGGTCATTACTTGTGATCAAATAAAAGATTAAATGTGCGCTTTTATCGCTTTTGAGGTCATTACTGTCACAGTATTAGTGTGACAGATGTCCCAACGCGTTCATAGTGTTTGTAATATTTAAATTTGACAAATTTAAAAATTGCGCAACTGAATTCAGCTTGGGTCATTACTTGTGATCAAATAAAAGATTAAATGTGCGCTTTTATCGCTTTTGAGGTCATTACTGTCACAGTATTAGTGTGACAGATGTCCCAACGCGTTCATAGTGTTTGTAATATTTAAATTTGACAAATTTATAAAATGCGCAACTGAATTCAGCTTGGGTCATTACTTGTGATCAAATAAAAGATTAAATGTGCGCTTTTATCGCTTTTGAGGTCATTACTGTCACAGTATTAGTGTGACAGATGTCCCAACGCGTTCATAGTGTTTGTAATAATTAAATTTGACAAATTTAAAAATTGCGCAACTGAATTCAGCTTGGGTCATTACTTGTGATCAAATAAAAGATTAAATGTGCGCTTTTATCGCTTTTGAGGTCATTACTGTCACAGTATTAGTGTGACAGATGTCCCAACGCGTTCATAGTGTTTGTAATAATTAAATTTGACAAATTTATAAAATGCGCAGCTGAATTCAGCTTGGGTCATTACTTGTGATCAAATAAAAGATTAAATGTGCGCTTTTATCGCTTTTGAGGTCATTACTGTCACAGTATTAGTGTGACAGATGTCCCAACGCGTTCATAGTGTTTGTAATATTTAAATTTGACAAATTTATAAAATGCGCAACTGAATTCAGCTTGGGTCATTACTTGTGATCAAATAAAAGATTAAATGTGCGCTTTTATCGCTTTTGAGGTCATTACTGTCACAGTATTAGTGTGACAGATGTCCCAACGCGTTCATAGTGTTTGTAATATTTGAATTTGACAAATTTAAAAAATGCGCAACTGAATTCAGCTTGGGTCATTACTTGTGATCAAATAAAAGATTAAATGTGCGCTTTTATCGCTTTTGAGGTCATTACTGTCACAGTATCAGTGTGACAGATGTCCCAACGCGTTCATAGTGTTTGTAATATTTAAATTTGACAAATTTATAAATTGCGCAACTGAATTCAGCTTGGGTCATTACTTGTGATCAAATAAAAGATTAAATGTGCGCTTTTATCGCTTTTGAGGTCATTACTGTCACAGTATTAGTGTGACAGATGTCCCAACGCGTTCATAGTGTTTGTAATATTTAAATTTGACAAATTTATAAAATGCGCAACTGAATTCAGCTTGGGTCATTACTTGTGATCAAATAAAAGATTAAATGTGCGCTTTTATCGCTTTTGAGGTCATTACTGTCACAGTATTAGTGTGACAGATGTCCCAACGCGTTCATAGTGTTTGTAATAATTAAATTTGTCATCATTATAAAATGCGCAACTGAATTCAGCTTGGGTCATTACTTGTGATCAAATAAAAGATTAAATGTGCGCTTTTATCGCTTTTGAGGTCATTACTGTCACAGTATTAGTGTGACAGATGTCCCAACGCGTTCATAGTGTTTGTAATATTTAAATTTGACAAATTTATAAAATGCGCAACTGAATTCAGCTTGGGTCATTACTTGTGATCAAATAAAAGATTAAATGTGCGCTTTTATCGCTTTTGAGGTCATTACTGTCACAGTATTAGTGTGACAGATGTCCCAACGCGTTCATAGTGTTTGTAATATTTAAATTTGACAAATTTATAAAATGCGCAACTGAATTCAGCTTGGGTCATTACTTGTGATCAAATAAAAGATTAAATGTGCGCTTTTATCGCTTTTGAGGTCATTACTGTCACAGTATTAGTGTGACAGATGTCCCAACGCGTTCATAGTGTTTGTAATAATTAAATTTGTCATCATTATAAAATGCGCAACTGAATTCAGCTTGGGTCATTACTTGTGATCAAATAAAAGATTAAATGTGCGCTTTTATCGCTTTTGAGGTCATTACTGTCACAGTATTAGTGTGACAGATGTCCCAACGCGTTCATAGTGTTTGTAATATTTAAATTTGACAAATTTATAAAATGCGCAACTGAATTCAGCTTGGGTCATTACTTGTGATCAAATAAAAGATTAAATGTGCGCTTTTATCGCTTTTGAGGTCATTACTGTCACAGTATTAGTGTGACAGATGTCCCAACGCGTTCATAGTGTTTGTAATATTTAAATTTGACAAATTTATAAATTGCGCAACTGAATTCAGCTTGGGTCAATACTTGTGATCAAGTAAAAGATTAAATGTGCGCTTTTATCGCTTTTGAGGTCATTACTGTCACAGTATTAGTGTGACAGATGTCCCAACGCGTTCATAGTGTTTGTAATATTTAAATTTGACAAATTTATAAAATGCGCAACTGAATTCAGCTTGGGTCATTACTTGTGATCAAATAAAAGATTAAATGTGCGCTTTTATCGCTTTTGAGGTCATTACTGTCACAGTATTAGTGTGACAGATGTCCCAACGCGTTCATAGTGTTTGTAATATTTAAACTTGTCATATTTATATAATGCGCAACTGAATTCAGCTTGGGTCAATACTTGTGATCAAATAAAAGATTAAATGTGCGCTTTTATCGCTTTTGAGGTCATTACTGTCACAGTATTAGTGTGACAGATGTCCCAACGCGTTCATAGTGTTTGTAATATTTAAATTTGTCATATTCGTAAAATGCGCAACTGAATTCAGCTTGGGTCAATACTTGTGATCAAATAAAAGATTAAATGTGCGCTTTTATCGCTTTTGAGGTCATAACTGTCACAGTATTAGTGTGACAGATGTCCCAACGCGTTCATAGTGTTTGTAATATTTAAATTTAAAAAAAAAGGATTATTTTTCAAGTTTTTAAGTATCAGTTCGCCGACAAGTTTTGAATTCAAAGAAAAGTTGTAACTTTTTAAGTAAAATTGCGGACTGTTATCAAAAATTTGAAAAAAAAAACAGAGAAAATTTTAAATGTTTTGAAAATAAATTCTTGTTGATGGGAAACAAAATTGCAATGCACCCGATAGACGTCTCAAGCGCCTGCTTTGACACAGTTCTGAACGGTATTTGCGGAATGAGCTTGCTTATCGGTTTGAAGTGGCAGAGCTGATGAGGGATGCAGGACTAAAAAGAAGACGTGTAACATAGATTCTCACGAAAAAAGAGTCGCCTCACATTAAAATCGGCACCAAATTCCGAGCGCAGACTTTGAATGCGTCCGGGTGCTTGCGCACTCGGAATCGCCTGTTCCAGTCCGGCGGCGTTCATCTCGATCACTTTGAGTCGTGAGCAGGGCGAGGCAAGGAGAGACGGCAGACACAACAATGTTTTACATGTTTTTTTTTTCTAAATGTTTTATTTTCAAGTTACCGGTTACGTTTAACAAAAAAGAGAGAGATCACAACGATAAGCCAAAATAAAAACGGGGGAATGCGGAGGGAAGGGGGCATTAAAATGTGGTGAAAAACGAAAAAAGAAGAAGACGTCCGCCCGAAGCATTAAGTTTTCTGCTCGATCAGTTGCCATGCGACGATTTCGTCGTGACCGTCGAGAAAGATGCTCATTTTGATGAACTCCATCCAACACTGATGTGTTTCGTCCACTTCGAAGATCTTCTCCTCCACCTCCGCGACGATAGCTGGCATTCTTGGTTAACTGGGTATTGAACCCGACGTTGAGTATCGGCTCAGCTCGATCGAGTTGTCCGCCTCTTGGACCATTCTGTCGAACAGCGCCTTGTTTTGCCCGAAGAACTTCTGGAATCAAATGCGTTTTTTCTTGTTCTTCTCGCTCAAAAAGACAAACCGCTTGAGGATGTAGTTTTTTGGCGGCGTACTCGAAGAGCGTCGCTTTCTGGAACTTGCTTCGCTTCTCGTTCGCCAACGCGCTGAACGCCAACGCCGAATCGGCAAACTCTCGTGGTGTGCCATCTGCTCGATCGGAAGTTATTTGCGAGTTGGCTGAAAATAACTGCTTCTGGACGTGCTTTAGTTTTCCGTTACTGCGTTTATTTACAGATTTAGCCACTCAGAAGAGCAATCAGCATTTTTTGTAAACAAAAACCATCATCGTAAATGAACGGTTGTAAAGAAAACAATAAATCAATTTTAAAAAAAAATGAATTTTTTGATGGCTTACCTCTGTTTTCCTTTGTTTTTTTGACAACATTTTCCGTTGTCGGATATTAGGAAAATAAGAGGGGATAGTTTAGAAAATAAGGGGGGGAAAGTTTAGAAAATAAGGGGGGCAACTGTAGAAAATAAAAGTTAGATAGGAATAAGATATGAACTACGACATATGTGGAAGCGGCCATCACGGACGGCCATTGGGAAGGGGAATGAATGAGCGTGGGTAGAGAGGACGGGTAGAAGACAGAAATAGAGACGCAGAGAAAAAGAATATATCGCTTGCAATGCGGCTGCGTAGCGGTTCACGATGAGTGAAGTGATATTCTCACAGATGCAGAGTCTTGGAAAGTGAAAGTGGAAAAGTCAATAATTTTCTGGATCTTAATTTGCCTAGTTCATATTTTCAAAAAAAGCAAAAATCCCTAAAATTTTCTAAATCAGAATATTCTCCTTCTCATTTTTTTCGCGATTAACGGAATAGATTTCTGAAAAAAAATTCCAAAAATTCTAAATTTCCCCAATCTTTTTTTTTGTGATTCACGGAAAAAAATTTTCAAACAAAATTCGAAAAATTCTGAATAGTACACCAATTTTAATGCGTTGGATAGATTAGTTTGTCTAAAAACAATCCTAAAATTGCTGATTCTTTCCCAATTTTTTTTCTCGCCATTCACGAAATAAATTGCCAAAATGAAATCCAAAAATTCTAAGATTTCCCCAATTTTGTTTGACGATTCACGGAATAACATGCCAAAAAATAAATCCAAAAATTATAAATACTCCCCAGTCATTTTCTCGCATTTGCCGCAAAAAATTTATGAAAAATATTTCAAAACTTCTGAATATTCCTAATTTTTTTTGCAATTTACGGAATGAATTGCCGAAAATCAATTCCAAAAATTCCGAGTTTCCCCGATTTTTTTCTCGCGATTTACGGAATGAACTGTGGAAAGAAATTTCAAAAATTCTGAATTTTCCCAATTTTTTTCTCGCGATTTACGGAATGGATTGCCGAAAGAAATTCCAAATATCCTGATTTTTTCCCAACTGTTTTGCGATTCACGAAAAGAAGATTCGAAAAAAAACATGGAACGAATATCCGAAAAAAAATTTCAAAAACTCTGAATTTTCCGATTTTTTCTCGCGATTCACGGAATGAACTGTGGAAAGAAATTTCAAAAAATTCTGAATTTTCCTAATTTTGTTTTCAATTCACGGAACGAACATCCGAAAAAAATTTTCAAAAATCTGATTTCTCCCCAATTTTCTTGCGATTCACGGAAAGAATATCAGAAAAAAAAGCACAAAACAAATATCCGATAAACATTTCTAAAAATTATGGATTTGGCCAAATGTTTTTCGATTGACAGAAATTCGGATTTTATGGAACACCAGAATGAACCAAGCGGCTCCGCCGCCAACAGCGCGCATTTCACCGCCTGTAGGTGGTTGCGTTGTCATGGGTCCGGTGGCCGAGTGGCTCGTGTGTTTGTCTGTTGGGTGAGGGTCCCTGGTTCGGTCTTTTGTGGGGTCATTCTTGTTTCTTCTTGCCCTTGGAATGCGGACAAATAAACAGACACACAGACACACAGACACACAGACACACAGATATACCCCGGACGGTTTTTATTAATAAGGAAGATTTTTTTGCCGATTTGCCCCGTAAATCCAGCAAAAAAATCGAAAAAAAATTTGGAATTCGTCGAACATTTTTCTGTCAATTTGACCTGTAAATCATGCAAATAAATCAAAAAAAAATTGGAATATATGGAACATTTTTGTTTCGGTAGGGTGTAGCAGGGGGTGGTGAGTCCGCCCTACCGAGGTTTAACCTGAAAGAGACCAAGCCTAGGCGAAGCATTGTCTTGTGATGTGAGATAACAACGAATACAACCGACAAGGTTTATTATAAACGACACCGGGGTGGGAGTCCGCAAACCGCCCCGTCTGGTACCGACCCGGTCCGACGTGAGCGGCGGTAGTAGCTGCTACCATGGCACGCATGTCCTAACGCTGACGGAACTCCTCTCATGACAGAAGTGGTGTTCGGTTGCAAGGTCGACTGTAGTCGCCGCCTTATATTGAAAGGGTCGGCGCGAGCCGGACTCCTTTAGCATAGGGACCAGGGATGCATGGAATTCCATTTCCATCTTCCATTTCCATGGAACATGAGTTTTTTCTGTTCCATTTCCATTTCCATTTCCATTAAAAAAACAGAAAATATATAATTCCATTTCCATGTTCCATGGAACTAAGAAAAATTTCCATTTCCAGTTCCATTTCCATGGAAAAGTTTGTTTTATTCCACCGTTCGTAACGTGAAAACTTTCCGCGTGAAGCACACGGGGCCGTGGCCGTGGCCGTGGCCGTGTATTCTCCCGTGTAGTCCTCTCGGACAAAGCTGTTTTTTTTTAGTTTTTACCATTTTTCAACGTGTTTTCTATTTTCTTCCGTCTCCGGTTCATTTTTCAGAGCGTTTGCTTCTGGTATATAAATTCGACAATGAGTAAACGGAAAAGGAGCAAGTACGAATGCTTTTTCGAGCTAAACGATGAAGCTCGTACGGCAAAGTGCCTAGTTGACGGCTGCAAAAAAACCGTCAATTGGAATGCATCGTCAGGATCCGGTTCTCTTACACATCACCTATCCAAGCAGCACAAACAGATCTACCAGAAGGTATGAAAGTTAATATTCCCTTTATCGAAGAGTTCTGTTTCCAGTTTTTGGAAGAAGACACCGAAGCGAAGAGAGCGAAATCGGATGAGTCTTCCTCCAAACTATCTAATTCCGTTCTTCCGTTTTTGCAACCGGTCGAAGTCAGTAATTCTGCGAGCAAAAGTCCATTCACGAGCACTGAAAGTCGCACCTCTTCACTCGATGATGCAATTATGCGAATGATTGCGATGGACGGAATGCCGTTAAGAACTACCGAACGGCTCGGCTTTCGGCAGATGATGAAGAACGCAAATCCGTCGTGGATGTGAGGTGGAAAATGAGTTCTAAACAACACTTTTTGTTTTCAGTCCTCGAAGTCGTTATTTCATGACAACCCACGCTCTCCCGAAACTAGTGAAAAGTCTCGAGGAGCGCGTGAAAGCAGAGCTTAAGAACATGCGCCATCTCTCGCTGACTTCGGACGAGTGGTCGTCCACTGACTGCAAACACAGTCTGTTGTCAGTGACTGCTCACTGGCTGGACTACCAGAGTTATGAGCCAAAGTTTGTCGTGCTCGGCTGTGTGAAGATCGTCGGACCGCACACCGCCGACAACTACAGAAAACTGATTAGCGATGTTACGAAGAACTTCGGAATCGAAAATGAACAAATCGTGTCGATAACCCGCGATGGAGCAAGTACAATGGTAGCCACTGCCCAGAGACTTGGAATTCAAAGTATTCATTGCTTCGCGCATCTCCTTCAACTAGTAATATTTCTTTAGTTTCATTAACTTCTAAGCTTCTTTTCAGGTTATTCGAGACGTACTTTATGCACAACCGACAGTTTCTGATTTGATTCATCGTTTGAAGAAAGTCGTCAGAAAAATGCACAAAAGTTGCAAAGCAAAAGCGGAATTCGGCCGGTTGCTGGAGGAAGAGTCGCTTCCGGAGAAGCAGTTGGCAAAAGTGAGTTAGTACTTCTAGCATGAATTCACCGATAATGATTCAGGACTGTGAAACACGCTGGTGCACACTGCACGTTATGTTCAAGTCTTTTCTAAGCTGCAAAAAAGCAGTAAAGCTGTTAATTGCTAACGACGATAACGTTCACTATGGTTTCCCGGTACTGTCGGAATCCGATTGGAAAGTTATCGATGAAGTTTATGACGTTCTCGACCCATTCGCCGAAGCCACGACAAGCGTGCAACACAGATATCTCGCAACGGCATCTGTCATTCTCCCCACAATCAAACTAATTCATTTCAAGCTGCTCGAAATCTCTCAAATTGACGAAAACAGATCTACATGGTGCATGAGTCTCATTGACTGTTTGAGCTCGAGATGTAAGAAATATGAGGACAGCAATCTCCTGAAAATGTCCACAGTGATGGATCCAAGATTTAGGGACCACTTTTTCGATAAATCTTTCAAGGTAGTAGTCGCAGAAAACTTCACAAGTACTCAAAGGGTTTTCAGAAATGTTTCGTCGAAACGATTCGCGCAGAAGAAGGATTAGCGCCACAAATTGAAAATGAGCCTGTCCTCGAAATCAACGAGAACATTCCAGTATACAAAAGGTTTCTTATGAGCAAACGAGAAGACACACCCCCTCCATCGGAAACCCCCACAGATCCTATCGAAAAGGTTTCTTAACTAGCAAGGACTACTACTGCACAATTTCTACTTTTTGCAGGAAATCGATTTGTATTTGAAAGGCGGGGCAGATTTCAGCTTGGATCCTTTTCACTTCTGGAAACAACAAACCGACCTTCCCATTCTACGCTCTCACGCGCTGAAGTATCTTTGCGCCACAGCATCGTCCGCAGAATCAGAAAGATGCTTCTCGTTCGCGGGGAGGCTCTGCACTCCAACTCGTTCGAATTTATCCAGCGAAAACCTCGAAAAGCTTACTTTTGCCGGTCTCAATTTGACTCTATACTTTTCACAGCAGTGATCACTTGTTCTTTGTTTTTGTTTCCCTTGATTTCCCTTGTTGCTCATTTTTGTTGTTGTCGTTGCATAAACTTTACGAAGTTTCCATTTCCATCTTCCATTTCCATGTTCCATGGGTTTTTAGCCCCTCCATTTCCATTTCCATTTCCATGGAACAATTTAAATTCTTGTTTTTCCATTTCCATTTCCGTGGAAAAAAAAATCAAATTTATTTCCATTTCCATTTTCCATGGAGTGAAAAATAGTTTCCATTTCCATTTCCATCTTCCAGATTTTGAAGTTTTTAGTTCCATGCAACCCTGATAGGGACTGAAGCCGTCTCCTTTGAGTGGAGGGATCGGCAATAGCCGTCTCCTCTTGTGAATCTACCTTCGAGAGGTTCGATGAGTTGGAACTTATCTGTGCGAAGTTCTGTGAGTCCGGTGAGTGTGCATCGAGTCGCTCGTCCTCGAAGAGGCCAGGGAGTCCTTCGTAGATAGGAGAGGTGTGGACGTCGATGGGAAGCGGAACGGAACTGAACTGAACTGAAGCTTCGGAGAAGCTTCAACGGTTATCGAGTATTCCGGTAACCGGGTGAGTGGGTTAGTAGGCTACTAGGATCGGTCACGTCACGTAAATGGACCGTCCTTAAGAGTCACGGAATGCCTTCACGTACTGTTGTGAGGGAGTGATTTAAGTACACGTCGAGGAGGTGGGACGTGACTCTGGTTGAGGAAGGAGGAACCCTTCTACTTCCGCAACAATTTTTGCCAATTTGTCCCGTAAATCATGCAAAAAAAATCGAAAAAAAATCCGGCCAGAATGAACCAAGCGGCTCCGCCGCCAACAGCGCGCACTTCACCGCCTGTCGGTGGTTGACTTTGCATGGGTGCGGTGGCCGAGTGGCTCATGTGTTTGTCTGTTGGGTGAGGGTCCCTGGTTCGGTCTTTTGTGGTGGCATTCTTGTTTCTTCTTGCCCTTGGAATGCGGACAGATAAACAGAGAGAAACACAGACACCAGGGTTGCATGGAACTAAAAACTTCAAAATCTGGAAGATGGAAATGGAAATGGAAACTATTTTTCACTCCATGGAAAATGGAAATGGAAATAAATTTGATTTTTTTTTCCACGGAAATGGAAATGGAAAAACAAGAATTTAAATTGTTCCATGGAAATGGAAATGGAAATGGAGGGGCTAAAAACCCATGGAACATGGAAATGGAAGATGGAAATGGAAACTTCGTAAAGTTTATGCAACGACAACAACAAAAATGAGCAACAAGGGAAATCAAGGGAAACAAAAACAAAGAACAAGTGATCACTGCTGTGAAAAGTATAGAGTCAAATTGAGACCGGCAAAAGTAAGCTTTTCGAGGTTTTCGCTGGATAAATTCGAACGAGTTGGAGTGCAGAGCCTCCCCGCGAACGAGAAGCATCTTTCTGATTCTGCGGACGATGCTGTGGCGCAAAGATACTTCAGCGCGTGAGAGCGTAGAATGGGAAGGTCGGTTTGTTGTTTCCAGAAGTGAAAAGGATCCAAGCTGAAATCTGCCCCGCCTTTCAAATACAAATCGATTTCCTGCAAAAAGTAGAAATTGTGCAGTAGTAGTCCTTGCTAGTTAAGAAACCTTTTCGATAGGATCTGTGGGGGTTTCCGATGGAGGGGGTGTGTCTTCTCGTTTGCTCATAAGAAACCTTTTGTATACTGGAATGTTCTCGTTGATTTCGAGGACAGGCTCATTTTCAATTTGTGGCGCTAATCCTTCTTCTGCGCGAATCGTTTCGACGAAACATTTCTGAAAACCCTTTGAGTACTTGTGAAGTTTTCTGCGACTACTACCTTGAAAGATTTATCGAAAAAGTGGTCCCTAAATCTTGGATCCATCACTGTGGACATTTTCAGGAGATTGCTGTCCTCATATTTCTTACATCTCGAGCTCAAACAGTCAATGAGACTCATGCACCATGTAGATCTGTTTTCGTCAATTTGAGAGATTTCGAGCAGCTTGAAATGAATTAGTTTGATTGTGGGGAGAATGACAGATGCCGTTGCGAGATATCTGTGTTGCACGCTTGTCGTGGCTTCGGCGAATGGGTCGAGAACGTCATAAACTTCATCGATAACTTTCCAATCGGATTCCGACAGTACCGGGAAACCATAGTGAACGTTATCGTCGTTAGCAATTAACAGCTTTACTGCTTTTTTGCAGCTTAGAAAAGACTTGAACATAACGTGCAGTGTGCACCAGCGTGTTTCACAGTCCTGAATCATTATCGGTGAATTCATGCTAGAAGTACTAACTCACTTTTGCCAACTGCTTCTCCGGAAGCGACTCTTCCTCCAGCAACCGGCCGAATTCCGCTTTTGCTTTGCAACTTTTGTGCATTTTTCTGACGACTTTCTTCAAACGATGAATCAAATCAGAAACTGTCGGTTGTGCATAAAGTACGTCTCGAATAACCTGAAAAGAAGCTTAGAAGTTAATGAAACTAAAGAAATATTACTAGTTGAAGGAGATGCGCGAAGCAATGAATACTTTGAATTCCAAGTCTCTGGGCAGTGGCTACCATTGTACTTGCTCCATCGCGGGTTATCGACACGATTTGTTCATTTTCGATTCCGAAGTTCTTCGTAACATCGCTAATCAGTTTTCTGTAGTTGTCGGCGGTGTGCGGTCCGACGATCTTCACACAGCCGAGCACGACAAACTTTGGCTCATAACTCTGGTAGTCCAGCCAGTGAGCAGTCACTGACAACAGACTGTGTTTGCAGTCAGTGGACGACCACTCGTCCGAAGTCAGCGAGAGATGGCGCATGTTCTTAAGCTCTGCTTTCACGCGCTCCTCGAGACTTTTCACTAGTTTCGGGAGAGCGTGGGTTGTCATGAAATAACGACTTCGAGGACTGAAAACAAAAAGTGTTGTTTAGAACTCATTTTCCACCTCACATCCACGACGGATTTGCGTTCTTCATCATCTGCCGAAAGCCGAGCCGTTCGGTAGTTCTTAACGGCATTCCGTCCATCGCAATCATTCGCATAATTGCATCATCGAGTGAAGAGGTGCGACTTTCAGTGCTCGTGAATGGACTTTTGCTCGCAGAATTACTGACTTCGACCGGTTGCAAAAACGGAAGAACGGAATTAGATAGTTTGGAGGAAGACTCATCCGATTTCGCTCTCTTCGCTTCGGTGTCTTCTTCCAAAAACTGGAAACAGAACTCTTCGATAAAGGGAATATTAACTTTCATACCTTCTGGTAGATCTGTTTGTGCTGCTTGGATAGGTGATGTGTAAGAGAACCGGATCCTGACGATGCATTCCAATTGACGGTTTTTTTGCAGCCGTCAACTAGGCACTTTGCCGTACGAGCTTCATCGTTTAGCTCGAAAAAGCATTCGTACTTGCTCCTTTTCCGTTTACTCATTGTCGAATTTATATACCAGAAGCAAACGCTCTGAAAAATGAACCGGAGACGGAAGAAAATAGAAAACACGTTGAAAAATGGTAAAAACTAAAAAAAAACAGCTTTGTCCGAGAGGACTACACGGGAGAATACACGGCCACGGCCACGGCCACGGCCCCGTGTGCTTCACGCGGAAAGTTTTCACGTTACGAACGGTGGAATAAAACAAACTTTTCCATGGAAATGGAACTGGAAATGGAAATTTTTCTTAGTTCCATGGAACATGGAAATGGAATTATATATTTTCTGTTTTTTTAATGGAAATGGAAATGGAAATGGAACAGAAAAAACTCATGTTCCATGGAAATGGAAGATGGAAATGGAATTCCATGCATCCCTGACAGACACACAGACACACAGATGGATATACCCCGAACGGTTTTTATTAATAAGGAAGATTTTTTTGTCAATTTGTCCTGTAAATCATGCAAATAAATCAAAAAAAGTTCGGAATATACGGAACATTTTCTTGCCAATTTGTCTCGTAAATCATGCAAAAAAATCGAAAAAAAATTCGGAATATATGGAACACCAGAATGGACCAAGCGGCTCCGCCGCCAACAGCGCGCACTTCACCGCCTGTAGGTGGTTGCTTTTGCATGGGTCCGGTGGCCGAGTGGCTCGTGTGTTTGTCTGTTGGATGAGGGTCCCTGGTTCGGACTTTTGTGGTGGCATTCTTATTTCTTTTTGCCCGTGGAATGCGGACAAATAAACAGACAGACACACAGACACACAGACAGATGGATATACCCCGGACGGTTTTTATTAATAAGAAAGATTTTTTTTCCAATTTGTCCCGTAAATCATGCAAAAAAATCGAAAAAAAATTCGGAATATATGGAACATTTTTTTGCCAATTTGTCCCGTAAATCGTACAAAAAAATCGAAAAAAAATTTGGAGATTATGGAACATTTTTTTGCCAATTTGTCCCGTAAATCGTACAAAAAATCGAAAAAAAATTCGGAATATATGGAACATTTTTTTGCCAATTTGTCCCGTAAATCGTACTAAAAATCGAAAAAAAATTCGGAATATATGGAACATTTTTTTTCCAATTTGTCCCGTAAATCGTACAAAAAATCGAAAAAAAATTCGGAATATATGGAACATTTTTCTGCCAATTTTTCCCGTAAATCGTACAAAAAATCGAAAAAAAATTCGGAATATATGGAACATTTTTTTGCCAATTTGTCCCGTAAATCGTACAAAAAATCGAAAAAAAATTCGGAATATATGGAACATTTTTCTGCCAATTTTTCCCGTAAATCGTACAAAAAATCGAAAAAAAATTCGGAATATATGGAACATTTTTTTTCCAATTTGTCCCGTAAATCGTACAAAAAATCGAAAAAAAATTCGGAATATATGGAACATTTTTTTGCCAATTTGTCCCGTAAATCGTACAAAAAATCGAAAAAAAATTCGGAATATATGGAACATTTTTTTTCCAATTTGTCCCGTAAATCGTACAAAAAATCGAAAAAAAATTCGGAATATATGGAACATTTTTCTGCCAATTTTTCCCGTAAATCGTACAAAAAATCGAAAAAAAATTCGGAATATATGGAACATTTTTTTGCCAATTTGTCCCGTAAATCGTACTAAAAATCGAAAAAAAATTCGGAATATATGGAACATTTTTTTGCCAATTTGTCCCGTAAATCGTACTAAAAATCGAAAAAAAATTCGGAATATATGGAATATTTTTTTTCCAATTTGTCCCGTAAATCGTACAAAAAATCGAAAAAAAAATTCGGAATATATGGAACATTTTTTTGCCAATTTGTCCCGTAAATCGTACAAAAAATCGAAAAAAAATTCGGAATATATGGAACATTTTTTTGCCAATTTTTCCCGTAAATCGTACAAAAAATCGAAAAAAAAATTCGGAATATATGGAACATTTTTTTGCCAATTTGTCCCGTAAATCGTACTAAAAATCGAAAAAAAATTCGGATTATATGGAACATTTTTCTGCCAATTTGTCCCGTAAATCGTACTAAAAATCGAAAAAAAATTCGGAATATATGGAACATTTTTTTTGCCAATTTGTCCCGTAAATCGTACAAAAAATCGAAAAAAAATTCGGAATATATGGAACATTTTTCTGCCAATTTGTCCCGTAAATCGTACAAAAAATCGAAAAAAAATTCGGAATATATGGAACATTTTTTTGCCAATTTGTCCCGTAAATCGTACAAAAAATCGAAAAAAAATTCGGAATATATGGAACATTTTTCTGCCAATTTTTCCCGTAAATCGTACAAAAAATCGAAAAAAAAATTCGGAATATATGGAACATTTTTTTGCCAATTTGTCCCGTAAATCGTACAAAAAATCGAAAAAAAATTCGGAATATATGGAACATTTTTTTTCCAATTTGTCCCGTAAATCGTACAAAAAATCGAAAAAAAAATTCGGAATATATGGAACATTTTTTTGCCAATTTGTCCCGTAAATCGTACAAAAAATCGAAAAAAAATTCGGAATATATGGAACATTTTTTTGCCAATTTGTCCCGTAAATCGTACAAAAAATCGAAAAAAAAATTCGGAATATATGGAACATTTTTTTGCCAATTTGTCCCGTAAATCGTACAAAAAATCGAAAAAAAATTCGGAATATATGGAACATTTTTTTTCCAATTTGTCCCGTAAATCGTACAAAAAATCGAAAAAAAAATTCGGAATATATGGAACATTTTTTTGCCAATTTGTCCCGTAAATCGTACAAAAAATCGAAAAAAAATTCGGAATATATGGAACATTTTTCTGCCAATTTTTCCCGTAAATCGTACAAAAAAATCGAAAAAAAATTTGGAGATTATGGAACATTTTTTTGCCAATTTGTCCCGTAAATCGTACTAAAAATCGAAAAAAAATTCGGAATATATGGAACATTTTTTTGCCAATTTGTCCCGTAAATCGTACTAAAAATCGAAAAAAAAATTCGGAATATATGGAACATTTTTTTGCCAATTTGTCCCGTAAATCGTACTAAAAATCGACAAAAAATTCGGAATATATGGAACATTTTTTTTCCAATTTGTCCCGTAAATCGTACAAA
The DNA here is from genome assembly GCA_963570955.1 of Caenorhabditis afra. Taxonomy (NCBI): domain Eukaryota; kingdom Metazoa; phylum Nematoda; class Chromadorea; order Rhabditida; family Rhabditidae; genus Caenorhabditis; species Caenorhabditis afra. The sequence goes on along the minus strand of OY751537.1, from coordinate 1,651,616 downwards.
AAATCGAAAAAAAATTCGGAATATATGGAACATTTTTTTGCCAATTTGTCCCGTAAATCGTACAAAAAATCGAAAAAAAATTCGGAATATATGGAACATTTTTCTGCCAATTTTTCCCGTAAATCGTACAAAAAAATCGAAAAAAAATTTGGAGATTATGGAACATTTTTTTGCCAATTTGTCCCGTAAATCGTACAAAAAATCGAAAAAAAATTCGGAATATATGGAACATTTTTTTGCCAATTTGTCCCGTAAATCGTACAAAAAATCGAAAAAAAATTCGGAATATATGGAACATTTTTCTGCCAATTTGTCCCGTAAATCGTACAAAAAATCGAAAAAAAATTCGGAATATATGGAACATTTTTCTGCCAATTTGTCCCGTAAATCGTACTGAAAATCGAAAAAAAATTCGGAATATATGGAACATTTTTTTGCCAATTTGTCCCGTAAATCGTACTAAAAATCGAAAAAAAATTCGGAATATATGGAACATTTTTTTGCCAATTTGTCCCGTAAATCGTACAAAAAATCGAAAAAAAATTCGGAATTTATGGAACATTTTTTTGCCAATTTGTCCCGTAAATCGTACAAAAAATCGAAAAAAAATTCGGAATATATGGAACATTTTTCTGCCAATTTTTCCCGTAAATCGTACAAAAAATCGACAAAAAATTCGGAATTTATGGAACATAAAAATTCGGAATATATGGAACATTTTTTTGCCAATTTGTCCCGTAAATCGTACAAAAAATCGAAAAAAAATTCGGAATATATGGAACATTTTTCTGCCAATTTGTCCCGTAAATCGTACTAAAAATCGAAAAAAAATTCGGAATATATGGAACATTTTTCTGCCAATTTGTCCCGTAAATCGTACAAAAAATCGAAAAAAAATTCGGATTATATGGAACATTTTTCTGCCAATTTGTCCCGTAAATCGTACTAAAAATCGAAAAAAAATTCGGAATATATGGAACATTTTTTGCCAATTTGTCCCGTAAATCGTACAAAAAATCGAAAAAAAATTCGGAATATATGGAACATTTTTCTGCCAATTTGTCCCGTAAATCGTACTAAAAATCGAAAAAAAATTCGGAATATATGGAACATTTTTTTGCCAATTTGTCCCGTAAATCGTACTAAAAATCGAAAAAAAATTCGGAATATATGGAACATTTTTTTGCCAATTTGTCCCGTAAATCGTACTAAAAATCGAAAAAAAATTCGGAATATATGGAACATTTTTTTGCCAATTTGTCCCGTAAATCGTACAAAAAATCGAAAAAAAATTGGAATATATGGAACATTTTTGTTTCGGTAGGGTGTAGCAGGGGGTGGTGAGTCCGCCCTACCGAGGTTTAACCTGAAAGAGACCAAGCCTAGGCGAAGCATTGTCTTGTGATGTGAGATAACAACGAATACAACCGACAAGGTTTATTATAAACGACACCGGGGTGGGAGTCCGCAAACCGCCCCGTCTGGTACCGACCCGGTCCGACGTGAGCGGCGGTAGTAGCTGCTACCATGGCACGCATGTCCTAACGCTGACGGAACTCCTCTCATGACAGAAGTGGTGTTCGGTTGCAAGGTCGACTGTAGTCGCCGCCTTATATTGAAAGGGTCGGCGCGAGCCGGACTCCTTTAGCATAGGGACTGAAGCCGTCTCCTTTGAGTGGAGGGATCGGCAATAGCCGTCTCCTCTTGTGAATCTACCTTCGAGAGGTTCGATGAGTTGGAACTTATCTGTGCGAAGTTCTGTGAGTCCGGTGAGTGT